>CM057452.1:1084065000-1085265000 GCA_016271365.2 Neoceratodus forsteri
ATATGCTGAAATCTTAGGGATTCTATGCAGAGAAATGCAATTTCCGTGAGGCACCGGTACAAGAATTCAAAATCCGCAAACCAAGCAGGATTCCGTGATTTTTACCGGTGTTACTGGTAAAAATGGAAAACCATTGTCCCTGAAGATTTCATGAAAAAATATTAAACAGTTCAAAAGTAATTCAAAAAACAAGTTTCCCTTTATAGGCAATGGGAAAAGTTAACAAAATATTTGACAGTGTCACAAATGCAGCTTTAGTGTCACAAATGACCCCTGTAGTGTCATGAGCCAGCCATTTTTTTCAGTTACTGGTCACAGAAATGCTTGGCATTTAAATGTGGGATCCTCTAGGGACACAATTATATTTGTGTTCACCTGGTCGAGCCCTGATGATGCTAGCCATGTCTCTTTTGGGGGGTTAAACACCCCAGAAATATGTTTTTGAAATTTTTGTAAACTGTAGTGTTGCAAAGTAGTGTTGCACTTGTGACACTTTCATGATTTTTTTTGCGAACGTGTCGAGAATCGTGACACTACCTTGCGACACTATAGCCAAAATAACAGGAATTATTTGCCACCATGCTGCAAAACAATGGTTTGGTCTTTGGGGCTGAAATTCAGAAGGAAGAAAGCCATCATCCCACAGATGTGTCTTTTTGTAGTTTGGTGACAAAATATTACAGGGATGCAAAGTTACGGTACTCCAAATGTGATGCTTTTTACCATAGACTAACATTACGGCCTCCGCCAAGCCTTTTCGTGGCCCGTATCTTGGAAACGCTTTGAGATACGGACTTATCATTGGAAAAATGCTTAGCCCCCCCAATAGGGGGCTAAGTACAAAACTAGCCAGGAAAGTCATAAATCATATGAAATTTAAATTTTTTTCAACATTGTACAGTTACTGAGATATAAGCAATTTCATATTTCAAGTGCTCATTTTCTGCTACGAGGCCCATTATTATGCATACTTTCTTTGCATTCACTGTGTTTCTCTATGCAGCTTTTGGGAGAAAAAAGGGTGTGCACTTTCGTTAGTGTTACACTCACTGTTTCCACTTGTGTTTTCATTAGCTTATGCTACTATTCCCATTCACGCCACTGTGTGTGCTTTTACCCTTTCATTTTCTCATTTGCACTTGCATTTGCACTGCTATTAGCATTTGCATTTCAATTACTGTTTCTATTTGCATTTCATTTGCATCACCATGTGCATTACCATTTGCACTTGTCTCACTGCTTCCATTGCGTTTGTGTGTCCTTTAGTCTCATCATTGCTGATACCATTAGCATTTGCATTTCCAGTTGTGGTAAAGTGCCTGTACACGTTACATTTGTGATTCTGTAAGCTTGCATTTGCATTTCCCTTTGTGTTACTGTTCACTTTGGCATAATCGTTGCTGTTACATTAACTGTTTGCATTTCCAATTGCATTACTGTTACTGTTTGCGTCTTCGTCACTGTTTTGCATTTCTGTTGCTCTTAGTGTTTCTACGTTTTCGGTTGCATTGCCATTGTCAGTTGCGTTACTGTTTCCTTCTGCAGCACCATTGCCTTAACCATTTGAATTTCTATTTGTGTTTCTGTTACCATTTGCATTTTTCTTACCATTTGCATTTCTGTTGGTGTTCCTGTTTATGTTACTGTTTCCGTTAATGTTTGCGTTTCTGTTGCTGGTAGTGTTTACATTCCAGTTCACATTACCATTTCTGTTTTCATTAACATTTGTGCTTGCGATTCTCTTACTGTTTGCATTACCATTTACCTTTGCGTCACTATGTGCCTTACCATTTGTACTTGCGTTTGCGTTTCTGTTAGTGTCACTATGTGACAAAAAATTCTCTTTTCACAGTGCTCATTCTCAAAAAGAAGGGAAATTCATGGCAAAAATACCCTGTTTAATGCATAAGTTAGGGTTGTTCCACAGCTACAAAAGTGAGAAAGTTGATGTTAGGTTCCTACCCTTTTGCACCTCACCCCACCAACAGGCATCGGGTGTGCTTTGGGCTCATCGGTCCTAACTCTCACCCCATCCAAACTATCTGATGGTCCTAGTATAAATTCCTCAAGTCCCAAAGGCCTGCTCAAACAAGAAAATCTTCAGATTTTTTAAGCACAATACAGGTGGTGCCTCATAGAGGTACCCTGGCAGTAATTCCAGAGGACTGGGGCTGCCACTTTGAACACCCAGTCCACAGAAGATTTTAGCCTAGCCCTAGGGACCTCCAGGAGGGTGTCTTCAGCTGATCTGAGAGAGTGAGATGGAGTATAGGGATGCAGGAGCTCCTTCAGGTATGAGAAGATGAGAACCCTCCCAATGTGTATATATATATCAGAGAACACACCAAAGAATTACGAACAATACAGGAAAAAAAAATATTTTTTTTATTGTTTGATAATTAGTGGTGGGTGAAGTGGCCAGAATTCGCTCCACAAAGTGATTTGCAGAGTAATGCAGAATCTGCGAAATACTCAGCAATGTGAAGTGGAGTACTTTGTGTCACGATGAGGAACGTGAAGTCCATTGAAACCAATGATTTTGCGTTATTCTGCCATCCCCAAACCACTTCTCTACCAATTTTAAGGTGAAATACATTGAAATCAATGTACTTCGCATCACTTCACCTTGTTATTGAGCTCCAAGGTGAATTTTGCAGTGCTTCATGGGATTGCAGGTCACATGGGTTCTAGATTGTTCTGCACAGCCTCAGTTCTGTGTAGTGTGTATGTAGTGAAAGATGTAGACAGTTTCCTCTCAGAGCTCTGCAATTCAAATCCTCTAAAATATGTTAAAAAAGTCTTTTTGAGCCATTTGTTTTGCTTAAAATTTAGTACATCGATTGTAGGAAACCCTCCTGTGCTCTTATCATCGAGTATTTATTGTTTGTGTGTGGATTTTGAATGTTAATTTAGAATAGTCAATCTGTGTACTGTGAAGTGTGCTTTGGGGAAGGGGCATATCTGTGGTGTAGGTAGACTGACTGACAGAAAAAGGCAGTCTTTCTGTTTTGGTTATATTTTACTTGTATAACTGTGTTAATACACACACAGTAGTATTTTCAGTAATTATTTACATTTTTTTCACTGATTGTTGTGGTTCAGCAGTGTATAATTTCAGTTTGTTTAAAACATTTGGTTATATTACTAAACGTTTTCAATTTGCTACGCATTATTTATAGTGTGTGTGTGAGAGTGTGTGCAATGCGTGCTATTAAATCAGACACCTTTTATTGTGCCACAGAGTAATTACAGCAGTGTGAACCTGTTATCCACTGCACCTGCATGAATATTTTATACTGCCTTGTGGTATCTTTACTGGTAGTGGACTGTTACTGTTGTGCACTAACCCCGCCCCCAACTGGCAAAAGGTATTCTTTTCCAGATGTGGATTTGTGACTTGTGAGCACTGGTTAGGTGTTGTGCCTCTGCGTCTGCATCTCTTGAATTCAAAGCATAATCTTAATCTGTCTTTGTGTTTGCAATACCATTAATTCACCACAAAATGCCAGGGTGAATGTGATTTTGAATAGTGTAGCCTTTTATGTATTCCAGCAAACTGTTGGCAAAGCTGCCCACAGCTGTCTTAGTATTGATAGTGTGATAGGGCACCAGGTGTCCAACTGCCTGGTTTAGCTCTTACCCCACCCCTTGATGACCTTCCAGACCTTGAAGGAGTAGGTGGTGTTCATGAACCCCAAGATTCAGGAAAACCATTACAAGCCTGCCAAAAGTTGCCCAACAATCCCTGGCATCAGGTTCCACTACTTAACTTTTATTATACAGCTGTGAAGTTCATCGACTGGAATGGGCCAGTTGTTTGGCCATCCCACTTCTGCTAGGGTTGTGCGATAATGCTCCAAGCTATGGCAGTGGGCTACATTGGTCTAGGGAGCAATAGCATTACCCATCCACTCCTAGGTCTGAAGATCACCAGCTTCCACAGAAATAAAAGGACTGGCCTTGGATCCTGTTCCACCACTAGAGACAACTCTCTTAATTTCTGTCACTGTGAATGAGATAAAGCATCAGCAATACATTTACATTGCTAGAGACATGTATAGCTTTAAAGTAGACATTCACTAACATGCATTTTAGGACAAATATTCTCATGAGGTCACCCCCCTGATGGGCCCTTGTCCCCTAACTACCCATTCATTTTGTGCACAATGCCTATATTATCAGATAACATGATGAACCTCTTGTCTCTCAGCCTGGGACCCATATTCACAGGGCCACCATGATTGGTAAGAACTCCAAAAGTGTTATCTGCCTGTGGAGTCCAGCAGCTGCCCATACAGGGGGCTCCTCCAAGGCACATCATTCACCTTGAAAGTGTACCCTGAACCCCAGCACACCTGTCACATCTACATAACATTTCAGCTCCCGGCCATCATATTCTATGACCACATAGCCATTGAAGTGGGTAATAAATGTCTGCCATACCTGCAGATCCTCTCAGAAACTCTCTGTCACCCAAATCTGGTGATGAGGCTTCTGGGCTCTTGCTCCAGCTTCACCATGTACCACAAGAAGGTGGATGGGGACAACTTGACAGGCAAAATTGAAGTTCCCACCATTTTTATATTTGTGCAGGGTTATTTTCTTGGCCACTATACCTTTGCTCAAGAGATCCCTCAAGGCAAATATCTTGTTGCGAGGCAAGTGACACTCCTGCTTCACCATGTTGGTCTCTATGACCAGGAATTTCATTACCAAGCTGTGCACCTTGACTTTCCTGGGAGCCAGTGGCACACCGAAGAGGTCCCAATTTAATGAAAGTGCCCAGCATTTGCCTGCAGATCAGAGAGCATTCTGGACCTATGAATAAGAGGTCATCAAGATAGAACACAATGTCTTGGTTGCCTGATTTCTGGGCAGTCACCCAGTGCAGAAAGGCACTGAAGCCTTCAAACACTGCACAGGATACTGAGCATCCCATGGACAAGCAACTGTCCACATAGTATTTCCCCTCAGATTTCATCACCAGCAAGTCCCAGTTGGCCAGATGAACTGGCAGTAACCAGAAGGCCAACTCTATATCTGCCTTCACCATCAGGGCTTGTGTCCCTGCCAACCATATAAACTCAATGACCCTGTTAAATTATGCATATTGAACTGTGAAGTGGAGATCAATGTGGTCATTAACCAAGTTTCTTTTGGGGTGCGGCAGGTGGTTGATCTTCCAGAATTCCTATGGGATGTTTTTGGGAACCAGGCCAACTGGAGACACCTTGATATTTGGTAGGGGAGGGGACAAGCACAGGCTGCTCATGCTTCCTAGCTGCATCTCCTTTTCCAGTTTGTTCTGGACCATTTGTAGTCAGTTTGTTGCAGATTTCAGATCTCCACCTCATACCCCTGGTGGAGACCAACGTACAGGATTCCAAAGCCTGCTGAGCAACCTTCTGCCAGCAGATCAACTACCTCATGGTCGATGCACCAGTCCAGCAAAGGTCTAGCCTGTCCATCCTTTCTGGGTGGGTAGGCTTGCCTCCATAGAATTTGTTGAATTTTTGTTGCCTCCTTCCAGGGGCTTCCATGAGGGGCAATGTGCAATGGGGTGATGATATCTACAAGTGACACATTTGTGCCAAAACATACAATTGCTTTTGGAATGACTCACCTTGCTAAAGCTAAAGTCCTTGGAGCTAAAGCATA
The DNA here is from genome assembly GCA_016271365.2 of Neoceratodus forsteri. NCBI lineage: Eukaryota > Metazoa > Chordata > Ceratodontiformes > Ceratodontidae > Neoceratodus > Neoceratodus forsteri. The sequence goes on from CM057452.1 coordinate 1,084,070,659, forward strand.
TCTTGGGATTGGGCTTAGCAGAGTCAGTCTGCTGTGGTTGGGGTGTCCGAATGGGCAGTTCATTATTTGTGTGGATGACTCTTCCTTTGTGCATCACTTCCACCAGGAGAGGCATGTCAAAAATGACCCAATTAAGCAATATGTCTATCTGCATCCACCACCTGAATTCCTCATCATATTCCATCCATGCCATCTCGCACTTACGCCTGTGCCCGAATGTAATCCTAGTTAATAATTAAGTAGATCTATACCTTTTCTGGATGCTGTATGTGCTATACTACTGGCGAAAACAATGAACCCTACCAACCAATTGTTGAAGGTGCGTACAGCCTTCATCTTCCTCTTCTGGTCCTCCTTCTTCTCTGTGTTATCTTCCTGCTCACCTGGGCAGTTGAGCAAGGAAAACATGTCTGAATACTCCCGATTCTGGATCTGCTGCTGGATGTTATCCATCAAGTGGGAACCCACTGGCTTTGCCACTGATATAGGGGAGCACCAATTTTGATAGTCTGTTTTTTATGTATTAGCAATGCATAGTGGAATTTTATGTTGAGCCTCTGTAGTTTACAGTGAGAAATGTTATGTGGCAATTGTCTATAGTTTACAATGAGAAATGTCATGAGGCAATTTTTTACATCATCTGACATCACATATTCGATACAACCGACATAAAAGAGGTGAATACATGCAGAGACCCCACCCCCTGAGGAAGACTTAGCAGTTGAAGTGGTGCAGCCCTCCCAGCAGACCTGATCCAACACCACAGAACATGGTTCTCACCCCCCCAGCCTTGCTGCTCTCCACTGCTGCAGGCATTGGCACTGCACTGGCACTTGTGGTGCTTGTAGCTGTCTAGCCTGCCCACCCCCCTGCTGTTGCCACTGGAGTGAAGCAGCAAATCTGATGATAATGCTCATGAAGTTGTCCAGCTTCTTGTCCATGGTGGATAGTTTACATCCTCCTGCTGTTGCAGGTCTGGCCCTGTTTGTTCTGGGTTCACCAGTGCTGGTTTGGGTGTGGAGGAGGATCCCTGCCTCCTCAGTGTCTGAATCAAACCCAAATGAACTGATTTGTTTGGTGCTTTTCTGGGTTTAGACAGTGGATGCATTCAATGAGGAGATCCACCAAAAACCCATGTCGCCTTTCTTTTAAACTCTTCAATGGTAGCTCTAGAACCCCTGTCTTGGTCTTACCTTCCTGGGGTTTCTTGGGTACCTTCACCGGAGCTGGTGCCAGATCCTTTGCTGGACATCTTCATTTCTTCATTGCTCTGGTCCTTTTAGGATTACTGGTTCCCACCAGGCAAGCTTTGACTCATTTGCACCCATTCTTCTTATACATTTCTCACATTTGTGCCTCCAAGGCATTGGTTGCTACTGCCTATGCAGTTGTGTTCTTTCTAGAGCTGTAATGACAAAGATACTTCCTCACAAGAAAGAAGAATGTTATTAATACTCTAACTTGTAAACCAGCTACATGGGAGAAAGGCCTTGCTACGGCCAGCCAGCTTACCACCAACACTCCCCCATGACTGGAAAATTCTTTTTTTTTTTGGTTTTAAAACCCAGGGGCCCAAATTTGATGGTTCCTGTCAGGATCAGGTCATTGTCTTTAGAATTAAATGGCAAAATTGCAAAATGATACCTACCTGACAACGCCCTGTGCTACTTAATGCATTTATCAAATAGCTGCATAAATGAATAGCACCTAGTTAACCTTATTGAAAGTGGAATATGGGTATGCTACCTGCAACAATCTATACCAGCCTACCCACTTGCTTCAGCATACTCTGTTACACTAACCCAATGTGTTTGTGCCTGTTGCATTGCTTTACATATGCCAAGGAATCATCAGTGGCATGCCACGATTATGGAGTGGCAAAAGAAAAAAGACCATTCTCAAGCAAGGCTGTAGAAGATAGCTTAGTTGTACATTACCCATTTAAATCCTCAGCGGCACATCAAACCTTCCTAGGTTGGCAAGAAACACTAGTATGCCAGATGCCCACTGTTTTCTAGTTCCAATATGGTGGAATGTCCCACTGGTAACTGAGGCAGAGGAAGGGTGGGGGTGGGGTTGGGGACTGTGGAGCTGCACTATAAACTAATCAAGTCTGAGAACTGTAATTCATAAAATGAAAGACCAAAAGCAATGCTGTAAGAAATGTACTACTTGCCCACCATAAATACAACTATGCCTCATTTGTTACAAATAAAGTTCAGAAATTGCAATTACTACAATAATATATAAATGTTATTTTGTTTGCCTCTTATTTTGGTAGTTTTATAAAAATCTCTTAGACTATTTCAAGCCAGCCAGCAGAATCTTTGATGAGTGCTGATGACATTCAAGCAAGACTGACATAATTTTCTTCCGGGTCCTGCTAGCTTAGTACATGCAGTACATCAAATTGTGAAAGTACAAAAATAAGTCTTTGCTACCAATTTTGTTATGGGCTTTTATTATCAGGCTTGTTGTATACCAGTAGAACAAAATGGTAAATATTTGGCAAGTTCCCTAGGTTGATCACTAACCTTTTGAGCACTGTAACAAGCCTCCAACTCTCTCCCCAAGTGTACTACTACCCTAGTACCTCTCCCAAAATGTGTAATCCCACAAAATGTACACCTCTACCCTGCACTCCCTTGAAATTGTTCCAAAACATGCCCACACACACACATGTCCCAGGTTTCTAACACTACCTTGCACCACTCTTATTGGGCAAATAGTACATTTCTTACAGCACTCTTGAGCACTGTAACAAGCCTCCAACTCTCCCCCCAAGTGTACTACTACCCTAGTACCTCTCCCAAAATGTGCAATCCCACAAAATGTACACCTCTACCCTGCACTCCCTTGAAATTGTTCCAAAACATGCCCACACACACGTCCCAGGTTTCTAACACTACCTTGCACCACTCTTATAACCAACACATTCCTTCTCCCGCTCATATCCTAAAATGTACAGTTACCACTACACCCTTCCTGTGCTAGCTGCACACTCAAGCAGACATAGATAGATTGGGTGGTCTGTTTCTGCTGGCACATTCGTATGTTCTTATGTTCATATTAAATGGATCTAAATAAAAATATTATTTAGGAGAAATCCCAGAAAAACTTTTATCATGGCAACTTAAGTGCAAAGAGGTAAGTAAAGTAATAGCCCAAATCAAGGACGAAGAAAGTAACATACAAACCGATCAGAATATGATCACGTGTGTGCCTGCTCAAGATTGCTGCCTAATTTGTAAGCTCCAGTGTACCCCTGTACTGATCCAGAGCCATGCACTGATTTCTGCAGCGTGATGGCATTGCAACTAGCCTAACAAGAGAGGTGAAGAGTATGTCCACAGGTGGATCTGATTTTGGGAGACCATCAACACCTACAAAGTGTAAGAAAAACATGAACAACTCACCTCCCACGCGATGTCTCCCAGCCGCCAAGATGACAACACAGGCCCCCAACCACAAACACGATTCAGTCACCTTGCCACTGACCTTCCTGGCACAGATTGCAGCAAATGTTGAGACAATTAAAAAAACAGTGTCTAAAATGAGCACCAAAACTGACAGCCTTACAGGATGAGTTTTTAAAACTGAATCACAACTGGTAGTGCTGACAGAAGTTCCAGGACAGCATGAAACACAGCTGCAGAACACAGAATTGCAATTCACCTGGATAATGGTCAAGCTTGAGGATTTAGAGGACATGGGTGGCTGAATAATTTAAGAATCCTGGGACTTAGGCACAGATCCAGTCCAATACCTCCACAGCAACTTACCTATCTGGCTGCACCTACACCTGATAGACTGCACCCACCAGGTTCTTTGTGCCTCACAAGTCTCCATGTCAGCCAGACCTCATCAGCAAATATTTATGCTTTGCAATTTCAAGATAAAGAAATGATTTTACACTTGACCAGAGAGCTCAAAGATGTGTATGTGGCCAACCAGCGGGTCTCATTTTACCCCAGCTACCCACTCAACATCCTCCAATGCAGCCAGGCATTTGACAAGGAGATGCAAGGATTAAGGAACCAGGGACTGACCTATTCTCTGCTTTATCCAACAGTTCTCTCCATTACCTTCCAGGGCAAGGAACAGACTTTCCAAGCTCCCCAAAAAAGCTGACCAGTATTCCCAAGCCCAATGGGGCCCAGTTCAGTCCTCAAACCTTGCCCTGAAGCCCTGCATGAACTAATGAAATCTATATTGACACTCACGATGGGCACCAGCTAATCCAACCTTGGTACTGTACAGTATGTACTGCCTAGGGCATTTGTGTATTGTAAGGAAGGAGATGAATTAGTTATGGCTGATTGACTAACAATGCAGCCTCTTGACTATTTTTAACATTCTGCTTGTCGGGACTTATGGACTGGGCCATCTGCCCATCTGTGCAAAACAACTCAGGACTTTTGTGGTGTACCTCATGCCTGCTGCTCCAAGTACCCTCTCTGCTTTGTTTTATCTAATCATGCTTCAACATGATGAGCTGCTACAGGTGAAATGGTGCCCAGCTTTACAAGCATGTGCTGCAGCCTATAGTCCTCCCCATTGTGTTCAGATGCTTCTCGTGGCACAGAAGCAGGTATCCCATGGGCCAGGAAGTTATCTCAGGCAGTAATCCTGCAGGCCTTTTTGGACTAATTTGCAATATTGCTAAGCTGTTCCAATGTTTTTAAGTGCTCTTTTCAAAGTTCTTCCTTGCTCCCAAGAGTGTTATTTAACCATTGATAGAACTGTCACAGGTTTTATTAATGTTCCATTTCTGTTGGTTTTACCGTTCTGAAGCAAGTTAGGGTCTATAGCTGAAACTTTATCCAGGGTTATGGGCCACTCTTGAGGGCATCCACCACATATTGCATTACCAGCTGTTTTACCCTTAAAGATTTTCCTGAGCTTGACTGCCCAGCCATAGACCCACACTTTTCCACCCTCCCAGATGGTCAACAACAGCTGTTGGAATGTATATTCCATGGCATATAGTAATGGAAGGATCTGCGGGTGGCCCGAGCTTTCTCTTGCTTGTCCTCTGGTTCCATGTAAGAGACAGCATAACTGCATTACTTGCCACTAATCTGTAGTGGCAACTGGTGTACCTTCACCAGCTGGACTTGCGTATCTCATCGTTATTTGCGTTCTGCCTTAGCTGGTCCAGAGTGTACTTAGGTTGTTTAATATAGCTTGTTCCTCTCGTTTTTAGCGGAATTTGAATCTGTTAATTTAATGTATCTCTATGTGTTCCTATGGTACTGGTAATCATGTTATATATTATTGGGGCATGTGTTAGGAGGAACTTGGGATCGAGCGGGGATGGGAAGGGGGACACATCTACAGTTACACAGCACTTGCTAACTACTACTTCTCAGGTTATGGCCTCCTTTGAAAACTTGAAAATCATTTCTTGGAACACTAGGGCCTAAACTGCCTATTAAAAAGTACAAAGTAGTACTTAACCTCAAAGACTTGCTGTGCATTGTTGTTTACTTCAGGAGATCCACCTTTCTGCAGAGAGGCCCCCGCCTCTGCTGTTCCTGAGTAGGATCATCCTACGATAACTCCTTCCCTTCCTGCCAGAGAGGTAGCCATCCTCTGTAGAAAGAACTCCAGCTAGGAATCCATAACCAGACTGCAGATAAAGAAGGCACACTAATCCTAACACAGGGTACCTACTGGGGGATATGATTCTGGGCAATGTGGAAGTCTTAACTCCTCAGACCACTCCTTCTTTGATAGTGTGCTAGGGATGTTCCGGGGGTTCCAGATAGTTTTGTTCTTGGGGATACCTCAGTTCGGCCCTCTGTCTATCTGGACAGAACTAGACTGGGTGGATGAATGGAATCCCAGACAGAACTATATTACTATCAGAGCAAGGAGGCAGCTAACTGAGGCAGCTAGAACATTTCTGCTAGAACATTTCTAACTGGAGGCAATCAGACAGATACTTTATTAGAAGTGTAGGGTCTGTGGGGTAAAATGAGACCTTCAGTCACAGTAAAAACAAAACACAGCAGTCAGTGTACTAGTCTGAGTTGGGGAAGGGCTCTGCTAACCCTCCTTGCAGTTAGCTGGCTCAGTAGGATAACTGTGAATTGGTGGTTGTGATTTAGACAGAAGTGAAGCAGTTGTCTGCATTTAGACTTTCCCAGCCTCCTTACAAGAGCACTGTAAAAGGTCTCCTTCTTTATGAGTCCCGCACATTCATGTCCAGCAAGTGAGTGGAACAGTGAAGGAGTGGAACAGAGGTAAGACTGGCATCAGCAGGAGGAAGCAGAGAAGTGGGGGACTCTGCCAGTCAACTAAGGTAAGGCACCTGTTCACTTCTGTTGTTGCATTCACTGCTGGTAAGGGCAGAAGGTAAACGGTAGGCCTAAACTGGGAATAGGAGCAACACACTATCTAGGGTAACAGTAAGAGAGGAAGTACACCAGGTACAGGGGAACATAAGTAGCAACACACACACAAAAAAGGGAAGCTAAGAACACCATACAAGGGTTAAGGGTATGTAAGTATTTCTGGGTAACACAGGTAGTATAGAACCTGGGAATGCTATGAGTAGTGTAGTACAGCGGTTGTGGGGTGGCAGTTTTCAGAGAGACCTTCAGGAAACTGCACTGCTGCTCTATCTCTGTGGACCTCTCTGGATTGATGGAGGAGGTCGCTAGACTCCAGGCCAAGTTGGCTAGGATTCAGGGGACCTCTTCCTTCACCCAGGGGCCACTAAGTCTGTCACCATTACCCCAGAGGATGCCAGGGAGGAGAAATGGCTGAACTGTGGTGGTATCTGGAAGAGTGGGAGTGATGGGTCAGAGGCACCATTGACCAGTAAAACTATGAAATTCTTACACTGTTTTGATGAGGTAGGACTGCCAGGAAGGAGGCACCCATGGTAGTGACTGGAGCGGATGTGGGGGTTCTCCAGAGTGGAGACCACAAGGAGGGAGAAAGAGAACCCCAGAGGAGAAGGAAGAGGAAGCAAGCTCTGGCTGAGGACTTGACTGTGAGGTTGACAGATTTCAGAATAGGAAAGGCGGAGGGATATCTTAGGTGCCTATGTAACACCATGGCCCAGAGGAATGGAAAGCAGTTCCAGAGGATCATTTGGGTAGCAGGACAGGAGGCAGAACTGGTTGTCATTGTCCACATGGGGACTAATGACCTAGCTAGGAATGGGCTGAGATAGTGCAGGGGGAGTTTAAGGAGCAGGGAAGGAGTCTTAGTTAATGCTCTCAATGACTTTCACTTAGGTGCTGCTTGCCTATGACAGGGAGGAGGAGGAGGAGGAGGAGAGGAATCTCTGCACCAAGCCCTTCAACTCATGGTTGAAGGAATGGTGCCAAGTGGAGGAGTTCAGTTACATTGGGGACTGGGGATCCACCCAGAGAGATAAGGGACTTTATAGGGCTAATGGTCCGCATCCATCCAGGAGGGGAATTGCAGTCTTCAGTCAATGGTTTAGATGTTACTTTGATGAACATTTAAACTGGCCAAAGAGGTAGAAGAAGAAATCGGGGCGGCAGTAACTACCCTACCCATTGACTGAATAGGAAGTAGGGAGAACCCAAGGGAGTAGAATCCTCCAGGACAGAAACTAATAAAGGAAGCAGGGTGGTAAAAATGAAGGGGATGGGAACTGAAGCATTAAAAGAGAGGTTGGAGGAAGAGGGCAAAATGAAAGAAAGGGTACCAAGCAGAGTGGTACCAAAATCTGAAAGGTCATGTGTGCAAATACTAGAAGTCCAGAAAATAACATTCTGTACCTAAAGGCAATAATGACAGAGGCTGACCTAGATATTGTAGCCATCACCGAGTCATGGTACGCTGAAAACCAGGAGCGGGACATGCCCATAACAGGCTAGACTCTGTTTTGGAGGGACAGGGTGGGAAGGAAAAGAGTGGGTGTGGTACTTCATGTGAGAGAAGACATAAAGCAATGGAGATACAAGGAATACAGGGAGGAGCAGAGGTACTGTGGTTCACTCTAGAAATGGGTAATGGAGCTTCTATTTGCACTGACGTGATCTACAGATCTCTGGCACAGAGGGAGGAGTTAGACAAAGTATTGGTGGTAGCTATTAGTAAGATGGCAGTAAAGCGGGAGGTGCTGCTGGTGGGGGACTTCAATCTGCTGCTTGTAGATTGGTACCACCCTGTTGCAGCTTCAGCGAGTAGCTGGGACATCCTGGACTCCCTGCAGAGGGCATTCCTCTGGCAACTAATCAGTGAATCCAATCGTGATGGGGCAATACTGGTCCTGGTGCTCACTAACAGGGACAGTGCTGCAGATGTCAAGGTGAGGACCACCTGAGAACAGCAATCACCATGCAGTGTGATTCAGAGTAAGGATGGCTCCAGAATTGAACCACACAAGGGCGATGGTCCTGAACTTCAGGAGGGCAGATTTGCAAAAAGATGGGCAAATGCCTCATAGATGACCTGGTGGGGGGGGTGATGACCTGGGTGGGATGAATTGTTGTCCCCCAAATGATGAGGTACCTTTGTAAACGAGTCCATGACTCAAAGGTTGTAAAACTGATTTCTCCAATAAATAAATAAATAAAAAGATACAGTGGGTGAAGCTAAAATGGGCCATAGGGAAAGCAAAAAACCTTTGTATCAATCAAATGAGCAAAAGCAAGTGGAAAAAGAGACCGCTATGGTTCTTGAAAGAGGTAGTGGAAAAGCTAAAGGCTAAAAGGGTAGCATTCATAAGGTATAAGCAAGGCCCCTGGAATTCTACAGTTCTGCGATTGTGGAATTTGCAGCAGAATTTGCATCATGCATAGAATATACATAATGCTGGAAATTCATTGTTTTGGTGAATTTTCATATAAATATACTGTATTTTCATAGTGTCAGGCTTTCTTTCTCAGCTCGTTTATCCTGGAGCCCTCCTCTATGCTCAGCATATGATGTCATCGATGACATCACATCATATTTAGCCAATGACAGGACTGCATTCTGCCAGAGAAATGAATAAATCATGCCACAGAAATCAGAAAATTCTGCGCTGAACACCAGGGCCCTGGGTATAAGGAGATGCAGAAGGGGGATGATAGGGAGGTGTATCAGGGGAAATGGAGGTGAGCAAGGGGAGCAGTAAGCAGCATAAAGGTGCAAACTGAGAGAGAGAATAGCCCTGATGGCAACAAAGTAGGACAAGGCATATTTTAGGTATGTAAATATAAGGAGAAAGACCAGCAGTGGGTTTGTAAGATTACAAGGGGGTTGGGGGTGGAACTCTGCAGAGGGGGATCAGGAAAATGCAGACATCCTGAACGAATATTTTTGATTAGTGTTCACAGAGGAAGGAGGAGGTGATGGGCCACAAAAAAAGTAACAGGAGCACTGGAAAGAGGGAGATGGACACTAGTCTGTTTTCAGAGGAGACTTTCCTGAAGGGACTTGCTAATCTGAAAGTGGACAAAGCAGTAGAGTCAGATGGAGTGCATCCAAGAGTATTGAGGAAGCTTAGGGAGGTACTGGCTACACCTCTGTCAGTCCTGTTTAACAGCTTATTGGAAGCAGGAGTGGTTCCAGAGTATTGGAGGAGGATAAATGTAGTCCCATGTCACAAAACTGGTGGCAGGGACGAGACTGGCAGTTGGACAGTCGCCTGACTTTGGTGGTGGAAAAGTTAATGGAATCACTGCTGAAGAAAAGGGTTACATAGATACGTAGACACTGTTGGCAGATAAGGGCCTATGGTCCACCCGTCTGCCCATTTAAACAGTAAGTCCACTTTATGTTTTTCTGTTACACCACCCTGACCTCCAGAATTCCTAATGTCTATCCCATGCATTCTTAAATCCGTGATTGTTTTCAGCCCCTCCACTTCCTCTGGCAGTGTGTTTCACTTGTCCACCACCCTTTCTGTGAAGAAATTCTTCTTCACATTTCCTCTGAATCACCCTTCCTCCAACTTCATCCCATGTTGTCTAGTCTTGGAACATCTTTTTCACTGGAAAATAGTGTATTCCTGCACCCTGTTCCTCCATGTAAGGTACTTGTATGTCTCTATCATATCCCCTCTCTCCCTCCTCTCCTCCAGGGAGTACATATTCAAGTCCTTCAGCCTGTCTTTATAGGACTTGTGATGCAATCCCTGTGCCATCTGTGTTGCCCTCCTCTGAACCTTCTCTACCCTATCTATGTCCTTACGTAGGTAAGGTCTCCAGAACTGTACACTGTACTCCAGGTGGGGCCTCACTAGTGTCTTGTATAGTGGAATATGACCTCCCTTTTCCTGCTGGTGGTGCCCCTGCCTATGCATCCCAGCATCCTATTTGCTTTACCTGCAGCCTTGTTGTACTGTTTCCCTACCTTGAGGTCATCAGAGATGATAACTCCAAGGTCTCTTTCCTGCTTGGTGCATGCTTTATCCTCCTCCCCCAGCTGTTATGTTGTTCCAGGGTTTTTGTGCCCCATATGCATTATCTTGCACTTCTTTGCATTGAATTTCAGCTGCCAGGCCCTTGACTATTCTTCAAGCTTCTGCAGGTTCCTCCTCATTCTGTCTACACCCTCTGGCATGTCCACTGTGTTACAGAGCTTTGTGGCATCAGCAAACAGGGAAATTCTGCCTTGTAGGTCCTGCTCAATGTCGCTGATGAAGACATTGAATAGGACTGGTCACAGCAGCACTGATCCCTGTGGTACCCGAGTGGTCACTGTTCCCTCTGTGGAGTGACAGCCATTTACCACCATCCTCTGTGTCCTGCCGCCCAGCCAACTACCTACCCACCGCACTACTGTCCTGTCCACTCCCATATTCCCCAGTTTGTTTAATAACCTTCTATGTTGCACAGTGTCAAAGGCCTTGCTGAAGTCCAGATAGGCCACATCCACTGCCCTCCCCTGATCCACCTCTCTTGTCACCCAGTTGAAAAATTTAATGAGGGTAGTCTGGCATGACCTCCCCACTGGTGAAGCCATGCTGCCTTGGGTCCTGTAGTCCGTTGGCAACCACATGTTCCACCAATCTCTCCTTCAGTAGTGCTTCCATGATCTTCCCCACTACTCAGGTCAGGCTGACTGGTCTGTAGTTCCCCCACTTCCTCTTTGTTCTCGCTTTTGTATAAGGGGACTACATCTGCTGTCCTCCAGTCTTTGGGTACCTCCCCTGTTTCTAGTGATCAGCTAAACAGGATTGCCAGAGGTTCAGCCACCACCTCTCTTAGTTCCTTTAGGTTCCTGAGGTGCACCCATCTGGCCCCATTGCTTTTTTGACTCATTCCTTACAATTCCTTTAGGACCCTTTCCCGTGTAAAGGGGCTTGTGTCCATTTCTGCACTGTTTCCACCACTTTTACTCCCTTCAGGCCCATTACCCTCCTCTTCCTCAGTAAAGACTGAGCAAAAATATCTGCACAGTATGTCAGCTTTACTGTTGTCATCCTCCATGTGGCCCCCATCCTCCCCCTTCAGTCTCACTATCCCTCCCTTTACCCTTCTTTTTTTACTTATGTACCTGTAAAAGGTTTTGTCCCCTCTACCCACTGATTGTGCGATTCACTCTTCTGTCTGATCTTTGGTTTTCCTTAGTGACCTCCTGCCTCCCTTTGCTTCTCCTGCCACTTCTCCCTATCCCCTTCTGCATCTTTTTGTATTGTTTGAATGCAATATTTTTTGGCTTACACTTTCTCCGCTACCAGTTTGTGGAATATATTGAATCCAATTGGCTACAAGACCCAAGACAGCATGAATTCTTGGGGGGGGGGGGTGTCATGCCAAATTAATCTGATAAACTTATTCGACTGGGTGACCAAGGAATTAGATAAGAGTGGAGCAGTGGACATGGCCTACCTAGATTTCAATAAGGCTTTCGACAGTGTTCCACATAGGAGGCTAGTAAGCAAGCTGGGTAACTTAGGAGTGGTTCCAAAGGTGGTAAACTGAATAAGAAATTTGTTAGGTAGAAGGTGACAGAGGGTGGTGGTAAACAGAGCTCACTCAGAGGAAATGAGGGTTACCAGTTGTGTGCCTCAGGGGTCAGTACTCGGACTGGTCTTCCTTAATGCCTTCATAAGTGACATTGTAGAGAAGTTGGAAGGGAAGGTCTGCCTTTTTTGGTTGCACCAAACTCAGATGTGTGTAAAAGATGAGCAGAGACCTGTGATACTCAAGGAGTGGTCAAGGCTATGGCAGCTGGGCTTCAATCTGAAAAAATGCAAAGTAGTGCACTTGGGGCACAGAAACTCAGGGGCGGAGTGTAAAATGGAAGGAGTGGAACTGATTGTGAAAGAATGAAAACTCGTTTATTTTTTTCTTCCATAGGGAGATAATGGGACCTGGATGTACTTCTTTTCTTGTCTCTGTCTGATTGTTATATGTTTGTTTGTTGGGCTGGCCACCCACTTTGTGCAGTATGTTTTTTTTATTTGTTGTCTCTGTCTGTCTTCCATGCTTATGTTTTCATTTTTAGTACATTCCAGTACCATTGTCATTCTCCCATTAATAATTAGTAAATCTAAAACCAAAAACTAAAAACCTGAGGATGTTAGGATTGTTCTCCTAAAACTTAATCAAAATATGAAGCATGCTGTATTCAATAAAATCTGTGTAATTATGGATCCTAAAAAAAGAATGTTTTCCCACTTAGAAATGGTGTTTTAAAATCAACAAACCCCCCTTTTATGCCTTTCAGGCATCCCCTAGTGATATCTGGTTATTGTAGTAAAGAACAGAGCGCTGTAAAGAAGAGAAGCTGCATTTAGCAATTATGGCAGGGCTCTGCCCCTTTAAATGGGGCTTTGGTTGACTAATGAATGTTCCTTAATGTCGTTATGCCTTTTAGGTTTTTAAAATAAAGGAAGAGCTGTTTGATCCTCTAGTCTAGCTCTGTTAGACAAGCGCTCTGGAAATGTGGCTGTTGTGTTTGAATACGCCGCGGAGATAGTGCAGGACAAGGTAATCGCGAGTAAAAATTACCTCGCGAATATGCGCACTATCGTGAAGGCATTTAGCCTTATATTGGTCCCAAATAGAAGCGTTTTGACACAAGAGCGAACAAAATAAACACTACATACCTGCTGGAGGTAGGGTAGTGAGGTTTTGGCTTGTTATGTGGACTTTATAAAAACGAAGGATTCCATTGTGCTGCTGGTAACTAGTAAACCCCTGCTGGTTTCTGCTTCTTCATCATTATTTCTATAGGAGTTGGCCAGCCCTTGAGCAGCTGTTTTTGTACCCTTCCAAAAAGGGGGGTGGTTCCTGTTTCAGTTACTATTTTGTTTTATCTTTAATCAAGGCTTTTCTTTGTTAGTTAGCCTTAAAGTGCAATATTATGTTAAACTAAACTCTAGGATGTTAAAAATGATTGTTTTCCTTTGTAATTAAAAGAGTTTATATTATAAAAATGAATTAAGGGAGGAGGCAAAATGGTCACATGTTTTCTGAACAGTATATAATCCCTGGATCTCAGGATATAAGTGAGTTGACTAAAAGGAGTCAGACCTGGAGGTGCTGTCACAAGCCCCCTACAGTACTAGAGCTTACTAGTATATATTTTGTCATGGATATGTTGCATCTTATCCTTATTTCATTTTGTTTCCGTGTTCAGTTCACTCTTTATTTAAATAAATAATTTTCTTTGAATATACTCCGGCAAACTGCCTCCTGGTCCATCATTTCCCACGGTCTATGACACTGATGACCACCAAGCGGGAAAGAGCTCTGTGGGTGTTTACACTGGATTAACTAAAGATGACTAGGCAGTGTGACAAGGCAGTTGGGAGGGTTACTGGGATGCTTGAAAGCATATGGAGGGGTATCACCACCAGGAAGATGGAGGTGACATTGTCTCTGTATAGACTGCTAGTAAGATTCCACCTAGAGTACTGTGTCCAGTTCTGGAGACCACATCTCCAGAAGGACATAGAGTGGATGCAGTCCAGAGGAGGGCAACAAAAATGGTGCATGGTCTTCATCAGAAGCCCTATGAGGAGAAGAGACTTACAAACCTAAATATGTACACCTTGGAAGAGAGTAGAAAGGGGGGATATGACAGAGACCTACAAATACCTCAAGGGGTAAATAAGGTACATGAGGAAAATATTTTTCAGAAAAATAGTGCTTGGACTTTCTGTGATGAAGCAGTCGGGGTAAGAGCTCTTTTGTGTTGCTCCGTATACCAGCCTTTAACTATTTATACATTGGGTCATCAAATGAATGTGTTTTTTTTTGGTCTAAAATACAGTTACTTTTATTCTAAACCCATTCAAGTTCGATCGGAATGGCGTGCTTTTAAAAAAGCATAAATGATAGATACTGAAATGAAAATCCCGGTGAAACACATGCCTCTGCCAACTCCAAATTGCTCGGGTGGCCCAAAGTGATCTAAGCAAGCCCAAGCAAAGGCTCCAGCAACATCTTCAGGCAACAATTTGCTAATTGAAGATAAATTTCTTGAAGAAATGCAACAACTTAAAGAAGCTATCTTAAACCTGTTGAAGAATCTAAATTAATCAGAGGGATAATTGAAGGTTTAAGTAAAAGACTTACTTATGTGGAAACTAGAGTTTCTTCACTTTATAACTGGAGAGACAGATTTGAACCAGAACTACCAGTGCTGAGAAATAAAATATCTAATTTAAATGCAAAATTAGAAGATTTGGAAGGTAGCTCCAGAAGGGACAGTACAGTAATCTATGGAATTCCAGAACAGTCCAAAGCTTCTGATCCAATTCATTTAGCTCAAGTGATTTGCAAAACTATTGCTGGAGACTCACCCAATGGATCAAGCTATATTATAGTAAGGGCCCATAGGGCCTTACATCAGGCCCCAGTGAAATGGAACCTCCCCAAACCTTTATAATAAAGTTCCTGAATTACTTGGACAGAGCTCATGTTATTAATAAAACTAAGTCTTCATCAAACCTATCCTGGGATGGTAAAAATATCTGCATATCCCAAGATCTTCCTCAGGGGTTAGACAAAGAAGAAGAGAATTTTCACTGATATTCAGTAAACTTATTTTGGCTGGTATCAAATTTAAGATGCTGTACCCAGCCCGTCTTAATTTTACCAAAGCCAATAAATCTTTTTCATTTGAATCCCCGGACCAAGCTAAAAAACAGCTTTTTTCACTCTTTCCTGATCTGTTTGAATTAGGCTGAATAACGCTTCAGACTGCAAGTAGGATTGATCTTGAAATCAATCAGAAAGTCTTGATCATTAATCATTTATGCCTTTAAATAGGATTGTTATTTGAAATTATAAACAAGCATATGTTCATCTACATGCACTTTATCAGTTTGAAAGTTACTAACTTTACTAAAAATCTGAGTAATAAATGTAGACTTTTATTACTTTCAGAGGGGTGGAACTAATCAAACATGGTGAGATGATTATGCCAGCAGAGTTTTCGGCTTTGTTTTTGCATACTGTTCTCATTGCGAAAGTCACCTTCGTTTGTAGGAGAAGTGGGGATTTTTAGGCAATAAGGAGAGAATAATTTGTTTTTAGAGTGTTGCTTGGTAGTCCTATTTCTTATTGGGGCTGAATTTGCCTTGGGTTAAGTAGGAGTCATAGTAATTTGCCAAGTAAATTGAACTGCGCAGTCACTATTTCCGGAATTCTAGAAATTTCTACATTCTGGTTAACACGTTATGCCTTTTGGTTTAAATTTGAAAGTAATCTGTCCCTCATTAAGTTTAATAATCAAAGTAAGGTTTCCATCCTCTTCAGGAAACAAGGTAGCAATAATATTTTATTAACAAATAATGCTTAGTAATGTATGATCTGGAGTGACTGCGCAGAAAATATAATAAAAAACAACCTTTCTTTTGATTTTAATTAGTGCCAGGAGTTGTCAGTGGAGATCTCTTCTTTATGTTGCAATATTGTGTTCAGGAGATGTTAAGCTAGTCATCAGTTCTAGTAGCTGATTAACGGATGTGCTATATAGCCCCCTGGTAAGGAAGGTCTGAAGATTATCAGTACAAAAGGTTTGCAAGCTCAATCCATGTATTTATAATACAATTTAATAAAATTAGTGGGGTGGCTCCTAGTGTGTAACTGAACAGAAACATATGGTTAAGGTACCGGGGACCTCCCCCCAACCCCCATTTTGCTGCATCAAAGCCTGCACTTTTTTCAAATTAACTCCAATGTTCTTATCTTTCATACTTTTTGGAAGGGCTACTGGTTCTCATCATCTAGATGAACTATGATTAAACCTGACCACTTCAGCAAAGTGACCATCTAAATCGGTCAGGTAAAAAGCATCACATTTTAACTTACCTTAACAGAGCTGAGGTGTCCTTGCTTCCTCAATTTTTAATGAAGAGACCACTCTCCTGGCTTCATTACTTATAGTGTGCTCTGGTCAATGAAAGGCTCACAGGTCTTTAATTGGGAGCTTAGCAATTAGAAGAAGGCCATAATTCTCCTACATTCAAATCAGTACAAAAGGTTTGCAAGCTCAACCCCTGTATTTACAATACAATTTAGTAAAATTAGTGGGGTGGCACCTGGTGTGTGACCGAACAGAAACCTATGGTTAAGGTACCAGGGCAATATCCTCCCCAGCCCCGATCTGAAGATTATCCCACCACTTTTCATAATTGCAAAGGATATTAGAATACTTGATTTGAGTCTTAATATTAGTTAATAGCATATATTAGGGTGTTGTTCTGTATAGAATTTCATCCCTTTCAAATTACTGTTGTACCACAGTTCAGATGTCATGGAATGTGATTCTACCCTATTGTGGTAGAACAGCATTCTAGAACCTCTAGAGACAGCATGAGTCAGTTTCATTTTGAAAGCAAAAGAACTCACAAACACATATTTCACACAATAGTATAC
The DNA here is from genome assembly GCA_016271365.2 of Neoceratodus forsteri. NCBI lineage: Eukaryota > Metazoa > Chordata > Ceratodontiformes > Ceratodontidae > Neoceratodus > Neoceratodus forsteri. The sequence goes on from CM057452.1 coordinate 1,084,087,470, forward strand.
ACTATAAAAAATATAGAATGTGCAACTATATGCACAACCAGTGTGTTTGCCACCTCGGGCTCTCGAGGTCAGAGGAATGGAACCCTCTGTGGCAGAACACACTGGTTGTGCAGTAGTGTCCATCAATATTCTCTTTTATTTTCAGCATTGTTACTATGGCTAACAGGTTGAATGTGGCAAAAGGTCCATGGAATAGTGTTTTATTTAGTTATTTCTGTGCTTGCTTTTATATTTGCCTGCCGAAGAACTATTTCAGTTTATGGCAAACTTCTTGGGGTGAATTTTAAAAAATATACTCACTTCTTACTCAGGATAACAAGCCATATTTAAGGTTAGTGTTGACTCTTCTGGGTGCTTTATGGACAAATATATGTATAAAGAAATCTCTGTAAGCAAGGCAACATTGTGACATCCAGGGTAATCTACTTGAATTTAGCCAAGTCTTTATGCAAAGAGGAAGTGAAGTTTTAACTTCTGAATGCATTTATAACTTGGTAGTTCGATAGGTTAAAGATTGTTTATTTGAAAGTCTCACTCTTTTTGGGGAATGTAGTACCTATAGGGGCAATAGTCTTTTTTGGGTCACCTGCAGATAGGAATGTTTGGAAAACTAAGGGGTGGCTGGATTAGCCAGATAACATTTAAGTCCTTAAATCTCCACCTCTGTTATACAGCTCTTCCTTCTCCTCTCTTCCCTCTGACAAAAATATGGAAATGGTGATTATTTAAAGGAAGCTAACTTACTGTTAACTCAATTTACATAAAGGATGTGAATTCCTGAAGATGTTTTTAACAGGGGAACTTCATGAGCATTCTGTTTAGGTAATTGCTCTTCAACAGGGAGTAGACCCATTTCTATTATTAGATGAAAAATCTATTTGTGGTATGCTGGTTTAGGAGACTAGGAGAGCCAGGGACTGAGATGATTGGGGTTAGGGTATTGTTAGGAGTTCAGTCTTTTGGACTGGGCAGTGTACTTCATAATTTCTTGTTTGATATAATTACGTTTTTTTTTAATACTGTTTTATATGTATTTTGAGTTTATTTTTTTTGGGGGAGGGGGATTGTATAAGACATCCTAATATTTACTTCTTCATTATGGTCTTATATTTCCATATGCTACACTTTCTTTAAAAATGTTGAGTTTTCAGCATAGTAATACATTGAGCGTTATTAATATTTGAATAGCAGTGTGGAATGCTAAAGAAGAACCTTTGGCACTCAAGCTCCAGTTCTCTCCTGCCTTCCCTGCCATCTCCACAGCTGGAGTCACACACAAGATTTCTCTCTTTGTAGATGATATCACCCTATTCCTCACTGACATCCCCAACTCGGTAAATCATTTGTAGCGAGGACAGGCACTGAGGTGGTGGTGCAGAACACACACAGTTGTAGACCCATACTCAACCAGGCTTCATCAGATGATCATTGAAATGTAAGATTCTTTCCTGTGCTGCAGTACTGCTTTTCTGATGGCAGTGACTGCTAAATAAATTATTTAACTGCAAGTCACACCAGAATCCATCGTATTTCTGGAGGGGTGAAGTACAGCACAAATCTGTGAGTAAAATTCCCAGCTCTCTGTCTGACCTAGCAGCAATTATCCAAGAGTATGCCTAGCTCTCTGGATACAAGCTCAGTGGGGCCAAATCTCATGTCCAGCCCCTCAATTCCCTCCGTACTCAATTTTTCTTTGTCACCTATCCCTATCAGTGGCCCCAGAGGGCATAACTTGCCTGGGGGTCCAAATTAAACCCACTGTTTCAGCCGCATTATCGGCAAATACCATAATTATACATAACAAACTAACAACTGACATAACCACCTGGAAATCTTCCCTCCTTTCCAAATAGGGTAGAGAGAAATGCGCTTCAATTGATAGCCCTACCCAGAATTCAGTACATTATTGGCAACCTCCCAATTAAACTCCCAGCTTCCTTCTTCCAGTCTTTTATATCCAGAATGTCAGCATTTGTTTGGAACACTAAAAAACCTAAAATAAAACTGCAAACCCTGATGTGACACTGAAAGGAGGGGGACTTTGACCTCCCCAGTTTAAAACAGCAGCATGCTCATGTGATTTTGAGACAGACCCTCACCTGTCTGAAACTAAATCTCTGTCTGAAACCAAATCTCATTCCTCTCTCTTCCAGATGACTGTCCTTGGAGCTGGAACAGGGGCATCTTCCTGCCCCTCACTCTGTTCTAGTCCCATAGTAGAAACTACCCTGAGAGGTGTCACCCCATGCAAGACACTCAAAAAATGGTCTGGAACAGATATTCCACCAAACTAGGCTGGACTCCTCATGACTCTCGCACTCTCACTGTCTATAACAACCAGGACCTCTGCATTGACAGCAAGCCTTTGGCATGGAATGTTGGAAAGAGAAAGGCATTATGTCACTGGAAGGTCTGTACCATCTCCATACTGGAATACTTTTTCACTGATCTCACTGCCAAGTATGACATACCCAGAACCCACTTTTGAAGATACCTCCAAGTCAGAGATCTATTGAGGGTGAAGATTTTCAGGACCCACTCCATCCCTCCTAGTACTCCTTCAGAGAAATAGGTAGACATACTTCTATTCCTTAAAAGAGTATCTCCTAAGATAGAAACATAGAAATTCACAGCAGATAAGGATTGCTTAGGCCACCTAGTCTGCCCATTGTCCCTACCTACTGCAATACTGCAGAATCTTTCCTATTGTTAAGGTTCTCTTGTGCCTAACCATGCATTCTTTAATGACCCTACCATTTTTGCCCCCCACCACCTATGCTGAGAGGCTGTTCCATGCATCCACCACCCTTTCTGTGAAAAAAAACTTCCTCATGCTACCCCTGAGTTTACCTCCCTCCAGCCTCATATCATGACCCCTTGTTCTTGAACATCTTTTTTTCTGAAAAATGCTACCTTCTTCTACTTTATTTATATCCTTGAGGTATTTGAAGGTCTCTATCATACACTCCCCTCTCTTCCTGGATATACATAATGAGGTCCTCTAGTCTCTCTTTATATGCCATTTGGTGCAGCCCTTGCACCATTTTTGTTGCCCTTCTCTGAACTGCCTCTACTCTATGTCCTTCTGGAGATGCGGATTCCGGAACTGGACACAGTACTCCAGATGGGCTCAAGGCCCTACACCTTACCTTGGCAGGCTCAATTCCATTCTCAGACCCTAGAGAAGCTTAGTAGAATGAACTCCATATCCAACCCCTTAAGAGGAATGGGATGCCCTTTGGCCCTAAAAAACTTGACAGTATAAGATATGCCACAGGGCATATAGAACCCCATTATGGCTATACAAAGCTAGCATACTCTCGCATAGTGACTGCAGGAGATGCTCCTCTTCCCAGACATCCCTTTCCCACATTCCCTGGTACTGTTCCAGTTTGTAACTCTACTGGGATTCAATCTGGGCATACTGTAGAGAGATTGCCACATTAATCAGGGTAAAGGACCCACACTTTGTCATACTGGGGGCTCTATCACCTGACTCCTCTCTTTCACCCACACAAGCTCTGTGGGGCCATGGGAGCACTGGCAGCAGCTAGAAGAGTTCTTCTCTGACACTAGAAGGACTCGGAGTCCCCAGACTTCTTGGAATGAGTAAACCTCCTCACTTTCATAGAAGATTGTAAGAGAGTAACTCACTTCACAGCAGGCAAACTTCCCACATATAACAAAATCTGGGTCCCTTTCCTACTCCAGAAGCAAGGAACCATGCCTGTACTCCCCTATCATAGGTGAGCATATGACACTGACTAACTCTAGTCCATCAGTTACAGTACATCTCTTATATATAGTAATGGAGACAGTCATATGCTTTGTTATGCCTCTGCAGATTTCCCTCACACATGACTGCACATTTACCTGACAAGTCATCTCCTCCCAGACTCCCACTCCATTTTTGACAGCATGATTGCACAGTCTACACTTTCAGCCATTCCCCTAAAGTAACAGATCTTACCTCAGCCAGTACATTCATGGCTTTTTACCCTGGCCCAGCTAACAGCAGACATCATCCATTACTATGAGGATGGCCAAGTGAGTTGGGCTCATCAAAACTTGTATTAATGTTTACAGTATTATTTTTGGTGTACTATTCGCAAAACACAGCAACAGTAAATCACATGATCATGCTCTGTGACTGAACAGTGTATTCTACTAAGTTACCTGTTATGTTGGAAACATTACTCTTATTCAGAAATCAACTCAGTTTTCCATGGGTTTTATCAATTTCACAAGCTATTTCCCTTGGTGAACTAATCACTGTACTTGCAAATATTTTGTAGCATTGTACCTTACTGTGCTGTATGCTAGTGGTGTGTGGAATTTCATTGGAAGTATAACGGTGGAATTCTGTGACAAAATGATGTGGAATGGGTTTTCTGCAGCAGTTCCATGGAATTAAGTTATTAAATTCTGCAGATCTCAATATTTTTTGTGGAAATGGTTCCAAACTGATCTTCTGTGAAAAAATGCTGTTCCATGGATTATAATTCTGCAGATCACCTCAGGTAGAACTCTGCAGAAGGACCAGTGAAATTCCACTGGAAATTCTTCCAGCGAAATGGACATTTTACGTCAATAATTCTGCATTCTGCACAGCACTACTGTATACCCCATATGTTGCACTGTTTTGCAAAAGTTAAAATGAATAAAAAAACCTTTTTTGGAAAAAAATGATCAGAAAATGATGTTGTAAACATTACTGAAATACTGTTAAAACTATTTATTTTCATACAAAGTAATTTTAGTGTAAACCAAAATGCAACCATAATTGCCAAATTGAGTTTAGTGCTAAGTCATTAGCAACACTTTCACTATAATATAAAAGTGCTAATAGCGATAATTAGCACACATTTATTTTAGGACAAATTAGTGCTTCAGTGAAAATAGTGAAATTATTTGACAGTAAAAATTTCAAGTTTTGCAGTATTATCAGTCTCTATGTACTCCCGGAAGTATTCCATTAGAGGAACAAATTTGAATTTCTTAAAAAAGATAGAACTTTCACAAATAACAATGATACAAATTAATCAAATAGACTCCCCTATCTCTCTCTCAATGAAGTAGACAATGCAATAAAAGATGTACCATCTAATAAAATGCCTGGCCCTGATGACATAACAATAAAATTCTATAAAAAATATAAGGACATTTTGTTGCCAAACTTAGATGATATTTTTAATTTGATAAAAATTTAATGTGGGATGCCCACTCCTTCGACAAAGCCCACATTATACTTCTCTTAAAGGAAAATAAATCACCAAATTTGGCCTCAGCCTACAGACCAATATCATCACCAAACAGTGATTATGAGATCTTTTCAAAACTATTAACTACAAGATTAAATAAAATAATTCCATCCTTAGTTAATATTGATCAAATGGGCTTCATCAAGTGAAGGAGACTAACACATGTGGTAAGAAAGTCACTCAATGTAATGGACCAAGCATCTAACTCAGAAGCAGCTTTGGTTGCACTCGATGCAGAGAAGGGCTTCGACAGGATGAAATGGAACTTCTTGAGGGCCACCCTGTTGAAGGCATGCATGGTCCCTAACATGCTGGCATGGAAAGAAGCAATATATACTGTAGTTCCCCAACAGGAAACATTCAGACAAATCAAGTATTGCCTAAAGCATTTAAATTACATATAGGAACCCATCAGGGATGCCCTTTGTCACCTATTTTGTTTGCTCTTTATATGAAGCCTTTTACTCAGTATATAAGAAATATAGAAAATTATTACAGAAAAAGACCAATGGTCCTTCCAGTCCACCTGAGTTCCCTATTTAGCCCAGAGACCTACTGTCCCTCTAGGGTCCTAGCCTTTCCCTACCTCCCCTGATTCTCCCCCAGTTTCTGCCACCCCAAGCAAGCACCTGCTTGAAACTACCAACAGTTTTTGCACTTACCACTTTGGTTGGTAGACTGTTCCACAACTCCTGCACCATTTCTGTAAAATAATATTTCCTCATGTCCCTCCTGAACCTCTCTCCTGTTCATTTTCACTCATGTTCACATGACCACAAGCTAGTAGTCAAGCTAAATAGTTCCCCACAGTTCATTTTGTTAATTACTTTTAGGAAATTGAATGTCTCTATCATATTTCCTCTCTCCCTTCTGGTTTCCAGCAAGTACCTATTTGTGCCTTGAAGAGCTCCTCATAGGACCTGCCCTGTTGGTCCTGAATCATTTTTGTCACCCCGCACTATCTATCCAACCCCTATTTTTCCTGAGGTAAGGACTCCAGAAATGGGTGCAGTACTCCAGGTGTGGCCTCTCTAAGACTCTACATGAGGGAAGTATTACAGTACCTCTAACATTCAAGAGAAAATATACAAGTTCTAAAGATAAGGGACACAGAGTATCACATCTCACTTTATGCAGATGATGTGTTAATATATTTAGATAATGTCAATACTTCTTGCAACATATTGTTAAACCTAGTTGACAATTTATAGGAGGCAGTATAAGTGCAGCGGTTCAAGGCTCTGAGCTGTAAACCTGGAGACATGGGTCTGAATCCCACATCCCCCCTTGCATACTGTGTGATCCTGAGCAAGTCACTTAACTTCCTTGTGCACCCAGGTTGCATCTGCAAACAGACTTTTAGCTTAGTGCATCTCTCCTGGTAAAACTAAGGTAAAAAAAATACAAAAGTAGCTGGTTATAAATCAGACTAGCAAAACATCAGATGTTATGTTACTAAATAAGAATCAGACAAACTACAAACTTGTGACTGACTCAAAGGAATCATTTTACTATCTGGAAATAACCTTAATGAAAAATATTGAAAATTTATTTAGAAAAAAATTAACTCCCATTGACAGAGGAAAATAATCTTGACCTAGAAAATTGGGCCTATTTACCTCTGTTGCTGATGGGAAGGGGAATATATAATAAAGATGAATGTTTTTCAGATACTTTCCTTTTTGTTTCAGGCTCTTCCCATCAGCATCCCTAAATGTGTTTTCCAAAATTTGGAAAAAAAATCTGAAATCTTCTGTGGCAAATAAAAAACCTAGATTGAAACTGGAAAAAATATGTGTTGTAGAGAATCTTGTGGGAATTAATCCCACAAATTTTTGCTGGTACTACCCCACTGCATGATTTGAAGGGTTCCGCATGATTTATACTTACAATGCTTCCTGTTTGCAATGGATGGACATAGAGCTGAGTACTACAGATATGTCAAAAAATAATGAAACAATGACTGTGCCACATAACTCAAAGATCATCAATCTAAAAGCACTCCATCTTTTAAAAAACTCTAACAAGGTTTAAAAAGTCATAAATAAGTTACTAAGTAATGAAATTTGGGTTTAACATTTTATTTTCATTTATAAAAATAGTTATTTAAATCAAATTAATCCTACGATTGGGGCTGGAAGGGGGACCACTTGACTACCGGGGTTCAGAGGGATCCTTTTATTATGTGACGTGATCGGAGCTGGGAGGAGAAACTAGACTACCAGGGACAGAGAATGCTTAATTATTTTATACAGTTGGGGCTGGGTGGGGCTGGGTGGGTAGCCACCAGGGCTGGCAGCTGCTGTGTTATGCTGTGCAGTACAGCAGTCTGCCTGTGGGCTGCTATGACTTAGGCATGGTTCTTCCATCCTAGCTTTGTGTGGTACATCTCGCATATCTCTGTTGAATATCAAGATGTGCCACATATGCAAGGGAACACCCCCTCCGGATGCGCCACATACATTATCTTTGCACTGTGGCAAATCTGGAATTTTGCAGCACATCCCTGCCATTTGAAAATGGCCTAGGGCACATTTCAGAGATGCACTGGTGCAACTCAGTTGCGCCGGGCAAATCTCCTTTGAATATCTGGGCCAGAGGTATCTAGAATAATCAGGAAAAAGTCTCCAGCTCAGCCAACCTCTGAGAGAATGTAGAAAAGATTAGATTAAGGAAAGAGGACAACTCCAATCAAGACCACAGCACTATACCAAATGAGATTGGAACAAACAGCCCCCTCACCACAAATATAAATTCAGCTCTTTTATTTTTAACAACAAAAATAATACCAGATAAGTCAAATGTTTCAGAGAAGTACATCTTCTTTCTCAGAGAAACTGGTATATTTCTATAACATGTTTTAAATATACATGTATTAATATACTATCTATTTACTTGGGGCAAGTTTAAATAGGCAAAGATGAGAGTTCATAAAAGGTAAATACATATACTCACTAATGTTGCAGTGTAATAAAGCATACAGAAATTCATTTTTTGCTGTATTCCATCCTGCAGAGTAATATATATTTCAGTATAAATTTCTCATTGTGTAAGAGTTCCATAATTCATTAAACTGATAACTGGTATAATAAAAGGAACATTTAACAAGCACAAGTGCACTCAATCAATTAATATTTTATTGTTCAGCTTTTGCTTTTACAATTAGATTAAGACAACAATTGTACAGTATAAAATATAAAATCAGAAAAACATTACTGCACAGCATCCACATATTTCCATTCTTATACAAGCCAAGGTTATATTATGGCCCAGATATTCAAAAGGGTTGCGCCATGCACAATAGGGTTGCTCCTGCACAAGTCCAAAATTGCGCCATTCTAAGCTATTCATGAGAGGGGCAGATCCGCCCCCAAATCTCACTCGAAGAGCTAATGATAATGAATGCATGCGCAACTGAAGGGGAGGAACTATACAAATGGTGCAGTGTGATATTCAACAACATGCACCATGCGCAATAGGGGAGCAAGCGAAGGTTACGCGATAGCGGAAATAAGCCAAAATAAAATGGAACAAGAGAGAGGCACAAGAATGCTACAGGGAAGGCACATGTTGCTGAACTATAGCCAGCCACACAGGCAACACAGACACACAGGGCAGGACAGAGAAAGGGCACCCTGAACCCACAGGCACAGGGAAGATGTGGGGAGCCACAGCCACAGAGCAGAAGGGGGAAGTGCCACACAGCACTGAGGCCACCAGAGGAAGGTGTTCCCGGTGCAGGGGAAGAAGCAGCCAAGACAGCGGGGTGAACACAGAAACAGCTGCTGGGAGGGGGAACACAAGCCAGGGTCATGGCCAGTGCCACCATCAAGATGGAGGCAGTTATGAGGGGGTGAGAAGGCAGGCAGCAGGGGGGCATGGCTGTGGAAGGGCCCGTCGGTGGTATGCCCCCAACAGGCAGTACCAAGCCCACACCAGCTTCCAGCTGTACATGGATACTGAGATCATGGGCCAGTACTACCTGAACCGGGCAATTCTGAGGCAGCTCTGTGAGCTGTGCAGTGATGTGATGCAGGCACCCACACGATGGGGCCATGCTCTGTCAGTGGAGACAAAAGTGACAGCTTGCATGTGCCTGCTCACCATGGGTACCTTCCAGAGACCAACAGGGGACACCCCAGGCATAACCCAGTCGGCCACGTCACGCCACCTCACCCAATTCCTCAGTGCACTGCTGCCACATGCTGCAGAGTACATCCATTTCCCCAGCACACCAGTGGAGCGCACAGCAAACATACAGGAGTTCCACAGGGTATCACGTATGCCTGGCATGTTAGGGGCAATACATAGATACATAGATACATAGACAGTGTCGGCAGATAAGGGCCTATGGCCCACCCAGTCTGCCCATTTAAGTTTGTAAGTTCAGTTTATGTTTTCCAGGAAGTCTGTTGCCCCTAACCCCTGACCTCCAGAATTCCTTTATGTCTATCCCATGCATTCTTAAATCCCATGATTGTTTCAGCCCCCACCACTTCCTCTGGCAGGGTGTTCCACTTGTCCACCACCCGTTCTGTGAAGAAATTCTTCCTCATGAATAGACCAATAGACTGCATCCATGTGGCCATCCACACACCACCTGGCCCTGAAGGGGCCGCATATATCAATCGGAAGGGATATGCAAGCATCAACTGCCAGGTGGTGTGCGATGCCAGGGGGTGCATAATCAATGTCTGTGCCACGCACCCTGGGGGAGCACATGATGCCTTCATCTGCCACCAGCCAGCACTGTCCCACAGATTTGAGAGTGGGGACATCCCCACTGACCACTTAATGGGTGAGTATGCAAACCGAACAGAAAAACATAGAGCTTGGGAGGTGCATAGTCAGAGATGACATGGGTATTGGCCTAGATGGCCCAAGGCAGGGCAACGCTGATCACCAAACTAACCTCCACCCTCTACACACAGGTGACAGTGGATACCCACTCTGTCCCTGGCTGCTCACACCATACCGGCGGTCTGTGACCACATCGCAGCAATGCTACAATGAGGCACATGCCACCACATGCAATATCATCGAGCGGGTGTTCGGGATGTGGAAGGCACGTTTCTGCTGCCTGGACACATCTGGCGGTGCCCTACAGTACAGCCCCTCAAAGGTCTGTGGGCTATTCCTGGCCTGTTATATCCTGCACAACATGGCCAACGACTGTGGGATAGCCATACAGGTTGAAGAGGGGGACAGTGATGGGGACGATGAGGACGCTGGTGAAGATGGTGATGGGAAGCCCCCCTTGAGTGACAGGACCCCCGACTGATCCAGGTGGCACAGCTGCTTCTGGACACCATCACAGAGGAGCACTTCAGCCAACCCAGGTAAGTCATGGGGCCATGTACAACCACCATTGGCAAAGGCACAACCCACAAACACACATGGACAAACACCAGGGGTGCATGCTGTCAAGGGAAGTGGCCGAGCATGGAACCGCACACACCGCCAGGGATGGGCAAGGTATAACATGGCACGTGGTCATACACACACACACACACACACACACACACACCTCACAAGACATGCACAAAGGGTAGGAGGCACGCCGAACCAGACCACCACCCCTTGCAACACACACGTCCACAGACCACTACACCCACTGCCTGTCATTGTGTGCATGTCAGAGGCTGGGCACCATTGCACAGTGGTGGACAGCACAACACAGGCATTATCATGCACATGCCACAGCAGACAGCAGCCGGGAGGGTGTGTAGATGGAATGTGTGTGTGTGCATGCAGGGCCGGGTACCCAACCCGTGCATTGCATGCTGAACAACACAATGCACACAGGGCAGCATCAGACAGTAGCCATGCTGGGAGACAGGTCAGTCGTGCACCACAGTGCCACGGCTGCCATGGATGCATGGGCAGCCCTGCCGAGATCTGCCAGCAGTGACAGGCTGACCAATGGCCTCATGGGGTGGCACTGATGGTCCCCAAGGGGTTCCATTGTGTGAACACGACCATGCTCGTGCAGGGGTCTGCAGCACACCAAACATGCCTGCGCCAGGCGTGCTCTGGATGCCCACAACTGAACCCGGTGTCGACAAGGAGGGCGTCACACGACACCGGGAATGGGGGGGTGGACATTGCACTGTACAGTGTCTGCGATGCATGGGCAAATAACTGTGTGCCCATTGTGGCCATGACAGCTGTGAATGCCTGTGTCTGCCTGTCAATGGCAGCAGTCATATCCTCCCACAACCAGTCCATCCCTGCCAGGAGCAGAGTGGTGTCTGTGCTGCACAGCTCCTCTGCCAGGTGCAGAGCTGCATTCAGTGTATCCACCGCCTTCACAAGCCACATCTGCTGATTGACTGATGCTTGGAGTATGCGAGTGTGCTCATCTAAGAGGTCATCTGCCTGATCAGCATGCTGTCCCTCATGGTGTTCGTGGCTCTGATGGTCATCACCCCTTGAGGGTGGGAGCTGCACACCGGGCCAGGCCTGGGCATGTCCACAGGTGGTGCACTGATGCCGCCCCCGACACTGTACCCCCATGGCCATTGGCTGATTGCTGATACTGCCCCTCTGGCTGCCTCTGTCCTGGGCTCAGTGGTGCCACCACAGTGGCTGCAACAGCTCCACTGTCCTGGACACACACCAGTGCTGCCCCCTGGTGCAGACAGGCACAGGCTGGGACTGTGATGTCACGCAGGCCTCCACAGCGACACCACCCACAGCCGTGCCTGCGAAGTCACCTGCCGTGTGGCCATCCTGTGGCCCACATGTCTCACTGCCCATGACGTTAGCTCCATCATCATCAGTGATGGATCCGGCACCAGACCGAGTCTCAGCATGCTGGCATCCATGGACGCTGGCACGCTGGGACATGGGCAGGGCCTCCTCTGCACCTGCTCCACCAACATCAGTCCAGACATCCAGGTGGGCCCACCATCACCCTGACCTCCATATGCCTGTGGAGGTGGATGGACCCTCCTCCATCTCCATGCTACTGCCCTCAGTGGAGAAGCCCACCACCGCTGACCCATGTAGATGATCAGGAGCTGTAAGGAAAAAAGAGTAGCATTAATGTATTTGACCTACCCTGTTCTCCCCCCCATTGACAGACCAGGACCTACCATGCAGTGACAGGCTACCACCCATCTGGAATCCACCACCCAGAACACCCTCGATGGTGCAACGCTGCATGCTGCCAGCAACCCGGTCTTCTTGTGGGGTCAGGTGTTGCACCTCCCGCTGTCCCCCACTGGTCGCAGACCATGCTGCCCTGATGGCAGCCACCTTCTCCTTAATTCTCCACCTGTCCATGTCCATCTTCTTTTTGCACTCCTGCACAGAGCACTGGTGGCTGCCATGCAGGTTGACAGCATGCGCCACCTCCTCCCATGCAGCAGCACAGGCCTGTGGTGTTCCCTGGCATCTACGGAGCAGTGGCTCCTGGTTGAGGTAGGCCTCAAACAAGGCATCTGTTTCTGCCTTTGTGAAGTTCGGCCTCCTTTTCCTCCCATGTCTCTGTTCCTCTTCCTCCACCTCACGATCGGTCATGATTCCTCCTGTGAGAATGACAGGTGTTACCTGTGACTGTGCAGTCCCATGCATGTCTCAAACACCACAGTCCACACTCTAAAACAGCATGCAACTCACCACAATAGACTGCAGTAACCGACTATGGCCAGTGCAGCCCAATGGTGCATTTTTATAGCGCAACACATGCAAATGAGGTAAGGTGCATTTTTAAGTGGATGCAAATGCAGTGACTGTGCCATTGAATGGCTGATTAACTGGTTTGCTTATGCCGGCTGAATATTGCACTGTTGTGCTTTGCATAATTGTGTTGAATGTGCTGAGCCAAGGGTGCAGTTCTGTGACATGCGCAGTACACACCTAACTGCGCATGCCTGGGTTGACGATGCAGGCGCTTGCCATGCTGCTGATGTACTGTGTGTGGGAGGCAATGCAGGGCATGGCCAACATTGTTCCAGTGGTGGTACTGCACATATATGGTGCTGTGGCACTGGGGCATCGTAGGCGCACTGGGGCAATAGCGCTGTAGGCCACTACAGGAGGTGGCACACAGACACCCAATCGTGCTACACGCATTGGGTTCTAATCATGCTGTGGCTGTCCATGCGCCAGAGAGCCATGACTCTGTGCCTCACCTTTGCCCCCTAGGAGCCATGCATCAGGCATGGGTGCACCACTATCACGCTGTTTGGTGACAGCATGATAGAGAATGGCAGCGCTGTACTGTGCAGCATCTGCACGTGGCAGAACCATGCTGTCAAGCGCCATTTTGACTCCACCACATTGCTGAGATGGCATGGAGAAGGACAGTCATGTGGAGCCAGGTGAGCTTGCCAACCTGGTGGCAATTGTAGAACCCCATGCTGGGGCTCGTAGTGGTGATGCACCCTGGAGAGGGCCAGGAGTGCAGTGTGGCAGGAGGTGGCATATGCTCTCGAGGAGGACACTGGTATGGGGTGCACGGTGGAGCAGTGTCACCACCATTACGAGGACCTCAGGCGCAGGGACCCGGACCTGCTTGCCTGCCTGTGGGCACGTGCCAGGAGGAGCACAGTGCCATAGCCAGGTAGGTGCCCCATCCATACACTGTTGTCCTTACGGGTATCACGGTTACATGTGTTCAGCACATGGGGGACTGCCGAGTGTTGGTCGTGGTGGTAGTATCAGGGTGTGTGGTGGATGGGTACGGTTGTGTGGGATTGCACACACATGGGGGTGGGGGGACTTTGCTACTGGATTGTACAGATGTTCCTCTCTCCATGTTTGCACCTTAGGGCCGGAAGAATGCAGGCAGGCGAGGGAGCAGAGGTGCCGCCTGGAGGAGCAGCAGGACAGGAGGGCTGAAGGTCTGCAGTGGCGCATGGACCAGCCTGATAATGGTGAGTGTCTTACATCCTTGATTACTATAGCATGCTGTATAACTGGGTGGGCAGCGGGGTATGGCCACCATCCATTGACACCACTGCCATGCACACAACTTGTTACAGTCAGCACTGTCCAGTGGCACTGCATGTCTGGGAGTGCATCAATGGTGGTCCATGCATGCACCGGGCACATGGCTGTGGCACTGTCTTCACACTGCATAACCAAGTCACTGTACGGACATGGTGGTGCTGTGCAGGACATGGGCAGTGGGTGTGTGCAGTGGTCCACATGACTGTGGTTGCCTGGGTAGGCAGGTCATATGGACACAGTCACTGTAGGTGGTCACACACCATCACAGGGGCGTGGCACATGGCTGTATGACATGCACAATGGGTGGGCTGCAGGGGGCTGGATAGTCACACTTATTGACTCTGCTCCCTCGTCCTTGGTGGATGGCAACTCCAGGCACTGAAGAGAGGTGTACAGGAGCTGCTCCAGGTGGCTAGGGTGACCGGGGAGCTATTGCAGAGGAAGGATCACCACGGGGTGATGTAGAGGAGGAAGAGACGACATAGGCGCCTTGTGGAGGAGGACTGGGGCACACAATGAGAACTCCATGCCCCTACTCTCACCTTCCCCCCTGGACCCACCCTCACACCCCTTCTTCCCCCTCCCATATGTTCACCTCTGCCTCTTACCCGCCCCCACCTGGTATGTGGCCCTTCCCCCCACTTGTAAATCCTTGTACATAGTTTTTTGTTACTTCTTTTGAGTACATGCATTTTGTTATGACAACTGTGGTGGTCTCTGATTTGCAGTGGGCTACAGGTGCTCAGCTGCAGTGGTGTGCATGGTGTCAGGGGTGGTGCACACATGGGTGTGTGTGTGTGTGTGTGTGTGTGTGTGTGTGTGTGTGCAGAGGTGAACCGCCTATGGTGTGGGCAGGGGGATCAGTCACTGTCTGTGGTTTGTGTGTTGTACTCTGTGCTCTAGATGCCTGTGTGCAGTCCTCCACAGTACCTGCACTGTGTGCATGGCACCCCTGCCAGACCATCCATGGCCTGTGCAGCTGACACCCTTGCATGTCTGTGATATGCATGGTCTGCTGGTGTGTCAGTGGTGGCTGTCCATGCTGGATAACAACTGTACCCGGCACAATGTCAGGTTGCCTTCCATCACCAGTATGGTGCACATCTGCCTCCGGTGGCATTGTGGCCTCCTTTGTTGTTGTCCCGACTCCATGCTGTCACTTGTGTCTGTGGCAGGGGATGTGCTTCAGTGTCTGTCACCTGTGCTCCAGCAGCATGGTGGTGGCATACAGCTTCATGGTGCCTGCGCAGGGTGGCTGGCACACCTGTGCAATGTAGGGGTGCTGGCCATGTGTACATGTCAGCCGTGGCCACATGCCAGTGGCTTGGTTGACCCGCTACTGTGTCCCTGTGTTGGTGTGCCCTTGGGTATGGGTGGGTGTTTGTCCATGCACTGTGTTGCATCCTGTGTGGTGCATGCTTCCATGCAACACTGTGCATGTCTGTGTTGGCTGTTGTGGCTAGTGCTGGGATGGAATGTGTCCTTGGGAGGGTGTGCAGGGTACTGTACCGCTGGTGGTGGGGTCCGGGGCATGCCCTGTCACATGTGAGGTACCTCATGTGGCGACGCATGGTCAGTCTCTCAGCTGTACTTTGGGGGGGATGTGCAAGGTGGCACTGTGTATGCTGTTGTTGCATTGCTGTCTGCTGCCACCCACAGCAGGGTGCACATGGTGGGGCTGCCTTGCATGGCTCCATGATGCAGAGGGTTGCATTGTCACAGTGGGGGTGGTGGCATGCATAGGGTGTCCTGCACTGTTGGGCACTACTCCTGGGAAAGGGCTATGGTGAGTGTGGTGCAGGGTGTGCTCTGCATTAGTGGGATGGTGTGGCATGGGGTGGTCAGCCCTCCTTGTGTGCCAGTCACAGCTTGCCAGGGGGTGTGCTGGGGCACCATGGCCTGGATGTGGGTTGGTTGCTGGTATCCATGGGCCAGTGGTTATTCCAGCTCTCCCTTGGTTGTGCAGTGCATGGGGTATGGGGGATGAAGTCTGTTCTGCTGTGTGCTCCTGTGCCCAACTGTGGCATGGGTGGTGGACCTCTGCATCCCTGATTGTGCTGTTGCATTGCTGCCCTGCTGCAGGGGGCATCCCTGGTTGTGCTATGGTGCATCTGGACTGCTCCGCTGAGCATCCCTTGTTGCACTATGGTGCATCAGATATGCACAACTTCACATCCCTGGTTGTGCTATGACACAGGTGGTGTGATACTCAGTCATTTGCCATAGGCGCATCTTGGCCTGCGCAGTTTTTGAATATCGTGCTTCTTGCACATGGGCGCAGTGGATTTGCGCTTGCTCCTGCTGTTGTGCACTTTTGGGTGCAGTTTGAATATCTGGGCCTATGTATTTGGTGAAATGATTACCATTTACATTGTGATTGTGAGACATTACACTTACTGAATTATTACAATTTACATGAGTTCATAAACCTTAAAAGAGCTCTCTGCAGCAAGTGATCTTTTGATTTCAACAAGGTTAACAAGATTTGTTTAGGTGATACCCACATACTCCCAAAATATGACCCAATCATTTTTTCCTGTGTTTTGTATATAATGGACAGACCAACAGTACATGTTTTAGATCATTGTGTGAATTCATATTGCATTTACAAAATTCAGTTGCACTGCTACTAAGATTCTGTTTAGAAAAGATGTAATTACTCCTAAACTGTTCTAGCCTAAAATGTGTCATCATTCTTCTTTGATTAATATCGTTAAACATTGATAAGTAAGATTCATAGTTATGATCCTCCTTAATTTGTTTATACCAGAAAAAGTTCTTATATTTCTTTTGTTTCATATCATATTAATAACATATATCCTTAATTCTATTTTTAATTTGAATCGTGATTTCTTTGTACGGTCTAAGGGGGGGAAGGGATAAGGAGGGCTGACCAGAAGCCCTCCCTCCAGATGAGGGAGTAGCCTTCAAGCCCAAGGGGGAGGGGAAACAGACTGGAGGTGGAGGTTTCAGGAGGAGCAGGGGAGGATGGAGTATAAGGAATCTGGTGGGGTTAGAGCAAAAGGATCTCAGGGATAAGGGTGGGGGTTAGTGTTAGTAAATGCCAGGAGCTTGGGAAACAAGTTGCCAGGGTTCCAGGCCATGCTGTTCGAGGGGTGGATGTGGGCGGCAGTCACGGAAACGGGCCAACAAAAACCATGACTGGGACCTAAATGTACGGGGGTACACTATGCTTAGGAAGGATAGAAAGGAGGGCAGAGGGGGTGGAGTGGCTATGTTCATTAGAGATGACATAGAAATTGCTATGGTAGAAGAGGCAGAGGGAAACGTGGAGGCCTTATGGGTCACCTTACGATCCCCAGCAGGAGATAAGGTCAAGCTGGGAGTAGCATATAGACCCCCCGGGATGAGTGATGTTCTAGAGGATGGTTTGCTGGACAACATCATTGCCCAGTGTGGTCCAAAAGGGGAAGGAGTGGTGTTGATGGGGGACCTTAATATGCCAGGTACAAACTGGGGAACCATGTCCTCTAAGGTGGCCAAGGAGCAGAGGCTACTGGATGGCTTCCAGGATGTGTTCTTAACACAGCATGTGATGGAGCCCACAAGGGAGGGGCATGTCCTGGATGTGGTTCTGGCAGATGGGGATCTGGTAGGGACATGGTTGTACAGGACCCCCTGACTCGGAGTGACCACAATACTGTCTGGTTTCAAATAAGCATTGGGGGAGTGGGGGTGAGATCTAGGACACTGGCAGTGGACTTCAGGGGGGCAGACTTTATGGGCATGGGAAATATTCTCAAGGATCACTTGAAGGGGATTACCTCAACGACAAGTGTGGAAAGGAGATGGGAGGTCATAAAATGGGGACTTCATGAGGCAGTCAGGATCTGCGCTAAGTTGAAACGTAAGGGAGCAAGGTCACATAAACCATGCTGGTGGTCCAGTGAGGTCCAGGTAGCAGTCAGAGAAAAGAAGGCGCTTACAAAAAATATAAAACAACAAGAGGGGATAGGGATAAGGAAATGTACCAGCTTGCATCTAGAAAAGTCACCCGTATGGTGAGGGGAGCAAAGTCCAGTAAAGAGCAACGGCTGGCACAGGGGATACATGGAGGGGAAAAGGGGTTCTTCCGGTACATTGGGGAGCGGAGAAAAACTAAGGGCCATCTCAGCAGATTGAGATCAGAAGAAGGGTGGGTGGAAGAGCGAGGGACCAGGCAGAGGTATTTAACGAGTACTTTGCCTCTGTGTTCACTAGGGAGGATGGGATATCTACAAAGCAAGGCACAAAGGGATAGAAGCGGCAGGAGTGGGATCAGGGGAGCAACAGAAATGGAGCAAAGGGAGGGAAAGGTACCCCAGGGTGTCACATCTGGATAAGGATAAAAGACCAGTAAGGTGGAGGGACAGATGATGCCATCCCCACCAAAAGGGTGTGGTTTGCCCTGAAGGCCCTAAAGAAAGACAAATCTCCTGGGCCGGATGGCATTCATCCGAGAGTACTATGGGAATTGGCGGACATACTGGCTGCACCCCTGGCGGAGCTTTTCAACAGGTCACTTGAGACAGGGAGGGTACCTAGGGATTGGCGAGAGGCACATGTGGTACCAATCCATAAAGGGGTGTCGAAGGAAGTACCAGGAAACTATAGACCCATCAGTTTAACCTCGGTGTTGGGAAAATTAATGGAGAGTATACTAAAGGAACGATTGGGGGTTTACTTGGGGGAGGTGGGAGGTCTGGATAGTCGGCAGCATGGGTTTGTGCCAGGTAGATCATGTCAAACCAACCTTGTGGAGTTCTATGAATGAGTAACATCAGAACTGGACAGGGTAAGCCTGTGGATGTATTATTCTTGGACTTCAGCAAGGCGTTGCTCTGTCCCCACAATGGTCTGGTGGAGAAACTGATGGGGTTAGGAGTAGGCCTTTGATGGTCAGATGGATTGAAAACTGGATAGCTGGACGCACTCAGAGAGTAGTGGTCTGTGGGAGCTCTCGAACCCTACAGAGGTTGGTATGGGGTACCAGGGCTCGGTCCTGGGTCCAATCCTGTTTAATGCATACATATCAGACATCAGGGATGGTATAGGGTGTGAAATGAGTCTCTTAGCGGATGACTCCAAGATGGGAGCAGTAGTTGAGGGAGAAGAGGGAGGTTGGCCCTGCAAGGGACCTGGACACCCTGGAAGCTGGGCTCACACATGGAAATTAAATTTCAATATCACCAAGTGCAAGGTGTTGCATCTTGGTGGGAAACTCCTAAACACAGGTACACCCTGGGAGGGAGGTGCTGGAAGCCTCAACAGGGGAAAAAGACCTAGGGGTCATGGTGGATACATGTATGAATAACTCTGAGCAGTGCAGGAGAGCAGCTAGCAAGGCAAACAGGATGTTGGGATGCATACATAAGGGGATCACCTCAAAACGAAGAAGTGATTCTGCCGCTGTACAATGGACTGGTTAGACCACACCTTGAGTACTGTGTACAGTACTGGAGACCACACTTGAAGAGGGACATACAGCTCCTGGAGAGGTACAGAGGAGGGCAACAAAGATGATACGAGGGCTAGGGGATTTGACTTACGAGGACAGACTTGAGGAGCTCTGCCTGTTTTCATTGGAGGAGAGGAGAGACAGGGGGGACATGATTGAGGTCTTCAAGTACCTCAAGGGAATAAATAGGGTAAACATGGAGGGGATCTTTAGACTAAAGCAGGGAGGCATCACCAGAGGGCATGGTTTGAAGTTGGAAGGTGGAAGGGTGAGGGAAAAGAGGAGGAGTTTTTCACTGAGAGGTGGTGGACCCTGGAATGCTCTGCCTGGTGAGCTGGTTCAGAGATCCACAGTGGAGGGCTTTAAGAGAGGGTGGGACAGACACAGAAAGTGGATGTATCAGATGATAGCCTGTCCGGGGGTGGGGATGGATGATAGGGGTTTCTGGAGCACAAGGGATGGGAGGGTCTCTGCACCCAACTAAGGATCTAGGTTCGAGCAGACTTGATAGACCATGAGGCCTAATCTGCTGGCAAATAGTATGTTAGTATGTTAATATATCTGATAGAGAATATCACTTATTCCATTACTAATAATATGCTTTTTAATAATATCAAGTGTTAAGAGGAGAAAACCCCTCTGCTGCTATAGGCTAATTCTTCTTTAATACAGCATCTAGGCAATCTGCATTCAGGAAGAAAAACAGTTTTAGCACATGATTAATACTTCATTCTACAACATGGGCTGCCAATGGTAACTGTCCTAACTTGGCCCTTATGATTGGGCTGGGGTAGATAGAAGAACTCTATGTATGTACCTGTATATCTTATTTAGTAATATCTCCAATTGTTGTAAAGGTTTAATTGCTCAGATTTCAGCTGCTTATAATAAACTTGTTTTGATTTTTGCCTCAATAGTTTTTAGTTGGCCCCTTATTGAACCACCGCCCATCTTATTTGAAAACCTTCTGAAGGCATTAAATAAGGTTACTGCTCTTTGTCTGATTATTTTTTAATGTTCTGTCCACATGCAATTTGAGGAGAAAGTAACCCCTGGATAGCTATAATTTGTGACTGTTTGAATTTTTACTTCATCTATGTAGATGTTCGAAGTTTTTTATAACTCTGTCCAAGTACCATCAGATTAGTTTTCTTCTTATTTATAACTAAATAGTTGCACCAACATAGTCTCTGAAAGTGATCGATTTTCCTTTGCAGGCCCAGCAGTGAGGTTGAAACAAAACAAGATTGTCTGCATAAGCCAACAGGGATATATTTTTTTCCACCAACAGAGGGAGAATGGTATTCTGGAGCTTCTAACTGAGTTAATATAGAATTTATATAAACATTTCATAGGGTTGGTGCGAGTAAACATGCCTGCCTTTCACGTAAGTTAGTTTTTATCCTGTCAGTCAGGTCACCAGTTTGGTTGTATTTCACCTGCTGCTATGTATCTTTATGCAGTCTTATTAAAATATCCAGTAAATTTTGATTTATATTTTAGGCTGACAGTTTTAGTAAATTTCTATTAATTAAATCAAAAGCTGACTAATAATCTGCAAAGCAATAGTATAATTTCCCTTTTTTAATTTTGACATACTTCCAGACGAGATGGTTAAGGACATAAACAGTGTTGTATGGTAGAGCAACCTTGTCTAAATCCATTTTGGTACTCTGATAATACATTATTTGATTCTAACCATTCTTGAAGTCATGAAAGGATGATCTTGCAGAACATTTTCTGTTATTTATCAATAAAGCTTATTACCCTGTACATGATTGGATCCATTAGGTTCCCTTTCTTTTTGCAAAGGGGGTATATTATACTTCCCCACCAGGAATGAGGTATTTCATGGTCTTGCAGTAGGCCATCATAGACTACATATAGAACCAGCACCCACCATTCTGCAAATTCTTTATAAACTTATCCTATTATTTAATCTGTTCCAGGGGCCTTGTTATTCTTAATAGAGTAAATTGCTTCATATATTTTATTTTTACTGAAATATATCGGTTTTGGTGAATGTTCCAAATCTGCACATATTCTAATTGTTCTCTGTTCTTCTTGCAGTGAGTAATAAAGATTTTCAAAATATTTCTACCATTTGTTTTGTGTAATCATGAGTCTCTATGCATTTATTGTATTGATTGTACCCATACTAACACAGTCCAGAATTTCTTGACATCATTTATTAACATTGCTTTCCTTAATTTGTCCCACATTTCAGTCTGGTATTTATTTTTTTTTTTCTAGTACTGCTTTTTATTTCTTCCTGGCAAGGTTCATGATATGATGATTAATCAAATTAGGATTTTTCACTTTCTGCACTAAGCTGTTGATTCTTTTTCCCTTTTACATGTTTGGTTGAACCATGTGTACACTGTTTTGTTACATTTTTTGGGGTTCTCGACACAGACAGTTGATTACTGTATGCCAGTTCAAATATATCAATAAGATGTTTTCTGGATTGATTATTAAATTTCTTATATTAATATATACCCGCTAAATAATGTTACTTGAAGATTTTCCTTATTGTATGTATTCCAGTGAACCCTTTATAAGTTTATTATTTCCATTTCAGGATTCTCTGTATTATGGGTGTTTGTTTGATCTTTAAATATTTGTATATTTGTTATTATCTGTAAGGGTCAATGGGTTGATTCTGCCCTATGTAAAATTTGTAAACTGACAATATTCTCTATGGATACAGGGTGAATACAGGAGGAACCATTTGGTCCATTGAAGGTATAGGATCCCTCAATATCACCATTGATTCTACCATTCAGAATGTAGCAGTCAGCATTTTCCTTAGCTTTTAATACATTTTAACCGCCTATATTCAAAATGTTATCTTTGTTGTTTCTTAATGTCCTAATGTTGGAATTCAAAAAAGTCAATCCATAGCTTATCTCTGTATTTTTTCATGAAATTAAATTCTCTTTACTCGTCCTGGTGTTAAAGTCTCCATTAAGAAGCACTGGGACCAAATAATACATATCCATTATTCCTTCTATGAATTTAGTGTTTCAGACCAATCAAAAGTCTTATTATTTTTAATCAAGGGATTTACATATATTATTTATTTTATTTAGCCTTTGTTGACCAGGTAGGTACACTAGACAAGCAGTATGCCTATTTTCAGGTATGACCCAGGAGAGTACAATGAAAATACAGGTAAATACAATGTAAAACAGGTAAAATATACATATACATAGAGAATAAATAGACTAAGACATTCAATGGCAATTGTCACAAACCCACTCAGATGGGCAGGCCCTCTACTCCCAAAGTACCAACCTCTGAGCGCAGCCTTGTGAACAGTGTAACAGACAAGGTAAGCCTCTTGTCTGTTTTGTGAGTTCGATCAATCTTTGGTCTCAGGTTCTGGAGGGATTCAAACTGTTAACCTCTTGTTAGCATACCCAATGCACAGGCTCAGATATATCTGTCTTCGGGGCCTAGATATCTTTGCCTATGGGCACCTAACCTGGTAATACATAGATGAACCCTTTAAACTTTAATAAAGACCACAGATTTAAAACACTTCTCTTTCCAGTTTGGTATCACCATTCAAGCTTATGTCTATTGTCTGCTATAACCATGTACTTTTCTTACAAATAAAAAAAAAGTCAAAGACAGATCAAGTAAGTTATAAAAGAGTTTTACTATAATAGATAAGAATATGTAAAATACAACAATATAGAACTATTATATCACAAGACATACAAAGCTATTAAAAGAACAAGGTTTTAAACAGTGCAATTCCTACTACAGTACTTAGTCTCTAAATACTTGCTTAAAAGTGCTCAGATGTTTCGTGGTCAGAGTCTAGGTAAAAATGTCTCTGTGAAGTAAAACAGACTAAATTAAATGCTGGCTTTCCCCACCTCTTTTCAGGAGGTCACCTAGCTCCTCCCTGTCAGAATATAAGAAAAAATATATCTTATACAAAAGTATTACATTCTGCAACTTCAGCATAATTCATGTTCTTCAAATGACACTTTGTTTGATCCCATGCTGTATCCTCCCTCACACAGGCTTCACAGGGACATTTTACAACCTTGCACCCCTGTGTAACAACCTAGGTGCCTCTCCAACATCATAAACCTTCTTTATGATTTCTCTCTTAACAGAACTAACTTAAACAAGTCTGTAATTAACTCAGAGAAACAGGATCCTTGATTAAAGCCTTACATGAAACATATTGTCTCTAATAACTGAGTGTGTGAACTCACATGCTGTCAGCATTTTCTTATGGCTTTCATCTCTCAGCTGAAATCTGGGGGTGATTGCGGTCACTCCTAGAGAATTTGATTTTCAGCAGGAGACATTCAGTAATACATTTTATATTAAAAGAAATGATACAGCACCTAGAACTGGCTGTCTATGTGACACTCCTCCCCACCTAGATTGAATTTGGGGATCTATCCCTACATGGGATGAGCTTCCCAAATCAGTTCCTCCTCATAGACCCTGGACAGCCCATCTGAGATCTGGCTCTTTGCTCCAGCCCTATGTACCATTTTAGACCATACCCTTGTAAAGCAAGACTCCATCTTAGTAATCTGACACTGTTCTTTCCCATCTGCATCAGCCAAACCAGGGATTGTGGTTAGTCTGCACAACAAATGCTGCCCATACAAGTATGGCTCTAATTTCTTTAGGGCCAACACTATGGCAAGACACTCCTTTTCCATCATGGGATACCCTTGCTCCCTGGGAGTAACTTTCTGCTCAGGTACACTACTGGGTGATCTGTCCCTTGGCTGGATGTCTGGCCCAGTACTGCCCCAATACCCATGTCTGAGGTGTCCATCTGAACTATAAAGGTTTTGCTATAGTCAGGACTTGTCAAAACAGGAGCACTGCACAGTGCCTTCTTCAGTCTGGTAAAGGCTTCCTCACAGGTTGGGCCCCAGGTAATTTTCTTTGGCATCTTTTTCTTTGTCAGGTCAGATAGGAGAGCAGCCAGGGCACTGAAATTGGGTACAAATTTCCTGTAGTACCCTACTGTCCCTAAAGCTCTGACCTGCTTCTGGGTTTCTGGATTGGGCCATGCCTAGATCACCTCTATCTTTATTTGGTTAGGATGGAGCATTCCCTAGCTTACCACATGCCCGAGGTATGCCACTTGCCCCATGGCCACCTGGCACTTCTCGGCTTTGACAGTGAGCCCGGCCCTCTGTATCCTGCACAGCACTTCCCTAAGGTGGGATAGGTGTTCCTCCCAGCTGGTACTAAATATGGCAATGCCATACAGGTATGCCACAGCGTACTCCTCAGCACCATTTAACACCTGGTTCACCAACCTTTGGAAAGTGGCCTGGGCATTCTTCATTCCGAAAGGCATTACATTGAACTCAAAGAAGCCTATCGGAGTGATGAAGGCTGACCTCTCCCTAGCTCTATCTGTCAACTCTACCTGCCAATACCCCTTTGTCAGGTCAGTGGTCATATGGTAGGTCACCCCTCCCAACTTGTCCAGGAGTTCATCCATCTGGGGCATCGGGTGGGCGTCGGACTTTGTGACTGCATTCAGTCCATGTTAGTTCACACAGAAATGAGTCAAGCCATCTGGCTTGGGTACAAGGACTACAGGTGAGGTCCAGGGATTGTGGGATCTCTAGATTACCCATAAATCCAGCATCTCCTACACTTCCCTCCTAATGCCCTTTTGGACAGCCTCTGACACCTGATATGCTGTCTGCTGTATGAGCATCTGTGTCCCTGTCTCCACGTCGTGTGTCACTAATGGGGTTAGTCCAGGCTTGGCACTAAACAAGGGGGCAAAGTCTGCTAAAACCTCCCTTACTTTCTGGATCTGGTCTGGGGTCAGCTGGGGAGACAATTTTACTGCCTTCACAGAGGACTCCCACTTACTCTCTTCCAGCAAGTCCAGAAGGGGGTCTCCTTCATCTGTCCCCTCCCCATGACTACACACTGCGAACACCATGTTAGCCCTATTAGCAAAGGGCTTCATCATGTTGACATAGAACATCCTTTTTGTCTGTCTACAGTCAGGTAATTCCACAATGTAGTTCACGTCATTTACCTTCCTATCCACTTTGCATGGTCCTGCCCACTCAGCTTGCAGCTTGTCTTTCCGGAACGGAATAAGGAACATGACTTTCCTGATCCACCATGTACGAGCGAGCTCTGGCTCTGCAGTCATACCATACCTTTGGTTTCTGTTGGGCAGCTGCCAGGTTGCTCTGGCTCTGGGCTGTCCCCATAAGCTCCTTCAGCCTTTCCCTAAACCAAAGGATGTAATCCACAAGGGGAGTTTACTGGGTGGTGAGCTTGCCTTCCCAGTCCTCCCGGATCAAGTCTGGGGGTCCACGTACCAAGCATCCATACAAGAGTTCAAAGGGAGAAAATCCTGTTGACTCTTGGGGTACCTCCCTGTATGCAAACAACAGGTGGGGAAGGCATTTCTCTCAGTCCCTCCCATGCTGTTCAGCAAACACCCGGAGCATTGACTTTAGGGTACCATTGAATCATTCCACAAGCCCATTGGCTTGTGGGTGATATGGTGTTGTGCATCTCTGCACCACCCCACACTTCTCGCATAAACATTTCATCAGGTCTGACATGAAGGAACCCCCTAGATCAGTGATTGCCTCCTGCGGAAACCCAACATGGGAGAAAATCCCAAGTAAGGCATCTGCCACTTTATCTATCCTCAGAGAGGATAGGGTGACTGCCTCTGGGTACCGGGTGGCATAATCCACCACAGTCAGGATGAATCTCTTCCCAGAGGAGTTGGGGGTATTTAAAGGCCCCACAATATCCATTCTAACCCTCTGAAATGGCTCCTCCACTATGGTTAAGGGGATCAGGGTGGCTTGGGTTTTCTTGCCTGCCTTCCCTATTTCTTGGCACGGTGACAAGACCTGCAATATTCCTTCATCTGCTGGGTGAAGTTAGGCTAGTAAAATTCTGTGCTACTGCATGAGTTTGTGTGATTCCTAGATGACCAGATAAGGGAATATCATGAGCAACCTTGAGCAACTGCTCACAATATCCCTGGGGAACAACAAGCTGCCTGCCTAGCATCCCTCCCTCTGTCTGTACTGCCTGTGTATACATAAGTCCATTTTCACAATAAACCTTATGTCTGCTGTCATCTTCCTGTGTGCCCTCCGAGTCTGCCCAAGACCTCAGCTTCTCTAAGCTAGGGTTACTCCTTTAAGCAGCTGCAAACCCCTCACACAGTCCCAAGGCATGGGACAGGTCCCCTTCCATCGCTAAACCAGGGTCCCTAACACTAGCATCAGGGCCCTCAGGATCTCTGTCAATCCCAACTCTCTGACAAGAGGTCACCCTTCCCTCTTCGGAGTAACCCTCTGTAGCTGTGTGGTTATTTGCTACCAGGGAAATTTCTACACCCTTTTTATCAGTCTCCCCATCTGGAGACACAGGCTAGGGAACCAGCCTCTCAGTGGTTTTTACACTGGTTTCTGTGGGGTTCAGGGAACTACTATTTTCCCTTGCCACTTGGCTATGGGTAACTGCACATACCACCTGCTGCCGGAGATTGTTACCCAGGATCACATCCATTGCTAATGAGTTGGCTACAGCCACCTGTTGCACAGTTCCCCCTGTTTCACCCCAGTGCAGGAGAACACTAGCGAGTGGCAATGTTTTATCTTCACCAGTAAACCCTTGTACGGTTATGTATTTATTGGGTAGAAGCTGACCAGGCTGTACTAGATCCCCCTTTACCTATATCAGGGATGCCCCTGTGTCCCTTAACCCCTGTGTCTGCACATAATTTACTATGACTGGCTGCATGTATTCCCTCATATTTACTGGCATGCTCTCAGGGACACACAAACAGTGCACTTCTTTTCTAGCACCCTGTTGTGTATTTTGGCTGTCCTTTTGGGGCACTGTCTGACAATATGCCCAGTTTCTTACATAGCCAACATGCATTTCTTACTTCAGATAAATCTTTTCATTGAAACCTGGGGCTAACTGGTTTCAGTGGAGGCAGTGAGGTTTTAGCTGTCCTGAAGGTGCACGTTCCCTTTCTGCACTGCCATGCCCAAACCATTCACTCTCAGAGCAGGTCTGCTCTTGTCAAGTGGTTCGAGAGTTCAGCAGCCTCTTGCACTGTTTTGGATCTCAGTCCTCTAGCCAGTTTTCAGCTCAGCTGGGCATGGCCAATAAAACTGTTCTAATAAAATCACATTTTCAATTTTATCAGCAGAGGTTGCCTCAGTTCCTTCCCACCAACGTTTTAAAACTGATGTTGTTTCATGTCTAGCTCCTCATAGCTCTTATCAGGGCTACTCCTGAGCTTACAGAATTTGGCTCTGTATGATTCAGCAGTTAATTCAAACATTTTTAACAGTGCAGCTTTTAACTTGCTGTGATAATCACTGTCCTCATTGTTCATTTGACTCAATACATCCTGAGCTTTCCGGTAAGTACCAGGGATAGCTGGAAGCTACAGGACTCTCTAGAAATTTTAGCCTGGATGCAAACTTTTCAAAAAGAATTTAAAAGGCATCCATGTCCTCCCTTCCTTAAACTCAGCTATTAATTTGGAGTTCAATTTGTAACTCAGTCCTGCAGTCCCAGTTAAACCCAAGCCCTTACCTGCTCTGGTGCCCCACTGGTCAGTCGTAGCTAGTCCAGTTCATGTTGCCACTGGCACTCCTCTCCTCTGACTCTCTGCATTCTCGCTCTCTCTTCTCTTCTGCAGCTTTCTGGCACTCAAGCTCCTCATGGTCCGCCTCCTCTGTTGTTGCTCTGCCTCCCGGTATGCCTCCTCTGTTCTCCTCTCTCTTCTCCTCTGCAGCTCACTGGCTCTCACGCCCTCACAGTCTGCCTCCCTCTGTTGTTGCTCTGCCTCCTCTGTTGTCACTCTGCCTCCAGTTCCATCTTGCACAACTCAATTTGCAGTTTGAGTACCTCTGGATTCAGGATACTGGTGTCCATCCCCTGCCGCTATGGCTCTTCACTGACAGTGGCCCTGCTGTCCTTTTCAGTCATGGTCAGTGACTCGCTGCTCTGGGTATCTGCTACTATCAGGGCCTCTATGAAGTTCTGCTTTTGGCTGTCATCTCGAACAGGACTGCCCTGTCCCTGCACAACTGCTTCAAGTAATCTACAGTGTGCCTGCTGTGAGTCAGAAGCCATCTTCTTTGTCCTGACTACGGTTACTCTGACTTGCACTTTAGAAAAAATAAAATGAGTAGGAACTGGACTGTCATGAAGTGATATATAGTTCTGTTTCCTTTTTAAAATAAAACTCTGCCTTTTTCTTTATTTGCAAGAGGCTTCACGGTCTCAGCTGACACAGAACAATAAAACTTGTGATACAAAATAATGCCACCACTGCCAACCAATCTGTCACAAACCCACTCAGTAGGTCA
Organism: Neoceratodus forsteri; assembly: GCA_016271365.2. NCBI lineage: Eukaryota > Metazoa > Chordata > Ceratodontiformes > Ceratodontidae > Neoceratodus > Neoceratodus forsteri. Next base: position 1,084,116,530 of record CM057452.1, read on the forward strand.
GGCCCTCTACTCCGAAAGTGCCAATCTCTGGCGCAGTCTTGTGAATAGTGTAACAGACAAGTAACCCTCTTGTCTGTTTTGTGAGTTTGGATCAACCTTTGGTCTCAAGTTCTGGAGGATTCAAACTGTTAACCTCTTGTTAGCATAACCAATGCACAGGCTCAGATATATCTGTCTTCAGGGGCCAGATATCTTTGCCTATGGGCACCTAACCAGGTAATACAGAGGAACCCTTTAAAACTTTAATAAAGACCTCAGATTTAAAACACTTCTCTTTCTAGTTTGGTATCACCATTCAAGCTTATGTCTATTGCCTGCTATAACCATGTACTTTTCTTACAAATAAAAAAAGTCAAAGACAGACCAAGTAAGTTCTATAAAGAATTTCATTACAATAGACAATAATATATAAACACAATACAGAACTGTTATATTACAAGACATACAAATCTATTAAAAGAACAAGGTTTTAAACAGTGCAATTCCTACTACAGTACTTAGTCTCTAAATACTTGCTTAAAAGTGCTCTCAAGATGTTTCATGGTCAGAATCTATGTAAAATGTGTCTCTATGAAGTAAAACAGACTAAATTAAATGCTGGCTTTTACCCCACCTTTTTCAGGAGGTCACCTAGCTCCTCCCTGTCAGAATATAGAAAATATATATCTTATAAAAAGTATTACATTCTGCAACTTCAGCATAATTCATGTCCTTCAAATGACACTTTGTTTGATCCCATACTGTATCCTCCCTCCACACAGGCTTCACAGGGACATTTACAACCTTGCACCCAGTGTAACAACCTAGGTTCCTCTCCAACACCATAAACCTTCTTTATGATTTCTCTCTTAACAATATTAACTTAAACAAGTCTGTAATTAACTCAGAGAAACAGGATCCTTGATTAAAGCCTTACATGTAACACGTTGTCTTTAAAAACTGAGTGTGTGTGAACTCACATGCTGTCAAGCATTTTTCTTATAGCTTCCATCTCTCAGCTGAAATCTGGGGGATGAGTGAGGTAACTCCTAGAGCATTTGATTTTCAGCAGGAGACATTTAGTAATACATTTTATATTAAAAGAAATGATACAGCACTCAGAACTGGCTGTCTACATCACAGCAATCACATTGTATGAGTGACCCTTTTGCCAGGGTCACATGATTCATAAGCAGATAGCAAGCAATCACATGCATCATCCCAGAGTTAAAGGACAGTGGCCAGTGGGTTGGATGAGACCTATTTGGAGACCTGGTTAAGGTGGCATGGGACACCCACATGCAGAGGACAGTTTCAAGAGCTCCCACAGGGAATTCCAGAGACTCAGGTGGGAGGGGAGGGAATGTACATGGTCAGGAAGGGAGTTCCATAGCTTCAGAGCACACATAGCAAAGTCCCTTTCCCCCATTAGGGTTCAAGTATAAGGAACATTGAGCACCCCAGGACCCTGACACCTGAGGGAGTAGGAGGAAGATTCAGCAGGAAGATTGAGAATCTGTGCCAGCCCCAGAGGGGTTCCAGTTCTTAGCACCTTTACAACAAAGCAGCCCATCCCATAGTTCAAGTGATTGGCCGGGGAAAGCCAGCCCAGTTTGTTGTATAATTTTACAATGATGTGTGAGATGTGGGGCTGCCAGGGTGAAGTGACAGATGTTGTTGTAGGTCATGTTCCACCAGCAAGGTGGACCTTGGAGAGTGCTAGTGAATCGGGAGAAGGCCATAGCTAAGTGAAGGGAGCAGCACACCTCTGGCCAATGTGGCAGGCTGCAGATCTCAAATTTTTCTTTTCCCTGTAGGCAAGACCCAGTTTACACTTTATGGCTCTGCAAACATTTAAGATGTGACACCCCAGGTTAAGTTAGGGATCGAGTGTCACCCTGAGGTATTTTATAGAAACTGTGGTTAGGAGGGGAGAGTCATCTTCACCACTGACACATAGAGGGACAGGGAGGCCTTGACCTTGGCTATTGACCTGAAAAGCATGGCCTGAGGTTTTTCTTAGGTTGAGGACCAGCTTGTGGGACATTACCCAGGACTGAATATTCTTAAAGGCCTCACTCAGCTGAAGGTTGAGAACCCCAATGTCCTGGAATGTGCAAGGATGACAAGATCATCAGCATAAAGGGTGGTGCTACAGTTGGAAGCAGCAGCAGGAGGTTGTTAACAAATGCAGAAAAGAAGGGGCCCAAAACTGATCCCTGTGGGACTCGGAGGTCACTGGGGTGGGGTCAGAGAGGACCTTGTTCAATTTAGTCTGCTGTATTCTGCCTTGGAGGTAGTTTCTAAGCCAACTCTGGGCAGGAGGGACAGGCCAAGGGACTGCATCTGTGATCAAAATAATTCATGGTCCACAAGGGCAAAGGCCTTGGATAAGTCAATGGATATGGCCCCAGAGAGTTTGCCCCAGTCCATGACCAACCTGATGCTAGTTGAGACAGAGACAAGGGCCGTGGACAGACCATTCCTCTACAATAGCCATGCTGTGAAGGGACAGCAACATATGAGCCTGAATATGCTCTGTGAGCTGTTCGGCTGCAGCTTTCTCTAGAGTTTACTAATGGCCGATAGGATGGCAATTGGACAATAATTGTCCAGGACTTTGGGGTTACCTTGTTTTGAAAGGGACAATCCTCGCTACTTTCCAAATGCTAGGATAACATCAGTGGCACTGGCAAGGGACAGGTTGAAGATATGTGCCACTGGGAGGGCAATGTGGGGAGCCCCAGGTTCAAAGCTTGGGATCCATGTTGTCATGGCCAGCGCTGGAGTGTGGGAGAGACCAGAGAGAAGTCCCTGTGTCTCCATGACAGACACAGTCCTGAGATAAAATAATGGCCATGAGGAGTGAACCTCCTGAGGGACAGAGGCTGAAGGGCCACTGATATTCTCTACAGCAGGAAAAGGGAGGTAAGCACAGACAAGTCATAAAAGTGGGTATTTAAAGCATTAGCATTCATGTATGGATTATTACAACTTGACCCACCAATGATCATATCAGATACTCCAGAGTTGGAGGAGCCGCTGACTACGTTTTTGTATTCCTCCAGAACTCTACGTGGTCCTTAGCAGAGCTAAGCAGGGCATATTAGTAATCATATATGTATTAAAATTATTTTAAATCTTTCTGAATACAAAGCCAGTGGAAGAATGTTATTAAATTTGCATGGAAGTTGTGTTACCTCACAGTTGAGTGTTGTCTTGTTATATGTTGCTAGTCCAGCTTTAGGTCTGCCAAATTTTCTATGTTTCACTGTAGGTATTGAATAGGTGTAGAACCCTGGAATCAAAACTGGATCTGAGCCAGCAGGTTCCATGTTAAAATCACGACAATAAAATCAAGAAATACATAATAGCATGGCTATAATAGCAAGTGCAGTTTAGTAAAAGTACAGTTTGGAGCCTGTTAACATTGCCGCCATGTAATATTCATGATCAGCAACAGCAACTGCAACATAATTAGAATCAAATTAGAATCGATGGCAGGTGAAAAGGTTAACTCACCATTTGCTTTCTCTGCTTGCTTTGCAGTCCTATACTTCCAAACTTCCTTTTCCCATAATTCCATGCATGTCAATCTAAAGCAGTATCTTGCAGAACAATGGTGTATATAAAGCCCCTATCCAATTTGATGTAACTCTTGTTGCGGAATGGAGGTTCAGCTCATCAGTAGGCCACTCGCTGTTTTGTGGGTTATGTCTACCGCGCAGATAAGGAGAAGGGAAACAAAGTGTATTGGAGGTGTGTGGAGTCACAAAGTATTGTTGTCTTGCAAGACTGCATATGATTGGGAATACTGTGTCTGCCATGTTAAAGGAACATATGCATGTTCCTGATGCTGGTGACATAGGGTGTGCAAGATTATGACAGAAGTCAGGGACAGAGCACAAAACAAGTGTGGAGACAACCACACAAGCTGTAGTTCAGTGTACAACATCAGCACATGATGCATTGGCGGGTCATTTGCCCAAAGTGCCTCTAATTAAGAGAACGGTTCAACGGATTAGACAAATTGAACAAGGGTGTCCTGCCACCCCTTCCTCAGTGGAGGAACTAGATATACCACCTGAATTTACCTTTAACTAGCTGGTGCCCCATTCCTGCTGTCTGGCAGTGGAAAAGAAAAATATAGATTTTAATGTTTGCAACAGCATCCAACGCTGAAGTGTTACAACCTCTAATGGACTATTTTGAGTCAACGGGATTGGAACACCAAGGGGACGCCAGAGAGGAGAAGGCCTGCATTCCAATGGAGCAATGAATTGCCACAATGCCACTACAAGGGACCTGCACTCACTAAAAATGCCGTAGAAGCGTGGGCACTGTGGATTCAACAGCCGCCTCGGAGCCTGTCATCCTAGCATATGGTGACTTATCCAGTGCCTGCAGGAGGAGCAGCACATGACTGAGCTTAGGACAGAGCAGACTGTGTCTGGCACAGGAGTCAGAGGAACAAAAAAAATACAAGGATCGAATGAGTGAATGTTATCAATACTCACTGAATATGGGCAGAGAAGCATGTACGACTACCTACATGGGCTGGCGTACAATTTCCAGTTCCATGTCTAATTCAAGGATGCTGATTCACCCACTCCACTACTGCTTTAACTAATAAAGGAAGTTTTCTGTCACACAGTTGTCCAGAAGCACACACAATTGAAGGGATCGATCACAGGTGGTGATTGTTTTTTTTTTCCAAATTCATAAAGTCGCTATTTTGACGTCCTTAAATAAGACCTGGTGGGATTTAATCACGTGCTTTCCTTTCACTCGCGATATTTTTTGATTCGCTATTATGTTTTACTAGTGGCAGCTGCAGGCGCTATTGTTGGTAACACGCTATAGTTTGTATGTCGCAGTTTTATGAGTCGCCATAGCTCACTCATGATTCTGTAGTCACTGAAATGTAGTTGCGCTTATAATGGGTTCCCAACCAGCATACCAGGTTTCCTGAATGCACAGTATGTCTTGTGACATCAAAAATTCATTCACTTCTAAGTCAGCTAATTTAGTTTGTAGTCCTTCAATATTACATGACAGGATACAAAGTCCCCGGATTTTTCACTTGGGGCCTCCACCACCGTTAGACTTCTTGTTCATTATTTGTTTGTAAATACATGTTTTGGTTCTCAGTCACTGTTGTATTTGTTTCTTTTGTATGCTCATGATTTCTTATTAGTGCTGTGACCTCTAGGACATATATTCTAATTTGTTCAGAACTGGGGCTGTTTCAAGAACTGATCTAGCAAACTGTGTATGCTTAAAAGTTAAATCTATTTGGGATTGCAACATATCTGGTCTGTTTATTTGTAGCCATTCTATTGCATTATTTCCTAACTGAGTTTATGATAATTTTGAAAAAAAAATACTGCTAAGTCACTTTTGATTTTCCTAATGGTATCCTGTCTGGAAACTTTCCAACCAAATATAGTTAATAATTTATTTTCTCATAGGTTTCTCTGTTGTTCATAAATTGTTTTAGGCTGTGCTGGATTATTATTTCTTTTGTTCCTGTCTTCCATGTAGTTCTTAGTTTCATGTATGACTGGTACACTTTGTGGTGGTAACATGTATATCCTTCTGTAACTCAACTCTACCTCTTTTTTCAAGATTTATTCTGCTAAATCCATAGCGGAACAGTATATCAATACACAATCATTATCTGGTTTTGGTGATCTGGTTATACATAATCTGTCTAAATTCTGTTGTATACCCAGAAGTTTTAACATCCATGTCATTAATTTTTCTTGTGTTTCTTCGAATAGTGGTTTAACTCCTTGTATTTCAAGTAGATATTCCATTTATTTTCCTCTATCCATGCAATCTTCAGCATACTGTCTCTTGTTTGTTGTATTATTTACCTACAAATTATCAGTGTTCTTATTTACAGTATTTTGTTTAAAGGAGTATTTTTCCTGCTTTTTAATACGGTTTCCCCTAACTTTCTGCACTGTTTTTGGTTGATCTTTATTGCTTATGGGGGGGGGCTGCAAAGTTCTTGAGTGCAATTTGTGGTGCTCCCTGTCCTCGTGTAGTGTTTGAAAACCATTATGTATCTTGCTGTATGTCTTATTGTTATTTACCACTATCTCATTTATATCTTGCCATTACTTCCCTGTTGAGTTTTTTTTTCCAAGGTGGTCTTTTACCCTTTTACTGTTTGTGTTTTCTTATTATTCAGTTCAATGTGGACAGTTTTGGTTTTGGTTTATCTCTTTTCCATTGTTGTTCTGTTTTTTCTTTTGATTCTATTTCCTACACTCTCTACTTCTTGTGACGATATCTCATACTGTGAGAATGGGGAGGCAGGTTTACTTGAATTGCTTTGTTTGCTTTTTCTAATTCTGTTACTATTATCATGGAGTCTTGTTGGATCACAGGAACTTTCCTAGATAACTGTTCTATAAGTGTTTTATTTTGAAATACTTCAGTTCTTACATTTTCTAAGTTTTCCTTTATTGCCCATTGATCTTCAAGAATAACCACATTTGCATAATACAGGTTCTTGATTATCTCAAGAATCTGCTTGGACAATGCTGAACTTGAAGTAAAGTCCCCATTGTTAGCTTAATGCTCTTTGTCATAAATTATTTCAGATGCATAATTATTTTTCCTATTGTATTGTAAGCTGCAGTTCCACTAGATAAAGTTTTCTCAAGGGAAAACTTTCAGGATTCTGTGTTATTCATGGCTTGTCTAGTGAGAAAAGTTGTATTTTTAAAGTCTTCAGCCCATTTTTTAACACATATATTGTGCAATCCATAACTAGAATAACTGATCCCAAGTTATCCTTTGTTTTTCTGTTTGCTGCTTTATTACTGCAGTTTCCCTTCTGTTGGTTTGAATTTGTAGTCTGAATTAGTTTGTCTGATCTGTCCCTATTCTCAGTTGTTGATCTCTCTAAATTATACTGTAGTTGTTACCTTTTAATTGATTCTGTAACTCATGTTATCATCCCGAGAATCATCATAATGATTATATATATATATATATATATATATATATATATATATGACTAATCTAAATAAAAAGAATCCTCCTGCTGTTCCCTTCTGCTACCAACTGTTTCAGTCATCCTTTCTTGAGATATTCCACCTGCATTATTTGGAGAGGTAAGCCTGGGGGAACACAGCACAAGTGCACTGCTTAACATTTCTTCTATCCATGTTCAAAATAAAACACAAACATCTGTAATAACACATATGTGCTACTTCTTTGAATGTTTAAAAAAACACTTATAGATATGCCATGTGCCACAAACCTAATGTAATTAGTACTGCTTAGAGTATCATAAAGAAATGCCTGACAAAGAGATAAAAACATTTTAATTTCTCTTCTACTTTTATGGGTTTTGATATTAAATAGAAACATGGACAATGATGGCAGAAAAAAGACCGAAGGTCCATCCAGTCTGCCCAAGTTCTCTAAACCCATGGAACCTTCCTTGAAACCTAATGTTCCTCCAGGATACTAACCCGCATGGTAATTTCCCCATTCTCTTCCATGGACCTGTGCCTCGAGAAACCTCTATTCCCTTCATTCTCTCCCAGGCCTGCTTGAACCCCCTGTCTTTGCTCCCATCACTATCCATTCAATAAAATACTTTTTTATGCACCTTTTGACCTCCTGCCAGCTAATCTCCATTTGTGTCCACTTGTGTCCACAAGTTGGTATTCTGGTTAGCTAATTCCCCACAGTTCACTTTATAAATTCCTTAGAGGAATTTGAAAGTCTCAGTCATATCCCCCCTCTCCCTTCTGGCTTGCAATGAGTACGTTCTTAGTGCCTTGAAGCATTACTCATAGGATCTACCCTGCTATTCCTGAATCACTTTGGTTACTCTGAGCTACACTGTCTCCAACCTAGTCTTGTCTTTTCTGTGGTGAGGACTCCAGAACTGGGTGCAGTACTCCAAATCATCAGTTCAGTATGTGTAGTTTTTCTCACTAGTAATACATGTACTCTTCTTGCTTTGGTTGTATTTTTAATATTTTGTAGAGGATTTAGTGCCTATAGAATAGCTTAGATAAATTATTCACCCCCCACACAGTTTTAAACATTTGTGAAGCAGAATTCAAGTGAAGAAAATAATCATCTAGATAGAAAAACAAATCATTAACATTGATAATGATTGTAGGAGTGTGTCCATCATAACAACAATTGTTCTTAGTGTACTGCATCAACGTCTCTCTCCCTTTGTTGTTTAGCACACAGTAAAGCTCTCACTCTGCTCTGTGAGTTTGTGTTCCATGTCTCCTGTTGGTGAGTATGACCACTGAAGAATTTCCATTGGGCAACCTTCTGGACACCATTGACACCACCTAGGTTTCTGCCCACTGCAGTCATACATTACAGGCAATCTGTTATTGCAGTACTGACTCCAAAAGGGTGGAGTTCAACCTAGTCAGAGTTGCAGCTGGTGGTTCGACCCTGCATTGCAAACACTTGATAGCCAGACAAATAATGGCCTTTCCCATTTTGCTAAAATGCAAAATGGATTCCAGGCAGCATGAATGGAATGAGACAAGGAGACCCCCCCTTGCAGTTCTGGTACAGGCAGCTCTCCTCCAAACTCCCATTAACCATTTTTTTTTCAAATCTGACTCAGACTCTCATGAAAGGCAGTTATATAGCACATTAGTCTCCCCCACATACACACAAATATGTACATAACACAAGGCAACAGAAGCTCTAAAAACCTTAACAACTGGGGTATCAGTGGACAACTTCACATACTTTTGGAACCCACAGCACTCCCACAGCTTACGAAATCATGGACCTTTTTGAATGAGTTCTTCCTAATCCTTAATGTTTGCTATTTCAGAGATTTGTAATGATTGAAATGGCTTTATACATAATTATATCCTGAGACTTTAGTTTTTATTTTGATTTCAATTCATAGTAGCTCAAACCCTTGTTTTTTGGCTCTCAAGGCCCCATAGTTGCCAACTTATTTTGGCTTCTCAATTGTCCCCATCTATCCACTGGACCCCCCTCCAGCTACTGGGCATCCACCTCCAGGCTCCCCAGTTAGGTCTGTAAAAACCTATGTTTCCAACTTATCTCTGCTGGGGCCTCCCTCTTTTGTCCATTGAAGCATTGGAGGGAGAGAAAGCACCTTGAAAAATCTGGGAGGACAGCTAGGGGATGGAACTTGAACAAAGAGGGGTGTGGTGACATGGGTGGGCACTAGAAGAGGCTGTTATCCTGCACACTGACTGGGCTAGTTTCTGCTTTTTGGGCTACACCACCTCAGCAAAGCAACCATGGCCTGCCAGTCTCCCCATTCTGAGCACAGTCAGGTGCCAGTAAGACACCAAAAGGAGGCTGAGAAAACTAGTTCTGTTCAATTGGGTTAGGGTGGTGGAGCTCTGTCATGAACTTGTGGCTAACAGAGGACCTGTTCAGTCAGGATGGGCAGAAGAAGGCACCGTGTGCAACCCTGTCACTGCTGCCACTTGGTGTGGCTGGGGAAGAAGTGGGTTTTATAAAAAGATTTAAGTGTTCATTTTAATTTTATAAAAAGCCAGCAGAGTAGCATGCGTCCATCATTGTATCCTGCTTAGAGTATATTAGAGATTCTTTGTTGGTTAGTTAAGGAATATTATTTGACTGCTTGTAAATCTCCATCTCTAATCAGTAACCTTTATCCAATCCATAATACAGCATAACGTTAGGATAACTAAAGAATGCCGGCTGTAGTGTGCAAGGCAATATAATGACACAGACCATTCTTAGCCAATCAGATTGCCCAGTTACTGAACAGTCATATGGTAATAAACATACAGTGAACCTATTAACCGCATGCTGAGTCACCGTGTACCTTTGAGGCAGCTGCACGTTATTGCTGCTTCTGCAGTTAACATTCTCATAAATATTTTTTCATTAATGTTAAGGACCTTTCCAAGTACACTACTACAACTAACAATAATAATAATGGTCTTCACACAACTGTGGCTTTATTTTACTCAGGAAATCACAATAAAGCAGAAACTTTCAGTCTCCAGTCTGACACGACTGCGTGGAGTGACATGACATGACATGACCAGCAGACTGTCAGCATATCACTTGTACAAAATTAATCACAGTGTGGGGGCAGCCTGCACTTCACTGCCCCACCTTGTACCTTATCCCATGAAACAAAACAGAGGGCTTGTGCCTCTAGTAGTGTCTGTCTCTTACCTTTCACCAGCACTAAAGACAGCTCAGTGTTGGGAAGCCTGTACTGTCCCTGCCCTCACCGCACATACTGCACAAGGTCCTGTGAATAAACAAAGGATTTTAGTATACACTGCTGTCAGTCCCTCACATAGGTACCACTGGCACTAAATACATCACAGTGTGGGGAAATCTTTACTGTACCTGCCTTCACTATATGTGCCCCTGTGAGTAAATAAAGGGCTTTAGTGTCCAGTGACGTCAGATCCACACCTTTCACCAGCATTAAATTAAGCACACTGTGGGGAAGGCTGTACTCTCCCGGATTGCACTGTACATGGTCCTGTGAACAAACATAGGGCTCTACTCCAGTGATGCCGGACCCTCACCTTTCACTTGAAAACTTTAATTGCATTGTGGGGAAACGTAGCACTTGCCTTGCACAGTCATACAGGTTTGGAAATAAAAATTGAAAGCTTCAATTCGCAGTCAGGCCTCATCTTTCACCTGCACACATTTCTCAGAGTGTGGGGAAATGGACAACCCACCTGCCTTTCTTGTAGTAGTCTGATGCCTGGGTTAGAAAAATAGAGGCCCCCAATCTCTAATGCAAGCCTAAACTCTGTTTTTACAATGAGATTGCCCCACTAAGATTAACACCTTGCTTCCAGTGGGGTCCTGCTTCTATCCATTTTTGCAATTTGGACCCTGAGAGTGTAAATGAATCACTCAAGGTCACACATCTAAGTCATTGGCACAAGCAGGGTTTGGACCAGATCTCTATCATTTGCATAGGTACCATAATCAATTGCTAGTTTTTCAAAAGCCTCATTATTCTGCCTGGTGCTTGGCAGCTGTATGAGTCCAGCTCCCACCCACATCTGCTGTGCCAACCAGCAAATGGAAACATGTAGTTCTGTCCTTGACTGCAGCCTTCACCAGGGAGAGAAATTGAGACCTAAGGACTGCACAGGTGAATGAATTCAGGTGCTGCAAGTGTGAGCCGGGGCAGCTGGAACTGAACACGGAGTTCAATGTCCTCAGGTGCCAAAGCTGGCTGCAGTTCATGCTCTGCAAGTCCTGTGTCACTCAGCACCAATGATTGAGCAATAGTGTATGAATGAGAGAGCGTGATCCTGACAAAAAGACTGATGAAGTGTTTACCAAAGACGTTCCAAGATTGTCACGGTCCTTAATAGTGCTTGTGGCTACATTACTGCTAGCCTGTCTTTTGTTGCATCATGGTCTTTGAATAGTCTTGTGACCTAAGAAAGGCTGTCCACCAAGTGATAAGACATAAAAGTCCTCCCCATTTGTCCTACTAAACACTTAGTGTATTTACATGCCAATGAATATTCCAGTCCTATTCAAAACACTTAGCATTCTGAGTACATATTCCACTCATGTAAATACAGTGTTGGAATTACGGGGAGTGTTCAATGGCTCAGCCCCATAGCTCTGAAGTGAACCCTGTTAGCTCACTCTGTTTACCTCAGAGCGACATTTCACTCAGTGAGGTCCCCCATAGTGACTACAGTACCACACAGTGGGAGACCCACTGGAACCCGGCGTTGCCTGTCGGGGTCCTGCACCCCAATCAGAACTGGACTGAATAGAGAATCTATAAGTAGGGTGGGGGTCTGGGGAAAAGCTCCCTGAAGAAAACAAAGAAATCAATAGTGAACTGGCAGCCGACTGCAGAATGCGGTCAACCTGTTGGTGTCACTGACAGGGCGTTCAACAGAATTTCTGTCGGACTCCTGTCATGGATCCAACTCACTCATCACCTCCACTGATCATATAATGGAGCGGATAATCAATTTGAGATAGGACCCTATAGGCCCCGATATCTCCCAAAACATACAAACACATGAAAGGCTAGAACAAGAAGGCCCAAGGTCTGTCAAGTCTATTCATTGTGGAGCTCATGCACATTTGCTACACATTGCTCTGCCCCTTCCCTTTAATGCTAATGTTCCCCTTCACTTTATCCCACCCTCCTTTAAATCCCCCAACTGGACTGTGATTGACTACCTCTTTGGCAGTGCATTCCACTCTGCCACCACCCTCTCAGTGAAGAAGTGCTACCTGGCCTCTTTCCTGTACCCCCTGTCAATTTTTAGGTGTGCCCATGGGTATTTTTGTTTTCACTTCTGCAAAACAGATCTCCACTGTTGACCTTTGTAATGCCTATAATGCATTGAAAGCTCCCAATCATGTCCCCACTCTCTCTCTCTCTCTCTCTCTTCTCCTCTAGTGAATACATGTTCAGATTTTCTAGCCTCTACTCATACAGGACATCCTGTTGCCCTTGGATCATCTTTGTAGCCCTTCTTTGCACTGCCTACAGCTTACTTATATCCTTCTTGTGGTAGAAGCTCCAGTACTGTGCACAGTACTCCAGGTGTGGTGATACCATTGATCAGTATGGGGCAGAATGACCTCATTCCTCCTACTGGTAGACCCCCTTGGTATGCAACACAGCCTTCTGTTCACCTTCTCTGCTGCCTTTTTGCATTACTTTGAAGGTTTCACTAACATTGAGACATAGACAATGATAGCAAAAAAGACCACAAGTCCATCCAGTCTGAGTTCCCTATCTAACCCTGGGACCTACTGTGCATGTGTTGTTTTGGGGGTGAAGGTGGAACACCAAGAGTCGCAGTTCCATTGTACAGCACACCACCATAGCGACCTGGTGAGATTTGGCGCTTTGGTGGTGTTCGCTGTGCAGCTGTCGTTGTTGTGGGGTGATACCCTGTCCATCCAGAGTCCAATCCCTCCTCCTCCTATTCTCCTTTCTGATTCTGTCACCCGGAGTAACTACTATACCCTTCAATCTGTCCTAATAATCTTGAACTTGCTACTGAATGCACGAAGTCTAACAAAATAGATGAGTTAAGATACATAATACAAAAAGAAAATATTTCCATCTGTGGGGTGATGGAAACATGGTTCCATGATGATGATAGTTGGAACTCAGATATTCCAGGTTTTAACAAAATACATAGGAATAGGAAAGATAAACAAGGGGATAGCACTGTTTATTACTGAAGAATTACCATTTCATTGTAATTCTCCACATAAAGAAAGTAACAATTATAATGAAATAATCTGGGTAGAGATTAATTTACCAACCTCAAATATATGTATAGGCTTGGCCTATAGATCCCCTAACCTAAATAAAGAACAGAATATAGATTTTCTTAAAGTAATAGACACATTTGAACCAGCAAGAAACTACATATTAATGGGTGACTTTAACTTCCCTTATATCAATTGGATAACTCTTAACTGGAAGGGTACTTTAGAGAAGGATTTTCTTGACATCACAGTTAATCAAGATTTAGAACAAATAATTCATGAAGGTACAAGAAATAATAATATTATTGATATTGCACTTACTAATATGGGGTCAGCTATACAGGAACCTAGAATTTTAGAACCACTGGGAAATAGCGACCATAATATGATTTTGTTTGATATACAGACCAAATCAGTTGATACTAAGGGAAACACTATAATCAAGGATTACACCAGAGCTAATTATGTAAAAATAAAACAATACTTGAGCACAAGGGATTGGAATTCAGAACTGTTAGGCCTTGATGTACATCAAGCTTGGAATCTTATACTGACCAAAATTAATTTCTGCTTAGACACTTGGGTACCAAATAGGAAGAAATATAGAAAAGGCTTCAGAGATCCAGTTTGGTGGAACAATAAAATTAAGAGATTGATCGAAAAAAAAATGAAAAAGCTACAGGAATAATAAAATAAACTATCTCAAGATAAATGGCAATGTTATAAAAATGTGCTAATAAAGTAAAACAACAAATTAGGAAAGCTCAAATGAATATGGAAAATAAATTAGCAACTGATACGTTGATAATAAGAAAAGTTTTATAATTATGTTGGCTCACTTAGAGGTTTTAAAGCATCAATAGGTCCATTACAAATGAACTCAGGTACTATTAACAATGAAGCTCAAATGACTGATGAATTTAATAACTGTTTTCTTACTATATTTTCTCCAAAGGAACAATCTAATAGTTTAACTACAATCCCAACTATGAAACTATTGAGCCCATTACAGTTAATGAAACCCTTGAAAACGACAAAACTTAAGGTTACTTCATCAGCTGGTCCAGATGGAATGCACCTAAGCTTTCTTAGGAAATCGCCTTACATATTTCTGACCCTTTGAGCAAATTATTCAATCTATCCTTGGAATCAGGTGAAAGTGTCTCAGCTTGGAAAGAAGTAGTGGTAATTCCTATTTTTAAAGCAGGTAATAAATCTGTAGTGTCTAATTATAGGCCTGTAAGTTTAACCTCGGTCACAGGAAAAATCCTGGAAAGGTTAATCTTGTGCAGATTTGAACAACATATGAACCATAATAATTTACATGATTTAACACAGCATGGATTTAAAAAAAGGAAGATCCTGTTTAACTAATCAGCTAAATTTTCTTGAGAATGTTAGTGCGGCTTGGGATGCTGGATTTCCAGTTGATGTAGTATTTCTGGATATAGCAAAAGCTTTTGATAGAGTCTCCATAAAATATTATTAGAACATTTGGTTAAATTGAAATTTCCATATATCTTAATTAAATGGACAGTCATGGTTATATAACCGTAGACAATATACTTCAATTAAAGGATCTATGTTCTCTTGGGCAGAGGTGACAAGTGGGGTATCGAGGGTTCTGTATTGGGCCCTCTACTGTTCAACATTCTGATAGCATCAATGCAGACAACTGACAACGTCTGGATATCTAAATATGCAGATGATTGCAAGATTGGCTGTATTGTTAATTCCAGTGAAGGCAATTAATTATTTTCAAAAGGAGTTAGAAGCACTTGAACTATGGGCACAAAGAAATAAACTGAAATTTAATGAACTAAAGTGTAAAGTAATGCATTTGGGCCATAATGATAAGAAAAATAATTATTCTTTAAACAATACAAAACTTAAAGAAACTGAAAATGAAAAAGACCTTGGGATTAATATTGATAGTAAGCTTAACTCTGACAATAATATAACATTTAAAGTTAAGCAATGCCAAAACTAATGGGACGTATGAGGAAAAATATCAAAAGCAGACAACCTCAGGTCATTTTACCTCTTTACACAGTTTGGTGAGATCTCAACTGAATACTGTCTCCTTCTGTGTACCCAATACAATTGGGTAAGAAACAAATAGAAGGGATTCAAAGAAAATGACTAAAAGAATTCAGGGTATGTCAGATAAATCGTATGGAGAAAGACTGAAGATATTGGGACTATATTCCACTCAGTATAGACAACTTCGTGGAGACCTTTGTTTGATTTATAAAGCCATAAGTGAACCCGGCCTTACTGAAACTTTAGGAATAGAAACAAATTTCAATATAGCACAAACAAGATCCCATAACTTTAAATTAAAGGGCAATTTGTAAAACAAGTAAAGATGTAAGTGATTACAAAGAATAGTTAACATGTGGAACACATTACCTACCTCAATTGTAGAGAGAAAGTCAATGGGCCCGTTCAAATGTCAATTAGATAACTATATGGGCAACTCTAAATTTGAATATATAGACAGCTAATCCAGCTTCGGTTGGGGAGCTCAATGATAGGCTTGCCTCCTGAGATTGTAAACAACAATGAAACTATGAAACTCAATTATTGTTTTGACACCCATCACCTCAACTGGTAGGCTGTTCGATGGCTTCAACACCTTTCTGTAAAATAATGCTTTCTTATGTTCCTCCTTAACCTCCCTCCTGTCAGTTCCCATTCATGACCATGTGATCTCAAAATAGCATTCAGGCTATAAAGTTCCCTCAAGTTCATGTTGTTTATTCCTTTTTTATTTATTATGGTTTTCCTCATGTATCACCTTTGAAGCTCAGCCCCCACAATCACCGCCCTCTTCCTCACCCCAGGACTTATCTCTTTGCATACAATACCCCTGGATTGTCCCCCAGGTGGGACCACCTCAGCAGAGGGAGCCTGCAATGATGGGAGAAGGGTGCTGGTAGAGGGTGCCTACTAGCATTGCCTCCATGGCTTGCCCCAGCTGCAAGTATGATTCGCTGTGGGTACAACGGATGATGGGATAGGGTTGTGTTTCAGGAGTGCCATGGTGGGAGATTGGGGCTGGAGAAGTGGGCATCATGGATGGCGGACTGTATTTTACTGATTTTTTCCTGAAGGAGGTATGGCATGCAATGACACCAGTGTCCAACAAGTCTCCAGAGGAGTATAGGCACTAGTCGCAGTGAAACCCCCAAGCCACGGCTAGGTGTCCGACTTGTGCTGGACACACAGTCCCCATCCCCTGGAGAAGGAGAGCCATTCCTGGGATGCGCAATCCTTCTCCCTGGCCATCCCTTTGCCTTCCTGGTCCATTTCTGAAAACCCAGTACATCAGTGTCACAGATGGACATCTTGCTGCTGAGCTGGTGGGCTGACCCAGTTGTTTATTCCTTTTAGAAACTTGCAACTTGTAGGTCTCAAGGGCTATTTCGAACCAGATGGAGTTATGATCAATGTTCCCTAGTGGCTCTCCTCCTCTTATTGCTCTACCACCTCTGGGTGGGTAAGCACCACATCAAGAATGTGAGTCTGCCTGGTGGGTTCCTTAATGAGCTATACCAGGAGATGGACCAGGAGTGCATACAGCAAGACTTGACTTCTGGTACTGTTGGCCATCATAGCATCCCAATCAATGTCCAGCAGGTTCAGATAACTACTACCCCTATTTCCCTGTTTGCTACCCCTTTAAATTCTTCTGCAAGCTCTCTGTCCCTCTCTTCTCCTGGACTCAGATGTCCATAGATGACCCCTAAACATAGTTTCTTGTCTGAAGCTGCCATGAGTTGCAACCACAGTGACTCCGACTCACTATTAATACCCCTGAAGTGCTCATCCTCCACCACCTCAGTGCCATACCTGGCATAGAGGGCTATTCTTCCTCTACCTTTCCTCTATCCTCCCAAACCCTGAGTACCCAGAAACTGTCAGGTCCCAGGCATTATTTTCTGTAGCCCATGTTTCTGTGGATGGCCACAAGTTCCACCTCAATGCCTGCCATTAGCACCTGTAGCTCACTGATTTTAGCCTCTTGGTTTTCTTGTTTTTTTTTTTACACATTTAGCACTCCCCCTCTCTAATGTCCCCTCACATGGCCCAGATCGTACCTCACCCCTTTTCATACCTACTGAGCTGCTACTAGCCCCAGATGTGGGGGAGTACTTGCTAGAATCCTCTTCTTCTCACCTGTCTCCATGGTTCCCCTAGCCCCAGTCTCCGAAGCAGTCAGTTTAAACATGTGATATAGATGTTGCACTTTTGCCCCAGGCCAGTGTGCAGGCCCCTTTTCTTGTCACGTGGAGTCCATCACCCTTGAACAGCTTCCTGTCCCAGAAGTCCCCGTGGTCCCCCACAAAGTGGTACCCCATCTTCTGACACCATCCCTTAAGTCACCCCATTAAACTCCTCAGTTTCATCCTTTCTAATTCTTCTCTTCTTTCCCTCCCTGCCACACACAGGGAGGACCTCAGAAAAGGCCAGTAAGGCCAAGTGTGCTGAAATCTGTCCCCCAGTCTTCAAAAGTTCCTCTTCACCATCTTCACAAACTGGTTCACCAGATCATTGGTACCCACATGTACCAGCACCTCCAGCTCCCCCTGTTTCTTCTATTCCATCCTCCCTATTCTATCTATATTTTGGATGACTGACCCAACAGGAAGACATAGGCGCATCCCCGCCACTTCCAGTCCCACTCACACCACTCTCTCACACCCCTAATTATAGATTCCCCAACCACCAAGACTCTCCTGGTAGACTTGCTACTGCTCATCCCTTGGGTGCAGTCATAGTAATCTTTACCATGTCACTGACTGACTCAGTGCCCCCACCCCACCCAGCAGAGTCAGGTACCTCAGCCTCCACTATGGTGTGTAAAACCTTTGGCTGTCTGGATGGTGTTAGGCTGGACAACCTGTTCATGGCTAACTCTGTGTTCCTTCTCCACTCTCCTGCCCACCACTCTCCACCCCATGGGCCAGTAGGGCTCTGAGGAAATAGAGAGGGTGGGGATGGTCTCCAGTAGAGCTGATGGTGCAACTGAGATATTTCTACCCTTGTTGCTATCAGCTAAACATGGAACTATACCATGGTCATGCAGAGCATATCTCTAGAGAAGAGTGCCCCACAGCAGGCATAATTGACTGTCTCTCCTCTGTACCTCATACCAATACTTTAGACAACAATTTCAGCACTGAAACAATTGTCTAATCTGACTTTCAGTACTCACCCAAATAGAGTGTATCAATACATTCATCCTTAGCAAAGCCTTTTAAAATTAAGCATGAAGTATCAGTAATAGCAGTGTCACTACAAAACAGAATATTGATATAAGTATTAGTGCTAGGGCCATGTGTTCACTGCAGCAGACTGGACCTACATTATGCAGCAGGACCTCATGCTTGCTGCGGTCAGGCTATGAGCAATTCTGAGGCATTTCTGCGGCAGTTTTGTGATGGGCCTTACATTCTCTGGCAACTCAAATGAGCCCCAAAATAAAATCTAGTTTCCCAGAAAGAATGCTCAGAAAAAGGCAGCCTGGGGTAGTTTGGCAGTTGCACAGACAAGGCAATGCAAAGCAATTCTGGCATCATGACTTGGATTGGATGTAGGGCATGGGGCAATTGAAGGGTTATTTATTGTTTTACTGCAGTCTGTTTATTATCCCATGGCTCCTTCTCACCTGCCCAGTGCTGGTTTACCACAGCAATGCTCCTGAGAATTCTCCCCCTTGCCTACCTAGTTGCTTGAAGACCAGTATTGCCTCGCTGCAAAATAGTGCTGCTCCAATGGCTGCCCCCCACCCACTTGCTTGAAGGCTGGAGGTGATGCTTTGTGCTGTAACGCTGCTTTAGTTGCTTCCTCCTGCTCACATGGTTCAACACCGGTGGTGTCATTAGTGACAGACACTTGGCTTCTACATTTTCTTCTCTCCCACTTTGTAAGGATTTACTGAGAGACTAGAGAGTAGTTGGACCATTTATATTAGACAAAGGCCCAGAAAGCCTCTCATTTTTTGTCTGTACATTACTAATAATTTTCATTCCACAGTTCTGCAATTGGCAAATAAAACCACCATTTTTCTCATGAAATTTACTTAGTGAACTTCTCTCAATGTTTATAGAAGGCCATAATGGTCATAAGCTTCAGGGCTGAGTGCCAGTGGATTGGAAAGGGTGGTCTCATTGACTACTGCAAACCGAGGGATGGATGTATAATTGAGCTGCCAAGAACTCACACTAATGCCATTTTAATCTTGATCACAATCATTCTAGCCATTTAGTTGAGTTTTCAGTGGCGACAGCCATTTTACTGTACCAAAAATGCTGTTTCTGTGGCAAGGTTTGTGTCTGCAGCAGGACCATGTTTCTGCTGCAGTTGCTGCAACTACAGAGTTACAGAAAATGCAGGGCCCTGATTAGTTCTCACCCAGCTAAGGCCAAACCAGTACGCCTTAGGGGTGGGTGAAAGCTGTTTTTTCTGCCATAGCAGAACTTCCACGAAATTTTGCAACATTCACAGTAATTTCCTAACCTCCACCTGTGGTGGAGTGGAAAGCTTCTGAAAGATTTTGGCTAAAATTTTGTGGAAGTTCTGCTCACCTAGACAGTGGGCACAGAAGAAAGAAAAAAAAGTAGACTGTCTCGTAATGCTCCTGTCCAGAGCTGCCCCCCAGCCCTGCCAAAATTTTAAAAAATTATAAAATCCCTGGTGGCTAGTGGTTCTTTCCCCCACCCATCACACACCCAAAATTTAAAAGAAAGCTTCCCTGTAAGCCCTGGTGGCTAGTTGTTCCTCCCCCTACCTGATAACACCGATATTGAAAAAATTCCCCGAATCCTCCGTAATCCCTAATAATGACTACTCACCTAGCGTGGTAGCCAGGGTAGGGCACACGGCCTTCAAATTCTCTGGACACAGCAGCTCACATTTCAGATACCCTACCTGGCATGTCTAACTGTCATGTTCTCTGAGGGCCCACAAATCTCTGGAAGATGCCATAGGAGTTCTTGCCTCCAAGGACATCTCGATGCCCCCTCCCTCGTAAAGGACAACCCTCCATGGATGAATGGGATCTTAGAGCTGCATCTTGGGACCAAGTAGTAGATAATTGCACTTCCATGCTTCAGGATATTAAAGAACTACTCCATGCCTTTCAACCTACCACTTGAGTGGAAATTGACAAGGCCCCCTGTCAATACTGATCGAGTTACTACTATGCAAGCAAGCTATTGAAGACACTAGCCAATCTGATTTCATTCTTTCTTGGACTCAAACTGGGCAATTCCACAAGAGACTTTTCTGTAATGATCGGGGGTGGAGGGGTGGGGGTTGGAGAGAACAGGAAGAGCATCATAAAGGTACACAAGATAAATTATTTCTCAAGATGGGATTCTCCTGCAGTGCTGATGGCCTGCTGAAGGGAGTCTAGACTGTGCAGCATGGCTCGAGAGGAGATGTTATGGGGATAAAGAAATAGGGGAATTGTCCTGGATTGCTTGGTCACTTCCCTGACCCATCACTCTCTTTCTGTCATCATGCTTCTGGCCATGGTTTTGGTGGACAGGGCTTCTTCCCACCTCCCTTGCTGATCAGCTCATGCCTGCCTTTCTATAGTGGCCCTGTCCACATGGACATAAGTAACATGACGAATCCCGTTCTGATTATTTCAAATAAGGAAAGAATACCCCAGCCAGATGCCTCTAACAAGTTCAGGGGAGTCAGTACAACAAGGGGCGACAAATGGTAAATGCTCATGCTTCTGAAGATTGTCCAATGAAAAGGAGAGCCCTGTCATAAATGGTGGATGGGGAAATAGCCTGTCTCACTTGTGCAGTAGCCAGTTTAGGAATCCACTTTAAGCTTGAAATTAGGAGACAGGCAATAAACCTGGGACCTTTGCTGACATACTGGTGGCTGCGGGAGTAAGGTGTTATAAATACCAATAAATAAGCCTGGGAATTTAAAAAATTGTACTACACCCTCTCGATAGGTGATCTGCATATGAAACTCACTGGCAGTTGTACCCCACTCTCCTTTTACAGCCTTACTTAATGGAGTAGAAGCAGCACGGGAATGAGTGCTAGATTCACTAAATGTACCACTGGGTGCTCAGCTTAGACTCACTCCTTACACCCACACTCACACTAAAAACAAATGCCCCAAGAGAATAATACCTAAAGTAAGATGGAGGAAAAATAACACTGAACGTAGACCCTGGTAAAAGGAGCTGGCAGGTGATGGGTGGGGGAAGGGACCACTAGCCAGCAGGGATTATGGGGGAATTTCAGGGAATTGTTTCTTAATGTCGGGTGGGTTATTGGGTGGGGAGAACCACTAGCCACCAGGAATTACCAGGAAGCTTTTTAATTTGAATTATGGGAGGTGGAATTTCCACAAAGTTGGAAATGGATTGCCAATCTTTCATGGAAGTGAAAGTCTGACTTTCACTTCAGTTCTGCCGCAAAATTTTTTCACACACCCCTAGTAAACATCAACTTTTAAAAAATGTATTTTATTGATTTTGCAAGAAAAACTTACAAAGTGATACACAGGAGGTTAGCATTAATACATTATCAAATATGACAATTCTCTTACAAGCATATATTTTGGACCCTCCTCATTTGTTATAGCATGGGGGAGTTCAATGAATCACTATTACAATAACTATTATAAGTGAAATTACCATTAACATACTGCTAAGGAAACCACTGAGGGATTAGAAAAGGATTATCCCTTTTTACCTTATTAACATTGTGACCTACTGGTTTATAAATTCCTCCATAGCAAAAGGAATTAAATAAGTGTGAAGATCCCCTTAACCTCCCAGGGAGAAAAAAAAACATCACGAAAACAGTTTTAAGCATACTGAAACATATTGAAACATAAGCGGCTACTCCACAATAAAGAAGCTGTGTGCTGGCGCTTAACTGAAGCTTCCTCACCTAATATATGAGAGCCCTGCATTTTAAACACTGCTGGCATACTAATAATGTGTGCCCCTGAATATAAACATTCCTGGGAAATATCTGCTATACAAAGTCTGCATGTTCGGTTTAATGCAGGTTGCTGTTAATTGTGCTAAAAAACAAATATATAAGTGAGACATACAACGGCTGAATGACTGCCGACCAGAAACACATGGCAGCTATCAAGTACTTACTGCTGGGTGCATTCTGAGTTTTAGTCCTCTTTCAATGAATGTTCTTCTCCCTCATGCCTTATCGATTCTGCCTCTATGCATTGCAGTATTTTCCTCACATCTTTAGGATCAGAAAAAGATAAACTTGAGTGTTCCATTGAACTCACAGTTTAGCAAGCAGTAGGAGCTGGTGTTGTATTTTAACTGTCTTAGTTGGCTTCTTACACCTTTGAACGCCTTCCTCCTTTGTTGGGTGCTATAAAGAGACCTGGAAATAAAGAATTGAGTCTTCTCCATACTAGAGAGATCTTTCATTCTGGCCACAGCTAGGACCCTATCCAGACACCAGAGCCAGTGCAGACAATCATGAGAGTCCTGGACATATCAGGCATTGCAGCCATCCATCGTGGGATTATTCAAAGCTCTTTTCGAGGGCTGGAAAACAGTCCATTTCAGATAAGTCCAACAATGAAGAGATAAGTACCTGGATGAACCTCAGGCAGTCTGCATCTTTTGCCCCTTCAGATAGGCCAATAACCCTGACATTCCATTCCCTGGCCTGGTTCTGTACGTTCTCCAACCGCTGGCACAACACAGAGTTTTCTTTCACCAGTCAGACTGTAGTATCCTGGGATTTAGCCATGGAGGCATCATTCCATTGGATCCCCTGTTCCATGTTGTCCATCCTTTGTTCGAGGGAAGATACCCTCAGGTGCAAGGCATCAAATTTGTGGTCTAGGTCTTGGACGATTCTCACTAGCTCACTCAAAGTGTTGTTTCTGGTGACTAAAGTCACATCTCCCATTACCAAATCACCTTGAAGTCTCAGCCCCTTCCTACAGTGTTAGCTGTTCAAGTTGCATCTGTCCCTTAGGCTTAAAGAATTCCTTAGACAGAGGGCCAGAGGCTTTAGATTTACCCATCTTGCAGTCTTTGGTGTCAGCTACAAAATGTGTCGAAAGTAGCCAAAAGTTGGTGTTAAACATCAGTTAAAATAATTATTCTCCAGGGAACCCATGTGAAATGCTGTTGCCTCTTGGGCTGCTCCTCTTTCCTTACTAACTAATACTCAACCTTCCCCGTTATGTCTTTCTCACCCTCTGAGGCAGAGATGACTGCAACCCTGGAACCCTTTGAGGCAGAAGTGACTGCAACCCTGGGACCCTCTGCTCCTTTGTGTGCCTACCCCACCCCTACCCCTGGATCCCTTTGTCCCATTTCTGGTGAGCTTAACCTACACTCGGACGTCCTGCTGATCTGTTTAGTCCCCTTATCCCCAGTTCCAGGTGCCCCACTACAGGCCCACCAATCCCAACATCCTGTCTTTCTAGTAACCTGCCTATTTCTGACTAGAGCCTCTCATGAACCCCAGCCTCCATCACCACACATCTTCTAGCCTCCCTGAGTGTGCCTAGGAAAACCATGCCCCACACCTCCTACAGCACACCACTTCCCCCTTCTTGACTCCAGTCTGATCATTCCCCCTGTCATTATATCCCGATCCCAGAGGGGACTAGTGCCCTACTGTTTCCTGTCTTTATATGCTTACCCCAGATCGGGTGTTGTTACAGTCTACTACTAACTTGCCTCCATAGGCCTACTCCAGATAGGGAGTAATTACACACCACTACCTGCCTCGACAGGCCTGCTCAAGATTGGAAGTAGTTACAAACCACTACCTGCTTCCGTAGGTCTACACCACATAGGAAGTAGATAAAACCTAATACCAACCTGCCTCTGCAGGCCTACCCCAGATAGGGAGTAGTTACACACCATGAACCTTTTTCCAGGGGCCTTCCGTGGTACATATGTTTACCCCATTCATTCATTCATTCATTCATTCATTCACATTGCCTCCAGTATTCCTCCACCTATTACAGCTTCTTAGGTCCCCTTAACACCCTACTCACCTGTCCTGTATTGGACAGAGTTCCTTGCGGACCTGCGGCTGACTTTCAGAATCCTTCCAGATGCTCCTAGATAGACATCACACTAGAATTTCATGGCACTCTCACAAGGGTCACATGGAACTCTTGGGGTTTTAAGAATGACTGCAGCCATGCCTCTGACAGGCTGCAGCCATGTGGTATGGTGTCCTGGTCAATGGCCACTAGGTCTGGCACAGTCACATCCTACTTCTCACCTTCTCTGTTTCCTAACTCCCTCACAGTACTTCAGTGCATTATCAGTTTGTAAATACAGTCAAAAAATTTTGATTCTCAGTAACAAAGTAAAAAGCAGCCCTCTGTAACCTCCTTGATTGCCCTGACACCCTGATCACCTCGGTGGCTGGTGTACCTGTGAACAGAAAGAACACCAACCCCCTTTTTTAAATGCTTGACTGCAGCTGTGCTACTAGCTGACTGCAGTCATGTGATATGGCAACCTAGGCAAATGGCTTCCAGGACTAGTGTCATACAGACCCTCCCTACCCCCCTCACAGCCAGTACCTGCTTCTCCCTTCCTTTCTACACGATTCCCTTGCAGTAATTCAGCACATCATCAATTTGTAAACACAGTCGGAAATGGTGAATTCCAGTAACAAAGGAAAGAACAGCCCCATGTTAACTCCCTGATTGTCCAGTAAGTCCTAAAGTATAATTCCAACACTGTGTAAATGGCTGTATTCTGAATACTGAGTGAGATTCTGAATACTATTTGAACTAACACTGCTGTGATGTTCCTTTTGTATTTTGAATACTATGGAATTCATAGCCATGTAAACACAGAATGGTCAGTATTCAGAATGTGCACCAACCTACTGTTAATGCACCAAACTTGGGCATGATCTCTGATACAATCTTCTCAGGGTGCCATTTAAACACTAGGCTATTTACTCATCATTCTTGAAATGTTGCTTATTCCAGATACTACAACTTACATGTGAATTGAGAATACAAGTGGAATATATATATTCCCATTCCATGTAAATGCAGTATTCTGAAGACTTACAGTATTCAGAATACTTAGTATTCCACATATGAAGCCCATGTAAATGCACTGATTGTCAGACTCAAATAATCCCCCCTTCCCAGCTGCAACAGTCCATCATCCATGTGACAGGACATTGTACTGGCTATGTTTGTTCATATAGCATTATAAACTAAATCATCAGAAGTGATTATTAGAAATCTCACTTGCTGGTATTTATAACCTGCCACACCTTTTTGTTTGTATAAGTTTATAGTACCAGTGAGGAGTGTCTCTTGTTGAATACTTTGCACTGTTTGGGTTAGAATAGGATCTGTCAGCACCAATCAGTAAACAATAATATTCTTATTCAATAAGACAACTCAAACTAGCCACATCTAGCTATTTATCTAATATATATATATATATATATATTCATTGCAAAAAAAACTCCATTAATGCATCAATTAGGGTTCTAATTATAGAGACAAAAGTATGGAAATTCAGTATTAGGGCTCCCACCCCTATCATGCCACCCACCCCCCACACCTTCCCACATCAGCAGACATTGGGGTGTGCCTTGGGGTCATTGGCTCTAACTCTCTTCCCATTCCATGTGTAAGGAAGCTGAGATGGTACAGCACAGGAGAATGGGGTGAGAGTTAGGCCCAATGATCCCAATGCACACCCCAATGCGTTTTGGTGTGTGGAGGGTGGAGAGTGGGGTGGTAGGGTGGGAACCCTAACACTGAATTTCCATACGTTTGTCTCTGTAATAGGAGCCCTAACTGATGCATTATCAGAGTTTTTTGCAATAAATTTCCTTACTTTTTGAGATAGTATAATAGTGCCCTTATTTTACTGTGGGAGCGTAGGGTCCAATCCCTCCATAGATGCGCATATGTATGTAGATGTGGGTGTAGGTCTGGGCCCTGTGCTTCCATGTGTTGAACAACAGTGACCAAATTGTCAGCATAGCCATCTTCTTACCCCACCTCATGTACAGATAAATTGTGAAACGCAAGGCAAAATGTAATTATGCACAACTGCAACACCATTTCAGGCAGGATGTGGAATGACAGTTGTACTGTTCATGAGGTGGTATGAAAAAATTACTATGTTGAAAATTTGGTGTCGAAATACTGAAAGGTACCAAAGTTATGCGTGTGTGTTGAACAAAATCAACAGATGCACATAACTCAGGAATTGTAAGGAATTTTTCCACCAAATTTTCAGCATGGCCTTTTGGGGACCCCACCTCATGAACATTTGCACTGTCATTTTGTTAATCTGTTCCAAAAGGTGATTTTGTGCAGCATGCATGCCATTCTGTTCCACAGGAGTGAAAACACATTTTGGGCAGGATATGACAAATGACAGCTGTACTATTCATGAGATCGTGTGAAAAAATGGCAATTTTGAAAATCTGGAGTGAAAACGTTAAAAATTTCCAAAGTGACATACGTGCATAGCAAAATTTCAACAGCTGCACTTAACTCAGGCATTTTTTGGTATTTTTGCACCACATTTTCAACATGAGCTTCTTGGAACACAACCTCATGAACACTGGCACTGTCATTTCATTAATTGATTCTGAAAGGTGATTTCACACAGTGACCGGGAAATCACCTTTTGGGATAGAGTAATGAAATGACAGTGCCAGTGTTCATGAGGCAGGGTCTCGAAAACTCATATTGAAAATTTGTTGCAAAAATAACAAAAAGTGGCCGAGAAATCAACATAAGTTCAAAATGCCATTGACAACCATTATATGGTACTTACCTCAATTCTTCAGTTAGTGGTTCGGCTTTGAAAAGTGCAGACATGTCCTGGTCCACAAAAAATGATGGAAGAGGATATTGGGTGTTAAGTATAGGGCAAGGGGTATTTGGGATGATGGGTTGCTCAGTGGGAGGGTCAGGATGTGGGAGGGGGACAGGGGAGACGTCATGGGGCTGTTTTCTTTTTTACAGGATGAAAAACAAAAGACGTCAGGGAACTGTTTTCATTTTTTCAGGTATATAAAAGTAAACATTTTGGGACACGGTGGGTGAGCTCCTCAGTGTTCAACAGTACTGATGGTGTTGGGGGGGGTATGATGTATGACATAACTGGAGACACTGGAAGTGGGCTCCTCAGTGTCCCACCTTGGTGGGGGGGCTACTTCCAACACTGGGATTTGGCAGTCTGATGTTGGCAACGTGGGGGATTGTTTTATTGAATTGGGGACAGTAGCATCTAGTGCTTACACAGGGATTGGGCACCCGATGTTGGAAGAAACATATTTTTTCTTTTAAAATAAATGTTATGGGAGTTTCAGCTCACTGGGGACACTGGGAGTGGGCTCCCCAGTGTCCCACCTTGGGGGAGACTACTGCCAAAATGGGGACTGGGTACCCCAATGTTGGCAATGTGGAAGAATGTTATATTCAGATGGGGATAGTGGCATCTAGTGCCAACACAGGGATTGGGCACCCAGATGTCGGCATAATTTTTTTTCTTTTAAAATAAATATTCTGGGAGTTTCATCTCATAAAGCAGGATCCTAGTTCATATCTCTTCATACGAGCCAAGATCTTACTTTGTATGATGCCAATATAAACAAAGAATTTAAATGTAAACTAAAACACATTTTAAGAGCATTTTTCAAGCAGTAAAGTGCAAAATGCACCTAAAGGGTCCCAATAAGTGAGCAACATGTGTTGGTTCCTACCAAGAATATTATTTTGGGAGGCTTCCAAATGTGAATTTTTCAGGCAAAACTGAAAACAAGATGGCAGCCATATGAAGAAGGAACTTTCCCATATGAAGCAGAATTCCTTTGTTTCATACAGCTATATTGTAGTGCTTTCTGAGCATATGCAGAAATTAATTTTTCAAATGTTTAAATTGCGATAACTTAAAAACTGCTTATTACTTTTTCACTAGACTACTGTAGCAAATGGTACATCTGTGTGGTAGTCCCTTTCCGCCCTGAAAATTTCGGACCAAACAAACAAATGGTCTGGGCCGTAGGAAAGTTCAAAGAAAAATCTCAATGAAGTCAATGAGCAAAAACATGTTTTTTTTCACCTCTTCATGACTCGGAGACTGCACATCCAATCGGAACATATCTTGTCAAATCAGGAGACTGCCCCACAGGATACCAAATTTTGTGCAAATCCATTAAACAGTTGCAAAGTTATTAAAGTGTAAAACTTTGAGTTTAACATTGAAGTGCCTACTCAACCCTAACTATAGGGGTGCAACTGTGCCTATGTACATATGTGTATATCTATATATATATATATATATATATATATATTATAAATGACTTCAACTATTTACAACACAAAATACATAGACAATTTGTTTTAAATAAAGAAATAACATCATGTTTAATTTGTGCAATAATGAACTGGTGAGAGAGTGTCTAGTGCTATTAGAAGGGTCACTGTCAGGCGCTGCAGTGGTGAGTGCTCCACAGTTCTGTTTTAAAAAAGTTAATGATCAAATACATCTTCTTTAACATATTTGCATACTTAAACTGTAGGCACTGGTGTCTGAAACATGGTTATGACAGAAGCTGTGGTGTGTTTTCATAGTGACAGGATCATCAGAGAGAGAGAGAGAGAGGGAGAGATACTGTGAGAGAATGCTTTAGTTCACAATTGTTGATGGTGTACAACAGCACAGCTGTATGACAAATAAGAGGTAAGTCTAATCTGCACTGTGATTGGCTGATACTGTTCTAGTACATTTGTATTTATTTACTGGATTGTGGTGACTGAGTAAAACAACTGAGATAAGGTCCCTTTTTCAGGGGCAACTGTCTTTATAATGGGAAACTTGGCTGACTTCTTCTTGGAGTTGTAATAGTGGTCCATGGCCAACAGTTAAGCATTACAGCTATCCAGTCAATCAGAAATAAGGAAAAGACAAAGGTCTGACAAGAGTTTTTAGGCATCAAGTGATAGCTTCTGCATATTGGGCCCTATGCACGAGCTGGTACACACCTGTACTTGGAGTGCAGTAGCACCATGTGAAGAAATACAACCACAGCGCACAGGTATGCACCAATGGTATGTGCTGATAGATGCAAGGACAGCCCTACACATGCAAAAAGAGATGCTACTGTATACCGTCACATACACACCGCAGACAGGAGCATACATGATGCATGATATATCTGCAAAGCATCTAGGAGACCATGCACAACACTAAGCCACAGGAAACCCATCCATTAACCCTATATGCACAAGACTGGCTACACACACTGTAACATGAATACCCATAGCTGGCACACAGCACAAGGCTGCAACCATGGATTTGCAGCCCAGAACCCAGCAGCTTCCCTGGTCTAGCAGCTCTCTGGTCTTGCAGCCCCACCCCAGTATGAAAGCTGCCCAGCATAGCAGCCCACAGCCTAGATCCCCCCCCCCCACCGACATGACATCAACACACCCCTGACCTGCTGTGGCTGCCAGTATAGTGCTGGTGGCTGGAAACATCATAAGGACACTGAATATCACCAAAGGTGAGTTATTGGCCTGGCTGTAGCTGTACAGAAACAAAGCTAGCAGTATGTAAGGCAAATGCACAACAGTAACAATGATGACAATGGTTCTTCTTAACACAGTCGCTCAATCAATCAATCAATCAATCAATCTTTATTTTATCAGGCAAAACACCTTTGAGCATGCTCATTTACAAGATGGACCAGGGCCAATACACATAGTCAGTACAACAGTATAAAAGGGTACAAAATAATGATAAAATATCACCAGTAAGGTGAGGCTACAGTATAGCTGGCACCAATTAACATATTATATACAGTATAAACAGCATAGTTAACACCGCCAAAATAAAATAGGCGGTATATACAGGGAAACATGGGGGGAGAGTAAGGGGAGGGAGGTAAGCTGATATATACAGAGGCGGGAATATTGGCAGAGGACCAGAGGGAGAAGATAAGGAAGCAAAAAATGTGTTCAACCTCAGGTAAAACAATTACAGGTCTTTTTGAAGGATCGTTAATAAAGCATTTTGAATGTGGTTAGTGTAGCTGGAATAGCCAATTTCAAGGTTTTCTGAAGCTTGTTCCAAAGTTGGGGAAGTGCATAACTGATGGAGGCTCTACCAAAATGTGATTGGACCCTGAGGATAAACAGTGAAATGTAGAAATGACTTCTCAGGGCATAGCTACCAATGGTACAGAGTGGCAAGCAATTAGAAATATACTGAGGAAGCTTCTTAATGATTGCTCTGCAGGTCCAGAGGGTAGCATTTCTTTGCCTTCTAAACTTAAGGGAAGACCAACCTACCAGTGAGTAGAATAAACAATGGTGCCTGATATAAGCTGCTCCAGAGATAAATCAAAGGGCTCTGTGATACAGAATATCAAGCTGCAGTAGCAGGACCTTGACCACAGAGGAAGTCAGCATAGTCCAAGAGAGCTAGGAAGATAGTTTGGACTAACCTCTTTTTGGCATCCTGAGCAAGGAGATGTTTAATCTTGAAAAACAGGCCAAATCTCTGTTTAAGCTTTTTTGAAAGCTCATCAATATGGTCAGAGAAGGAAAGTCTATTGTCAGTCCACACCTCAAAGTATTTAAATGCAACCACATAGTCAAAAGAGTCTCCTAGGTGCATGGTAATTATCGGCACTGTGCCTGGTGAAGAGGGATTAGGGGCATTGATACATGGTGAGAAGGATACAGTCTTCATTTTGTTTTACATTTAAGAGGAGTTTTTGGTTCAAAAGGTTTAGTTGTAGGTGGTTAAAGTCTGAATAATGGTCCACACAGGCACTCTCAGTGGTAGGCCTAGCGACATATAGGATCGTGTCATCTGCAAAGAGGTGAATGTTGGATGATTTCATTCCAGAGTCAATGTTATTGCTATACAACACAAATAGCAGAGGTCCCAAAATGGAACCCTGCGGCACGCCCTTAAGTAACGACTTCAGTGGGGAAAGATTATCTTCTGCTTTTATCTGTTGAACTCAGCTAGTAAGGTAACTGGAAAACCATTTCAAAGATAAGGATTCCAGGCCAATACTATGAAGGGTGACCAGAAGCAGGTCATGATCCATGGTGTTGAAAGCCTTGCTTAAATCAAGGAAGATGTCACACATGTAGTTCTTTACATCTAAAGCTCTCTGACAGTCATTCGTTACCTTGGCTAGTGCTGAGATCATACTATGTCAGGGTCTGAATCCTGATTGAACAGGATTAAGCAGATCTGAAGAGTCCAGATAATTCCTGAGTTGGGTATTAACTATCTCCTCTAGCAATTTATTTATTTTATTTTATTTATTTATTAGATCATTGATTTACAGACCTTAGAAAGGATAGGAAGCAGGGAAATTGACCTATAATTATTTAGGTCACTCGGGTTGCCAGATTTCAACAGAGGGATGACATGAGCTGTTTCCCATATTGACGTGAGGTCACACTGTGCATGGGACAAGTTAAAGAGATGTGTAATTGGTATGGCCAAGATGTGATAGGCAAGTTTTAGGAAGTACGGATCAATGAGGTCAGCACCCACGCTGTTTCTGGTGTCCGGCTCTAGAAGTAAGTCTTCCACTTCTTTTAGCAAAATAGAGTGAAATGAGAATGCTACATGTTGCACTGGGGAGACAGAGGCTGGGTATTCTGAGCCCTGGGCACAAAGTTGTGTATAGAGGTTATTGGCAGGGGATGAGTCGAAGGCTAACCCTGCAGTAGGAAAATGGTTGTTAAGTAGGTCAAGAATTATATATTTATTGGTAGTGAAGGAGCCACCAGAAGAGATTTTAGCAGGGAGGACATTAGAAGATGCATGCCCTTCAATGTCTTTATGGGTCTTCCAGAATTTAGCAGAGCAAATGGAAAAAGAGTCCAATACTGAGCAGTAATAATTAGCTTTCTTAGTTCTGACCAGCTTCGTGCAAAGGTTCCTGACCATTCTAAAGGCTGACCAGTCAGCAGAAAGTTTGGATTTCCACACCACTCTCCAAAGTATGTCTCTGTTATGTAAAGTTGACTTCAAACAGGCCATAACCAAGGACACAATCTTTTCTTAGTACGAATTTTGACCATGGATGCATGTTTATTTACGGCCCCAAGAACAATACTCTGGAAGAACTATTAGGTCTTCTTCACAGTTTTAGCCAGGTAGAAATTCTGCCAAAGCAATGAATTCTGCAAGTCTGAGAGGAATACAAAAGGGTCAAAGTTGCATCAACATCTTTTAAAGATATACCTGGACATGGATATTGGTTTGGAAGCAGATCTCATGCAAGCAATGAAACAATGGTCACTGAGGTCAGCAAAAAGGATGCCTGAGTGAGTGAACAGATGAGGTTTGTTTACTAAGATAAGACTGAGTAATGAACTCTTACCTGGATTTTTCTTATTGAGATGGGTTGCCTCTGCAATGAGTTGTACAAGCCCAAAGGTGTCACATACTATAGGTCTTTGCGAGGTTTGAAACAGTCAGAGAACCAATCTAAATTGAAGTCTCCCAATATAATGACCTCTGAAGACAATGTACTCAGCATGTTGGACAGATGGTTCAGTATCTGTAAACCCCACAGAAGGGGATCTATAGCATCCTATGATGCAAAGGGATATGGAGTAAGAAAGCTAAACCTTAAGTGTTAGGCTTTCAAATTCATTTGGGATTGAGGTGGAGTCAGTGACGGAGGAGGTAAATTTGTCCAGAATATAAATGGCCACCCCACCTCCTCTGGCTAATCTGTCAGTTCTGAGGTTGTTGTAAAATGGGATGTTTACATCATAATCCAGAGTGGACGGTCTGAGCCAGGACTCAGTGACTACCAAAACATGTGGCTTAGTGACACAAATCAAGGCCTGAATGGAGTCAAACCTTTATAAAAGACTGCACGCATTTATGTGGAGGAGCCTCATTCCTTTGAGGTGGACTAGGTCAGTAGGAGCAGAGATAGAAGAGGGAGGGTCTGGGTTTAACTTGACATTAACAGAGCAAAGAAGTAGAAGCAGTAGAAGCTTTAAGAGAACGCTCATCAGCAGTTTGTAGGATCAAGCACATTCCCATTTACAGTGGGGCTGTGGGCAGGAAGTAGAATAACTGAGATGGTAGCCAAGTGGGCCTAATGTAGCACAGAGGAGCACCCTGACTTGATAGGATAATGTTGCTGAGTGGAGTGGAAAGGTTGTGATTGGGATAAAATGCCACATGAGCAGCGTAAAAAAGAGCCCCAGAGTGCCAGAATGTCTGAGCAGTATGTTCCAAGGATGGAAGCACATATACTAAGGTGAGGGATTTGTTCACACAGCGCATGGCAGTATCAGACACCTGAGGTATACTGGTAATCGGGATAAAGGAACAGAATTGGAGGCCAGCAGAACAGCAGGAGAAGAAAGTGACCCACATTTCCAGTTGCCATGGCACAGCAAAAATGATAATACAAGTGAACTCAGGTCTTAAACCCATCAGCAGTACTGTTTGGAGAGATCCTTAGCAATAGTCTAAGGCAAGCATTTATTCCCTAAAGCTAGCTGCAGGAAAAGTTACAACCAATGGACAACTTATCCTGTAAAGAGGGCAGGCATAAGTGGGTTAAAGAAGGACAGGGAAGGGGGTTGGAGAAAATTCTACTATGGGATAACACTGCTCAGAGAGCCTAGAAGTGTATGCAAACAGTGGGTGGGGGAGAGGGAAGCAGTGGGCAGCCTTGTAGTTGCCAAAGGATGTCATGCAGTCAAGTAAACTGAGTAATCATGTGAGGATGAACAGATGAGGAGAGTTGATTTCTTAGCCTTGGAGATAAAGTTGGGGAAAGAGACACAGGCATGGAGAAGTTTCAGATATAACACCAAGGGCGCAGAAGTAGAAGGGAGGAGAAAGAAACTAGAGCAGAAGGGACTGCAGTGTAATCTTGAACAGTATCAGTAGGGTAACAGCCTTGTAATAAGGTTACATAGAGCTGATATCTAGCATTGGAGAGGATGGGCCGAGGGGATAAGGAGTAATGATGGTATTGTACCTTTAAGGCTGAGGACTACACCGTATGGAATCAATAAGGAAGTGGAGGAGAAAGAAATGGGAGGAGTTAAGCTGAATTTAATAGAGGGAGAGGCTGGGGAGGGTGAGCGGGAGAAAACACAGTACAAAATTAGTAGATGGACAGTAGCAAGGAGGAGAACTGAGACGTAAGACCCGGGCAGAAATCAGAGCAACATACACCACATCCTCCATTACCATCCTGCAACAGATTAGTTACCCCTTGTGCAGCTACACATGGGATCAACATCACAGTCCCATCAATCAAGTTCCACCCAAGCCAGACTGGACCCCCTCTTCCATTCCTTCTGGTGTTTCACTCAGAACTGTTCTCCCCACACCCACCACTGCTGTCTTTACTCTGCTCTCTTCTTTCCTTCCCTAGAGGATTGACGCCTAATGCCGCCGTATCCTGTAACCTCCCAGGTCATGCCTGAAAATAGTCATCTCTATGGCGAGTGCACCTACCCGGTAAATAAAAACTAAATAAATAAAAATAAATAAATAATGCACTGTGCCACCTTCACTTCCAAGTTCTGGCTGTCTTCCTTCCCTCCTTATCTGAACTGTCTTCTCTCACAAAGGACCCATTTTGTTCACCACCACAGTTAAGGAAGCAATCGGAAGCAAAGGAGTAGCCTTCCACAAGTATAAAATGACCCAGAGAGATAATGAATGGGATGACTACACAGAAAAAAGCAAAGAAACAAAGAGAGCAGAGAAACTGGAAAAGCATCAACTGAGCTGCGGATCACTTCAGGTATTAACAAGCATTTGTCAATGCCGAATGTTTGCTTGCTGGCATTGGCATTGGTAGTGTAGAAGTTACAGAGCTGCATAATAGAAATGGCAATGAAGTATTGAACTGAAGCCAACCCCACCACCACCCTGCAGAGAGTGACAGCCATTGGGGTGTGCCTTTGGCTCGTCAGGCATAACGGCCATGCCATTTCACAACACCCTACCCTGCAGACACTGACAAGTGTCACGGTGTGCCTTGGGATCTTTGGCCCTTATGCGCAGCCCATTTCATCAGGAAATATGGTGAGATGGGTGCAGTACAGGAGAATGGGGTGAACTTTGGGGCCAAAGAGTCCAAGGCATAGCATGATGCCTCACCGGCTGCAGGGCGGTGGAATGGTATAGGCATTACAGGCAAGAATCCCAAGTCACACCCCTGATGCCTGTCATTCTCTACAGGGTGGGCGTTATGGTTGGAAACCCTAACACCTCAGGCATTCATTGGTATTTTCACTCCAAATTTTCAACATTTTTTTTTGTGACCCCCACCTCATGAACAGTGGCAATATCAGTTTGTTAGCCGAAAGCTGCTTATGCACAGTGACTATGGCATTTAGCACCACAGGCACAAAAACACATTCCGAACAGGATGTGAAAAATTACAGCTGTACTGTTCATGGGGAGGTGTAAAAAATGGCAATGTTGCAAATCTGCAGTCAAAATATTAAAAAAACTGGTGAAGTCACAAGCGTGCATAGAAACTGTGCAATGCACACCCGTAATGTAATTAGGTTGGGGATTTTTTACAGCAGATTGTCAACACAGGCATTTTGGGACCTCCGATCATGAACAGTGTCATTGTGATTTTCTTTATCTGTCCCGAACAATGATTTCCCACAGTGACCACGCATCTCTGCGCTGAAAGTGTGAAAACACATTTTGGCCATATTGTGAAAAATGACAGCTGTACTGTTCATAAGGAAGTGTAGAAAAATGCCACTGGTGAAAATCTGGACTGAAAATATTACAAAGTCATGAACTTACGAGGGTGCGTGGAAACTGCACAATGCTCACTCGTAACACAGTCATTTTATGGACTTTTGTCACTAAATTTTCAACATAGCCATTTTAGGACCTCTGCTTATGATCAGTGTAACTGTGATTTCCTTAATCTGTCCCAAACATTGCTTTCACACACCGACTGCACCATTGTGCGCTACATCTGCGGAAACACATTTGGGGTGACATGTGAAAAATGGCAGCTGTACTGTTCATAAGGAAGTGTAATAAAATGGCAATGTGGAAAATCTGGAGTGAAAATATAGAAAATTCGCAAACTTACGAGCGTGGGTAGGAACTGCGCAATGCACGCTCGAAAACAGTCATTTTTAGATTTCATCAATTTCAACATAGCCATTTTAAGACCTCTGCTCATGAACAGTGTCACTGTGATTTTCTTAATGTGTCCCATACATTGATTTCAAGACACTGACTGCGCCCATGGTGCGCCACATGGGCGGATACATGTTTTGGGCAAGATGTGAAAAATGACAGCTGTACTGCTCATAAGGAAGTGTAATAAAATGGCAATGTTGAAAATCTGGAGTGAAAATATTGAAAATTCGCAAACTTACGAGTGTGCATAGGAACTGCGCAACGCACGCTCATAAAACAATCATTTTTAGGAATTTTTTCACCAAATTTTCAACATAGCCATTTTAAGACCTCTGCTCATGAACAGTGTCACTGTGATTTTCTTAATGTGTCCCATACATTGATTTTGCACACTGACTGCGCCATGGTGCGCTACATGGGCGGATACATGTTTTGGGCAAGATGTGAAAAATGACAGCTGTACTGCTCATAAGGAAGTGTAATAAAATGGCAATGTTGAAAATCTGGAGTGAAAATATTGAAAATTCGCAAACTTACGAGTGTGCATAGGAACTGCGCAACGCGCGCTCATAAAACAATCATTTTAAGGAATTTTTTCACCAAATTTTCAACATAGCCATTTTAAGACCTCTGCTCATTAACAGTGTCACTGTGATTTTCTTAATGTGTCTCATACCTTGATTTTGCACACTGACTGCGCCATTGTGCGCTACATGGGCAGAAACACATTTTGGGCAAGATGTGAAAAATGATAGCTGTACTTCTCATAAGGAGGTGTGGTAAAATGGCAATGTTGAAAATCTAGAGTGAAAATATTGAAAATTTGCGAACATGCTAGCATGCGAACTGCTCAACGCATGCTCGTAAAACAGTCATTTTTAGGAATTTTTCCACCAAATTTTCAACATAGGCTTTTTGAAAGCCCACCTTATGAACAGTGGCAGTGTCATTTCATTACTCAGTCCTGAAAGGTGATTTCACACAGTGACTGTGAAATCACCCTTTGGGCCCGATGAACGCCATGACAGTGAGAGCACTCATGAGAAGTGGTCCCAAAAACCCCATGTTGAAAATTTGGTGCAAAAATTCTAAAAAATGGCTGAGATATGCAGCAAAGTTGAAAAAACCCTATTCATTACATTATACAGCTTACCAACATTTCCTCAGTTCGCGGTCGGCTTTGAAGAGTGCAGACGTGTTCCCGGTCCACGGAAGATCATCGCGCCAGAGTCTGGAGGCAATGGTGAGGGGGTGGGGATGCAGGGTGCGCAGTGGGTGGGAGCGGGTGGAGGCAGAGACTGCGAGGAACCGCTTTTAAGTTGCAGGGTTTTTTCTTTACATGATGACATTAGGATAAGTTTGCCACGCTGGGGTGGGCTCCCAGCGTGGCACAAGGATGACTGCTGGGGGAAGGGGGGCATGGAGCTGATGGGGGATTGGGCACCCCCATCGGCAATAGCATCTGTTGCCATGCTGTGGTGGGCTCCCAGCGTGGCACCCTGTACTGGGCGGGGGGGGGAGAACAGTGGAGCCAACGGGGGATTGGGCACCCCCGTCAGCTGTACAATGTGCAGTCAAGCTGGGGTGGGCACCCAGCATGGCATATGTAACTCTGCTTGGGGGGGTGCAGCACAGCCGACGGGGGATTGAGCACCCCCATCGGCTACACAGTGTGTGCGTGGGGGGGGCTGAGCATGCAGTATGCGTGCCCCTGTCTGTGTGTGTGTGTGTGTGTGTGTGTGCAGGGGAGTGCACATGAGCAGGCGATATCTTATCGTTGCTCACTGAAGCGTAGCTTCCCCTTTCAACTGTACTCCACTGCATTTTGAGCTGTCATAGACAGCCCCAGCAGGGCATTGAGAACTGCGGCCGTGCCTGCAAACACACTGACTGAATTGGAAGAGGGCTGCCACACCTCCGAAAACTCGGATGATGGCACTATGTTTCTTGCACATGCGTGCAAGCAAACATAAAAAGGGGGACAAACAATTCTTTTGCTACATTTAGTAGAAGAGAAAAAAGGGGAGGGGGGATAGTTCAACTTCAAGATGGTTAGAGAATCATTGAAGACAATGAACAGAAGACTGCTGCACTAACAACTTCTTCTGTTCGGTATTCGACAAGGAACTTGATGGACCAATTCCAGATAGTAGCATCAAGGCTGCCAACAGAGGGATTCCTCAAATGGACATACCATCTTTTTTCACAGACAGTGTCAGAGAAGAACTGATGCACTTAAAGACAGACAAGGCACCGGGGCCTGATGGACTGCACCCTAGGGTGCTGCATGAACTTTCTCAGGAATTGGCAGAACCCTTGGCACATTTGTTCAACCAGTCATTGCAAATGGGAACTGTGCCATGAGACTGGAGGAGTGCAGATGCGGTACCACTCCACAAGGGCAGGAGTTGAGAGGAGGCCAACAACTACAGACTGGTAAGCCTCACATCAATAGTTGGAAAGTTAATGGAAACATGAATTAAGCGGGTCTTAATAGAATATCTGGAAGGGAATGATCTTCAAGACATGAGACAACATAGGTTTGTTGCAGGGAGGTGATGCCAGACTCACCATCCTAGAAGGAAAAGAGTAGCTCTCTGCCCCCCAGCTGCTGGAGGTCTGACTCTGAGCAAATAAGGAGACTACTGAGAAAAACAGAAACTTCTTGTCTCAGAACTGGAAGATCGGGAGCTTAAAGGGCACAGAGGCAATAAGTAAGTAGGGAGAAAAATTAAAAAAAAATAAATAGAGGAAAGAGTAAGTATTCCAAACAACAGTTAAGGGGCCATAAATAAGACATGATGGGAGTGATGCAGTGCAGTGGCTGTGGAGCAGCAGTCTTCCAGGAGACATTCTGGAGGATGCAGTGTTGTCCCATCTGCAGGCACCTCTCTGGGCTGAGGGAGGGGTTGCTCATCTCCAGGCTGAGTTGGCCAGGATTTGGGGGACCTCCTCTCTCACCCAGGGACCACCAGGGCCACTGCTGTTGCCTCAGAGGTTGCCAAGAAAGAGGAGCAGTTTAACCACAGTGGGCTCAAGGAGGGTGAGGGTGGTGGAACAGAGGCGCATCTCTCCAGTTGTAACTCTCCACAATTCATATACTGTACTGGCAAAGTGTGGTTCCCCTACTGAGGCACCCACAGTGGAAACCAAGGAAGATACTGGGAACCTCCACAAAGGAGACCCACAGGAGGGTGACATTGGACCCCACAGGGGAAGAAAACAACTCCTGTGGGGGACCCCATTGTTGGGGGGGTAGAACTGGGGGAGGAAGGGGAAAGGGAGGCAATGTGCCTGCCTGGTGCTATGGCTTGAAGGGACAGGGAGCAAATCCTCAGGATCACTGGAGCAGCTGCATGGGGGAGGGAGCTGGATGTCATTGTTCACCTAGGGACAAATGACCTGGCTGAGAAAGGGATCAGAGCAGTGCTGGAAGAATTTGTATAGTTGGAGAGGGTCCTTAGACAAGTAGTATGCATGGTAACCTTCTTGGAGGTGCTGCCTGTCTACGGCATGGATGAGACTAGGGTGCTCCACACCATGGGATTCAATCAGTGGTTGAAAAACTGGTGCATAGCTCAGGGATTTGGCTTCACTGGGGACTGGGGGTCCACCTGGAGTGATGCAGGCCTATACTGGCATGATGGTCTGCATCTGTCCAGGAGGGGAACCAGGATAATAGGTGATAAGTTTAAATGTTTCATTGGCAAGCATTTAAACTAGCCAAGGGGGGGAGGCACTGGAAAGGAGCAGGGAAATCCTAGCCCCCCCCAAACAAATTCAGGGGAGTAAATGAGGTAAACACCAAGATAGAGATGTTGATAGGGAGAAAGGCAGGGGTAAATGGAGAAAATTACAAAGGCAATAAGGACAGGTATAGGGCAAAAAGGGGATAAGGCCATCAAGAAATGGAGGGTAATGAGTACCAATGCCCGTAGTCTGGGCAACAAGCTCCCTGAACTTGTGGCCTTGATGGAAGAGGGATGCCTGGATATCGTAGCAGTCACAGAAACATGGTACACAGAGAATCATGACTGGGATGTTAACATACCAGGGTACACCGCCTACAGGAGAGACAGGGAGAGTAGAAGAGGGGGAGGAGTAGCTCTCTATGATAAAAGCAAGAGATAAAAGCAATGGAACAAAAGAGTAAAGAGGGAGGAGAGGTGGCACTTTGGGTCACCTTAGAGACTGGAAATGGCATCACAAACTGCACAGGGGTTGAATACAGACCCCCATGTCAGGGAGAGGGACTGGACAAGAATATG
Source organism: Neoceratodus forsteri (assembly GCA_016271365.2). Classification (NCBI taxonomy): domain Eukaryota; kingdom Metazoa; phylum Chordata; order Ceratodontiformes; family Ceratodontidae; genus Neoceratodus; species Neoceratodus forsteri. Next base: position 1,084,157,228 of record CM057452.1, read on the forward strand.
ATAGAAGGCATCCTTAGGATGACAGAGAAAGGGGAGATACTGCTGATAGGGGACCTGAATATGCCAGATGTTAACTGGAGCACCTTTGCTGCAGCCACATCCAAGAGCAGGGCCATTCACGATGCCCTATAGGTGGCTTGCCTCAGACAGCTAGTTTTGGAACCCACTCATGAGGGAGCAATCTTAGACCTCAAACTCTGAAATGGGGATAGGGAGAGGATCTCGGATCTAGAAGTGGGTAGCCATCTGGGAACAAGTGACCACCAAACAGTGTGGTTCATGATAAACTCAGCTACAGAGTCAAGCCATACAAAAGTGAGGGTACTGGACTTCAGGAGGGCTGACTTTGGCAAGATGGGAGAGTGCCTTAGAAAAGCACTAGCAAACTGGCTAGAAGGAGGGGTGGAACAACAATGGGGAAACACCAACTCCATAACAGAGGCAACAAACCTCTGTGTGAAGGAAATAAACAAATCAAAATGAAAGAAAAAGCCACTATGGTTCTCAAAAGAGGTGGCGGGGAAGGTTAGGGAGAAAAAGATAGCATTTAGGAAGTATAAGGAGACACAGAAGGAGCAGGACGGCGAACTGTGCCAGTTAAGGTAGAAGGAAGCAGGGAGGGAAGTCAGAATAGCAAAGGCCCAAACTGAGGAAAAGACAGCCAACTCAGTTAAGAAGGGGATAAAACCTTTTATAGGTACATCAGGGAGCATAGAAAGACAAAGGGAGGGATAGTGAGGCTGAATAGAAAGGACGGTGGGTGGGCAGAGAGGGACAGTGAAAAAGCAGGGATACTGAATGAATACTTCTGCTCAGTATTCACAAAAGAGGAGGAGGGGGAGGAGGTGCCTAATCCAATTAAAAGAAGCATTCTGGATAGGGGGCTCAATCCCAGTCCTTTCACAGAAGAAAGGGTTCTGAAAGAACTCCTAAAACTGAAGGTGGACAAAGCAATGGGGCCTGACAGAATTTACCACAGAATTCTAAAAGAATTAAGGGGAGAACTAGTGATACCACTGACTACCCTTTTTAACAAATCATGAGAGGATGGTGTGGTACCTGAGAACTGGAGGAAGGTAGATGTGATTCCCCTTCACAAAAGTGGGAGCAAGACAGAGGCAGGAAACTACAGACCTGTCAGTTTGACCTCTGTGGTAGGGAAAGTGATGGGATTACTTCTGAAGGAAAGAATTGTTGAGTATATAGAGGCCAGTGGGGCACAGGATCGAAGGCAGCATGGGTTCACAGTGGGAAGGTCATGCCCGACGAATCTAATTGATTTCTTTGACTGGGTGACCAAAGTAGTAGACCAGGGAGGGGCTGTGTACATGGCCTACCTAATCTTTATGTAACCCCCTTGCAAATGGAGGTTCCTAGAAATGCCAGTCTGGGTTTACCTTAGCCCGTTTTGTTCTGTCCTTCTCCCGCTGTCTCTCTGGCTTCTCCTGACTTGGCCTGTAATTTTTCTGGCTTCCCAGTCCTGTTTGCCCTCGTGTGTGCCCCAGCTTGCAGTCAAATGAAACTCCAGCCCCTTGGGGCTTAAACTGCTGACCGCGGGCTCCCGCTGCAAAAGCGCTGCCTCCAGGGCTGCAGAAGTTGCGTTGGCGCACAAAGCGCCTTTGATGTGGAACCACCTGTTTTGTGGTCACCTTGGGGACTGTGCCATGGGTCCCAGGATCCCTTCCACCTATTTGGGACCTGGTGACCATGGACAGCCTGCTGGGGGACCGCTCAGATGGGAATTAAAGGAGTTCTGACCTGGGCTCATTTGAGTATGCCTGTGCAGGGCCCCGGTCATCTGAATAATGCATAACAGTGTGTCTGGCTGCCTCCAGGTTAGCTATGTTCAGCTCCAGCCGAAAAGTAAAGAATTAAAATGTTTTACATAATGGAACTATTGCTGCTTGTTGGGAATATACTGTGCATGTGGGGAAAAGTGTTTAACGTTAAAATGAGTACTGTTTCCCTGGCAATTTCAGTATCTGGGACTCTGTATATCAGCCTGTCAGCTGCTGCAAGGGGAGCTTACATAAGTGCAGTAGCGACAGGAAAAGTAAAAGAGCCATGTTTTTCATCTGTGCAGTGACTGCAAGTACAGCCTTTAAGCTATAGAACTGTGGGGCATGTGGGGCAAATAATTACTTCTTTCTTGCTGCACCAGGACATTCTTCAGGACTGTATCTAATCTGCTATAAGGGACAGTGGGTTAAGCAGCAATTGCCGGTAGTACAGCCAATTGGAACCGCAGCAATAGAAAGTCAGGACTTGTGGGACATTCACTGCATCTTATGGGTAAGCACCCAAGTGCTTATGGGGGCTTACAGGGACATTATTTTAGGTGCAAATTCCACAACCCAATTGTGCCGCGAGTGTTCTGATTGACAGGTCCTTCAGCAACTTGGAGATATGTCACCCCATCCCTGCTACCAATCAGGAGTCGAGCTAGGAGCTCTATAAAGAGACAATGTTGCCAGTTTGTCTGGAGATTCACAGAGAGATTTGGAGAGAGAGCAGCAGAGCAGGCTCCAGCCTGCTGGGAGCCCCCCATGGGGGAGGGGCTCAGGCTCTAGTCATGCCATCAGGCCTGGGCCACTTAATTCAAGCCCTTTCAGTCTTCAGAGGGCATTTGTTATTTTCTTCAGTTAACTTGTTACAATAATTGGGCTTTCTGCAACAGCTAGTCTGGAGGTTGCCAGTACTGTCCTCCAGAGGTTAGTCTTCCCTCCCACAGCTGGGAAAGATGTGGACCGAAGAATCAGATGTCCAGCAGCGGTGAGAGCGCTGACCAGATCAGATGACATCATGCAGTGGTGAGAGCGCTGACCAAGTACCTCAGTGATGAGAGAGCTGAAGAAGTCTTCAGGATGCCTTCGATTGCGGATGAGACCCATGGAGGACCTGAGCGAGTACCCTCGTACCCCCAGGTGTGAGGGAGAAGCTAAGCAAGTAATCTTGGGGGCCCCATACCCCATTAAGAAATGTGTGCTGTTAAGTGTGAAGTATTGAAGTCATCAGTCTGGGCTACTAACCCCATAAGACACTGCCTAGTTCAAGTAATGGATGCATCTTGTCTGTGGCCCAAATGGCTAAGTTGCAGGTGCAGCAAGATGCTGGGCTTAGTGAATCATATAAATGTGTAGCTATGGGTTAGAGTCCTGCCATCGTGGAGCTGTCTGCCAAGACGCGCTTGCCACTTCATGAGACAGGAGGCCCTAGAGCATATTAATGTCTAAGATACCTTAAAGAGAATGTACCTGTGTCTGCACAGAATTTCCGTCTAAGAGTGCTTGGTATAAGTGTTAAATGGCTAGACGTGCTGGATAGGACTCTGCTTGTGGATAATTTCCTTGGTATATAGAATGTACTGGATGTGACTGCCTATGACTAAAGTATGGGATATTTGATAAAAGTGTCATTGCCAACTTACTCTGGATGGATGCCTTTAGGTATATAAAGTACTGGATGTGACCATATTAGAATTGCATAAAGGATGCTTGACAAAAGTATCACTCTCATTGCATTGGATGGGACCTTCAGGTATTGTGCTGAATGTTCTGGATGTAAGATCCACATAGTTTATTCTGGAATGTTCAGAAGTCTGCAGGTGTAGGGCAATCCTTGATTTGTCAGCAAGTGCAAGGCAATCCCTGCTTTGTCTGCTAAAGTGCAGGGCAATCCCTGCTGTGGTTGTAAACAGTAATTTGCTGCTTTACAAAAATCTGTTTCCAAGTTGCCCCCACCCTCAAATTAATAGCCAGCCACCTCGACCAGCTGCAACTCCATCAGGCCTGCAACATCTTGGACTGGGGTATCTGTTTAACCAGCATGGTATGAGATTGTGGGGTTTCTGCTGTATCTGGGACTGGTACCAGTGTGGATAATTTTAATAATTATGTTTAACATCTGGTTTATCAGCAGCTAGATAGCCAGGGCTCTGGATGTCTTAAGTCGTATGGTAAAATGTGATTTATGTCTGCCTGTTAATATGTAGCCACCCAGCTGGAGGGTTCACCAGCAAAATCCAAAATGATCTCTGTACATGAGTAAATACAGTAAGATAACCTCTACTCCTCCTGTTTCCCTTTCCTAGCTCCTTTATTTTACCCCCAAAATAAATATCTTGTTGTTGTTGTTTTAAATCCTGTGTGAGCATATTATTAGAGAGAGCCTTTAATTAAAAATGTTGAAATGTGGGGAGCTGTATCTTGGGGCATGTCTGGGGAAGGTAACTGATCACCGTGGGTGGTGTAGCAGCTCAGGGGGCTACACCCAGCACCATGTCACCAACGTAAAACACCCTGAGTGGAAGCACTGCGCAAAGGTTTTTAAAAAATGTTATTAGCTAGCGAACCCAAACCCCTTAGCCTACGTCCAGGGTAGTAGGCAGGGGTGTAACACTGGGGGGTGGCGCTGCCCAGGGGTACATTTAGCAAGGCATTTGACACAGTCCCACACAAAAGATTAATAATCAAATTAACCAGCCTGGGAGTGGGTCCCAGGGTGGTACCCTGGGTAAAACATTGGCTGGACAACAGGACACAGAAGGTAATTGTAAATGGAGTCCACTCTGAAGAAAGAGGGGTTACTAGTGGGGTACTGCAGGGTTCAGTACTGGGTCCAGTCCTTTTAATGTCTTTATAAGTGACATTGCAGAGGACTGGAAGGAAAAGTATGCCTCTTTGCAGATGATACAAAGATCTGCAACAGGGTTGATACACAAGGAGGCGTGGAAAGGATGAGAAGGGACTTGACAAGGTTGGAGGAATGGTCAGAAGTATGGCAGCTTAGATTCAATGCAAAGAAGTGCAAAATAATGCACCTGAGAAACAAAAACCAAGTGGAAGATTACACAATGGGGAGGGGGGAGGTAGTAATAACAAAAATGGAAAGGGACCTGGGGGTAATCATATCAGACGACCTTAAGGTTAGCAAGCAATGTGAGAAGGCAGTAGGAAGGGCTGGGGGATATTGGGATGTATAGGGTGAGGCATCATCTGCAGAAAACAGGAACTTGTTATCCCTCTGTGCAGACAGTTGGTGAGACCCCATCTGGAGTACTGCGTCCAGTTCTGGAGACCCCATATCTGCAAGGACAAAGACAGGATGGAGGCAGTCCTGAGGAGGGCAACTAAAATGGTGCAGGGTTTGTAAGAGAAGCCATACGAGGAGAGACTAAAGGAGCATAACATGTGTACTCTTGAGGAAAGGGGGGGGCATGATAGAAACTTTTAAGTACCTCAGTGGAATCAACAAAGTCCAAAAGGGTAGCATCTTTCAGAAAAAGAGATGTTCAAGAACAAGGGGACACAATTTGAAGATAGAGGGAGAACAACTCAGGGGCAATGTAAGGAAGTATTTTTTCACAGAGAGGTGGTTGATGCATGGAACAGCCTTCCTGAGGAGGTCGTGGGGTCTAAAACTGTGGGAGAATTCAAGAATGCATGGGACAGACATAAGCCAATTCTTGTAGAGGGTAGGAAGAAATAGGCTGTTGGTTAACTAGGATCTGCAGCTTACCCTCTAGGTAGGGAAATGGGCAGACTAGGTGGGCCAAGCGATCCTTATCTGCCGTCAAAGTCTATGTTTCTATGTTTCAGACAAACCTCATTTTATTTTTTGACTGGGTGACTTCAGAAGTGTATGGCGGCCACGCAGTGGATCTTCTCTACTTTGACTTTAGCAAAGCCTTTGATTCAGCAATGCACAAGCACCTGCTAAGAAAATTAGAGGACATAAGCTTTGCAAGGAGTATAGTTAGGTGGGGATAATTGGCTGCTAGACAGATGTCAGAGGGTAGTAGTAAATGGGATGAAATCAGGGAAGGGAAAGGGCACTAGTGGTGTGCCCCAGGGCTTGATCTTGGGTCCAGTGCTTTTTAAAGAGCTGGTGACATGTTCAGGAGAACTTTAACAAAACCTAATATTTAGGCACAGTCCAGCTTTTATTTGTCCAGCTTGTATTTCCCATTATTGCTGTATTCCTCCTCCCCATTATTTATTACTGAGGTCATTTGTATGAAAACAAGATATTTGCTCCTGAAAAGTTTGTCTATTCCTGCTGCTTTCTCCCTGCCTGAAGTCACAGAGCACTGCTTGTGATGTCACAGTTACTCCTATGGCAACAGATTGGTGATGTCACAGCAGAGGATTATGACTTGAAGTAGGGAGTAAGCTATAGAGGCAGACAAACTCTAAAGGAACTCTAAGGGATAAAGATCACACATTCATGCAAATTTTCTTAGTAATAAATAATGGGGAGGAAAAATATATAAGATATAAATGGAATGCAGGCATAATTGTACGTAATTATTATGTTTTTTAAAGTTTTCTCTGAGGCATCAGTAGCTCTTTAACATGTTCACTAGTGACATTGGTGAAGGCATTTAGAACATGATTGTCCTCTGCAGATGATACTAAGCTAGGGGTTAGGGCTGAAAAGTGCAAAGGTTGTGAAGGACCTGTAAAAGACCTGCAGAGATTAGAAAAATGGTCCAATATCTGGCAGCTGAAGTTTAATGTGAAGAAATGCAAGGTAATGCATCTAGGAAAAGGGAACCCAAGGGTAGAATATTGGCATAATGGGGGTTCAGCTAAGTGTCTTACAAGAGGAAAAGGGATATAAGGGTCATCACAAGTAACACCCTAAAGCAGTCAGGTCAATGCAACAATGTGTACAGTAAGGCAAATAAAATGTTAGGGTGTATTGGTAGAGGATTTGACAGCAGGGACAAAGTGGTGTTCCTCCTGCTGTATAGATTGCTGGTGAGGCCTCACTTGGAATACTGTGTCTAGTTCTGAAGTCCTCACCTGAGAGTGACTAAGATGGAGCAGGGCCTACAGGGGCTGTGGTACGAGGTGTGCCTAAAGTCGCTAAACTTGTATTCTCTGGAGACTAGGAGGGGGAGAGGGGACATGACTAAGACATTTAAGTTCCTGAGAGGCATTAATAAAGTGCCCAACTCTGAACTTTTTAATAAGATTGATGGCTCAGCCACTAGAAGACACCAATGGAAGCTTTGGAGTGGAAGATTCAGAAGGCATCTAAGGAAATATTATTTCACAGAAAGGGTCATTAAACCATGGAAAAGACTGACTGCCAAGGTGGTGGCATCAAAAACTGTGGCTGCATTAAAGAGGGGGTAGGACAGGGCTAGGGCTGATTTAAGTATAGAGGATACTGAAAGTGGGTTGGGGGCCTGGTCCCGGGACCAAATGAAGGTCTGAGAAACCCATGGGCAGAGTTGATGAACCTATGGTCTCCTTCTGCAATCATTTTTTGTGTTTCTAACCCCCCCAATCCTACTCTGCAGTCCTACCAGGCCCACACTTTCCTTTCACATTTCCTTCATGATTTAAAAAGAGTTGCCTCGCAGTTGCTTACAGCACTAAGAAGCTGATTTGTGTTTCTGACATGCCTAGTTGCTAGCTTATGCAACATATAGAAAATAATGTGTGAGCCTGGAAGGGATGACTAGGTCTGCTAATTTCTGAGTTCCTCCATAGCTCAGGGGTTACAGCACAGCACATAATGCTGGGTGCTTGGGTTCAAATCCCAGTGGAGGGCACACATGTTCCTTCTACATTTCCTTCATGATTTAAAAAGAGTTGCCTTGCAGTGGGTTACTGCACAGAGAAGTTGATTTGTGTTAACAAATCGGATGATAATATTGATGAAAGAAAGATGAATTAAAGCATAAGATAACTGAAGAAGCTGTCTCTAGCTTTTGTGGGGGTAGAGTACCTAACACCCACAACAAACTGGATTGCATGGTACAAGTAAGGTTTCCTCCGCCAGGGATAAGGATAAAGGGAATAAAAAGGAACCCAGTAAACTAAATCATTTCCCCTTGCCCATGCCTATTCTTTAAGCCTTGAACTTGAGATACAAAATGATCTTTACATCTTCAGTTAGCTTGCACTGCATCACACTGTCATAAAGCCAAAACCAAATGTGTGAGTTGAAACGGGCTACACTGCTTTCTAACACAGGAGTTATGTACACTCTGCAATCACTGTTACTATTATGGCTAACAACACAGATGCAGCATTCTGGCTTGGTTGTGATGATAACCTTGGTGGAAGCAAAAATAACCCGTTTCAGGTGATAAAAATACAAATGCAAAAGAGCCACAATTAACACTGGTAAAGGGGAACCTTTTAAGAAAGCTTGTGCAGCTGCTGGTGAAACATGCAGAGGCACTATAAAGCATGCTGTGCATGCTGTTAAAATGCAGTACCTGTGACACAGTAATAGTAGTGCATTGGCAACGACTGGCTCAGGCAGTAGCTCTTTGAGTCTGACACTTTAGTGAAGGGTGATGTGCCACTAGCCCCTCAACAAAGCCAAATGAGTGAGTCTGCTGACAATTAATCAGATAGTGCAATTGCAAATACACCCACAAATGGTTCCAATGAGAAGGACAAATCCAATTAGCAGCAGCTGAGTGCAGGCATAGTAAGCAGTTCAATTAGGTAGAGAGGTGTTGCACTCACCCTTGCAATGACTCTAAAATGAAGTTTTTAGTGCAAATGAACTTGTATTTTATTCAGCCATTCCAGATAAATCACAGCAGTTGTAGGGCATTCTTATGTTTCACTCCTTGTTATAGGGGCTTCTTCAGAGAATACTCACTAGTTGAGACATTCTAATTTTATACTCACATTCAAATATTTTAAACCAATCAGTGAGCACTACATGTTGAACACATAAATCATGTGACTTAATAAACCAAATGTCTTTTAAGCATCAAAGACATATAATGATATAAACCAAAAGTGACTATTATATTATAAATTGTTTAAAAAGCAAAAACTATTTGCAACTTCAATATATTTTTTTAAATAGTGTTTATATTGTTGTTTATATTAATCCATTATGTCTTCAGCTCATAGTCAGGCAGACAAGGCATCCCATGGTGCCTATGAAAAAAAAAGAACACCAAGAGGATCAGATACCACATATCATATCAACTGCAATAATCCAGTAATCCAACATTTTTCATTCACAATAGAGTCCCATTTTGATCAGTAACATTTACTGTTTGAGAGTGGGGGTCACAACACTCTAAACCCTCATTTGCATATTTATTTTCAGAAAGGGTATGATCTTGAATTTACCATTAAGGCCAGGTTGCCATAGTGCTCCAAGTTTATAAATCCACATTTGCTCTCTTTGATTCAGCATATTCTCGAGAGCTCCTCCTCTGATGTCTTTGGCAATTGCTTCAATCCCTATTGCCCTGATCTTATGTTGTGCTTTAGTAGGATTTGAGTTTATTTGGGCTGCCATGGCGCATTCCTGGTTATTATTTTAATGGCCAGTGCATGTTCATTTATTCTCTGTCTGAATTTTCTCTTGATTCACCCCACATAATATTTCCACATGTGCAGGTCAAGAGGTAAACAATGCTCTCAGTGTCACAATTAATTTTTCCTTTTATGGTTTCATTCGTCCCTGTTTTGGGGTTTGTGAAGTGTGTGCATCTGTCCACTAGGTGACATGTTTTGCAACCCCCACAGGGTTTAGTTTCTCATTTTGTAATGGTTGTGTTAACTTTAGTAGCTTTTGGCTGATAGCCGTGTACCAATTTATCTTTTAGGTTCCTGCCATGTCTATATGAAATCCTAAGAGACTTTTCAGTGATTTTACTTAACCGTGGTGTCCCCCTAAAAATATTCAAATTTGTCAGTACAGTGTTGACTACTTCTCTTGTGCCCACTCCAAATGTGGTCACAAAAGTAAGCTGTTGCTCACCATTTTATGTTGTCTTGCACATGCGCAAGCAACATTTTGTGGTAGTAGGAGAAATGCAGAGGTGTGTCAGTGTTGGCGAATGCAGGGCAGGCTTTAGAAGGCGCATCCCTCATTCTCCAATTAGCCAGCATGCTAGCACTGACATAAGTATATGCAAAGTGCCACCAACTTAAAAGAAATATGCCGCTGCAATCAGAGACAAGTTCATTCATGCAGTGGCACAGATGACACGCCTCCCTTATGTGCCTTTGTTGGTGAAACATTTCAATAAACATGGTGGTGGTCTCCACCATCTGCCACACAAGCCCCAGAAAGTCGACATCAGGGGTGCTCAATCCCCCTGTTAGCATGCCCTTCCCCTGTTCAATTTTTTTGCCAACAGAGGTGCCCAATCCTCATCAGCATCATGTCCTCCCCAGTTTAATTTGTTTGCCGATGGGGGTGCCCAGTCCTTGGCTTCATTCCTCTCCCAACACACACACGCTTTCTTTGCTGATGGGGGTGCCAAGTCCCAATTGGCTTCAGCCCCCCCAAAAAAATGTGGCCTACTGGGAGCCCACCTCAGTCTGTCCAAATGTATGTTTTGGTAAAATATATAAAAAAAAACCTTCCCCTGACGTGTTTTTTTTTTGTCCCTGTAAACTAGAAAACAGTCCCTTGTCATGAAGATGCCCTCTTCCCCAACCCACACCCACCTCTTCCAGCACCCCACCTCCCAACACCCCCTTCATCCCATACTTACTCCGAGGTCCAGCGTGGCACTCTTCGGTGGAGCGGGAGACATCTGAACTCTTCGAAAGCCAACTGCACACTGAAGAAAATCATGGTAAGCTGTATAATGGCATCTATGGGGAGGTTTCAACTTAGGTGGATATCTCTGCCATTTTTTTGAATTTTGGCTCCAAATTTTCAACATAGGGTTCTTGGAACCCCACCTGATGACTACATGCACTGTCATTTCGTTATTCGGTCCTGAAAGGTCATTTCACAGTCACTGCTTGGAATCACCTTTTGGGACTAATTAATGAAATGAAAGTGCCACTGTTCATAAGGTGGGGTCCCAAAAAGCCTGTGTTGCAAATTTGGTGAAGAAATTCCGAAGAAACGACTGTGTTAAGAGCGTGCATTGAGCAGTTTCCAAGCATGCTCATCACTTTGGCAGTTTCTAATATTTTCACTCCAGATTTTTAACATTGCCATTTCACACCTCCTTATGAACAGTACAGCTCTCATTTTTCACATCCTGCTCGAAATGTGTTTTTGCACATGTGACGCATAATGGCACAGTCACTGTGGGAAATCAGTGTTTGGGACAGATTAACAAAATCAAAGTGACACTGTTCATAAGCAGAGGTCTCAAAATGCCTATACTGAAAATCTGGTTAAAAAAATCCCAAAATAATTGCGTTACAGGTGTGCGTTGTACAGTTTCTACGCACGCTCGTGACTTCAGCAATTTTTTATATTTTCACTCCAGATTTTCAACATTGCCATTTTTTTACATCTCTTCATGAACAGTACAGCTGTCATTTTTCACATCATGCTCAAAATGTGTTTTCACACCTGTGAAGCCAAATGGCACAGTCACTGTGCAAAATTACCTTTCTGCTAACGGACTGATATTGCTACTGTTTATGAGGTGGGGTCACAAAAAGCCCATGTTGAACATTTGGAATGAAAATACCAACAAATGCCCAGTGCATTAGGGTTTCCAGCCATAATGGCCCACTCTTTAGAGACTGACAGGCATCTGGGGTGTGACTTGGGATTGTCGGCTGTAATCCTCACGCCATTCCACCCCTACCCCCACCCTGCAGCCACTGACAAGCATTGAGGTGTGCCTTGGACCCTTCAGCCCCAAAGCAGCACCCATATCAGTGTATTTCCTTTTGGAATGGGGTGAGCGTAATGCCCAAAGACCCCAAGGCACACTGCGACACTTGTCAGTGTCTGCGGGGTGCGACACTTGTCGGTGTCTGCAGGGTAGAGTGAGGTGAAATGGCATGAGTGTTATGGCCAACAACCCAAAGGCACACCCCAATGGCTGCCGCCGCCCTGCAGGGTGGGTGGGCTACGCCAGTTCACTACTTCACTGCCATTCCTATTATGCATCTCTCTAGCCCCTTCACTACCAGTGCCAATACCACTGTTTCTTCTTGTTTTTTGGGCATAATAGGGATTCTCTGATCATACTGTCAGTGTCTGCCTTTGCCTTAGAAATGTACTCCTCCCTGTACACCCTTACCCTCAGTCTCTCTTTTAGCTCATCAGCCTATTTCTGGTAAAGTGTCTCATTGCCTCAGTTCCTTTTCAATCTAATATATTGTCCCCTGGGCAAATTTCTGATTATATGTGATGAATGGCAGTTGTATGCATGTAATTAGTAAAAAAAAGAGAAATGTGGTAGCCGTGTTAGTCCAGTCAACAATGTAGAGAAAAAAATACAACAAATATGTTGTAGGTGATACCTTTTATTGGACTAACAAAATTATTTTTAAGACTAGCTTTCGAGAGGTGAAACTCTCTTCCTCAGGTCAAAAGTGAAAACAGCTGAGCAGAATGACAGATATAAAGGTTGGATGTGGATTCAAAGCCTAGACTAGCAGGTTACAGATCAAAACATTGCAGCCAATTTGCACCTCTTACAAACAAGAAGACTAATTTTCACTGGACTGTGTCTTTCGAGAAATCAACTTGTAAGATCAAAAGGCTGCCTAATTTTAGCCTGACTCTGGACCATTAATTAACATTTCTAAAAAGTCAAGGTATAAAGAAAATGCATACCATTGTCTTAAGAAGGTACCTGCTAAAACAACCAGAGGGTGCTGATGTGAGGGTTTAAAAAGAAACTCGGAAGCACTGCTTTAAGCATAATTACTGGTAGTGTATTAAACAAGCATTTGTCAATGCCGAATGTTGATTGCGTTGGTCTGTTGAGCTCGCGCAATGGACCTCTGTCAGTGGCTCAGTCTGTTAGTCCCAGTGCTGCAGGTTGCTCTTTTGTACTGGGCTGGTGCGTGCGTTGGCACCTTGTTCTGCCGAGGAAGGAATACGCAGCTGTCCCGAGAGAGCTCCATTGGGGTGGCTCACTCCCCCCCTGTGTCACTCACTCATTCTGTGTCTCCTGGCACCGCAGGCTGCCTTTTTGTACTGGGCTTCTGCCTGTGTTGGTGGCTTTTTCTACCCATGAAGAAATCCACAGCTGTCCCGGCAGAAGTCCATTGAGGTCACTCAGTCCGCCAGTCTCACTCACTCATTCCGGTTCTCCTGATGCTGCATGCTGCCCTTTTGTACTGGGCTCCTGTCTCTGTTGGCTCCTTTTTCTGCCCACAAAGAAATCTGCAGCAGTTCTGACAGCGCTTTGGTGAGTTCACTCATTCCCCCTCCCTCACTCGCTCTCTCGTTCTGTTTCTTCCAGTGCTGCAGGCTGCCCTTTTGTACTGGGCTTTTGTGTTGGGGCCTTTGTCTGCCCACAAACAAATCCACAACAGTCCCGACAGAGCTCAGTTGAGCTTGGCCATTCCCCTTCTACCGGGTCGATCTTAATCTGTCCCAAACACTGATTTCCCAGAGTGACCATGCTATTAAAGCAGAGCAGAAACATATTTTAGCCAGGATGTGCAAATGACAGCTGTAGTGTTCATAAGGAGTTGTGAAAATGCCACTGTTGAAAATGTGGCATGACAGTATTACAAGTTTGCAAAATTAGAAGGGTGCTTGGAAACAGTTCAACGCATGCTTGTAACACAGTCATGTTATGGCAGTCCCAACAGAGCTCCGTTGAGCTCGCTCACTCCGCTTCTCTCACTCACTCATTCTGTTGTGCCAGCACTGCAGGCTGCCCTTTTCTATTGGGCTCTTGCCTGCGTTGCTGCCTTCTTATGCCCACAAAGAACTTTGCAGCAGTTACAATACAGCCCTGTTGAGCTCACTCACTCACTCATTCTGGTTTTCCTGCCACTGCAGGCTGCCCTTCTGTACTGAGCCCCTGCATGCATTGCTGCCTTTTCCTGCCCACAAACAAATCTGCAGCAGTCCCAACAAAGCCCCGTTGAGCTCACCGACTCCCCTTCCCTCAAGTGGTCATTCTGTGTCTCGTGGCACTGCAGGCTACCCTTTTGTACTGGGCTTCTGCCTGCATTGGTGGCTTTTTCTGGCCAGAAGGAAATCTGAAGCAGTCCCGACACAGCTCCACTGAGCTCGCTCACTCACCCACTGTCACTCTCGCATTCTGTTTCTGCCAGCGCTGCAAGCTGGCCTTTTGTACTGGGCTTCTGCCTGCATTGCCGCATTTTCTGCCCACAAAGAAATCTGCAGCAGTCACACTACAGCCCCGTTGAGCTCACTCACTACCACTCTGTCACTCGCTCGTTCTGTTTCTCTTGGCGCCACAGACTGCACTTTTGCATGGAGTTCCTGACTGTGTTGGCAACTTTGTCTGTCCACAAAGAAATCCGCAGCTGTCCCAACAGAGCTCTCATCGCTCATTCTGTTTGTCCTGGCGCTGCAAGCTGCCCTCTTATGTGGGGCTCCTGCCTGCATTGGCGCCTTTTTCTGCCCACAAAGAAATCCCAGCAGCTCTGACAGAGCTCCGTTGAGCTCACTAAGTCCCCTTGTCTCACTCGCTCGTACTGTTTCTCCCACTGCTGCAGGCTGGCTTTTTGTACTAGGCCCCTATTCCTGTATCGATGCCTTTTTCTGCCCACAAAGAAATCTGCAGCAGTCCTGACTGCGCTTCGGGTGAGTTCACTCACTCCCCCTCCCTCACTCGCTCTCTTGTTCTGTTTCTCCCAGTGCTGCAGACTGCCCTTTTGTTCTGGGCTCTTGTGTTGGGGCCTTTGTCTGCCACAATCAAATCCGCAGCAGTCCTGACAGAGCTCAGTTAAGCTTGGTCACTCCCCCCTCTCACTTGGTCAATCTTAATCTGTCCCAAACACTGATTTCTCACAGTGACTGTGCTATTGTCCACAAGAGTATAAAAACATATTGTAGCCAGGATGTGAAAAATGACAGCTGCAGTGTTCATAAGGAGTTAAAAAAAATGCCACTGTTGAAAATGTGGCGTGACAGTATTACAAATTTGCAAAGTTACAAGGGTGCGTGGAAACAGTTCAACGCACGCTTGTAACACAGTCAAGTTATGGAGTTTCGTCACCAAATTTTCAACATAGGGATTTTTGGACCTCTGCTCATGAACAGTACCACTGTCATTTTCTTAATTTGTCCCAAACACTGATTTCCCACAGTGACCATGTTATTCTACACCAGAATTGTGAAAACACATTTCAGTCAGGATGTGAAAAATGACAGCTGTACTGCTTATAAGGAGGTGTGAAAAAATGGCACTGTTGGAAATGTGGTGTGACAATATTACAAACCAAGGGTTACACAGGTGGGAGTGCGCACCGCACTTGTAACACAGTCCATTGATGGGCTATCATCACCAAATTTTCAACATAGCCATTTTAGGACCTCTGCTCATGAACAGTACCATTGTCATTTTCTTAATCTGTCCCGAACAGTGATTTCCCACAGCAACCGCTCTATTCTGCGCCTGAAGTGCAAAAACACATTTTGGCCAGGATGGGAAAAATGGCAGCTGTACTGTTCATAAGAAGGTCTGGGAAAATAGCAATGTTGCAAATCTGGAGTGAAAATATTAGAAATTCACAAAGTTACGAGCGTGCGTGCCAACTGCGCAATGCACGCTCGTAACACAGTCATTTTATGGAGTATCATTACCAAATTTTAAACATAGGCCTTTTAGGACCTCTACTCATGAACAGTTTCACTGTCATTTTCTTAATCTGTCCTGAACACTGATTTCCCACAGCAACCATGCTATTCTGCGCTGGAAGTGCGAAAACACATTTTGGCCAGTATGTGAACAATGACAGCTGTACTGCTCACTAGAGGTGTGACAAAATGCCAATTTTGAAAATCTGGCATGAAAATATTGTATATTCATGGGTTACAATGCGTTTACGCAGTAACCGCGCAACGCATACCAGAAACAGTCATTTTTTTTTATTTTTCCACTAAATTTGCAACATAGGCTTTTTGAGAGCCCACCTCATGAACACTGGCACTGTCGTTTTGTTAATCAGCCCCGAAGGGTGATTCCGCACAGTGACCGCGAAACCACCTTCCGGGGCCGATTAACACCATGACAGTTCAAGAATGCATGAGGAGGGATCCCAAAAACCCCATGTTGAAAATTTTGTTAAAAAATTCCCAAAAATGCCCGAGATATGCACTAAATTTGAAAAAAACCCTATTCATTACATTATACAGCTTACCGGTATTTCCTCAGTTCGTGGTCGGCTTTGAAGAGTGCAGACGTGTTCCTGGTCCAGCGAAGATCATCGTGCCGTGCTCCGGAGCTAAGTATGGGGTGAGGGGGGTGTGGGGAGGCTGGGTGCGCAGGGTGGGTGCGGTTGTGGGGTGCGGGAGATTGATGGTAGGACCGCTTTTCTTTCTTCTCAGGTACAAGAAAACGCTATGGACGCTGTCCACATTTCGGGACATGGGGCATGCTGGGGTGGGCTCCCAGCGTACAACAGAATCTGGGGGGCAGGTAGCTGATAGGAATGGGCACCCCATTGGCAAACAACAAAGGAGGGGATTTATTTCGCCGACGGGATTGGGCACCCCCATCTGCAAACAACAAAAGGAGAGGGATTCCTTTCTGCTGATGGGAAGTGGGCTACCCCGTTGGCAAATAAACATTGGGGGGGTACATATTGTTTGTGAATATGGTGGCAAGCTGCTGCCATGTTCACAAACAATACCACAGATGCTACATCCCGCCCTGCAATGACAGGTCGCTCCCTCATTGCAGCGGATGGCTGACGCTGCAATGACGAAGGGGCCCCTGATTGCAGCAGCTAATTTGTTTTAAAGTTGTGGCACTGCTGGCTGAACTAGTGTCAACGGCAGCGTGCCATGACATTGGGGGACAGGGGACAAGCCTTTGCATGCTGTGGGGGCATTGGGCACAACAGTACCACGCCTCCAACAACCTGCTTCTGCAGAAACCTGCCGCAACATGTTTCTTGCGCATGAGTGCAATCAACATAAAAAACCAACATCTTTATCAAGTTCTTTTTCTTTAGTGTTAAAATATTGCATCATTTTTATTTCAAACGTTTGCCAATCCTGGCTGTTTTTGAAGTCCCCTTTTAACTCTCTAACAGTAAAATCACTGGTGGAGTGATCTGGTCTAGAAAAATGTTCCCTTACTAGCATATTTTCATTTTTATAGGTAACTGTGAATCTGTGGTGATTCATTCTTGTTTTGAGTTCCTGTCCGGTTTCACCAATATAGCAGCCTTCTTCACATTTTCTGCATTGTATCATGTATACTAAGTTGCTAGAAGAACAGGTATATGAGTTTTGGATTGTAAATGTTTTTCCATTGTGGCTGACACATGTCTAAGGAGAGATATGTGTACATAGTTTGCAGCAAGCTGCTTTGCATGGTTTTGTGCCTTTGTCACCTAGTTGGAGCTCAGAGGGAAGTCATCCAACCTTTATATCTGTCATACTTCTCAGATGTTTCACTTTTGACCTGAGGAAGAGAGTTTCACCTCTCGAAAGCTAGTCTTAAAAATAATTTTGTTACTCCAATAAAATGTATCACTTGCAACATATTTGTTGCATTTTTTTCTCTACATTGTGTTTTTTGGTATAAATCTGTTAGTAGTGTCCCATCTGGCAGCTTGGTAATGGTAATGTCTAAGAAATTAATGGATATTGGTTCCACATCCACTTTAAATTTCAGGTTCCCATTAGTTGGTTCCAAGTACTGCACAAACTCAAACAACTCATTTTCTTTTCCTTTCCAAATTAAGAACAAGTCATCTATGAAACATTTACAGACATCTGTTTTGTCAAAATAAGGATTCCTATCACTGTTGCATACATACTCCTCCTCCCACTGACCCATGTATAAGTCAGCTAAACTAGGCGCTAATGTTGCGCCCATCACTATACCACTGTTCTGTCTATAGTTTTGGCCTTCAAACATAAATATATTATTATTCAACATCATTTCAATTAATCCTAAAAGGAAATTAATCTTACTTTGGGAAATATCTGTGAAGGTCAGCCAGTAATGCTCTACAGCATACAGTCCCCCTCATGGGGGGTATTGGTAAACAATGAGTCCATGTCTAGCGTAACCAGTAACCATTCCTCATCCAACTGCAATTTGCCTAATTTAGAAAGCATATGGCCAGTATCTCTAAGATAGCTTCGTAGCTTAGGTACAATTGGGTTAATGTAGCTGTCAACATAGCATAAGAGGGGTTCAGTCACCCAGCCTATCCCAGAAATAATGGGTCATCCTGGGGTGAGATGGGATCCTTATGTAACTTTGGTAACATGTAAATTGTTGGTTTCGTTGGAGTGTGCACTTACAAATAGTTCAACTCATTTGTTCCTGTTAGCCCGTTTTGAAAACCTGTATTTGTGTAGTTGGAGCAAATGTTAAACAGCTATAAAAATTAACATCAGCAAGCTGTCTGTAGATTTCTGAGACATACTTATCCCTATCCTCATCACAATGTTCCTGCCCTTGTCAGCGGGTTTAATTACGATGTTAGAGTCATTGACTAGAGCATTCAGAGTTTTTCTCTCTATTGGAAAAGTTGCAATATGGCAAACTAGGTGGCTACCTAAACAGACTTTCCAAATCTCTAGTACAGCAATCTATAAAAGTGGGATGTAGTGTTGGACAAAATCAGAGTTTGGTTTGCAGTGGGTAGCAGGCTCCTCCTCACCATCACTACTACTACGCTGTTCACTCGGTTCCTTGTTGCTATTCCTGTCTGCAAAAAATATTTTTAAATTAACATTCCTAGCAAATCTTTGGATGTTAACATAAGCATTAAACTCATCAAGTCTATACAAAGGTATAAACGACAGCCCTTTAGAAAGTACCCGAATCTCCATGTTAGAAAGATTTTGCTGGAGATGTTTACAACTGTTGATAATGGTTGTTTGGTACTGTATTCTGCTGACTGCCCTGACCTCTTGCCCTTCCTCTTGCTGCAACATGTCATCTTTGTCCTCTTTTGCCTCCCCTCCCTCAGTCTTCTCCAGTTAAAGCATAGAATTGAAATTGGGTCTGCCTGTTGCTTCTCCTGGGAACATTCCCGGGAGAAGTTTGCACTAAAAAAGGCCCCTGGTCATTTTCTGCCTCCTCAGGTTCGGACCCACTTTCATCAGTGCTGTACTCCAGTAGTTGGGATCTGTCTGTTCTCTTAAGAATGGAATGTGTAGTAGCCACTGTTGCACCAGTTGCTAGGATATCTGTTGTCATAGTAGGTAGGGTGAGCCATCATTGTGTTTATTGCTAAAGTGAATGCAGGTGGGACAGGATGTTTCTTCCAATTAAATACCCGTTGTAGTCTGTAATTGTTATCATCTCTAGTAAACTTTTTTTGACTCTGAAATTTGATCTTTGAATCATAGTATTTAAGATATTCCTGGGATTTATTTTGGCACTTATTGAAATTGTGGTGTGACTTAAAGTTAGACACAGTTTTCTCTTGTTCAAGTAATGTTTGTTTAACTTCCTGAATAGTCTAAACCCCATCTTTTATGATCAATAAGAACTAAGGGAAGAACTAGTGACACCACTGACTACCCTCTTTAACAAATCATGGGAGGTTGGGGTGGTACCTGAGGACTGGAGGAGGGCAGATGTTATTCCACTTCACAAAAGTGGGAGCAGGGCAGAAGCAGGAAACTACAGACCTGTTAGTTTAACCTCAGTGATAGGGAAAATGATGGCATCACTCCTGAAGGAAAGAATTGTTGAGCACCTAGGGGCCAGAGGGGCACAGGACCCAAGGCAGCATGGATTCACAGCAAGAAGGTCATGTCAGATGAATCTAATAGATTTCTTTGACTGGGTGACCAAAGTAGTAGATCAGGGAGGGGCTGTGGACATGGCCTACCTAGACTTAAGCAAGACATTTGACACAGTCCCACTCCAAAGATTAATATACAAGTTAGCCAGCCTGGGAGTGGGTCCCAATATGGTAGTCTGGGTAAAGAATTGGCTGGAGTACAAGACACAGAGGGTAATAGTAAATGGTGTCCACTCTGAAGAAGGGGGGGTTACTGGGGGTACCAGGGTTCAGTATTAGACCGGTCCTCAATGTCTTTATAAGTGACATTGCAGAGGGACTGGAAGGAAAAGTATGTCTCTTTGCAGACGACACAAAGATCTGCAACAGAGTTGATACACAAGGTGGGGTGGAAAGGATGAGAAGGGACTTGGCAAGGTTGGAGGAATGGTCAAATGTATGGCAGCTTAGATTCAATGCTAAGAAGTGCAAGGTAAAGCACCTGGGAAACAAAAACCCAGGGGAGGAGTACACAATGGGGGGTGAGATATTTACAACAACAAAAATGGAAAGGGACCTGGGGTAGTCACATCAGATGACCTAAAGGTGGGCAAGCAATGTGAGAGGGCAGTAAGGAGGGCTGGGGAGATACTGGGATGCATAGGGAGAGGCATCACCAGTAGAAAGCAGGAAGTTGTTATCCCTCTGTACAGACAGCTGGTGAGACCCCATCTGGAGTACTGCATGCAGTTCTGGAGACCCAGTCTCCACAAAGACATAAACAGGATGGAGGTAGTCCAGAGGAGGGAACTAAAATGGTGCAGGGTCTGCACCAGAAGATATATGGAAGAGAGACTTAAGGAGCTTAATATGTATAGCCTTGAGGAAAGGGGGGGGGGACATGATAGAAACTTTCAATTACCTCAGGGGACTCAACAAAGTCCAGGAGGGTTTAGTCTTTCAGAGAAAGAGGTGTGCAAGAACAAGGGGGCACAATTTGAAGATAGAGAGGGAGGCGGCTCAGAGGTAATGTAAGGAAGAATTTTTTCACAGAGAGGGTTGTGGATGCATGGAACGGCCTGCCGGAGGAGGCTGGTGAGTCAAAAACAGTGGTGGAATTCAAGAATGCATGGGACAGTCATAAGGCAATTCTAGGGGTTGGGGGTAGGTAGGAAGAAATAGGCTGTTGGTTAGCTAGGATCTGCAGCTTATCCATTATGTAGGGAAATGGGCAGACTGGGTGGGCCAAGCAGTCCTTATCTGCCATAAAGTGCTATGTTTCTATGCTTCTATGTAATTCCATGAGCTTGACTGAAGCTTTCACCATAATCATCTCCCACTGCTTCACAAAGTTTGTTTTTTCTGTCCCAAAGGTTGGACGTTTCAAAATCCTAAGTCCTCGTGGGACTCGCTTGACAGAAATATAGACAGTGAAGTCTCCTGGCTCTTGCGTCAAGTTTTTCCAAGTGAAAAAAAGCATCTCTAGTGGAAGCATTTAGTGCACTGGATTCAGCATTGGATGTGGCATTCGTCATATCTCCCGTGTTGTGTTCTGCCAATAGTGGATTATCTTTGTTGTTCTCCTGGAATAATGAGCTTTAGACGCTGTCTCGGTTGTCCTGTCCATGTTCACTGCAACCATTGCTAGAGTTACTCATCTTGTAAAACACTGGTAAGGCAACAGATCCTTTTCTGCAACATTTTCAATCTAAACCCGTGCAGCAGCTCAGTAAGGTAATATGATATGCAGCAGCTGAGAGCAGGCACTGGGATGGTGGTGCTTAAAACACAGCAAGCAGTTCAGTTAGGTACAGAGGTGTAGAATTTACACTTGCAATAAGAACTCCAGAACATTTTTAGTTCAAATAAACTTGTATTCAACCATTCCAGGTGAATCACAGCAGTTGTAGAACATTCTTACATTTTACCCCCTTGCTGTAGGGTCTTCTTCAGAGAATACTCACTAGTTGAGGCATTCTCATTTTATACTTACATTCAAATATTTTAAACCAATCAGTGAGCACCATGTGTTGAACAATTAAATCACGTGACTTAATAAATCAAATGTCTTCTTTAATCATCAAAGACATATAATGATATAAACCAATAGTGACTATAATATTATCAATTGTTTAAAAAACAAAATCATTATTTCCAACTTCAATAGTTTTTTAACAAATAAATAGTGTTTATATTGTTGTTTATATTAATCAATCTCATGGCACCTATGAAAAAAAGAACACCAAGGGGATCAGATACCATGTTTCATATTTTTTTTCGAACTCTATTTTTCACCCCACCATTGCTGAACTCTCTCTGGTGACTTCCCTGGTGCATTCTCTGCCTCCTTGTGTTGCCTCCTGTACCTGTCACCACTCCTCTCCGGCACCGGGCATCCCCCTGGTCTGCCCTCTGGGGAAGGGTCGACCCCACCCAGGGCATTCTATCTTATAGTATTGAGCCACTGGGCTGGAGAGGGAGGGAGAAGCTGAGGGTACTCAGGCCAGACTCCAGGAGTGTGGAATGCGAGGGGAAGCGCCATCGCCTATCAGTGGTGGAGTTTTTTTTTCTACATGGTTATGTTCTGTGTGGAGCCCAGCAACCAAGGCAACACCTACCGTGGCTCCACCTCCCTGGCATATGCCTGCAACACTCGTTCGGCTACCCCCCGGCCTCCACCAGAGGTCGCTCATTGAGTGATTGCTACCCAACCCTCCCTGAGGAAGAGAGAGCAGTCCTCTGGATGCTCAATCTCTTCCTCCCCTGCCAACCCCCGGCCACCCGGGCTCATTCTCGAACCCGGGTCGCCGGCATGGTGCTAGGTGTGGCGTCCAGTGCCTCAACCCTCAGCACCACCGGGCCGGGCACCATATTTCATATTAACTGCAATAATCCAGTAACCCAACAGTTTTCATTCCCAATAGAGTCCCTATGTGATTATCAATAACATTTACTGTTTTGGCAATAGGGATTGAAGCAATTGCCGAAGACATCAGAGGGAAGATCTCGAGAATATGCTGAATCAAAGAGAGCAAATGTGAATTTACAAACTTGGAGCACTAAGGCAACCTGGTCTTAATGGTAAATTCGAGGTCATACACTTTCTGAAAAAATGCAAATGAGGGTATAGAATGTTGTGACACCCCCTCCCAAACAGTAAATTTTACTGATCAAAATGGGACTCTATTGTGAATGAAAAATGTTGGATTACTGGATTATTGCAGCTAATATAGTATGTGGTATCTGATCCTCTTGGTGTTCTTTTTTATCATAGTTGCCATGGGATGCCTTGTCTGCCTGACTACGAGCCGAAGACATAATGGATTAATATAAACAACAATATAAACACTATTTTTTTATTTATATAAAAAAAAGCTATTGACATTGAAAATACAGTTTTTGCTTTTTAAACAACTGATAATATAATAATCACTTTTGGTTTATATCATTATATGTCTTTGATGCTTAAAAGAGACATTTGATTTATTAAGTCACATGATTTATTTGTTCAACACATGGTGCTCACTGGTTTAAAATATGTGAACATGAGTAGAAAATTAGAATGTCTCAACCAGTGAGTATTCTCCGGAGAAGCCCCATAGCAAGGGGTAAAATATAAGACTGTCCTACAACTGCTGTGATTCACCTGGAATGGTTGAATAAAATATAAGTTCATTTGAACTAAAAACTGTTCTAGAGTCCTTATTGCAAGGGCAACGGCTACACCTCTTTACTTGACAAATCCAATTAATCCACCATTTCTATATCTTATCAAACTGAAAAATCCTCAAGTACTCACTACTACCACCGTGGGTTAAAAAAACATAGATGGTCTAGCTTCTCCTCACATACTGTAGGTAAAATGCTTACAGTACTACAGTTTTCAGCTATCTTTCTAGCTCTTGAACCAAGTCTGTCACTTCTACAGTGTGGAATTATTTTTCTGTCAGCAAAATTTTCCATGCATATCAATTTGTACCCTCCATAAATGTGTACCCTCTGTAAACTAGTGTAACCCCCATGGTAGGGTTGTTTCATATCTTGGCAATACAGCTCTCAAATACCATCTGAAGACACAATTAACATTGCTTGACCTGCCAAAAATCATGTCCTCCACCTCCCAGACAACCAATGAGAAGGATCAGGATGTAGAAATGCATAGTGAATTTTGTGAACTTGATGGGGGCAGAACCACTGCCAGTCCTAGGACCACCATTACTACCAACCATTAACATCTGTGGCTCATCCAGTGATGCCACTGAATGTAGAACTCCACCACCCCAGTATCCATCTGGCAAATGAAGCACAGTATCTAATAAACCAGTAGGAGCATGTTGTAAACAGCTAACATTGCCTTAGACATTTTAGAGAAAAAAATATTTTATACAGAACCCATGCAAATAATTTTCATCTTAATCATGAACCTGGGGAAATGTTGGCTGGAGCTCTTCTCCCATACCTTTTAGTAGATCATGAGGATTTTAGGGAAGTCATGAAACTGGCAGAGCCTCTTTACAATGTCCCTCATTGAAGGTACTTTGCCTATGTTGAAATACCACACATTTCTCAGGCATCGGAAGCAACAGTGATGCTTGCACTTAAAAATGCAACAGAGGGTGGGATTATTCATGTCATGACAGATATGTGAATATGGATTATATGTCCCTTACTGCTCATTGAGTCAGCTTTTCTTGGGCTGCTTCAAAAATAAAACAGACCTAAAATGATGGTGCTGCTGCATATAAAGAAGTCTGGGCAAAGTCATACAGCTTCAGATATGTTGCAAGAACTAAGTGAGTTCCTTAATGATTGGATTTATCCTCATGGTCTAAAAATTTGGCTTTATAGTAAGTGACAATGGATCCAGCATCTTGAAAGCAGTACAGGATGGAGGGTTTGTGCATGTTTCTTGCTTTGCACATTACTTGCTTTTAATTGTCAGTGGGTTCCTGAACAATGACACAAAAGATGATGGTATGATTGCTGTTTGCAAACAAATTGTGACTCACTTTTCTCATTCAACCAAGGCAGTACGGATATTATCTAAACTGCAAAATAAACCCTATCTCACCTATTAAAAGCTGATACACTATATTTTCACTCAGTATAAATCAACTGTCTATATGCTGCAGCGCAATTTGGAACAAAAGCAAGCTGCACATGAATATTGCTCAAATTACATTGTTGGTGATGGCATTATGCCTTCTGTACTGCAATGGAAGTTAATGGTGAAAGTGTGCTGTATCCTAGTTCCTTTTGAGACAGCTACAAGGGACATGTCTGCAGAATGTTTGACTGAGTCAGGTTATCTCACTTATATTGCTGATTACACATCATCTGACTGTTCTGACTCAACAGATGGAGACAGGTTTGAAGAAGAAACTAGATGTTGGCAGCATCATGGAAATTTTGTAAAAAGAATGCCTGAGTGCTTCCAAAAAGATAACAAATTATTTGCAATGACCAAATCAAAATGCTACATTCTCGCAACTCTCTTAGATCCCAAGTTCAAGCCTATAGATATAAAAAGACATAATGTAGAGCACTACAAATTTCGGCTATTAGACGAGATGCAGCAGTCACAGGACTCCAACACAAACACACACAGTAGATTCTCATCTCTGCAACCTGCAGGTCCATCATCACAAACTGATACAGGACAGCAAAAGTCATCACATTTGAGCAGTAGTTCTTCCACAACTCCCAGTTCACACCTAGTATCAAACTAAATCTGTGGCAAAACCATTCACAAATCATTGCCATACCAAATTACAATGTTTCTTCTTCTAAGCGTTCTCTTTCCATTGTGGTAGACAATTATCTGCAAGAACCACCTGTTCCTATTGATGCATGTCCTATTGGTACTAGAGATCAAAAAAGTTAATATTTTTATTTTTTTTAGTCTTTTGGTAACCAGGTAAGGCCCACTAGGCACAAGTGCCTGTTTTCAGGGGTGACCTGGGACTACTGAGCAGTTAAGTGACTTGCTCAGAGTCACACAGTATGCAAGTGGAGGTTGTAAGAATCAAACTCAGGTCTGGTCTGCTGGATGTATCAAGCTCGTTCACACCTCGTTCCTCTAACCTCTAGGCTATACTGCCAGCCATGTATATGGCCCAAGCTGTACAGTGAAGCCTTTAAATACATTGGTTGTCCTTCAACAAGTGTCTCTTCTGAATGCTTGTTTAACACAGCTGGCAATACTGTGTCAGACATCAGAAATAGACTGCTGCCAGAAAATGTACAGATGTTAACATTCATTATGGTTAATAAGGCAAATTTTTCATATCCCTACAAAAATACACACACTGCTGATCCTGATCAAGTGACTGATGTTACAGATGATGATGACAACTCAGATGGTGGTTGGTAAATACTGTGTGAATAAAAAAGGAACCGATTTTGAGGAACTGTGGTGTCTAATTGTGCAATTTTACTGTGGATCATATCTACAAGTCTCTTTCATCGTTTGTGTCTAATGGCAAACTCTTTTGTAGATAGGGCATAATGTCAACATTTTACATGAAAAATTAACATCAGTGGGAACAGGGCCAATGGCATTATGACATCACATACCAACTGCTGCAGTTACAGTAAATGTTAACTGAGTTAGTATGTGCTGAGAAAACCACCTTTTTGTTTATATTAACTACATTTCACTTATATAGCAGCTGATGTAGTATCTAATAAAAAGCTGTACAGTATGAATTATTGATGTTTGCCTCAAAATAATGGATTGTGTGTTGTTTTTATTTAAATGTCTAATGACTGAATGCAATTATGAATATAATATGTACACCAGTTCTACGTGCTGTGGGCCTGATTCTAGAAGAGATACATCTGGCATAACTTGATTTGTACTGAAAAGAATGGTGCAAGTAGCAAGTTATGCCAGCAGTTGCGACATACAGTATTCTACAAAGTGGCCTGCGACATGACACAGGCCACTTGCTCCAAAGTGGACATATGCCAGCACTTATGCCCTAAACCCCCTGTGACATGGCACTGGGGGTTTATGGTAGCAGTTGAGCACTATACTGGAAGGGCAGCAACAATGTCCCCAATGTTGGGATTCTACAACAACCCCCTGAAGAGAACCGTTAATGTAAGTTACACCAGCATTTAGCTAGCTTAACTGTACTTACACCCTCTGGGGGTTGTGTAGATCTGCCAGCAGACCGGCATCCAATCCATGTGCCTTCCCCCCATGCCCTGACCACCACAGTAGGTGCCCCTCAGGGCATCTCTCACCCCTCCAGCCACTGATCCCCCAGATGGTATGTGCCCAGCAGGGCATCTCACACAGCCAGCCTCCCAATCCCTCAACCTGTCCATGCCCTGCAGGGCTGCCCACAGACCCCATACTCCCAAACCCCCACACTATGTAGTACCCTACAGGGCAGCTGTGGTACCCTCCAGGACCAATTTCCCAAACCCCAAACACAGGACCCTGCACTGCCACCAAATGTACATACCCCCTTATTCCCTGGTAGTCTATTGGCCCCCCACCCAGCTGTGCCAGTGCACCCCGCACCTCCCAACCCATCCCCGCTGGTGACTGGGCACAGCCTACTCTCTCACCTCCATGGCCAGCCACCAACTGAGCTCTTGTAGGAGTGCTTACTGTATAATTGCACTCAATGTAGAGATGTACATTCATGCATTGAGCATGATTACAGTAAGCGCCTCCCAGAGCTCAGTCAGAGGTTGGCCATTGAGGTGAGAGGTGGGCTGTGCCAGTCGCCGGCTGAGGATGGGTCGGGGAGTGCGGGGTGGACTGGCTCAGCTGGGTGGGGGGCCACTAGACTACCAGAGAATAAGGGGGTATGTACATTTGGTGGCATTGCATGGTCATGGGTTTGGGTTTCGGGAAATGGGTCCTGGGAGTGTAACACAGCTGCCCTGTGGGGCATATCCTTGTTTGGGGGACAGGGGGCTGGGGGGACACAGCTGCCCTGTGGGGGAGGAGAATGTGACTTGTGACATGCCCTTCAGTTACTACCTTTGTTTGGTGTAGCCATTAGCATGTCGCAAGTCATAGGACTTGGCTGCAGGGACCCTACCCCTTCTAGAATTGGGCACAGGGTCCATGTCACAACTGAGTTTGGTACAAGTTGTCTTTGGTGGTGATTTGCACCATTCTTCTAGAACAGCACCCTGTGACTACAGTACCTTGACTTTGTTAATGATAGAAAGTTTGATGCATACTGTAGCAACTTTTGAGTTACTTATCTAAAAGTGGAAGCTGCAAGTAGCTGTGATCAGCTAATGTAAATTAGTGTTTTATTCATACTTCACAGAAGAATGTTCAGTGAACAGAAGCAGCAAAAAGAAGCAGAAGTTCTCTTTAACTTGTTCATGATGGCTACTATACATATGCGCTAATCTGTATGTAACACAGTATAGAGAGACTCAGACTTGTTTAACTTTGATTACAGATAGAACTGAATTTTGGTTTCAGCATTATTTATTTTCTTGACTTATACATGAAGTAACCACTGCTTTAATAAGTACTTCTGAATCTGGACTGTTTTATGTAGAATAGATGACTAAAGCCTTCAAAAATAAACTGATGATGATGATATAATCTTCAAGTTAATAAATAAAGATAGTTATTGATTTATTTTTGCACTCAGGGAATCTAATGCAGCTGCTACAGGAAACATTTAATGTATGGGTGGGTGGTGGCCCTGTTAGCACCTGCCAGTGGCTGACTTTAGCAAACAGAAGAAACCACAGATAAGCCTAGCTATAGTCCTGTCAAAATCACAAATGATCATCTCTCTCTCTCTCTCTCTCCTTATATTGAACAAATTTTATTTCTTTTTGTCCACAGATTCATGACATGTATTGCACTGTTAATCTACAAAAACAAGTGGACACTCACCAACCAGAAGAAACACAAGGGCTCCAGAAGTATTACAATTTCTTACTCCAATTTTATTCTGACTGACACAGTCCGAAAAGCGTCAAGCATACTACTATTTGTATTTGGAATAAATTTGGAGTAAGAAATTGTAATACTTTTGGAGCCCTTGTGTTTCTTCTGGTTGGTGAGTGCTCACCTGTTTTTGTAGATTATTCTATTTGAAGGAGCACCACCGGTCCCAGTGCAGCCATTCTTTCTAGGCAAGTATTGCACTGTTACCTTCATTATTTGTAACCCAATTAAAAAACAGGATTTAAATTCTAAAAAAGATTAGAACCCTAGAAGTTTTTTTAAAAGTTCTAGACTAGAACCAGAACCCAGATCTTCAAGTGGGTTCTGACAACTCTAGTTCCAGCCCAGCTTTGAATAATTTAAGGGGCCAAACAATTGATGCAGTTCCTTAACTCTGAGAATTCTCTAGTGAGTACTGACTCCTGAGGATGACCCCCAATGTGCAACACCCACTGCTACAAACCTGTTTGGGCCATTGTATTATACCTATAGGTCTGCTTTGATGTCAGCAAGGCATGCCAGTGCATTCTAGTTGACATGACAGGTACACATTCCTTAAAGGACAATTGACACAGTGGTGTGAATTTATCTACTAAGGTAGTCTGCATGGGTCTCAGTGACAACAGACCTAGTGTGCCTGGCTGTGAATGTACCTGTATGTATATAAGCCATAATGAACTTTCCTTGTTAGTGGCTGTTACTGGGCTAGGTAACAGGGACCAGACAGTATGTTCATGTATCTGTTGACACACCTCCACACTGCTTTCACTTTTACACAGTTTTAAATAACTCGCATTTTTCTTTTTGATCCACATGCATTTTTTGTCACAGATATCAAGCTTGACTTTTCAGACTACATTAAATGGGGACCTGTTGCTGAGCTCAGCAACTAAAAGGACTGTTAGCTAACCATCCCCAACACACACACACACACACACACACACAACTGCTTTCACTTCCACAAAGCTCCAGTGGAATTTTGTTTTTGTGAAGCAGATTTTATTTTGTGCTGTCATGGTTACAGGATCTGTTCCCTGCACACTGAGGAGGGTGTTAGGGTATTGACTGACTCCTTCACCCCCCACAGTTCACCAAGCATGTCTTGCCTGTGTATGCATAGTCTTTTTTTCTGTGACCCGCATCCTACATACACGTAACTGTGTGCATGCATTGGTGTTTTAAAAACCGCTGCAGTTTTTTTTCAGTGGGTCAGGATTCAATCACTGAATTCTGTTCATCGTCTCTTTCAACTCAACTCAACTCAACTCAACTAATCTTTATTTCTTTAAAAGCACAGATCAAAATATCTAAGCGCTTGTACAAAAAGATGAAATACAGCAGAAATGCACAACTCACAGAGTTAAAACCTATAAAATAACAGTATTCATTAAAATATATTATCAGGATTTTGAAAAGGCGAATCTAAACAAATAAGTCTTCAGGGCCGACTTAAAGCCCTCCACGGTTGGGCACTCCCTTACTGAATGAGGTAGAGAATTCCGCAGGGTTGGTGCCACAAATGAAAAGTCTCTAGCACCAGATAACTACAAACTGATCCTGGGAATCTCCAGCAATCCCTCATTGGCAGAGCAAAGTGGGCTGAGGGGGCAATAAGGACACAGGAATTCTTGCAGGTTGCATGGATCCTGTCTGTGTAGGGCATTGTAGGTCAACAAACCAAGCTTGAAGGTGACACACCACTGAACTGGCAGCCAGTGCAGGCTGTGGAGCACAGGTGTGACATGTTAAGATTGAGGTAAGCCAGTCAACAACCTGGCCATCGCATTCTGCACCAGCTGCAAGTGGCAAATGTCAACCCCTGGAAGCTTTAGGTATATGGATTTACAGTAATCAAGGCACGAGGTCACAACAGCATGGACCAAAGTTGGAAGGTCATTGGGTGGGATCAGGTGTTTCACCCGGCGATAGTCCTCAGATAGTAAAAAGAGGTTTTAATGATGGCCGCCACCTGTGACTTAAGTGTCAGCCCTTCATCAAAAATAATGCCCAGATTACGCATCAAATCTGAGGTCATCAGCTGGCTGCCCCCGAGACAAAACCCAGAAGCCCACCTAGCTAACTGTCACTCAACCTGATGACCCGGGTCCACAACCAACACCTCGGTCTGGTCAGGACTCAGCTTCAACCAGTTGGCATTCATCCAATCCTGGATCTCGGCGAGCCAGTTGTTAAACTCCGAGACTGCATCATCCTGCCTGGGCATAAAGGATATGTAGAGCTGAGTATCATCTGCATAGTAGTGAAAACTCAGCCCATACCACCTCACAATGTCCCCCAATGGCAGCATATATACCATGAACAACATGGGTGACAACACAGAGCCCTGAGGAACCCCACATGGCAGGGAGACTGGATCAGAGGAATAAATCCCCAACACCACTGTCTGAAACCTGCAAGTGAGGTATGAATGGAACCACCTGAGGACCATACCTGACAGTCCACAGATGAACCTCAGGTACTCCAGAAGCACACCATGATCCACGGTGTCAAATGCTGCAGAGAGATCAAGGAGAACCAAGACTGACTAGGTCTTCCGATCTCTCGCTATCAGGAGATCACTGAGTACACGGACAAGTGCCATCTGAGGGCTATGCCTCTTCCTGAATCCCAACTGGAGAGGATCGTAGATCTTGTGAATGGTAAGATGACCTTCCAGCTACAGCATGACTGCCTTCTCAGTAACCTTCCCTACAAAAGGAAGGTTAGAGACAGACCTGTAGTTAACGAGACAGTCGGAGTCAAGAGACGATTTCTTAAAGGAAAACTCCATGTTAAAATCAAAGAAATATAAGTATTTCACTTTTTTCTGTGTTATAACCTCCTCCCAGTGTTTGTTTTCCCTCTGGCTGTGAGAGCTTTTTTTTCTAACTTTCACTGGCAGTTTTATTGCCCCTGGAGGCTGCCATTCTGGTTTCATTTATGGCCTCCTCTCCCAAGCAGTCTTCCCAGAGTGCCCTTTGGTGTGATGTCTAATCAACCCTGCCAGTGTCTTGTTACAGAGTCTGTCACAGCTCAGCCAGAGAGAATACTTCTTCCAGAGGGGAGACACTGCTAGATTTTGGGTGCGTGGAATCATTATAATTTTTTGATATTAGTACCTTGTCCTGCTATATTTTGCTGTGTGTATGTGTGTGTGTTCATCATGTCACTGTTTACAGTGGTTGTGTCTGCACTGTGCACTTATCTGGCTATTTGTCTCAGTCCCTTTCAGTTTTGACACCAGTACTAAGTAGCAAACATTGAACATCACCTTATAGGTTGTTAGAGTAGAACATAAAAGGAAATAATATGCAGAATTGGAATGTTTTATATAACCTAGCATGGAAACATCATGGAGCTCATCTATTTGTAATACAAGTTAGTGGTTGCTCCTCAACAATGCTACTTGACACTTCCCCTTCCCCGTCACATAACAGAGTACACATCAGGTTCTCAACAGCAGTTACTGCTGTCTGTAAACTGTCTACTGTTTCACATTGGAAAGGACAGGTTTTTCTAAAGTGGCATGTTATACTAGTCATGATGTTCCAACTGTTTGAGATCTGTCATGAATTCGATCACTGAGGAAGTACACACATCATCTTGAGTGTAGTACAAATAAAGTACTGTAAGTCAGATTCCCACAGCAACAATTAACCTTAGACAGCACACCTAAAAATCCATAGCAACTCTGCACTTTCTGTATTACCCACATATGGGAATCCACTACATTTAGTACTGAGCACTACATTGGGATCCACTACCTCTAGCTCTGCAAAAGCATCAACACCTCCTGGGACATGCTCCCATGAATCACTGAATAGCATATCAAATTAACTTTTTGTTTTACTGTATATAAGCCTATGTCTGCATTTTTTTTATTTCATAGTGCTTAGCAATGAAAATTAATTGCATACATTATTTAGCAGACAGAGTAGCTGTGTTCCCTCAATCCACATTATTATGCACAGTGCCCTCACTTTGCATTTATGCATGCCACCAGCACACAGTTGCACAGAATCTGCTGCCACTTTTTCGATCAACAGGTTTTGTATTGTTGATTAAATCAAATGTGTCTTGAATACAATACAGAGCTGTTAGGCAAATCAAATAGTTTTGCAGCTGGTGTCATCCTAAGGCTGAGCATGCATCAGGAAGGTTTGTGTTTAAGTGATCTCCATGAGCCCTCTCCTAGATTTCGTCTGGTAGCTAGTATTGTATTGACTGGAACTTTGATTATTCACCCCCGTGTTAAGCAAATATTTGTAGTCCTGCTTGATAGTGCTATAGTCTTCCCTTTGGAATATTGTTAGTGCTGACAGTGAATGCATGGTTTTTATGTTGGCTTGTGTGCACATACAAGCAGCATAGTGGCACCATACAACTTTTAAAGGTGTGCTATCTGCTCTGCCAATGCCCCATTCCATTTTTCAGGTGGGGCCACACCACACCAATGAATGGCCAAGCTGTCTATGACAGCACTTCAGATGCAGTGGCATACAGTTGAAAGGAAACCATCACTGCAATCAATGGTGGTAATGTGTAGCAATTTACACACGCATCAGCAAGCAGCGGCTGTCGTCAGCAATTTACATATTGCCGGCATTAAGCAAACAGCAGCTGTTGTCAAGTCTTCTCTCAGTCCCCAAGAAATTTACATACACAAAAGCCATTGGGGGTGCCCAATCCCCCTATCAACATGCCCCCTCGCCAGTTCATTTGCCAATGGAGTAGCCCAATCCCGATTGGCATGATGCCCCTCCATGTGTTGTGTGCCGAGGGAGTGCCCAATCCCCCTCTGCTTATGTGCCCCTCCCAGCACACAATATGGCCGACAGGATGCCCAATCCCCATCTGCTCCACTCCCCCCCCAAACCAACATCCAGGTGGCACGTTAAGATTCCACCCCAATGTGCCAAATGTTCAGCATCTTATTATTTTTAAAAAACTTATGGCACCAAATTTTCACCATGGGGTTCTTGGGACCCCTCCTCATGCATTCAGTCACTGTCATGGTGTTATTAAGTCCCAAAAGGTGATTTTGCCAGTTTCAACTGCTGGATCAACATTAGACTCCTTGTGATCTACTGTGTGAACCACTGTGCCCCCCCAACACCATATCAGAACTTGAATGCAACAGTCTGTCCATGGTAAAGAATCCACCCCCATGCCCTGTTACTGCAGAACATACTTCACTATGATATGACATATTGTTCTTTCTCTGATATCCTTCTCCACATAACAATTTGGCAATACTGCATCATATACCCAGTCTGTCATGGTGAGCTACAAACACTGCCACTGTTCCAGTTTTGCACGATAATGCACTGTGAAACGAATATGAACCTTGTGATCTTGTTTCTCCCCACCACCAACATTCAATTTGGTTGTTGCAGTGATTTACTACCATTAAATTCCTGTTTGATCACAGAGACTCCACCGAGTTGTGAAAACAAAAATGTTATCCTTGGTTACTGATACTAGGGAGAGGGCACACCTGTCAACTAGTGCTTGGAATCCTTGTTTGGTGTCCTCCAACCTATACCTAATATAAATTCACTCATGACACTAGATACTCCACCAGCCGATGTTTAACCCCCGGAACCTTTCGTTCTAAAGTCAATCCAGGACATGGCATGCATTGCTATATTTCCACTTTATAAATGCTGATCTCCGTGGTTAGTATTTTTCCACCACCACTAATGCAAAAATGGCACACTACAAGAAATTCTTAAGAGATAAAGACCTCTAGTCCCATGCAGTCTGCCCTTAGGCCCTATAGGGCCACTGACACTAGGTGATCAATGGCTTTTCATCACTTCATCCCCTCACGTGCTTCCCTCAGGCCTATCCCATACATGTTTAAACCTCTCCACTGTGCTTGCCCCCACTACCTCCTCTGGCATACTATTCCAAGTCTTTACTACCAGTTTTGTATTAAAAAACGTTCTCACATTACCTCTTAATTTACACACTTCCAATTTCATAGTGACCCCAACTGCACCTTGTTTATGCCCTTGACATACTTGAAAGTTTCAATTATGTGCCTCGCTGTCTCCTCTACTCCAGTGAGTAAATACTGTGCTCCCTTAGCCTAGCCTCTCCTCATATCTTCGTGGTACAAGCCCTGCACCATCTAGGGCACCCATCAGGGCACTTTAAGAACTGACTCATGTTACAACCAAACCTTACTTCACGGGTTATCATCCCGTTTCCGAATTAGTTTGTATTATTCTTTTCCTATAGTCTATCAACAGTTAGTAAAATTCAAAAATGTTCCAAGTGGAGGACATGTAAGTCAAGTGACAGTTCTTGTGCAACTGGTTTTATTGTCTTATTTATTTATTTTTTTTTGCCATTTACTTTTTATTGAATTTTAAACACATTTGAGGTACAGAGACTTACATTGCCAATCGCCTTACAACAAAACCAGACAATGATAAATGTACAATATGAAAATAACCATAAACATGTCAGAAGCCTCTGACCCCCCACCCTCCTCAAGAAGCCCAACCCCCACACCCCCAAAGGATATTATATACTATGAATATTAAACAAACTTGTGGTACAGAGGCTTACATTGCCAAACACCATGCAACAAGTCCAGACTATAATGAATGCACATCATGTAAAATAATCATAACACACATCATAAGCCTGACCCCACCCACCTCCCCTTGAAAAACCCGACCCCACATCATCCCCCACAAGGCATTGTATACAAGATTGAATGACATGGAAACCAGCACTAACATATTTAGGAGTAAGCAATTTCTAACTGGGACCAGAGTCTATCGAAAAGAGGCATTTGGTTATGCAGTATCGCAATCATTCTCTCTATCCTGAGGCTCGTTAACAATTCCCTTAGCCATTCTGTATAAGTAATTGTAGTTGAATCTTTCCAATGTTTAAGAACCAATCTTTTCACAGTAATGGAAATCAGCGTCATATGGTATTTCCTCAATTTAACCGGGAAACCAGACAGATCCCCCAATAGACAGACCTCTGGTGTAAACATCACACCTATACCTAGCAATGGATTCGCTCTAGTTCTAATTTCTCTCCACAATGGAGCAACTTTTGGACAATGCCAAAATATATGTAGCAGATCAGCCTCCCCGGAGCCACATCTATAACATTTGGGCTCCTGTAGCACCTTCAAATCAACTAGTTTCTGAAGTGTATAATAGATATTGTGCAAGATTTTAAATTGGGTTAATCTGAGACAATCCTGTCTCATATATTTATGATAGTTCCCCCAAATCCGGGACCATTGTCTTATTATTTTACATAAAGGGCTACTCACAATGATGCATCATAAGCTCACTAATGATGCAGTCTGTGCAAATAGGTGCTTGTGTAATTGTAGTTTAAAAAAAAAATAAAAACACTGGAGACTGATGAGCAAAACTCAATGTATGCGTGTGGGTGCAAGGAGCAGAGTGCTCACTAGCAATCATGCAGTAATCCAGCACTTAGATACATGTATTACTTTAGCCACTCATTGTCTCTGGATATACCCAGAATCCTTCAAATGGTAGAAAGCCAATATAATCTTCTTCATCTGATGGAAATTGTTCCCGTATGGCATTCACAATGCATGATGGAATTACAACACGATGTCCATACCCAAGCCAGCGTCCCTCATAGAGCCAGATAATGTAGTCACGATAAGCCACAAACCGGAACATCCTAAAAAAAAAAAAAAAAAAAAAGCTATATTAAAAAATGGAGCTGGTGAATTGTTTGCTTCATAATGCCAAACAATCGCCTTATATAAACACATTTGTCAGCCATGGTGTAACATAATGTTTCACTGCTGCTACATTGAAGCAAATGCTTTCTTTTGAACTGTACTTTAGGATTCAGTTCTTCATGTGGCTGCACCCATTAGACCGAGCCCCACTGGCCCATCACCCATCTCCTCCAGTGGTATTACTTTAGGAAGTGTGCAGTTTTGGAGGCCGCACTTAAAAAGGGACATTGCACTCCTAGAGAGGGTCCAGAGGAGGGCAACCAAAATGATCTGGGGCTTTGATGAATGTATCTATGGGGAGAGGCTCGAGGAGCTCAACAACATTTACAGATTGGAGGAAAGGAGGGACAGGAAGGACATAATAGAGGTATTCAAGTACATGAAGGGGATAAATGGGGGGTGCTCAGTCGAGTGTTCAAAATGAAGGGGGGGCAACTAGAGGGTACTGGTGGAGGCTAGAAGCAGGGGAGACCCTCGGGAAAGGAGGAGGTGCTACTTCACTGAGAGGGTGGTGGAACAATGAAATGTGCTACCCAGTGGACTAGTGGAGGGAGAGATTGTGGAGGGATTCAAGAGTGGTCTTGACATGTAGAGGGGAAGGGTTGAACTGGTGAAGTCCAATACAAGGGAAATATCTTGGACTGGGAATGTAGAATCACAAGGGGGTTGGGGAGGGACAGCAAGGGCAGCTCCCACTTTGGAGGCTGACCAACTGAGCAGACATGAAAGACCATTAGGCCTACTCTGCTGGCATTTTAGCATGTTGGCATGTTAATCATGGCTGTAGGCATGCCACTGGGCCACTGGTGCAGAGGCTGTGGATTAACATTCTTCATCCTGCAACTGCAAGGGATGTCCCATGTTTCCTTCTCCATTGTTGGGTTGTGACATGTCAATGCACATTGGAATCCAGCATCACCCACCCTTCCGTTGGCACCCTCATCCGTCCTACCCTCTGAGGTCAGTCATGTGGGAAGACAATGAAGCCTACCTCCTCCAGATGTTCAATCGTATCTCCAAAGGTAACACCTGGCAGCCTGTCTTTCCTGAATGAGGTTTGATGACATGCCATGAGGTGCACTGTCCAGTGCCTCACTCATCAACAGGCTTTTTTTTTTTTTTTTAGGGAAACCATTGTACCTTTGCTCAAGTGCTGAACTTTAGATGGTTGTAGATGGTTTAGATGATGTTTAGGAAACTGGGGAGGGGTCTCAAGCAAGTAGCTACTTCTGTCACTTTCTCAGAAGTACTACCTGTGAGAGGCAAGGGAGAGCATAGGAGTGCATGCACCAGGAACTTTAACTCATGGTTGAAGAACTGGTGCTGTGAGGAAGGGTTTGGATTCATTGGTGACTGGGGACCCATCTGGAGGGATGGAGGTTTGTTCAAGCCTGACGGCCTGCATCCATCCTGGAGGGAATCAAGCACTCAATGATAAGTTTAAATGCTACATTGATGCAACTTAAACTAGCAAAGGGGGTGGCAGGCCGCAAGGATGGTACCTACTGCTCACCCCCCACAGCTAGTAATGGAACCAGTGAACCAGAGGAGTGGCTATCTCTGCAAAGCAGTGTGCAAAAGTTGGAATTAGTGTCCAAAGGTGGATAAGCAGAAAGGGCAAAATTCAGCAGAAGGGCAGACAGCAAGGAGAACCAGGGATAAATGACAACCAAGGAAGGGCTGGAGTAGAACAGTGAAGCAGTCTAGGGAGGTCAAATCATGGAAAGCCATGTGTGCAAATGCCAGGAGCCTTAGCAACAAGATGGAAGATCTGGAGGCTGTCATGGTACAGTCAGACCTGACATTGTGGCCATCACTGAAACCTGGTGTAATGATAACCATGACTGGGAGATGGCCATACCTGGCTACAACATATTCAGAAGAGACAGAGCAGGCAGGAAGGGAGGAGGTGGCACTGTATGAGAAAATGACATAAGGGCCACACAGATCCAGGAGGAACAAAATGGGAGAGATACTGTGGGTTAAGCTGGAAAGGAAAATGGGGCCAGCCATCCACACAGGTGTGGTCTATAGACCACCAGCCCAGGAGGAAGAAACAGATAGGAGTTGATGCTAGCGTCCAAAGGATGGCTGACAAGGGTAGGTAGTACTGGTTGGAGACTTCAATATACCAGATGTGGACTGGAGCATCCCAGCAGCAGCATCAACTAGGAGCAGATTTATCCTGGACTCCCTTCAGGGTGCCTTCCTCAAGCAACTGGTCATGGAACCAACTCGGCAGAAGGCAATACTGGACCTTGTGCTCACAAACAGGGACAGTGTGATGGGAGTAACAGTGGGGGAGCACCTGGGTAACAGTGACCACCAGTCATTGTGGTTTGAAATCACAGAAAGAGCAGAACCAAACCACACAAAAACACGTATCCTGGATTTTAGGGGGGCAGACTTTGGGAAAATGGGAGATGCTTGAAAGAGGCATTAAGGGGAATGGGACAGGAATCAGGGATTGAGGAACAGTGGGCAGTATTTAAAATGGGGATTATAAGAACAACAGAATTATGCATTAAGCAGGTTAGCAAGAGGAAAAGAGGAGACCATTATGGTTTTCCAAGAGGTAGCAAAAGTGAAAGCCAAAAAGACTGCATTCAGGCAATACAAAAGACACAGGCAGAAGGGATAGGGAGAAGTACCAGGAGAAACAAGGGAGGCAGGGAAGTCAGTAAGGAAGCCAAAGCTCAGACAGAAGAACACATTGCAAAATCAGTGGTTAAAGGGACAAAACCCTTTTACAGGTACATAAGTGAAAAAGAAGGACAAGGAGGGATAGTTAGACTGAAGGCGGAGGATGGGAGCAGCGTGGAGGATGACAACAGTAAAGCTGACATATTGAACAGGTATTTCTGCTCAGTCTTTACTAAGGAAGAGGGTAATGGGTCTGAAGGGAGTACAAGGGTGAGAATGGTGCAGAAATGGACACAAGTCCCTTTACACGAGAAAGGGGTCCTGAAGGAACTGGAAGTAATAAGAGTTGACAAAGCAATGAGGCCAGGTGGGGTGCACCAGGGTCCTTAAGAACTAAGAGGGTGGTGGCTGAACCTCTGGGCTATCCTGTTCAGCCAATCACTGGAAACAGGAGGTACCCAAAGACTGGAGGACAGCAGATGTAGTCCCTAATACAAAAGTGGGAACAAAGAGGAAGCAGGAACTACAGACCAGTCAGCCTCACCTCGGTAGTGGGAAAGATCATGGAAGCACTACTGAAGGAGAGTTGGTGGAACATCTGGTTGTCAATGGACTACAGGACCCAAGGCAGCATGGTTTCACCAGGGGAGGTCATGTCAGACCAACCTCATTGAATTTTGACTGGGTGACTAGGGAGGTGGATCAGGGAGGGCAGTGGACATGGCCTATCTGGACTTCAGCAAGGCCTTTGACACTGTGCCACATAGAAGACTATTACACAAACTGGGGAATATGGGTGTGGGCAGGACAGTAGTGTGGTGGGTAGGTAACTGGCTGGGTGGCAGGACACAGAGGGTGGTGGTAAATGGCTGTCACTCCACAGAGGGAAGAGTGACCAGTGGGGTACCACAGGGATCAGTGCTGGGACCGGTCCTATTCAACATCTTCATCAGTGACATTGCACAGGATAAGAAGGCAGAATTTCACTGTTCGCTGATGACACAAAGCTCTGTAACAGAGTAGACACACAGAGGTGTAGACAGAATGAGAAGGGACCTGCAGAAACTTGAAGAATGGTCAAGGGTTTGGCAGTTGAAATTCAATGCAAAGAAGTGCAAGATAATGCATATGGGGCACAAAACCCTGGCACAATATATCAGTTGGGGGTGAGGATATAGCATGCACCAAGCAGGAAAGGGATCTTGGGGTTGTCATCTGTGATGACCTCAAGGTGGAAACAGTGTGACAAGGCATCAGGTAAAGCAAATGAGATGCTGGGATGTATAGGCAGGGGCATCACCAGCAGGAAAGGAGGTCATAATTCCGCTATACAAGACACTAGTGAGGTCCCACCTGGAGTACAGTGTACAGTTCTGGAGACCATACCTATGTAAGGACATAGACAGGGTAGAGAAGGTTCAGAGGAGGGCAACAAAGATGGTGCATGGGTTGCATCACAAATCCTATGAAAGACAGGTTGAAGGAACTGAACATGTACTCCTGGAGGAGAGGAGGAGAGGGATATGATAGAGACATACAAGTATCTTACAGGAGGAACAGGTGCAGGAAAACACTATTTTAAGCAAAAAGATGTTTCAGGACTAGAGGGCATGGGATGAAGTTGGAGGGAGACGATTCAGAGGAAACATGAGAAAGAATTTCTTCACAGAGCGGGTGGTGGACAGGTGAACCCTGCCAGAGGAAGTGGTGGGGCTGAAACAATCACGGGATTTAAGAATGCATGGGATAGACATAAAGGAATTCTAGAGGTCAGGGGTAAGGGGAAATAGACTTCTAGGAAAACAAACTGAACTTACATGCTCAAATGGGCAGACTAGGTGGGCCATAGGCCCTTATCTGCCGACACTGTCTATGTATCTATGTATCTATGTAATATTCTGTGACCAACATTACATGATGCACTTCAGTTGTCTGGGTATATATTTTGCTGCAAGTTTCATACTGCTATCAACCTACTTCCACATTATTCATGTCAAGAAGTGTGTCGGATACAGTTACACTGAAAACTATTCGATCCATCCCCTATACAGATGTCACCTAAATGTCCAGCTCTATATACCCAGACTATCTTTCTGAAAATGTGGGTTGCAAGCAAAAGCTTTCATGGGAAAGCACAGCCACAACACACTTAGAGGAGCTGTAACTGCTGTGGTGGAGGAGAGGGGGTAACTGCAGGCCGCATTGGTGGTGGAGGTGTGTGTGCACTAGAGGGATTTCATGCTACAAATTGGCAGCAAGAGAGGGCTCAGGGATAATCCATTTCCCAGCTGCTGCAATCTGCAGCGAGCAATGGCTTTCTGGGAGAGAACAGGCTGCACTGATAGAGGCCCAATCAGAGGGCAGTGCACCAGTATTGAACTCACTTCTGGGCAATTTTTGAAAATTTTCAAGATTAATTGGAACTCTGATCACTGGGAAACCCAGTGGTATTGTTTTTGGCAGTATGGGTGAGGGTGCTTTTGAACTAAAAACCTGCTAGGATGATGGTGAGGGGACCTTATGTCACTAAAATGGGCATCTTTGGAAGGCTGGCTGGGGGCACATGGTGTGGCGCAGCCATGGCAATTGACTGGGTTTTGAAGTTTGGTGGTTGCCCAGTGTGCCACTAGCTGCCACAGCTTAGGGAGGAGATGGAGGGGATTAGAAGGCAGCAGGGGGACATGGGGGCAATATGGGTGTACTGTAACAGTAGAAAGCCAGGGATAGCCTACGTAAGTGCACCAGCTGGTGTGCCAGACATAGGGAGAGTTGTGCATGGGGTACTCTGGGCACATGGGGACCCAGGCGAAGGGAGCATAAAAGGTGCTGTATCCTCCGGCATAGGGAGAGGAGTGCGTGTGGGTAGTTAGGGGGCACATGGGGACAGTGGTAGAGGGAGCCCAAAAGGTGGATACTTCCAAAGTACGCAAGCATCTGAGGTTGTCCAGAGAGAACTGAGATGGGAGGGGTGGGATGGGTTTACTTTCCTTAGGCTTGCAACTCATTTTGACCCCCTATGTCTGGTAGTAGAGGGGAGTATTTTTTTGGGGGAGGGGGAAAATCAGGCTAGGACAGTGATGGATAGGGTGGAGAAGGGGTGCAGGGACCAAACATTGGGAGGAACAGGAAGGAGGCATGATGAGCGAGAAAGCGGTGGACCGGGGGGGTAGTGGCTCCAGACAGGCAGAGGAAAGGGAGGTGGGAAGGAACAGGTGATCAGGACTGATTCTGCAGAACTTGGGGGGAGTTAGGGTACAGGCCCAGGGGTATGCAAAAAGAAGATGAATGTGGACAAGATGGAAGCGAGTAAGAACAAAGCTAGGCCAACAGATATGGCAGAGGGAACAGTCAAGAGCAGGGTATGGGGACAGCGAAACACCAAAGGATGTTGGGGTGGTGGGGCTGCCCAGGACGGAAGTGGAGTGGGTGGGCAGTGATGATAGGAAGAGGACTACATTTGACAACCTGACTGTGGCAGATGCGAGGAGCTGACTGGCAGGGGAGACAAGAATGAGGGTCAAGGATGTGCAGGGAAGTGAAATTCACCAGGGTGAGCATGGAGGCAAGGTGGGTGGGATTAGAATGCTACTGCTGCTGGCCCAGTGGTGCTGAGGGTTGAGGCACTGGACGCTACATCTAGTGTCACGCCAGTGACCCGGGATCGGGAACGAGTCCGGGCTGTTTCGGGTCAGCAGTGGAGGGAGAGGACTGAGCATCCGATGGACAGCTCTCCTCTCCCGGGAGGGAGGGGGCACTCGCTCTGTGCTTGGCTGGCCCCTGGCAGAGGCCAGAGGCATAGCAAGCACAGGAACAAGCACACCAAGAGGGCTGGGAGTGGCGGGCATCGGCAGGAATGCTTTGACATCAGGGTGCTGGCCACTTCCTCAGAAAGGAGGAAAAACATACCGCCAGAGCATGGGTAGACGGATCACCGGTACTGATGCTAATTGTGACTGACAGTCTGACCACCAGGGGACCCGATGAGACATTGAAGATATCAGGACATTGGGGTCCCATCCCATGCCCGCCTTGTGAGTATATCCATGGCTCCATGGGGGAACCCCTGGTGATTCATGTAAGGCAAGTTGTGGGGTGGTACCTAGGTGTCTCCTGAAGAAGCATAGCTCCGGGGTGAAAGAAGGTGGACAAATACAAAACATAATAATAAAAAAATAGAATGCTACTGCTGGTAGATTCCATGATCAGAGGTATTCAGTGGGAGTACAGTGGGAGGGTAGAACCTGTCCGGGAAAAAAAAAAGGCACCAAAGTGTGACGGTGCTGTGGAGGAGGCAGTATCAAATGCATCCATGGCAGCTTTGAGATGTGGATTATTGGATTCAATACCTCTGGTAATGGTTTGAAGAAGCTTGCTGATAACCGATTCTGGAAGAGCTTCTACTATAGCCTTGAGCGCATGCCAGCGTGTATACTCATATTGAAAGAAGTTTTAGGGAATGGAACCTTCACAGTAAAATCTGTAAACATGCTCTTATGACTGCAACAATGACCGAGTGCTGCTGGGGGTGCCATTTTAGTTTTTATGACTAACAATTGTCAGAAAAATGTGTAGTAGAGTACATGCACATACTGTACTATAAGTACTGTACTGATTAATTCCTTTTTTTTTTGCAGACAAACAGAGTTGATGTACTGTTAAATATTAAATTGGTGAAAATAAAAGCATGAATCAGTGGCTGTGGTCATTTTTCACATATGTGTTGTTTTTCCAATCTGTGCAAAGCATGTATCAATGTTACTTTACTTGTGATGTTTCTTCTACACTTAACATTACATAACTATCTACTTGACCATGATAAATGAAAACCTACAATTAGTCTTTGTAGAAGCTTGAAAGGGTCTGATTTGTAGGTGTGTGGAAAATTTACCTCAGTATTCTAACTTTGTCCAGCACAAGTGCACTAATAAACACTCTATTGATGAACGTAATTGTTAGCAAGTGAGTTCTGCCTAACAAATGAAGTATACAAAGTGAGCTACTTATCACATACTATAAAAATAAACTTATCACCTCAGGGAAGAATAATAGAAATGCACTTTGGTGATTAACCACCTGTCCCAGTTGATGGCTCTAATTGTCACCCTGGGATCACAGTAATCCCATGCGTTTAAACTCCAAGTTAAACACAGACACGTACCACACACACACACACACACACACACACGAAAAAAGGTACTCAGTTGTAGAAAATGGAAGCTTGACCAAACCTGTGTTTATTTCATTTGAAAGTGCTACATTTTTAATCTAGAGCCTGTTAATCCTGTGGCTATTCTATGAACCACAGGAATGTGTAAGCCTCATCATGACTGCACCACACACTTCCAGTTTACGAACATAGGAAATCTGCCAGCAGATAAAGGCCTAGAGGTCTATTAAGTCTGCTCAAATGTGCAGCTAGCACCCCCTATTCTGCAGCTGCCCCTCCCTTTCACCCTTCTGCTCAACTGACACTCCCACTTGCCCTGTTCCAGCCCCTTTTAATGCAGTCCACTGTTCTACTAGATATCACTTCTGCCAGTAACTCATTCCACCAAGCTACCAACCTCTCTAACAAAAGTGTCTTCTTATCTCCTTCCTGAACCTTCCTCCCTCCAGTCTCATCATGACCCTGGGTGTCCCTCCCCTCTCCTCCAGCGAGTACATGTTCAGTTCCCTCAGACTCCTCTCATATGACAAGTCCCCCAGCCCCTTGATCATCTTTGTCACCCTGTGCTGCACCCCCTCCAATAACTTAATGTCCCTCTTCTGATACGGGTGCCAGTAATGCACACAGTACTCCAGGTGCGGTCTAACTAATGACTTATACAGTGGCAGAATCACCTCCTTC
Source organism: Neoceratodus forsteri (assembly GCA_016271365.2). Lineage (NCBI taxonomy): Eukaryota > Metazoa > Chordata > Ceratodontiformes > Ceratodontidae > Neoceratodus > Neoceratodus forsteri. Next base: position 1,084,202,026 of record CM057452.1, read on the forward strand.
CTCCTTGAAGATATACCCCTTGCAATACAACCCAGCATTTTGTTGGCCTTTGCAGCTGCCTTCCTACATTGTGCAGAGTTGTTCATTGACCCTGTAATGAGCACCCATAGATCCTTCTCCTCCTCCTCTGGGCTAGCTGTATTCCCCCAGCTGGTAACTCCTCCTTGTGTTCTTCACCCCAAAATGCAACATCTTGCACTTTTGGCATTAAACCCCAGTTGCCAGGTGTCTGACCAGGCTTCCAGCTTTGCCAGATCATACTGCAACCCCTGCCATCCCCTTAGGTCATCCACCACCGTGCCCATCTTGGTATCATGAGCAAACAGACTGCTCTTGCTCTTGATGTCCAATGATATGTCTGAAATGAATACTCCAAACACTGGTCCCAATGCCAAGCCCCGTGGAACACCTCTCATCACTACTCTTGGGGATGAGATCTCCCCACCCACCACCACCCTCTGTTGCCTTCCATGAAGCCATCTCCCTACCCATCTCACCAGCTTTGCACCTGCCCCTGTGCATTCCAACTTACTTTCCTGCCTCCCATGTGGCATCGAGTTGAATGCCTTACTGAAGTTCAGATACAGGACATCCACTGCATGGCCCCTCTCCAATTGCCTAGTTACCCAGTTATCGAACTCATCATAGAACAGGTCAAGTGTACACCCTGGGGGGAGACACACTACAAGTCTCGAAGGGCGAGTGGGATTTGGGGGGTGGTGGTGGTGGTGCTGGATGTTAAATTGAACAACTCTGAGACTTTTAGAAGAGCAGCAGCCAAGGCAAATAGGATGCTGGGATGCATCACTAGGGGGTTTACCTCCAGAAGGAGGGATGTGATTCTCCCTCTGTTTAACTGCAGCACCGACAGTACTGTGTGCAGTTCTGGAGGTTGCACCCAAAAAAGGGTCATTGCACTCCTGGAGGGGTCCAGAGAAGGGCAACCAAAATGATCTGGGGCATTGGTGGGTGGGGGAGGAGACCTATGAGGAGAGGCTGGGGGAGCTCAACATGTACACCCTGGAGGGGGGGCATGAATGAGTTTTTTAAGTATGTAGAGGGGATCAAAAAGGGAGACTTGGAAGGGATGTTCCAATTAAAAAAAATGTGGGCAACCAGAGGACACGTGTGGAAGCTGGGGGGGCTCAAGGGGAGAGGAGAAGGAGTTATTTCACTGAGAGAATGGTAGAACATGGCAAAGCGCTGCCCAGGGGGCTGGTGGAGGTGGATACCTTGGACGGGTTCGAGAGGGGATGAGACAAGTATAGGGGGATGGTGAAGCTGGGGAAGTCCCATACTGGGGAAATACCCAGAAAAGAGAATGGGACAGCCCAAGGAGATGGGTTGGGATCGGAAAATGTGCACACAGTATGGGTGCTTACTACTGAGCAGACACAGAAGATGATAATGCCTATTCTGCTGTCATTTTAGTATCAGCACAAGTCTCCATCATGTCACCACTCACTCCATGACTCATTATGGTGACATGTTGGCTGCAAGAACAGGATACAGCACACCACAGTTGGCTCACAAACAATCAAAACTGTGGTATCAACACCTTCTAGCACAAGACTTGATCTTACTAATGGGCTTACACAATTTTACAACCACCCACACCTATTACTGTCAAAGTAATGCATCCAATTTGTGTTCCCCAGATATCCCGTTTGACCAATGTATAGAATGCCCTATGTGTGTGTGTGTGTGTGTGTGTGTGTGTGTGTGTGTGTGTCTGTGTTGGGGGGCAACACTTTGTCCTGGTACAATCCCAGTTTGTGTTGGCAAACTGGGCTTTGTGAATGCCATCTATTCACAACACCAAGTTGGCCAGAGGTAAACTTGTGTTGTGCCAGTGCAAAGCTTGGTGAATCCTGCTGCAGGTGGTGACTGTATGTAGTTACACACGTGCAGACTGTGGCACTGTGGCACATGGTCAGTGTATCTTTGGCCACCACTGCATAGAAACACATTGTTGAAAGGGCTATGCAATAGATTCATGTGATGAGCAGCACTATTGACAGTTTATGAAGTAAGAAATACTATAAGTTTGTTTCGTGTACCTGTTTGTCCATTGGAAGTTTTCATCCTGCCCAGGGAAATGCCGCAGTTGGTAACCTAGTAATTTGAGGCTGTCTTCGTACAGGAAAAAGTGACGGAAGTCTTCATTGTGTGACATGCAGCACTGGACACCATCGTCACTCACACATCTTGCATGGCAATGTGGGGACTCCATGCAGCAACAGCACTCAGGACCAGTGTTCATAATTGTGCAATTATTGCACAAGCACCACTCTCTATTTTCCAAACATAGATTGGGCAGTTGGAATCCTTCCACATCACCATCACTGTCACTGTCAATAGTGATGTCACCACTGTAGACTGTACTGCATTATGGCATCTCATAGTCATCATACATTGGCTCAAATCGATATGGCACATTGTTTCTACCCCCTTGAGCCATGTGAACTTGATTGCCTAGGTGAAAAACATAACACATCAATAATTAAAAAACAATGGTCAACTGTATTAGAAATGTATTAAGCTACAAATAGGCAATATTGAAGTGCTTACTTTTTGCTGCTATGCGATGCCAGAGGAACATGTTTGTCTTTGTATGTGCACGACAGGTTCCATTGTTCCGCTCCATAGCATGTTGGGTCAGAACTTTGTAAAGGTACCGAGGTGGACAGAAGTCCACAGTTTATTAGTATATTTGTTTTATGTTTGAAAAACCCACAAAAAGAAAGCACAACTGGCCATATGTGGATGGAGAACAAAAAGTAGGACAAAGGACTAAAGGCAGCATAGGATGCATAACAATATAGCTGATCTTATTGTTCTGTAGAGCCTGAAGCAATTACTAGCTGTATGGCAGAAAAATGGTATCAATGGCAAAAAGTTCCCTACATACAGGATAAGCTGCAGATCCTAGTTAACCAACAGCCTATTTCTTCCTACCCCCACAAGAATTACCTTATGTCTGTCCCATGCATACTTGAATTCCCCCACAGTTTAAGACCCCACAACCTCCTCAGAAAGGCTGTTCCATGCATCCACCACCCTGTCTGTAAAAAAATTACTTCCTCACATTGCCCCTGAACTGCCTCCCCACCCCATCTTCAAATTGTGTCCTCTTGTTCTTGCACATCTCTTTTCTGAAAGATGCTACCCTCTTGGACTTTGTTGATTCCACTGAGGTACTTAAAGTTTATATCATGTCCCCCCTCTCCCTCTTTTCCTCAAGGGTATACATATTAAGCTTCTTTAGTCTCTCCTCATATGGCTTCTCTTGCAGAACCTGCACCATTTTAATTGCCCTCCTCTGGACTGCCTCTATCCTGTGTATGTCCTTGCAGAGATGGGGTCTCCAGAACTGGACTCAGTACTCCAGATGGGGTCTCACCAACTGTCTGTACAGAGGGATAACAACTTCCTGTTTTCTGCTGGTGATGCCTCTCCCTATACATCCCAGTCTCCCCCAGCCCTCCCTTCTGCCATCTCACATTGCTTGCTAACCTTAAGGTCATCTGATGTGATTACTCCCAGGTCCCTTTCCATTTTTGTTGTTGTTACTAACTCCCCGGCCCCCGATTGTATAATCTTCCCCTGGGTTTTTGTTTCCCAGGTGCATTATTTTGTACTTCTTTGCATTGAATTCAAGCTGCCATACTTCTGACCATTTCTCCAACCATGCCAAGCCCCTTCTCATCCTTTGCACGCCTCCTTGTGTATCAACCCTGTTGCAGATCTTTGTGTCATCTTCTAGGTAGTTGCACATACATACACAGCAGGCCACATTGAGCAATCGGCTGCATGTTGGGAAAATTGCTTCTACCAAAAAGATGCAGTTTTGGACCGGCCAAAAAAAGCTAGTCAAAGTGACAGCAGATTGTTCAACATAGCCTGCCGTGCATGTTTGTGCAACTACCCAGAAGTTGACAAAAACATTGACTGATCAATTTTCAATATTTGCAGACAAGCAAAACCTGATTTTCAAAACCTCTCCAGCTACACTTAGTCCAGGGCAGTTTCCTAAGGGTCTGCATCTGCTCTTTATCCCCAGGCATAGATGGGCAAAGGGAGCCATCAACAAACAGTGTGCATCCATTGGTAAATGCAGGCTACCAGTGACTAAGTCTGAACAGAACATGCATTTTTTGCTAAGCAGACTTACATCATAAATGGCAGATGCATCCATATTTGGACACATACTATCTGAATTTGCAGTCAATTTGTGCAACTCGGTTGGGGTATCCATAATAGCACCCCGCATCCAAGTGATGAAGTGCTACCTGATGCAAGTTAGGACTAGCAAACTTAGGGATGTTCATACCCACATGCTTCATGAAATGAGAGAACAAATCTGCAATATCTAAGTACTTTGCAAGTTATTAATTTGGTTAGAAAAGATATCAAGTCTAAACCTTGGGGCTGGATTTCCACTAAATGTTACAACTCCATATCTTGCACACAAAAAAAATCTCAATGCACAGCACATCTCCACAAATGGAAATTAGAAAAACTTTCCAATAAGTCTGTACTTTTCAGGGAATGACAAATTACATATATGCCTAATGAAGGTGTATCATCTGTGTCTGGTCTTTTGAAAAATGACCTTACAATGACCAGTCCTGTGGGTTATACAGATGCCTGGGTCATAAGTGTGTTGTACTACCATACAAGTGCACAGAAGCTGCACAATTGGACACAATCAAGGGTATTACTGTTCTTATAACATGAGGTTTATTATTATAAAATGGACTTGTAAAAAAGGCAACAAAAGTCTGTGTTATCTGGACAGCATCCACAAGTATGGATTCTGTTACCTCTGGAGTGAGATTTCCAAACATCCAATTGCAAGACGCTGATGGTTTCTTTCTTGAAAGAGGCCACTAAAACTGTGAGACTAATTCAAAGATGGAGACTTGACAATGGGAATTTACCAAGATAAAATGACAGACTACAGCCTATTTCCACAGCTCCCACCTCAGACCCTTTAAAAAGGATATCCGTCTAGTTAAAATGTGAAACATCCATGTGATAACCAGAGAGGGTCCACTACATACGCACACTGTTACAGGTATGGGGATACGGTTCTGAACTGACCCTCGATTGGCTTTGCATTCCTAATCCCTGTGGCTGTGAGTTTTCAGATCCCCAAGTGGAGTCGGACTATACTGTCCATTTCTGTCCATGAGCTGTAACACCAAAGTGCTGACAAAACAAAGTCAAAAACATTGGAAGTGGCTGGGAGAGTGAGATGCAGCGTGTCATCGCCTTTCAGCAAATACGAGCGCTGGCGCTGTTAAACCCACAGTTTCAGTGAGCTGCACAGGGAGAAACTTGGAGGGTGACAAACTGGCTGGAAGAGTAAAAGGCAGCATATCAGCACCTTTTATGGGTCGGTAAACATGGAATAAAGAGCTTCCAGGCTATGCATTTTGAAGCTCATATAGAGAGCGGTCATGGGGGCGGGTCACTAAAAGCTGCAGATCTGCCACCTTAGCGGTCTGTGGAAAACAGTTGAGAGATGGGTAGGGTGACTTAAAAATGGCATGGATCTGTTTCAATTTTGTGACTTGGGCATAGAGCCAACACTATGGGTAAATGGAAGTCAAGGTGTCGGTCACTTGCCCAATAATAGGCCTTCATGAATGTTGAAGGGGGAACTGATCATTGATTAAAAATGACAGGTAAAAGTATTTCAATCATGGTCAAAAAGCTGTGCCATGATACTGGGCATGACCTATATGAATATGCATAGGGGCGTGGACGGTTTCACGGCTCCACTTTCCGGCCACAATTGATATAGATTTTAGTCCTCATTTTTTATAAACCAAAAAAAAAAGACTACAGTTCAGGATTATTGGAACTATCTAGCTAGGGATGTATTCAGTTGTCAGCGGTAATTTGTGGCTTGCCACGCGTGCGAGTGATATTCCGATGCCACAATGGAGCCTGACTAACAGCAGGGCTGGCAAACAGAAAGAACGACAAATGTGCTATTTTTTTCCCTTTTTCAGGTGAGAAGAAGATTTGTAAAATGGAGGTAGCAAACTGTCACTTGAAGTAGCAGTTAGTGGTGAGAAGTCATGAAGGAACGACTGTGATGGCAAGTAAATTGCGGTGACTATTGTATACAATTTACAGGGCCATGCAGTGATTTTTATAGGTACAACAGGAGTGAGTTACTGGAATTAAAAAAAGATTTATTAATTAAAAACAGCAGTCCAGACTCCATGTTTTATGCTCAAGGTTTCACCTTAGGGTTAACCGGAGAATTGTAGTTTATCTGGCGGTAAAGGGGTGATACAACATGGCAACTTTGTTTTGGGGTCAGACTGATTTATGTTTAGATGCAGTTGACTAGCACCTTTTCCCATGGGGATATCATAGGATTTACCACAAGAAAAAGGTGCCAGTCAGCCAATCAGACTTTAGCATTTTGGGACCCCATTGTATTATTATTTTTAAAAACCTTGCAAAGATAACAAAGTCTCATTCATGGGAACCGTAAACAAAAAGCCCTCAGTACGGCAAACGAAAAACTGAACAGCGAGTTGCAGGGAGTAGAGCAGCATTGTGGCCATCTTGCTGCCCTGTCCCCCTTCCCCGATTCTGGCTTCCTCTGACCCTGAAACTAATGAATTACATCCCTGCAGCACACTGCGCCAAACTTGTCACTTGCTCCCGGTCTCCCGATCTACACCACTGGCTCTCGCTCCCGATCTCTGATAGTACACTGTAGTCGGAGAAAAAAAAAACAAACAACAAAAAACAATCAAAGATTGGGCTGCCTACTGATCACAATCTGCCAATTTTTCCATGTCTGCTCCAAGATGAACAAGTAGCCCAGAGAGATGCAGCTGATAGACCAAACAAGATTTTGGGGATTATGCAGACACCACAACTAACCTTTATGTTTTGTTTCAGGAATGCTCACCTTTGCCTGGCCGGATAACTTGCTCACTGCTGCATCTGTATTCTTTCCCTCACTCTGCAGTTCAAGTCACAGGGCACATCAAATATACTACTACATAAGGGAGAGATAGAGTAAAACTTCTGAGTTGAGCTAGAAACCGGGACAAAAGTGCACCATTTTAAGCCACTTGTTGCACTGGGAAAAAATTTAGACAGCCAATAGCATACAAAAGAAATCTCAAGCCAATCACGAGCATCACAGTGTAGCCAATCTGAGGAGTTGAGGCACTCATTCTGATGCCAAGTGTGTAGCCAAGGGGACAGAATCAAAACATGGAAGCTGCAGTGCTTGATTTTAATACATACAATGGAAAGATATTGGCAGCGGTTGGACGTCATTTTCTCGGGCAAAAGTGAGAGCGCAAGACTAGGGACGAGTGCAGTATAGCCTGAGATGGCGACCCCCAGAATTGGGCATGGACTGGCAAAATAGACGTGAGACAAAGGTAAAACTCTGTGTTGACTACAGAGGGCTTTAAAAGTTTATGGAGATTATTCATACCAATTTTGTGAAATTGCAAAGGCATCCAGACTTAGTTGTGGGTGGAGTTTTCCTTTAAGTAGGGGTGTCACCACTGCCTCCTTCAGGGTGTCCAGAAACATACCTGTCTCTAAAGAACACTCAACTATCTCCACTGGGGCCAGGCTGAAGACCTCAACACACCCCATAAGAAGGCAAGTTGGACCCAGGTCTAAACTACAGCATGACCGCTGCAAACTCTGGATGATCATCACAACATCAATGATCGCCAACCATTCAAAATCTGACCAAATAAACTGAGGACCAACGACCTCCCACTGACCACTGTAATCCCCATTGGAGCAAGCCACACAGATATCTGTCTTGATGCCAGCAACCTTTTCTACAAAGAATCAAACAAACTCGTCTCATTTTCCTTGTGACAATGCTCTCTGAGGATGGAGACAGGCTGGATTGCACAGTCTGTCCACAGTCTGGAAGAGCTGAACTGGTCGATTCTGTGCAGCAGCTATCTCCCTGGAAAGGAATTCTGCCTTCTTATGAGAGAAAGCAGAGTGATACTCCTTATAATGGGACATCAGTCTAAGTCTGTCAGCATCAAGACCGGACTTCCGCCTGCATCACTCCAGTCTTCGTCCCACTCGCCTCAACTCCCTCAAGGTCCCATCAAACCAAGGAGATGGAGGGTGGAGAGTGAGTGAGTGGGCAAACATGGACAGGAGCAACAGAGCTCAGAGCCCCCGCCACAGCCCTATTATAGGCCTGAAGTAGGTTCTCTGGGTCCCTGCTTACCCCTGACATGCTCGATAGAACCAGCACTGCCATCAGGCCCTCTGGGATCAAGCCCCTCAAAGAGCAGTACCAGATCATCTCCACAGGGGCAGGCCTATTGGGTGTAGCCAGGAAATTGAACCTTATGATGTGATGGTCCTACCACCTGACCGGTTCCACCACCACGTCTTAGGTCTCCATCCCCAGTAGGAAGACCAAATCCAATGAGTGCCCATGAGCCCCTGGGATCAGTTCCTTGTATAACTGACAGGGGTGTCAGCAGTCTCCTGCAACAACTCACCATACACATCTTACCTGCATGTGAACAGTATTCTTTGTGTGAGGCTGTGACCTCCTGGATATGCATGTCGGTGTGTACATACTTTCTTTTAACATTTTTTTAGTGGGTATGGCTTGACTCACTGAATCATGTGTGAATTTGTGCAGTGTTGTCTGGTTTCAAGCTCCATTACATGTTAAACAAGGAGGCTGTCATCAGACTACTCCTGTCATAACAGTGATATTAGTGACATAAAATAGATTCTTTTTTGCCATGAGTGAAGGGGGTTGTACTACATTATTTGTTGCATAAAGATTTAACACTACAATCACATATAATCTACACTGGCTATTTTATCTTTGCTACTAACTTATTTTTTTTATTTGTAATTTAACTGGGTAGGACCCAAGGGCGTTAGAGACCCATTTTCAAGTGGGGCCCAGTGATGTAAGCAACAGCAACAATACAGACTAAATATGCAATTCAGAATAAATATACAGTACATCCATGTACACAGTAATCAGGTTACATTATAATTGTACACAGACAAGTCCAAACAGTTTTTTAATACCATTTTAAATGTATTCTGCAAATCGATAGAGTGCAGTGAAGCAGATAATTATTCCAGAATGTAATGGCTTTAAAAATTAAAAGAATGTTGGCCCAGGGAGGAGTGGAAGAGCGGGGGTCTTATGAAATGAGTATGAGCAAATCTAGTACTTTGGGAGCTAACACTGGGGCTAGCATCAGCTATAGTCAAAGATCTAATTGCGCCTTTTAGAATAATGTAAAACTGATGAGGGTAAATTAAGTAATATGGGAGTCAAAAGAAGGCCATCAAGGTGTTTGTAAAGAGCGCAGTGATGAGAAAATCTGGGTACGGAGACAGCAAATCTGCATATGGAATTGTACAGAATTTTACCTCTTTCTAAGTCAGTGACATTAGTCGTGGCATAGACTGGTAGCCTGTAATCCACTAATGACAAAAGTAGAGAATGAGCCAAGACTTTCTTAGAGTTTTCTTTTATATACACTTATAAACCAGATCTGCCTTTTTTTCACCAGTGACAAGTTAATACAGAAAACACAGAAGAACAAATACACTGATCAAGAGACAAACATGGTTAAGAGTACAAGTATATTAATTGCATTAACCGCTAAGACATGCATACACAACCATTTTTATCCATTAACCACAATTTTAATCTTGTTTTAAAAGTCCATTCTGTTTTATAGTCTGATTTCTACTGGAAGGAAATTAAAGAGTGGTGCTATATAGAAAAGTGACCTTTGTCCTGATGCTTTTTTATAAAAAGGGGAAGTTTAAAAGTAAACTTATTTTGTGATCTAGTACCACATGTGTTGATGGATTTAGCAAATAATACAGAAACGGATGGCAGGAGGAGGCCATTTATCCCCTTGAACAAGAGGGTACCCATTCTTAGATAGTCCCTGTTTCCAAGGGCTAAACTATTTGAATATTTTAACAATAGACAATGATGAGTTCGGGTGGGAACGTTCAACGTAAATCTGAGGATAAGACGTTAAGAAACCCTTGGTCTATCTAAGGATTTATTACTTGCTGCTGTGTATACAGATATACCATAATCTAGAACACTCCATAAAAAGCTGTGCGTAAGTAATTTCCTACAGTCAGGAACGATTTTGCCCTATATAATGATCCCAATCTTTGATGGATTGTCTTTCTTAAATTGTTGATACAAGGTTCATATGTCAGCTTTGTATCTAGTATTATCCACAAATATTTAAAATGATCTAGCAGTTCAATAAGAATCCCAGCCTGATCTACAATAGTTTGAAGTTCCTCAGTCATATTTCTTTTATTTGAGAAGAGCATCACTTTGTTTTTTTTTTAGAATTGAAAACCATATGATTTAATGCTAACCAGTTCTGAAACTGGTCAAAATCAGTTTGTACTTTTTCCAGGACTTCATTAGTTCTTGAATACATATTGTAGATAACTGGGTCATCTGCATATAAATCATGACAGTTTGAGTGCAGATATTGGGGGCCGTATTCATATACAATAAAAAGATTAGTGGACCCAGGACTGACCCCTGGGGTATGCCATGATTTTTTTATTGCATGGGAAACATTGCCTCCTATCTGTGTTCTGTGGGTGCTATTGGTAAGGTAACCATGAAATCATTTAATCACATTTCCTGAAAAATGAAGATTGTTGAGCATACCCTGGAGTAGGCTGTGTTCAACCAGATCGAAAGTCTTGGTGAGGTCCACAAACAAGAGTGAGTGGACAAACAATATTTTAGCCTAAAAAGCTGACCAAGATGAGTGTATACAGTCTTAACCAGTATGGAGACATAGGGCTGGATTCACAAAGCCCCTGAAATCCTGCAGCTGTGGGAAAAACCCATTGCAGGGGGGTTGCCACTTGCAGAGCCACAGTTTTTCCCCACAGCTACAGTATTCACAGAGCAGGTGTTTTTCCCCACAGTTGTGGAAAACATGTTATTGCTGGTGGAACCAGGGGTAACATCTCCGCAGCTGCAGGAGACTGTGAATGCAAATCTCCACAGCTGTGAAGGTTTTGGTCTGCATCTGGAGTTGTGGAGTGGGACTTAGTCCCATTTTGTTTTGTGAATCTGGCCCATGTTCTTTGAAAGAGAAAGTCTGGTTTATAGTAAAACAAGATACTCAAAACTGTCCAGTTTCCAACAAAGGTGCAACTCAGAGCTTTAATTAAGTCAGAGGAGGATAAAGCCTTTAATTTGTATTTTGTTAAAAAGTGCATATACTTGGTTTAACCAACATGTAATAGAAGGCCATTTTCATGTTTGCTTGCACGCATGTGCACGAAACATAGTGCCATCATCCGAGTTTTCGGAGGTGTGTCACCCCCTCTTGCAATTCAGTCAGTGTGTTGGCAGGCCTGGCCCAGTCCGCAATGATGCTGGAGCTGTCCATGACAGCTCGAAATGGTGGCGCATAGCTGAAAGGGGGGAGTTACGCCGTGAGCAGCAATAAGATATCTCCTGCTCATGCACAGCTCCTCCTACACACACACACACGAACACAAACCTGACGCACGCCTACTGCATGCTGCCCCCCGCACACACTGTACTGAGCGGTGCCCAATCCACCGCCGGCTTGCCGCGCCCCACCCCAAAGTTTGACATGCCACGCTGGGTGCCCACCTAGTGGCAACTGATGATATGGCTGACGGGGGTGCCCAACTTCGTCGGATCCACGCCCACCCCTACTAGCTATCCTTGTCCCATGCTGGAGCCCACCCCAGCGTGGCAAACGTCCAGCGTCATCATTTGATGAAAAAGACCTGAAAATTAAAACTGTCCCTCGGCACTTCTCCTGCCCCCATCCCACAACCCGCACCCACCACCGAGCACCCTGCCTCCCACACCCCTCACCCCATACTTACCTCCGGACCTCGGTGCGATGATCTTCGGTGGACCGGGAACACGTCTGCACTCTTCAAAGCCGACCGCGAACTGAGGAAATGCTGGTAAGCTGTATAATGGGATAGATAGGGTTTTTTCAACTTTGTTGCATATCTCAGGCATTTTTTTGGAATTTTTGCACCAAATTTTCAACATGGGGTTTTTGGGACCTCTTCTCATGAATTATGTCACTGTCATGGCGTTATTCGGGCCTGAAGGGTGATTTCGCAGTCACTGCACAAAATCACCTTTAGGGCCTGATTAACGAAACAACACTGCCAGCATTCATAAGATGGGCTCTCAAGAAGCCTATTTTGAAAATTTGGTGGAAAAATTCCAAAACGTGACTGTTTTACGAGCGTGCGTTGTGCAGTTCCTACGCAGGCTTGTAGATTCGCAAATTTTCAATATTTTCACTCCAGATTTTCAACATTGCCATTTTACCACACCTTCTTATGAGTAGTACAGCTGTCATTTTTCACATCTCACCCAAAACGTGTTTCCGCCCATGTAGCACATAATGGCGCAGTCGGTGTGCAAATCAATGTATGGAACAAATTAAGAAAATTGCAGTGACACTGTTCATGAGCAGAGGTCTTAAAATAGCTATGTTGAAAATTTGGTGAAGAAATTCCTAAAAATGACTGCTTTACGAGCGTGCGTTGCGCAGTTCCTACGCACGCTAGTAAGTGTGCGAATTTTCAATATTTTCAATCCAGATTTTCAACATTGCCATTTTATTATGCCTCCTTATGAGCAGTACAGCTGTCATTTTTCACATCTTGCCCAAAATGTGTTTCTGCCCATGTAGCGCACAATGGCGCAGTCGGTGTGCGAAATCAATGTATGGGACACATTAAGAAAATCACAGTTACACTGTTCATGAGCAGACATCTTAAAATGGCTATGTTGAAAATTTGGTGAAAAAATCTCTAAATATGACTGTTTTACGAGCGTGCGTTGCGCAGTTCCTACTCACGCTCGTAAGTGTGCGAATTTTCAATATTTTCAATCTAGATTTTCAACATTGCCATTTTATTATACTTCCTTATGAGCAGTACAGCTGTCATTTGTCACATGTTGCCCAAAACATGTTTCCGCCCATGTAGCGCACAATGGCACAGTCGGTGTGCGAAATCAATGTATGGGACACATTAAGAAAACCACAGTGACACTGTTCATGAGCAGAGGTCTTAAAATGGCTATTTTGAAAATTTGGTGAAAAAATTCCTAAAAATGACTGTTTTTCGAGCGTGTGTTGCGCGGTTCCTATGCACGCCCGTAAGTTTGAGAATTTTCAATATTTTCACTCCAGATTTTCAACATTGCCATTTTATAACACTTCCTTATGAACAGTACAGCTGCCATTTTTCACATCTCACCCAAAATGTGTTTTCGCACATGTAGCGCACAATGGTGCAGTCAGTGTGCGAAAGCAATGTTTGGGACAGATTAAGAAAATCACAGTTACACTGTTCATGAGCAGAGGTCTTAAAATGGCCATGTTGAAAATTTGGTGACAAAAGTCCATAAAATGACTGTGTTATGAGTGAGCATTGCGCAGTTTCCATACACCTTCATAAGTTCATGACTTTGTAATATTTTCAGTCCAGATTTTCACCAGTGGCATTTTTCCACACTTCCTTATGAACAGTACAGCTGTCATTTTTCACAACATGGCCGAAATGTGTTTTCACACTTTCAGCGCAGAGATGCGTCGTCACTGTGGGAAATCATTGTTCGGGACAGATAAAGAAAATCACAGTGACACTGTTCATGATCAGAGGTCCCAAAATGCCTCTGTTGACAATCTGCTATAAAAAATCCCCAAACTAATTACATTACGGGTAAAAGTGTAAAGTTTCTATGCACGCCGTGACTTCACCAGTTTTTTTTAATATTTTTATTACAGATTTGCAACATTGCCATTTTTTACACCTCCCCATGAACAGTACAGCTGTCATTTTTTACATCCTGTTCGGAATGTGTTTGCACCTGTGGTGCTAAATGCCGTAGTTGCTGTGCATAAGCAGCTTTTGGCTAACAAACTGATATTGCCACTGTTCATGAGGTGGGGTCTCAAAAAAAACATGTTGAAAATTTGGAGTGAAAATACCAACGAATGCCTGAGGTATTAAGGTTTCTAACCATAACGCCCAACGCTGTAGAGAATGACAGGCATCAGGGATGTGACTTGGGATTCTTGTCTGCAATACTCATACCATTCCACACCCTGCAGCCTGTGAGAGGCATTGAGGTATGCCTTGGACTCTTTGGCCCCAAAGTTCACCCCATTCTCCTATACAGCACCCATCTCACCATATTTCCTGATGGAATGGGGTGCGCATAAGAGCCAAAGACCCCAAGGCACACCGTGACACTTGTCAGTGTCTGTAGGGTGGGGTGTGGTGAAATGGCATGGCTGTTATGGCTGACAACCCAAAGGCACACCCCAATGCCTGTCACTCTCTGCAGGGTGGTGGTGGGGTTGGCTTCAGTTCAATACTTCACTGCCATTCCTATTACGCAGCTCTGTAACTTCTACACTACCACTGCCAATGCCAGCAAACAAACATTCTGCATTGACAAATGCTTGTTATAAATCATTTTTGTACCAGTTCAAAGTCAGTCTGTGAATATCTGGTTATGTCACTGACTTTAGATACCCTTCGGTACAAAGGAATGTCATCTGCATACCTATAATACGGGATTCAGAGCTATGCAAATTATCATCCTAATCATTCAAGAAAACACTAAACAAAATAGCCCCCAGGACTGATTTCTGGGGTACTCCGGTAGTGATTTTAATGAATGGAGAAGAAAAGGAATTCAAAAAGACTGACTGATATCTATCAGTCAAGTAATTCTGGAACCAAGATACTGCAGATACAGATAGACCAAGGGCCCGTAGACTGGCAAGCAGGCAACAATGGTGCACCTGATCATATACTTTGGAAAGATCTATGAAGAGCACACCAGCTGTGTCCCTCTTGTCCAAAGCCCCATGAAGATCATTAGTGACTTCAAGCACAACTGTGAGCTTGTTCTGATTATATCTCAAAACCATTCTGGCAAGGTGTCAGCAAATTGCAAGTATCCAAGAACTATTAAATTGGTCAAAAACAATCCTTTCAAGGACCTTGAACAATGTGGCAAGTAAGGATATTGGTTGATAGTCTCTGGTCAGGGTTCACTCTCCTGATTTGAAAATAGGGACCACGATTGGCTGCTTCAACAATCTTGGGACCTCACAAGTAGCTAATGAATGGTTGTACAAAGTGCACAGAGGATTAATCTGTACATCAGTAACCAAAGAAAACAGTTTTAGATCAATATTGTCCAGTCTCATTTACTTTTTATGTTCATATAGAAAAATAGCGAATAGAAACACAGACTATAACAGCAGATAAGGACCGCTGGGCCCACCAAGTCTGCACATTTTTTTAACCTTCATTTTTTGCTACAGACTCTACTTGATCTATGGCAGAATCCCCCCACACACACACACCTTTCTTTCCTCTATGATTATCTTGTGCCTGTTCCAGGCATTTTGAACCCACCATTGCTTTTGCCCCCACTAACTCTGCTGCAAGGCTGTTCTAGGTATCCACTTCCCTTTCTGTGAAGATGTACTTCCTCACATCCTTCCTGAATTTACCCCCTCCAGCTTCATAGCATGCCCCCTTGTTCCAGAGCACCTTTTTTTTCTCTGAAAAATACCCACCCTGCACCTTATGAACCCCCATAAGGTATTTAAAGGTCTCTATCATATCCCTCCTCTTCCTCCACTCCTACAGGGTGCACATAATATTTAGCTCCTTTAGCCTCTCCTTGTAGGACTTTTGATGCAGACCCTGCCCCACTTTGGTAGTCCTCTTGTAAACCACTTCTACTCCATCCATTTCTTTCCTGAGATGTGGCTGCCAGAACTGGACACAGTACTCAAGGTGGGGTCTTACCAGTGACCTATACAGGGGCAGCACTACCTCCCTCTTCCTGCTGGTGATACTGCTTCCTATTCACCCCAGCATCCCACTAGCCCTTCCAACTGCCTTGCAAAACTGTCTGGTCATGTTTAGATCATCCAATATGATTACCCTCTAGGTCTCTTTCCTGCTTGGTCTTTGCCAGTATCTTTTCACCCATTTTATACTCTACTCCAGGGTTTCTATAGCCCAACTGTATTATTTTGTACTTTTTTGCATTAAAACCCAATTGCCATACCACTGACCACACTTCCAGTCTTTTCAGATCCCTGACCATCCTTTCCACTCCCCCGTGTCCACTTTGTTGCACATCTTGGTGTTATCTGCAAAGAGGCAAACCTTCCCTTCCAGTTCCTCAACTATGTCACTTACAAAGACATTGAAGAGGACCAGTCCCAGCTCTGATCCCTGAGGTTCCGTGCTGGTCACTCCCCTTTCCTTAGAGTGAACTCCGTTCACCACTACCCTCATGTCCTAGCCCCAAACCAGTTTCTTACCCAGGTTACCATCTTATTGCCCACCCCCAAGTTACCCAACTTGTTTACCAATCTCCTATGTGGAATGGTGTTGAAATCCTTGCTGAAATCAAGGTAGGCCATGTCCACCACTCCTCCCTGACCCAACATCTTGGTTACCCAGTGAAATAAATCTATTAGATTTGTTTGGAATGACCTTCTCCCTCTGAAATATGCATAAGGTACTTTAAAGTTTCATACGCCATTAGTGATCTAAACTTAAAACCAGCATCTGAACCACCACAGCTAGTCCCAATCTGCTTAAGATCTGATAGAACAACCAATGGAACAAGTTTTACTGCTCCACAAAAAGTTGTATTGAGCTCTGTGCCAGTTTCAATCAGATTTGTCAAGATTCCTTGTTCAGAAGTCAGAAGCGGTATTGCTGTGGAACTGGTCTTTACCATGAGTTTTTTTTTTTAGTTTTTGCTAGTCTGCCTCTTTCCTGTTTGAAAATTGAAATTAGGAGTTTGAATAATATTCCGTTTTTGTTTTTCTAACCAATTGTTTACATTATTCCTTAGTTTATATTATTTTTATTTTCAAGAAATGTTGGATTTGAACATTGTTTCCTAGAAGCTTTACAGTTCCTATCTGTCTCCAGCATCAAATGTACCAGACAAGGGGTGAGATATTTCTGATTTTATGTTAATAATAATAATAATAATAAACTTTATTTCTTTTGCACCTTTCTTGAATCAAGGCGCATTACAGAACAACAGTCATAAAACATCATAAATACATTAAAATCCAGGCTAAAATATACAGCATTTAGTTAAAATCTATATCCTCACCAAAAGCCTTTTTTCCATAAAAACAATTTTAGGCCTTTTTTAAAACCCTCCACCGTCATGCACTGTCTAATCCAATGTGGTAGAGAATTCCAGAGGGTTGGCACCACAAAACTAAAAGTGCGGGCACCAGAAGATTTTAAAACTACCCTCGGAATCTCTAGCAAGAGTTAGTACTTAAGTGACAGATAAGGGCAAAGTGATTACAAACCATGTTAAAGTCATGTATAATATAATACAAATCAAATATATCAAGAAGGTGATCTGCAAAGAAGAACACTTAATCTGTGAAACTGCATTCTGAATTCACTAATGTTCAGATTTCAAATAGATCTGGAGGTTACATATAGCATAGAGGAACACATATTACAAATAGATCTGGAGGTTACATATAGCACAGAGGAACAAGGACTGTGACACCTCCTATAGCAAATAACTGGAGAACGGTCACTTAAGCTATTAGTAAAGGATGGGCTTATTTTATTTATTTATTTAGTTCTTCGTTAACAACCTTTGAGCAAGATGTTCATATACAAAGGTTCCATGACAGTAATGCAAGACAGTTCCATAGGTACAAATCACAGAGACACAGTCACGAAAAATACAGTTTATCTATTCCTAATCAACAACACCATTGTCGAAGTTTGGCATAGCAAGATCCCCAATGTCAACAGCAAAATTTTGCTTGTCAGACATTGGTGTTTTTCTATTGGGGGACTGTGTCCCTGAAATCCCCATGCAGGGGGATGCACCCCCTGCACCCCACTTCTATAGATAACTAACGCCAAGTTGGAATTGTCTCAAGAGGGGGGTGACAGTTGGTGAAAGGGCAAAATTTAACCCTCATGTCCCTCACAGCGACAGTCTCAAAACCTGCCAAGATTGTTGCTGTGAGGGATTTCACCATTGGGGCTTCGCTGTGCGGTCAGCATACAGAAAAATACATAGCCAACAGAGGAAACATTTTTTATTTTATTTAGCTTTTGTTGACCGGGTAAGTGTACTAGACAAATCCTGCCTATTTTCAGGCACGACCCGGGGGAGGGGGATACAGATGAATGCCAACTGACCTTGAACCAGATTAAGCTGTTGGTGGTATTTTTAGTGAATAAGGGAAATTTGGCCAGGACACCGGGGAAATTCCCCTACTCTTTTCGATAAGTGCCATGGGATCTTTAACGTCCACCTGAACTACCACCAGTCCAGGCAGATGGGACCTCGGTTTAACGTCTCATCTGAAGGACGGCACCTCAGAAATGCAGCACCCCTCTCATGCTGCATTACAGTGTCAGTACTGGGATATTAACCCAAGTGCCAGATGTGGGAACTGAACCCACAGCCCTCTGATCTCCCGGCCTCAGAGGTGAGTGTGCTACCTACTGAGCCACTGACACTGCACAATTGGATTGGTAAAGAAGGCACATGATGATACAATAATGTTCCAAGAGTTCAGAATCAGCCAAGGAAAGGGGTAAAGCATAGACCAGTACTTAGGCATTGTCCAACAAATATTTTACAGCTAATTAATATTGACAAATGGAGAGATCAAAGGGAAAAAGGGGGGTAAGGAGAATGGCATGGAGGGGGTGGGGTGTTTAAGAAGTATCAGGTATTAGGCAGACCAGAGAGTGGGGATAAGTAAGGGGAAATAAGCAGAAGAGATAAGGAGTGGGAGAGGTTGAAGCCAATAGGTAAGAAGGATTGGGGGTGAGTGCAAGGAGCATAGGGCAGCTGGAGGTGGAGTGAATGGGGGAGTATAAGTGTTGAGGCAGGGAACAAGTGTAGTACAAGGAGGGAGAGGCACTGATGTTTCTTCACACTCAGCAGAGAATAATTAACATGTAAGAGGAGAAAGTTTTTGGTAGTAGTAGTTTTTGGGAGCTAAACCAATCCTCTACAAGGTGGAAGGAAGACTGCAGGTCTTTTTGTAATAACTCAATTTGGGAGTTGCTACTAAGATGACTGCATCATCTGTATACAGTATAATTTTGCTACTGCAGGCCTCAGGAAGAGCATTCAGGAACAATCTGAAAAGCAGGGGGCCAGGACTGACCCCTGGGGGACACCGAGTGTGATTTCTCTAGCACCAGAGACAACTGCTGCTATTTTGACATTCTGTGTTCTGTGGGACAGGTAGTCCTGAAACCAGCAGACTGAGTTGGTGGCCAACTCCAGGGTTAATAATCATTCTAACAGAAGGGGGTGACTGACCCTGTTCAAGGCCTTGGTTCAATTAATAAAGATCAATCCCACCAGCTTGCCACCATCCAGGGCCTTATTTACGTAGTTGGTAAATTTTACCATGGCAGTAGAAGTGCTGTAGTTCTTCAGAAAGCCATGCTGTTGGGGACATTGTAGATTGTATTTCTGGAGGTAATCTGTGATTTGATCAGCCACAATCCTCTCTAGAGCTTTAGATAGAGGGGAGAGGATAGAGATGGTCCTGTAGTTGGCAGTGCAGGATCTGTCTCCACTTTTGAGAACTTGGGTCACCAGGGCTTGTTTCCAGAATGAGAGGAATTTAGCCAATGTGAGTGATTTATTGAACATTTTCAAGACTGGAACAATAACTTCTTCAAGGGCAAAGGCAA
This sequence comes from Neoceratodus forsteri, assembly GCA_016271365.2. NCBI lineage: Eukaryota > Metazoa > Chordata > Ceratodontiformes > Ceratodontidae > Neoceratodus > Neoceratodus forsteri. Next base: position 1,084,221,859 of record CM057452.1, read on the forward strand.
CCAGTTTCATGTCAATATTGTCACTTCCAAGCCTGGTTTTGCCAAGAACCTTTTTGACATATATCTTTGCCTCCTTGACAGTGACTCATTTGAAGTAGATATTTGGTTGTTTATTGTCAGATCTGGGGGTGTTCAGGAGGAGCTCAGTGGCCTTGAGATAGTCAGAAGGGAGTGAGGAGCTCAGGTCCATGAAGGCTGCATTGAAAGATTCAGAGATGGAGTATGGGTCCATTGTGGGGGTACCATTGATGTTAAGCATCGTGGAATGTTTCCTGTCTTCTTTCCTTAAGAGATTCTTTATGTAATCTCAGAATCTCTTGCTATCACCACAATTATTTTCCATCTGATCCTTACAGTATTTTGCTTTAGCAAGCCTAATGAGGTACGTGCATCTATTCCTGGCAGCTCTGTAATTCTGGTATTCATTTTGGCTTTCCGTGATCCTAGCCCTGCTCCAAAGATTGTCCCTATTCCTTATTTACTCCAGAAGGTCTCTAGAAATCCACCCTTTCATGGATCCACATGCTTTCCTCTTCCTGACGGGGCAAATTTGTCACATATAGCACTGAAGTTGTCAATGAAGTATTTCAATGTGAGATCAACATTCTGCAGCTCATCTAGAGAGGTCCAATCAATCAGAGATAGAGCTACTTTAAATTAGCTTAGTTGACCTCTGTTAATATTAGTTGACAGTTTTAAAGCTATGTTTAAAACCTACCATTTTAAGCAGGCATTTCCTGATGATTTTTAATCTGAGTTGTTATATCTGTAAATTTATGATTTATTTATGCCTGAGTATTGTTTTAAATGTATATGTTGCATTGTCATGTACTGTAAAGTGCCTTGGTTTTTAGAAAGGTGCTATATAAATAAAGACTTACTTAACTCTACTTTCAATGATAGAGGGAGGTACCTTTTTAAATTTATTTCACCATAGGCATAGGATGGGTGAATGATCACTCAAGGCATCTGGAACAACAGTGACCATAGTGATCCAAGTGGGGCAGCTGGAGAGAATCCAGTCTAATAGCATGATGTTACCAAATTTATAGGTTATTCTGGTGGGTTCTGTTACAAGTTGTGTGAGGTATACAATGGCCAGTAGGTCTTTTTGGGGGTCAGACACCTTACTGAGCCAGTTTATATTGAAATCATTGGTGACAATGATTTTGTTTTTGTTTTTGCTTTTGGTCAGTGCACTTTGCCAAGTCTCACTTTTACTAGTCAGATATGATCTGGTCTAGAAGTGACTATCCAGTCAACTAGGGACTCACTGCCAGACTTATAATTTAGACAGATAGCTGAGGAACTTGCTTGCTTAAAGTTCAAGCTGTCAAGGTGGGCACTACATCTCCAATTTGCTTTATCATTCCAATTAATGCTGGTATCTCCTATGAGAAGGATTTCTTTCATGTCATGTTTGGACTGCCTGAACTAAGACACTAAAGCAAGTCTTACCTCTGAAGAACTGGGAGGAATGTAAAAAGTATCTAACTATAGGTGCTTAGCACCCCCCAAACATGACATGACAGAAAGAAAATCAATGGATAAATCAGTATTATTGAAATCATCAGCCACCACAGAAAAACAATACTTGCAATAGATTAGCACCCTACCCCTGCATGATCTTAGCCTCTCTAATCTTAATAAGCAACAGTCTGGAGTCTCAGTTTCTGAATCGTATATTCTGTTTGATAACCATGTCTCAGACACTGTGACAAGACTGAAATAATTTCTCAACGCCAGTGTACTGAGTTCATCTAAATTTGGCAATACACTTCTAAAGTTTACATGAACAGTGGATAAAGTTTGTTTGGGGGATAACAGCGTCTCCATCATGCTCACCTGAGAAAGAACCAGAATGAGGTTGAATGCTACTGGCTACAAGCAAGAGTAGCAAAACAAGGGCCAATTTTCCAATAGTAAAATTGGAGTGAATCAGTTCCTTTTTAGATCTATACTGGTACTATGGAAAAATGCAAAACTTGTAACGAAGTGTCTATAGCTGACTTCAAGGAATAACATACCCACATGTATGTCAGTAGAGATATACAGTCCTAGATAGAAACATAGAAACATAGACTTTGACAGCAGATAAGGACCGCTTGACCCACCTAGTCTGCCCATTTCCCTACTTAGAGGATAAGCTGAAGATCCTATTTAACCAACAGCCTATTTCTTCCTACCCACCATAAAAATTGTCTTATGTCTGTCCCATGCATTCTTGAATTCTCCCACAGTTTTAGACTCCACAACCTCCTCAGGAAGGTTGCTACATGCATCCACGACCCTCTCTGTGAAAAAATACTTACTCACATTGCCCCGAGCCATCCCTCCTCTATCTTCAAATTGTGTCCCCTTGTTCCTGCACATCTCTTTTTCAGAAAGATGCTACCCTCTTGGACTTTGTTGATTCCACTAAGCTACGTGAAATGCATCAGGCATACATTTGTCTAAACAAGCTCTTTAAATTCATTTTGTATTGGAGCATTGAATAAAGTACCAATAAAGCAAGACAAAAGTGATACATGACACATGTACAACCCCAGCAACAAAATGATTGTGCAAAATTTGATATAATAAAGAAAAAGGGAGGAAAGAGGACAAGAAGGAAAAAGGGTAAGGAAGGAGAGAAGTGTGTGTGTGTGTGTGTGTGTGTGTGTGTGTTGGGGGGGAGGGAGAGATTACCATCATTTAGAAGCTACTATTCGAATAAACAACCATCCTACACATTCACTAGTCATTTCATGAAACATGCCGTATGTGGAGGTGTGCTGATGACCACTTGGGAAGACTGCTTTCCGTAGCCCGAAGCCTACTGCAGTAGCACCTCTTGCTTCCCTTTCTATTCTTGTTCTTGTCTAAAATTCAATTTTTTCCCTTTCTTCGGGTAGACCGCCTGAGTGAAAGTTCCTCTAGAGCTATCCCTTTATTTTCCATTCCCTTTCCTGCAGTTTGCCATGAGGCCCCAGTCCCCCCACGGAAGGAACTAATGCTTTGCCACGGAAGGTGCCACGCATTGTTTCCTGGACAGGTTATTTAGTATTGTAAGAAGCTGTCACTTCTAGAAAAAGCAATTATTTTATGGTAGTAAATAGCAGTCCTGTTGTTAGAGCCCAGGAATGTCCAAAATGCATAGTAACACTCCCTGTATGTATATTATGAAAACTGATTGTTGCCTTTCATTTGGAGCACCAGTAACATTAAAAACCTTAGAAACAAGACAAACTGCACTCAAGTTTAACATTTCAGATAGCTATGGAACTAAGCAGTTTGCCTGTACATTCACCCAAATTCTGTTTTGTTTGCAAACAAGCCACAAATCACACTATATGCAGGTATTATTAAAATAAATTCACATACCTTATTCTTTTGTTTACTTACTAATTGAAACAACTTACTGATTGAAATGAATCTTTGGTACATTTTGTACTTAGTAGTTTGTTTTCCATGTAAGATTTAGGACTTACCAGAGGAAAGTTGTAAACAGAGTGTTGTTGGATCCTTCTCCTGAGCTACCCAGTGACCTTCTAAGAGCCAAATGGCCCCCTTCTCCATAGCTTTATACTCTAGCCAGGTGAGGAGAGGGGCCAACTCCCAAAGTACACTTTCGTTTTGTTAATAAAGAACTATTTGGTTTTAGACATCTGAATGTACAAAGATGTGTTTAAATGTTATGCTTCACTGTTTGTACATTAAAAATCAGATGTTTTGAAAGAATTGCATTTGAAAAGACTGAATGGGCTGAGTCTAAGGTGGTCACTTGATACTTTCCCAAGTATAAAGTGAGGCAACCTAGATAGCCAGATCAGATCAGTTGTGGGTTCAGCATAGTACTGGCTTTGGTGTGGGAGATCTGCAAGCCTCTTTCAGATCCCAAAGGAAGATTGGGCTATTTTCCCAACTTGTAGCATTCTTCTGAAGCTGCACAGTCATGATGCTGTAATATCACTGAAGATTTTGGGTGTTATTTCTTTTATATTTCTTTTTCTTTGTTTTGTTGTAGAAAGTCCACTCTTTTTGTTTGTTAACCTTTAATAAAGAACCAGCTTGGCATTTCTTTAGCTTTGCTACACCTGATTCCTGTGTCCATGTGTCCATCCACTGGTTTTAGAAGTGGGATATTGGGTGTGACACTGGTACCTGCTAGGAGGTGGATGGTGGATGCAGACAACAGAAGTGGACAAAACCCTCACGAAACCCAGTAATGTCCTCATGAGAACAATGGCTGGAAAGCATGGAGAGATGCCATTGGCAGGTTTGGGTGACATCTAAAGGGAAATGGCCAAAGAAGAATGAAAGGAGCTGGAAGAAAAGGGTGAGGATGAGCATACTGTTATGTCAGATGAACCCCCAAAGGACATGTAGGGCCTGTTGAGATGGCTCTATAGTAAGCAATTTGCCATGGACAGACAGAGGGAGGATGTTCCCAGGAGAAGTGAGGCCAGGTGGGCTGACACCTTACGGGCCATACAGGCAGCGGGTGCTTGGAACCCTTCTCCTGCAGATTCCCCAAAAGACATTACGTTAACAAAACTTGGAGAGACTGATGACACAGAGGCCTACATGACCACTTTTGAGCACATAGTACAAGCATGTGGTTGGCCAAGGACACAGTGGGTTATTCGTTTAGTGTCATATATATCTGGCAAAGCCCAGCTCACCTACAGCAATGTGGACAGTGGCCAGGCTAAGAACTACAATGCTGTCAAGCAAGCCATATTACAATAGTATGGTATAAGCCCAGAGACATATAGGCAGCGGTTTCAGATTTTCAAATTCCACACAGGGGATACCCCTCAAGAAGCCTCTGCACGGCTGAAGGACCTCTGCCATAAATGGCTACAGCCAGGTATCAAAACAGCAGACCAGATGCTCAAAATGATTATCCTGGAGCAGTACATTCAAGTTCTACCAACTGATGTGCAAGTGTGGGTGAGGGAGCACTGGTCTGAGACTGCAGAGAAGGTGATAACCTTAGCAGAAGACTATCTAGCTGCCAGATCTCATCATCAACGAAGGCAACCTGCAACTGGTGCTACCTCTACACTGGTAAGATCTTCTGCTACTACTTTTTCCTTCACCCTCTGGGAGTAGTGGGAACTCTGGGAACTCTAAGACTTATAAATCAGGCAGACTCCACAATCCTAACATCATTTGTAGAGAATGCCAAGAAAAAGGGCATATAGCCCGGTTCTGCCATAAGAAAAAGACAGCACCAGCCCCTCATTTGGGGATCGAGAAGTCTCTGGACTGGTCAATTCTGGTAGTAGACAGACCCTTGTAAGATCTGACTTGATAAAGATGGATGGGGATAGATGTGCTGAAACTACAGTTGCATGCATTATTTTTTTTTTTATTTGTTTAACCAGGAGTAGCACACTAAGCTGAAAGCTTTTTTACAGGTGTGACCTGGGAGCACAGGGAAGTTAAGTGACTTGCTCAGGGTCACACAGTATGCAAGTGGAAGCTGTAGGATTCAAACCCAGGTCTGGTCTGCTGTATGTCACCAGATTTGCAGCTGAGAGCCTTAAACCACTGCGCTATACTGCCTTCTTAATTCATGGTGATCCCATTGATATCACTTAACTATCATTGATTTACAAATACATGGCAAGGATCATCAACTCCCCGTGGTACTGATTCCTCATCTGCCTGTTCCGGTGGTCATCAGACATGACCATCTGGAATTCCAGAGTTTAGTAACCCAGGGTGACAGTGTTTTCACTGTTACTACCAGATCACAGTCTAAACAGGAGGAACAATAGGCCCATCCGTTTCCATTTGAGGAAAATATAATTGGATTATCAGGGAAGACAAGAAAGACCAGACGAGAAAGAAGACAAGATGAAAAACCATGGACTATGAATAAAGACTCTAGTTCAAATGCTACTGATGATGTTGATGTTGCTGTTAAAGTCAAACCTATTGATTTTTTACAAGTAGCAGAAAAGAAAACATTTGGTACAGGGCAGGCTGCTGATGTAACTCTAAACCTTTTTTCAGATGATGGGGCAAGAAGAACAGAAAGAGATCCAGTGTAACCTAAGGGATGGGCTACTCTACAATTTTTCCTTCATCACTGAGTTACAAATATGTATTAAAATGTAACATCTTAACATCTCTGCAAGAAAGGCAACAACTGAAAGCTTTTGTTGAGCCTTATGATTTGCTCTGCTCTAACTTTGTATGTAAGACTCACACCTCAGCAATAAGTGAGCGATAAGATGTGATGGGGTGTGCTTTACAGTTCTTACACATGGCTAGGGGGTGTGGTGAAGCACACGGCCACAGGCCGAGTGCATCCAGTCCCCAAGTCATGCATTAGAACTGCCTAATATACACCCTAGAGTGGCTTATTGCACTTCTGAAATGGCCATCTAAATTGTAGATACATGTGATAACTAAAATTCATAGTATTAAGTAATAAAAAAAACTTAAGTGTTTGTCTTAATTTTCAATAAAATAGTTCCTCCACCTTCAGTTTACTGTTTTTTTTTTTTTGTTACTTAAGGCCTTTTGTCCTAGTAAAGCTTCCTTAATTGTAGTACTTTTTTTCCCTCAGGTAGTTGTCATGGCAGTACCCCCCACCCCGAACCAGAAGCACTCCTATTTGGTTTACTTTTGAAAATCCTGAAGAAGAAATGATGGTGTCTTTTTTAGTAATCATTTCTGTATGCTGCAGCAGCAGGAAGAACCAGGTAGAACACACCAGTTCTGTTTCAGTGACTCAGGAGAAACACTGGTATGGAAGTAAAGCATGAAATGGCACAACTGTATGGGAGGTGAGAATGTGGGCAGTATCTTTCATGGGAACGATGGAAACATTTTTGAGAGGAAAATTAATGAGGAAATTGGGCTCTGTCAGCACTGAACAGAAGAGATGGTGAAAAACAGTCCTGTGTTGTTTTTTTCTTCAGGATCCTCTGTAGGGATCAGGTAACTACAGTAGCTGCTTTATGCACTGTTAGTGCTGAACAGAAATGAAGGTGAAATACTGCCCTGTCCCAGTTGTTTTCTTCTTTAGGATCCTCTGTAGGGGTTGGGTAACTAGCTGCTTTATGGTTTGAATTGGTCTCACATGAGGGGCTAGGGAAGGGAAATACCGAGCAGTCAATAGCTCGGAAGTTGAGCAAGAGAGTGAGTGGGCAGGTGGGGGAGAGATCGTGGCAGTTTTTTTTTGTGTAATGTGTCCAGCTTGTTTATAAAATAAAAACATTACGAAGTTGTGAAAATGAGGGGTTAAGGAGAAGAGTACAGCTCATCCATCAGGTCAGCCATTAAGGAGGAGAGAGAGAGCTGGTGGTTATGGGGAGATCATGGCAGGAATGTTGTCTTTTTTTGTCTACTCCCTCTTGCTGGAACTGGAGGTAGTCATCTTATGTGATTGCCAGTTTAAGCTCTGGACTCAAGTGCAGCTGTCATGTTGGTTTCTTGGGAAGTAATAGGAAATTTTTCACTATTGTCAAATGAGGCTAATTAAATCAATATGGCTGCCGTTTGAGCCAGCAGACTTCTGAGGGGGAGTGATACCTGAGGCAGGGTGAAGATGTCTGTGCCTGGACTCATTTATAGCCATGCATTAGACACTACTAATACACAGCTAAGAACCAATCAAATTGCAGGAAAGTGACTAGCCATTTCATAAATATTCAATATCCCCACCTCTAATGCAAAGCTTTACCCTCTATATTCCATGAAAAGAGGTTGAAATGGTATGCTACATCATTCTTCTTGTCACCTTTTTCAATACTTTGGATATGTTCTGCAATCTGCTTCTTAAACTTATAGCTAGTCTTGATGACATAAAAGGAGCCATATGTACATTTAGCCAGGTGAACTATCAACTTGGTGTTACAGCCTAAAAAAAAATTTCAACTGATATTTCCCTTTGGTAACTGGGTGTTAGAAGTATGCCCCAATGGACATATGAGAGAAAAGTTTACAATTATCACAACAGTAATGTTTATGTGGCAAAACTGGATCCTCATTTCTGCTAATCAAAGTGGAGTTTGGGTTCCATGATGGTTGGTGCAAACTCTGCACCAGTCTGTCAGCTAGGTTCTCACCTCACTGATGCACAAACTGATACTGGTCCATAGTATCTTCTTTTAACTCTGGTTTCATCTGTAGTATATGCCAATTGTCCCTTATAACTGTTTTCACTTGCCATGCTTGTGGACTAAATGTAGTGACAACGTTTAGCTAGGTATTGTCTGTTCTTTTTCTTTGTACAATATTCATCAACACATTATGTCTATCAATATTATGAGCATGCTTAACTGCAGTACTAATGGACTGCTGGCCAAAACCTCTGGAGATAAACCTCTGTGTCACGGTTTCAACATTCATGGCATACAAGTTTACAGTGCTACAACTGTGCCTGAGGCAAATATACTGTCCTTATAAGTATATTTTCCACTGTGGGGCACGGGTGACAGCTCTCAAAATGGAGGTGGAGTTAAGTTCCATCTTTTTATGGAACCAGTCTGTTTGCACTCCATTGTGTTCATCCTTACATATTGTGATATCCTCGAAGTTAGTTTATTTAATTCTTTTCCTCCTGAAATTGTGACAACTGCAACCTTGGGACCATTTAAGCGGAAGCTGCGCAAATTCCTAGTTTCCAGAGTATCTTGTGACTGCTATGCCTAATCTCTGCTGGCAGCTAAATGCACTGGGACCTCCCTCTTTCACCATTTGCCCCTGCATAGCCCTATCCTGTTGCTGTGCTATTCCACTCACAGCACTTCCTCCCTTATCCCTTTCCCACTCCTGCCCTCTTTTCATCCTACCTCATCCCCCCTTCCTTTACCCCTCCACTCCCACTTCCCCCCACTCTCCTCTATTTCCTCACCATGTTCTCTGCCCCCGCCCATGGATCTTTCCTTCTTAAGCTTCATTGTGGAATCTCCTCCATGCTCTTATTTTGCTCCTTCCACCCCCAATTCACCCCTGTACTTCTCTCCTTGTAATCCCTATCACCCCCTCTTCAGACAAGGCTACTGGCTGCACTTGGCACAATATTTATCTTGCCATATTGTTTTTTAGTTTATGTAATTACTTTCCTCATGTTGTACTACTTACTGAAACCACTGTAATTTGCTATTCTTGTGACTTGACGTGAACCTCTGTAAAAGAGCACTTGGCTCAAAGGTCTTTACGATTTGTTAATTAAATAAATAAAAACAAATTAATTGTTCTCTAGCACTACTTAAAGTAAATGTAAAATTCATATTTAATTTCTCCATGTAGTTTTTAAATTCCTCCAGGTCTGGGTTTGTGTCTTGCCACACCAGTATGTCATCAATATAACATCTAGTTACGTCATAGATCAGAGAATGTAATTTTTCCCTAGACAGGACAGCATGTTTTTCCCATTCAGCCTAATAGATGGTGGCATAATTGGAGTGAATGCCACCTCCATTACCATCCCTTTAATTTGCAAAAAAATGCTTTAAACAGAGAAACATTGTAAAACAGTACTGTGTCTGTCAGTGTTAATAGAAATCCAGTGCTAGGTGACTGTGTAGTATTAGCATGCATGGTGTCACTTAGGCAGATGTGTCCTAACAGTGAGGAATATTTTTGTAAAGCACCAATAAGTCTAACATGGCTAGAAGCCAGTCTCTCTTGATTCATAACTCAAATAAGGTTAAACCTCAGAGCCTTCTATCATAAACCAGAAATGGGATTCACCACTAAGCCATGACTTGAATCCTTGGAGATACCATTTGCCTGTCTAAATACAACTAGCAATACTAATGTTCAAGCACAAACTAACGCAAGGAACCCATCATAAAAATGATCTATGTTTCTACCACCATAAAATACTGCTGTTTAAATACTGTAAGTGACAAAGCATGCAAGAAGGACTTGGCAAAAGTATTTAAAGAACCAAAAAAAGTCTTGTTTTGTCAACTATACAAAAGAGGAGCACTTAAAGTGGCCATTTAAAATGTAAATAACAATACTGATATGGTCACCAAACCTGGTTACAAAGGAGGATGCCAGCAACAAGTCTAGCTCCACTGGTTGTGTGTGCCAGGTAAACTAACACAGTCAAACAGGCAACAAAACCAGCACCACCCACTGCAGAAAGATGAAAAATGTTTACGAATCAATAGATACAAAACATACCACCAGGCAGTGTCAGGAATGAACAACCCTAATCAGTTTTGCTACTACTGCATTGTCAGGGGGAGAGGGATGAGAGAGACATGGAGCTCTCTTACAGCTGCAGTGTAAAGTGCTGCGTGCAAGTGCCAAAAACAAATACATTTTGCACAGAGTGAAAACATAACCACTGATAAATATACATAAAAAAATCAAGAATTATTAAATGATGTTATTTAAATTATATGCTGTTTATGAGACTTGTTCTTGTTGTGTAATATGTGATTAGTAATTTTTATACTGTATGTTTCTCTTTTCTTAAATGTGCAGAAGTTCAGAGGAATAATTGACTTCCAGCACCTAAGGAATAAATGCACAAATGAGTCCAGATGCCTGTGGCTACTGTTAATCTGTTCCTTGTTTGGAGGCAAGAGTCCTGAAGGGATTTGCTAATCTGAAGGTGGACAAAGCAATGGGGCCAGATGGGCTATCCAATGGTATTGAGGGAGCTCTGGGAAATACAGTCAGCACCTTTGGCAGTTCTATTTAACAGCTCACTGGAAACAGGAGTGGTTCCAGAGGACTGGAAGAGGGTGGATGTAGTCCCTCTCCACAAAAGTGGCAGCAGGGAGGAGGCTGGAACTTATAGGTCAATCAGCCTGACATAGGCAGTGGGAAAGTTAATGGAATCACTGCTAAAGGAAAGAATTAAGGAATATTTTGAATCCAGTGGGTTACAAGACCCAAAGCAGCATGGTTTCTCAGGGGAAAGGTCATGTCAAATGATTCTGATAGATTTATTTGACTTGGTGACCAAGGAACTAGATCAGGGTGGAGTGGTGGATATGGTCTACCTAGATTTCGTTAAGGCGTTCAACACCATTCTACATAGGAGGTTAGTAAGCAAGCTGGGTAGCTTAGGAGTGGGTCCAAAGGTGGTAAACTGGATAAGAAACTGATTAAGGGATAGACGACAAAGGGTAGTGGTAAGTAGAGTTCACTCCAAGGAAGGGAGAGTGACCAGTGGGATGCCACAGGGATCAGTGCTAATACCGGTTCTCTTTAGCATCTTTATAAGTGACATTGCAGAGGAGCTAGAAGGGAAGGCCTGCCTCTTTGTGGATGTCACCAAAATCTGCAATAGGATGGACACTCCAGGGGGGGGGTGCGGAAAGTATGAGCAGAGACCTGAGAAAGCTAGAGGCATGGTCAAAGGTATGGCAGCTGGGTTTCAATGTGAAAAAGTGTAAAATAATGCACTTAGGGCACATAAACCCAGGGATGGAGTACAAAATGGGTGGAGTGGTACTGACAACCACCAAGTAGGAAAGAGACCTGAGGAAAATCATATTGGATGAGCTAAAGGTGGCCAGGCAGTGTGACAAGGCAGTAGGGAGGGCAAGTGGGATGCTGGGATGCATAGGGAAGGGTATCACTAGCAGAAATAGGGAGGTGGTGTTGCCTCTGTATAGACTGCTGGTAAGACCCCACCTAAAGTATTGTGTCCAGTTCTGGAGACTACATCTATGGAAATACATAGACAGCGTGGAGGCCATTCAGAGGAGGGCAAGTAAAATGGTGCAAAGTCTGCATCAAAAGCCCTATGAGAAGAGACTAAAGGATATTAATATGTATACCCTGGAACAGAGAATAGCAAGGGGAGATATGATAAAGACCTTTAAATACCTCATGGGGTAAATAAAGTACAGGAGGGGAATATTTTTCAGAAGACAAGGTGCTCAAGAACAAGGGGACATGGTATGGAGCTGGGGGGGGTAGATTCAGGAGAGATGTTAGGAAGTACTTCTTCAGAGATGGAGTGGCGGATTCCTGGAACAGCCTTCCAGCAGAGGTGGTGGGGGGCAAAAACAGTTTTTGGATTCAAGAAAGCATTGGATAAGCAGAAAGGAATCATAGTGGAAAGCATGGGGGAGGGAGAAAAAGCTGTAGATCAGGCATGGTCTGATGTAATAATAATGTGGGTAGAGAAAAAAATGGGCAGACTGGATAGACCAAGCGGTCCTTATCTTCCGTCAAATTCAATGTTTCTGTGTTTCCGTATAACCAATCCTTCTGCAAAACTAACAATACTTGATGTTTTTGAATGCTTTTTTTCCGACTTTCTTTATCACCCATTCATAAAGGGGGAAGGGGAGGGAGATGTATCTCTTCATCGGCACCTGGACCTGACCTCCTGGCATCCCCCTCCAGGCCGCCCTGTCTGGGTGACCCATGGCTTGCTATCTACAGTGTGTCTTCCCGAAGGGAGAGAAAGATATCCATCAGAGGCCCCAGACTAGGCATATGCCCAGTGCATCATCTGGGAGGAGATCATAGCTCTCAACTGTCCCTGATTTTCAGGGACGTCCCAAATTTTAACTCAAAATTTTACTCTGTCCCTCCTAAAATTTGTGTTTTTGTGACTAAACTGTGGGGATTGTAAGCACAAATTAATGTCAAACATTAAAGTTTCAGATTTGCTCTAATTTAGAAATTTCATTTTACACTAAGCCCCTTATTCTACCAGCTTCCTGAGTGGATATCACTAATTTTGAAAATGTGTCCCTGATTTTGGTCCTTTGTCCCTGATTTTTTCAGACCTTGTCCCTGATTTATGAGACAGAAGGTTGAGAGGTATGGAGGAGATCCAGGGGCATCACAGTACTCCATGTCCGGAGGTTTTCTGCTTGGGTTCCCCAGGAGGCATGGATGTGTAATGATGTCACTGCAGGCCAGGTGTACTCCTGCACCTGGCCCATAGATGTTCACTGATGCTTCTGATCACTGTTTGATGGTCCGGCTATTGCGCACCCTGTCTCCACTGGGTGTTACTGACATGCCACGAAACCACAATCCTCCCTCCATAGAGGAGGAGAGCTGTCCATGGAATACTCATCCAATTTCCCCCCGCTGACCCTCTGATGCACTGTGATTGCTTCCAAACATGGGTCATCAGCGACGCAAGTGGTATCGCTTACACTGCGCCAGTGGCCTGGCAATGTTTTTTAATGCTGTGTATTTATAAGTGTTTATTCTTTCACTTTGTGCACAACCTATGTGTTTTTTGCCACTTGCACACAGCACTTTAACACCGCAACTTTAAGAGAGCTCAAGGTCACCCTCATTCTCCCTCCCCTGATAATTCAGTAGTTGCAAACTGGTCAGGGTTGTTTGTTCCTGTCATTGCCTGGTGGTATATCTTGAGTCTGTTTATTAATAAATATTTTTGCATCTTTCAGCAGTGTGTGGTGCTGGTTTTGTTGTCTTTTTGACAAAGAAGGATCAATAGTGAGACAATACCGAAGTTAATATGAAGAACAAATGGGAATAAAAACTTGCCTGTACTAACTTTTTCAAACCATTATTCATATGCTCCTACAGCAGAGTTTAGAAAGGACATAGACAATACTCGCTAAGATGCCCTCATGAATACAGCTATTTCAAAAGAGACATATGATTTCATAACTGTACAACATCCTATCCGTGCCACACTCTATGGATTTCCAAAAATTCAGACATTGCTAATCCATTGGCCATACTGATAGTGTCCAGTTTTGGCTGTCTGATAGAGCCACTAGTCAAGTTCATTGACCAACACATAAAGAAGCTGGCTGTTGCCATCCCAAGCTGTGTACAAGATACAACAGGCATTCAAACAACCTTGGCTAATTTACACATCGAGAGAGAGATTGGTGTCTGGCCACATTAGACATACAGGTACTTTATATGAATATTCCTCACCGTAAGGGCATATCAGCTCTAACTGATGTCCTCTTTGCTAATACTTCATACTTATCTAGCTTTATTGAATTTCTATGAACACCGATAATGAAGGTACAATTTTACACATTTTATTTTGTTTAAAAAAAAAACAGTTCAGTTTGCAGGTCAAAGAGATGGCAATGGGGACCATTTTCACCCTTAATTATACCACAGTCTATTTCACTGAATGGAAAAAAATGTGCTGTCCTACCTAAGAAAAACAATCCATTCTATGATGAGACAGACATGTATAGGCCTTAAATTGATGATGTCATACTGGTGTGGTGGGGCACAGAAGCAGAACTGGAGGAATATAAATAGAAGCTGAAGTCTGAAGATCTTTGAAAAACAAAATATCAAAATACACAAAGCAGTCCATATTTCCTCATTACCTCTGTATTTTTCCATCCCCATTATTTATTACTGAGGTCATATGCATGGACATAGGATAGTTATTCCTTGAAGATATAAAGAAAAGGACAAAATAGTCTCACCTGAAAATCATAAGTAAGGTTTTACGTCCCAGTGTTCATTGATGATTTTTTCAGTTTTTAAATTGAGAACTGTGAAACCTGGTCTCAATGAACACTGGTACTTGAAGCCTTACTTTTGATGTAGTTTCTGGCTTGTTATAGTTTTTAGAAATAAATACTTTGTTTCTCATAAAAAAGTTTTCTGAGTTATCACTCGGCCACCATTATCTCCCCTTCATTTTTGAATGAATGCACTAGCACCACTAAAGTGGTAGTTGCTGGGGGGGGGGGGGATCTTTTCCATACACCTGCATGCCAAAACCTTTTTGCATTAATTTGAAAATAACAGAAAATGTGTGACACTTCATAATAGACATGATATCTTTTAACTGCCCATACTCTCCCCAAAATTTCTGCATCAACATGCTGTATAGCTTTCAATTGCTGGTAGGTGGGAGGGGTGGTGTCCCATGCATCTATGTGTTAGATTTTATTCCCTTTCTTTTTGCTGTTATATATGCATTCATTTGGGAATAGCAGAACTGATTGACACTCCATAATTAACTTGATTTCCAATAACTAACATTGTGTCTGAGAATTAATTTATGAAGAAAATAAGGAGTGTTTTGACTTGTTTTTCAGTCAGTGACAATGCATAAACTGTGCAGTCATTGCGATTGGAGGGGGTGTGAGACAGAGATCTCTCTCTACTATTTTTTTCGGCCACAACTACAGAAGTGAACTGGAATGATCGGATAGTGGGGTTTGCAGCACTCGCCGGGGGGGGGGGAAGAAAATATTTTATTTTAAAAGTAAAAGCAGTCCTCCAAACCTGGAGGTGAACCAGACATGAGCATGGGCTAGAAAATAGTGCACAGGGGAGAGGGGAATGAATAGCACTGTGGTGAATGGCCAGGACCGCATGTGTTTGTGCTTCAATTCCGCTCTGGAAGGACACAGTGTAAGTATCTGGCCACATGCTTCCACAGCCTCTTCTTCTGTTTTGTGATAGCAGTATGTCAGGATGCTGACATCACCATGCAGCCATAAGAGGGAGCATCCACCGTTATGCAGCTGAGTATGGTATTGGTAAGGAAGATGTAGACATCAACCCTAATTGGTGGTGACTGTTGGAGGTGCTCTACAGTGTGCTGGGTCATTAGTGCTGATGCAGCCAGTCTAGTCCACTTTTACCCAGTCTGAATGTGTATAGTGCTTTGCACAGCTTACAGTACTGTGGACATAAGAAAGGTAAAAATTGCACTTTGTTACTTGCGACTCAGACTGCCACTTTTTTGAAGTGCTGTATCTTTGTTGCAAAGAACACTGCCACTTCCTTTAATGTTACTCCTCCCCCATTTTTTCAGCCAGTCATACTGCCCCTCATTGCTCTGAATAAATTCAGTATGACTTGTCTGCATGAAATCTGAAAGGGGCACTGTCAGCTTTTCCCCTCGTTTTTGTTTCAGAGTTTATCAGTGCACCTCTATGCATGCCTATCTATCATATATGTACATAATGTCCTTATATATGCCACGAGTGAGGCAACACCATTTTCCTTCTTTGCAATATTTTACTTTCAGTGGCCCGACCGAAAATACCCCGTCACCCAGAATCAGAGGTATGCCGAGAGCGCGCGTCTCATGGAGTGCCGGCAGGAACTTCGAATTTTTACATGCCCATACTGAAAAGCTATATGTGGCATGTATTTTACAATGATGGAGTAGATTTGCTATTTTTTCAACAAAACTGAGTGCTGGTAGTGCCAGAAAATACATTTAAACACAGGTGCAGAAATCCCACACATGCGCGAAAGCGGGATGCTCCAGGTGCTGAAATCCTGCACATGCATGAAAGCGGGATGCTCCAGGTGCTGAAATCCTGTACATGCGCGAAAGCGGGATGCTCCAGGTGCAGAAATCCCACACATGCATGAAAGCGGGATGCTCCAGGTGCTGAAATCCTGCACATGCACGAAAGCGGGCTGCTCCTGTGCATGCCCGGGATCTGTGTTCTTTGCCACTTTCATGCATGCATGGGATTTCTGTGCCTGTGTTTAAATGCATTTCCTGGCACTAGCAGAGCTCGGTTTTGTTGAAAAAATGGCAAGTTTACTCCGGCATTGTAAAATACATGCCACATGTAGCTTTTCAGTATGGGCATGTAAAAAATCAAAGTTCATGCTGGTGCTCCATGTCAGACATACGCTCTCAGCATGCCTGTTCTTTCAGGTGACGTTGGGCAGCTGGAAGGTAAAATATTGCAAAAAGAAGGAAAATGGTAAGCATTTTCATGTGTGGCACATATAAGGACATTATGTGGTGCATATGTGATAGATAGGTGTATAGAGGTGCACTGATAGACTCTGAAACAAAAACGAAGAGGGAAAAGCTGACAGTGCTACTTCTGTTAATGTAGTAGAAAGACTAAAACACATTTCTTGGGTGACACACAGGTTAAGGAAAAATGTGCGGCTGACCACAACATTATGGCCATGCTGATCGTCTCTTTTAAGACACATATGGGACATTTAAAACATTTGATGTTCCCTTTTTGGCACTTGTCCCTTCTCATCCACCCCCCTACTCTCCCCCTCTACCTTCCCCCCTCCTCCTCCTCTTACTTGCACTTTCCACTTGTACTTCCTGTGTGTTTTGACAATTGCCTCTGGCAGCATTTTCTTCTCATGTCTCACCAAGTTCTCATTATCAATGTTATCCCTGTCCTGTGCATGTCCCTAATACTGCCTAATCTGTATGTACTCATGTGATGATAAACAACTTTAACCTGTTATCCTGTAATAATTAATGTTCTGCTTAATTGTTCTCATCCTGACATGGAACCTTTGTAAAAGAGCATTGGCTCAAAGGTAATTGTAATCCTAGACTGTAATAAATAAAAATAAAATAAATAAATAAATGTATTCTTGTGGCAAAAAGGCAATAAGGATGCACAAGCCTATAAATATTGGCATATCCATCTCGTCTCTACACATATGGCTAAATAATGCTGGAGATACAGTACCAGTATAACAGAAGAGGAACAGTCATTACTTACAGGTATTACATTATCTGACAGGCCAGGTAGTGGGATGCCAAGGAATTGCTGCTACTGATGAACATGACAGGAATTCTCATCCTTGTTTTCAAGTCAACAGGGAAATATGTTTGCTGCTTCTGCTACTTAAGATAAAATAAAAGCTGTCAGGTGGTGGACAGTCTACCATGGGAGCAGGTTTTTAACTATGGCTTGGTTGAAAAGATTGGCATAATATATAGTAGTTTTCCTTAGTGTTGGCAGAGATGCCAGCAAGCAAAATTGTGAAGGACTATAGAGATAAGAATGTGGCTCTGGCTGAAGGAGATAAGCCATTATTGAACTTGTAACAGAAAAAGACCACCTTGCCAGATTTGACAGAGGTGGCTATTTTGTGCCTCAGTTGTTCACCTACAAGTGCTTATTTAGAGAAATCTTCAGTGCCGCAGGCCATATAGTCATCAACAAGAGAGTATGCCTTTCCATGAAAAATATAGATACTCACTTTTGTAAAAGTTAATCTGCCCATTTTTAACAAGACCTAGTACACCCCAAGTTTTATGGATGATGACACCTCTACATTACCAGCTCTAACACAGTAAGATGATGAGATGGATAATAAAGTCTTCTGTGTCCATCACTGCATTTATACTACCAGTACCACAAGTCATTCTTCATGCTGCCACTGCTGTGGGCCTCTTCTCTCAGAGTACTGCACCTGTGTCAGCAATGTCAATTTTTTAATTGACTTCCATGCCTGGCAGGGTGGCCACTCTCCTCTTCTTGCAGTTTACTGTTCAGTTAAATTTTCCATCCATCCCTCAGTGTCTTACTCACATGCCTGTCTAATCTGATGAGCTAAGATCCAGCACACTTACATTTTTATGGTGTCTGCTGGCTTCCCATGTGTACAACCCCCAAGTGTAATTCTTTGGGAGTGTAACATTTTTAACTGAAACCAGTAACTCATATTGGCTTATGCCTTACACTATTAGGAAGGCTAGATTATTCTAGCTTTGTACTATGGGAAAATGTTTTCTAGAATGTTTGCTGAGCAGTACCTAAACACACATGGGCTGGTTGTTTCACCATTGTCATAGTCATCCTTAACATATAATTACAAATATTTAAGCTTTTTGGCAAAGTTGGCCAAGTGTTCTGTATACAGCACTTTTCTTTGGCATACTGTGAAGCCTTATCCACATTTGGCAGTGTCTGAACATACATCATTTTTTGATCCTGTAGGCTTCAAACACAGTGGGCTGCTGCACTACTATCAATAGATTTTTTTGTCACATTTGGCCTTACACAAACATTACATTTTTTGGCAAAGTTGTCCAAATGCTCTGAGTTCAGCATTTATCTTTGGCATACGATGAAACTTTAGAAAAATAGAACCATAGAATTTTCTGGCAGATTAGGACTGCTTTGCCCACCTAAAGTGCCCATATTTTCCTGCCTATACTGACACCACAGACTCTACTTGACCTACAGCTATCTTTCCCCCCATTCTTCCCTACCAAAATTCCCTTGTGCATATCCCAGACATGCTTGAAGCCCACTACTGTTTTCATCCTCACTACTTCCACTGAAAGATTGTTTCAGGCATCCACCACTCTTTCAGGGAAGAAGTACTTCCTCACATCCCACCTAAATCTCATCTGGCTTCATTGCAAGCCCCCTTGTTCTCAAGGATCTTCTCCTTTGAAAAAATACTCCCCTTCTGTATTTTATTCACTCCTGTGAGGTATTTATAAGTCTTTATCATGCCCTCTCTCGCCCTCTTCTCTTCCAGCTTGTACATATTAAGATTCCTCAGTCTCTCCTCATAGGACTTCTGATGCAATGCCTGCACTATTTAAGTTGCCCCCTCAGAACAGCCTTTACCCTGTCTATATCATTCCTGAGATGTGGCCTCCAGAACTTGACACAGTGCTTCAAGTGGGGCCTTAAAAATGACCTATACATTGGTAACACCACCTACCTCTTTCTGCTGGTGATGCCTCTCTCTATGTACCCCAGCATCCCACTTGCTCTACCTGTCACCTTATTGCACTGCATAGCCACCTTGAGGTCATCCAATATGATTACACCAAGATTCCTTTCCTATTTTGTAACCATCAATACCTCTCTCCAATTTTATTCTCTGCCTCTGGGTTTCTGTGCCCTATGTGCATGATTTTGCACTTTTTTGCATTGAAACTTGGTTGCCATGTCTTACACCACTCCTTGAGTTTTCTAATATCTTTGCTCATTCAAAAAGGGAGGTAATATTTCTCTTGTATAAATCCTTGGTGAAGCTACACCTGGAATACTGCACTAGCTCTGGTATCCTCACCCCAGGAAGGATAGGAAAAGGATCAGGATGGTGCAGCACAGGGTAACAAAAATTATTCTGGGCCAGCAGGGCATATCCTATGAGGAGAGCCTCAAGGCACTGAACATGTTCATGCTGAAGACCAGAAGGAAGTGTAAGATATGATAGAGACCTTTAAATTCCTAAAAGAAATTAACAGGGTGAACCGCAGGAACTTGTATACCAGCTTGTGGTCATGTTGTCATAAGTGTAAGCTAACAGGAAGGAGGTTCTGGGGGCATGAT
This sequence comes from Neoceratodus forsteri, assembly GCA_016271365.2. NCBI lineage: Eukaryota > Metazoa > Chordata > Ceratodontiformes > Ceratodontidae > Neoceratodus > Neoceratodus forsteri. The sequence goes on from CM057452.1 coordinate 1,084,241,847, forward strand.
GCAATAATGTTTTACAGAAAGGGAGGTGGGGTCATGGAACAGACAGCTAACTTGAGGTGGTGGGTGCAAAAACCATTAGTGGTTTTAAACATGGCTGGAACAGAATGAATGGTATAGTGGTTTCTCAGGGCATCAGTACTGGGAAGGACAATGGATGAGGGGTGGGGAAAGCTAGTGCCCTGGAGGAACAGTAGGCCTCAGGACTAAATAGGAGATGAAGGCAGACTGGATGAACCTTTGGTCTTTTTCTACCATCATTGTGTATGTTTCCATGTTTCAATCTCTTCACTCCCAAGTGTCCGCCCTATTGCAGATTTTGGTGTCATTTGCAAAGAGTCATATCTTCTCTTCCAGGTCTTCTGCAGTGTCACTTATAAAGACATTAAAGAGGACTTGTCCCAGTACTAAGCCCTGAGATACCCTGCTGGTCATCCTCCCCTTCCCTGAGTGAGTGCCATTTACCACTACTCTCTGATGCTTCCCCTCAACCAATTTTGTACACAGTTTACCACCTTAGGATCCACCCAAACTGCCCAGTTTATTTTTGAGCCACCTATGTGATATGGTGTGGAATGCCTCATTGAAGTCTGAGTAGGCCATGCTCCCTGCCCCATCCTGATCAATTCGTCTGGTCACCCAGTCAAAAAAATCGATCAGGTTCATCTGACATGACCTCCTCCCCATAAATATGTCCTGCTTCAGGTCTTGCAAACTGTTGGATTCAATCTACTCTACAAGCCTCTCATTTTTTAGCTTTCCCACTACTGACAACAACCTGACCAACCTATAGTTACCAGCCTCCTCCCTGCTGCCACTTTTATGAAGCAGGACTAAATCTGCCTTCCTCCAGCCTCCCAGAACCACTCTTGTTTCCTGTGAATTGTTGAATAGGACTGCCAGAGGTGCAGCCAGTACCTTCCTGAGGTCTCTCAACACACTTAGGTATACCCCGTCTACTCCATAGTTTTGTCCACTTTCAGATTCACAAGTCCATTTTGGACTCTGTCCTCTGTGAATGGACTTGTGTCTATCTCCCTGCTCTCCATGTCCCTGCTGCTTTTGTTGGGTCCATCCCACTCCCCTTCCACTGTTTATTTATTTGGATTTATTTAACCAGGTGGGCTCACTGATACTAAATGTCCCTTTTTCAGAAGCAACCCAGGATTAATGACATTCAACAGTCATACATTAATACAGGTAACAGTCAATGGTAACAAAATATTGACAGCAACACATTAAAACAGGAAACAGTCCATAGTAACAAAATATCATCAGAAACATAAAATAAACATAGTACAATACAGTATTATAGCTGACAATTTACAATTGATTATCAAGTCAAGACATACTGATAGGCTTAAACTATGTAGACTTTAGTAAGAGAAAATAAGAAATTGTAGCAGCAAGGTAAATAAGAAAGAGTAGCAGCAAGGTGTGAAGACTGAACAGAAGTATCTGTTCTAGATATCTGCTTTGTCCTGATCCTGCTCTGCACAGTTGCCACCTTCTACTCTTAGCATCATGGTCACTCCCCTTGTCTTCCTCTTTTCACTGACGTACCTAAAAAAGATTTTGTCCCCCTTAGTCACCTCTTGCCTACCCTTTCCTCAGTGTGCGTGTTGCACCCTTCACTGCTTTTCTTGTTTCCCTCTGCTTGATCTGGTACACTTCCCTATCCTCTTTCATCTGCATCCCTTTGTACCTCCAGGATGCTACACTTTTAGCCTTACCCATTGAAGCCATTCCCTTTAAGAACCATAGCGGTCTCTTTTTTCTCCTGTTTTTGCTCACTTCTTCCTCCCTTACATATTGCACAATTCTTCCTCCCCTCCTCCCCAGCTTATCCTTCCTGAACTGAGTGTAACCTCATATGGCCATGCCCCAGTCATGGCTACCTGTGCACCAGGACTCAGTAATGCCCACAATATCCAGGTTTGTCTCTCCTCTAATGGCCTTCAGGTTTGGAATTTTACTTCCAAGACTCCCTGCATTTGCACACAGGGTCCTCCCCACCTTGCTCCCAGTCTGCCTGCAACCCCCCTTCCTTCATTTTGCCCCACCTGATTCACCCCTCTCATATTGCAACTTTTATTCCTCTTCCCCTTGTCCTCTATTATATTGCTGTTCCAATTATCCTGCTCCCTGGGATCTTTCTCCTCTAGGGTCCTCCCTTCCTACTGCTTTAGGCTGTGGAGAGGGCAGTTTATGACTCCCTTTTTCCTTCCTCCACACCACTCAGCTAGTTTAAATGTTCATCAATGTAACACTTAAATTGTCCACTGAGGGCTGCAGTTCCCTTCTTTGACAAATGCTGGCCATCACCGCTGTATAGACCCATATCCCTCAAGGTTGGCCCCTGAGTCCAAAATGTAGCCAAACTGCTCTTCTCTACACCTTCAACCATGAATTGAAGCTGCTGATGTGAAGTATCCTTTCCTCCCCTCCCAGTCCAAGGCAGGCACAGTTCAGCAAAAGCCACCATGCATACTACCTACTTAATATCCCTCCACAGTTCACTGAACTCCCCTTGCACACAATATCAGCCCCATTCCCTACAAGAACATTTATCCTCAGGTAGACAATGACATCCAGCTCCCCCTCTTGCCCTGCCACCCTAACAATTCTTAGGATCCCCTGTCCATTCCTCCTAGCCATGGTGCCATGTTAGCACCTTACCTCCCTCTGTACCTCATTCCTGTTCTCAAATCTACCCCATTAACAATAGAGTCTTCCACCAGAAGTTGCTTCCTCTTCTGTTGGGGTCCCCTACCACCCACAATGCAGGCATCACCATGGAGGACCCCTATATTCTTTCTTGCCACTAGCAAACATGCCTCCTCCTGACAGTGCAGTCCTGCCAGAACAGTGAAGGAATTTTGTAGTGGTACAGCCTGAGGAATGTATCCCTGACTCATCACCCTCACCATCCTGGAGCTCAACGCAATCTAGCCGGCCCTCCTTCTCCTAGGTTTCCTCTGGGGCAATGGTGGTAGAGTCAGTGGCCCCTGAGGGGGAAAAGCTGCTTGTACAAGTCTAGCAGTGTCTGAATGGATATAATGTTTGGAACCAGTAGCCTTCATATGCTATGGGCTGATACACTATGCCATCTGATTTGTGGGTCTACTTAGGCCTTATACAAACATTGATTTTTTTTGTCAAAGCTGACCAAGTACTCTGTGTCTAGTATTTATTCTTGATAAAGCCTTAACCCTTTTCCACATTGGGTAGTGTCTGAACAGACATACATTTTAGAACCAGCAGCTTCCAAATACTGGGTTGCTGCAGCATTATGCACCGATTTCTGGGTCTGAGTCACTAAAATAGTATACAAGAGCCAAATGTTTGATATCCTATTCTTGGACATCAACAAGGCACTTGACTCTCTGTTCCATAGGAGATGGATCAGAAAACTAGATGATCTGGTGGTCAGGGAGACATTCTTTGTGTGGGTGGCAAACTGGCTAAAAGAAAGAGCTCAGAGGGTGGTGGTGGTGGGGAGCTCTCAGGTTCTAAGGAACTCACCAGCAGAGTCCCACAGGGCATGGTACTTTGGTCAATGTTGTTTAATGTCTTCATCAACAACACTGGAAACAGTTGCTGCTACAAGTAATAACTTCACACTGCACTTTGTGCCCTGTGTTCATGCCTGCAGTCGGTTGAGAAGGCTCCTACTACATCTCCCGATTAACAGACTTTGTACCCTGATAGTCTGGTAAGCTGTGTGCTGCTTTTACATCTGTTCCCGGTTCTCGGTAAGCAAGGGGGCTACCGGGCGGGTGAGTGCGGCTGGACAGATGATTAAGGCGTGGAGACTGCACTTTAAAAGCACCGTGTTACTGCATTACCTGAGACTGCCGCTGCTACAATTAACAACTTCACGCTGCACTTTGTGCCCTCTGTTCGTGCCTGCAGTCAGTTGGGGAGGCTCCTACTACATCTCCCGATTAACAGACTTTTTGCCCTGATAGTCTGGTAAGCTGTGTGCCGCTTTTACATCTGTTCCCAGTTCCTGGTAAGCGAGGGGGCTACTGGGTGAATGAGTATGGCTAGACAGCTGATTAAGGGGCGGAGACTGCACTTTAAAAGCACCATGTTACTGCATTACCTGAGACTGCTGCTGCTACAATTAACAACTTCATGCTGCACTTTGTGCCCTCTGTTCATGCCTGCAGTCGGTTGGGGAGGCTCCTACTACATCTCCTGATTAACAGACTTTGTGTCCTGATAGTCTGGTAAGCTGTGTGCCGCTTTTACATCTGTTCCCGGTTCTTGGTAAGCAAGGGGGCTACCGGGCGGGTGAGTGTGGCTGGACAGCTGATTAAGGGGCAGAGACTGCTAATTTATTCCCAATATATTTGTACCATCATTAGCGGCTGTCCACGGAGCGGCTGTATGCGTGAGTGGAACTACACAGGAGTGGTGGAGTCACTTTCGGGAGTCGACTGAGGGAGACTGCATGTACATTTTGCACTGTTATTAGTTACTGTAGATAACTTTGGCAAGTATCACTTTTAGGTCATTTATTGATTGACTAGTTAGCAAACATGTGGGGCTTACAGATATTTATGATGTGTTGTGGTATGGGATTATTTTTGCTTGATCATGTTGTAATGTATACCACTGATCCTATATTATTAAATGTTCATGATTATTCACTTACTGACTATACATTTTCAAATTTACTAAAGGCCTCTACTTCCTGTCTTTCCTTAACTGTTGGAAATTTGGGTAGTCTTAATAGGAGAAATGTATATGAAATTTTTTTTTTGTTTAACATCTAGTGTAAATACAGTATTTTGTTTGTTTCCTTGTTGCTTGGTACTATGTGGAGTATTCTACTTTTATCTGGTGATGTGGAAACAAACCCATGGCCTTTAATTTCAAATGCAGGAAATTATGACAACTATTGGCAAACTAAAGGTTTAAGAATAATTCATTTAAATATTAGAAGTTTTATGTCTAAACAAGCTGAAACTGAGGCCTGGGTCACTACCTACAGGTATGACCCAGACATATTTAGTGTGACTGAAACCTGGTTGAAACCTTCAGTATCAGATAATCTTGTTGCTCTCGAAGGTTATAATGTAATACTGAAAGATAGGAATGGAAAAAAGAAAGGAGGGGTATAGTGGTGTATTATAAATCTGAATTAAAATTAGTTAAGATTTCTCCTGAATACAAACATACCTCTGATTTCGAATGGTTGTTGTTGGAATTGAAGTTGGGTGGTTGCCAAAAATTAAGATTTTGTTTATAACCCCCCAAAAACTGCTAAAAAATGGTCGGATGATATTTTGAAGTTTTTAGCAACTATCCAATCAGGTAGTGATCTTTTGATTACTGGAGATTTTAATATTCACTAGTTTCCTATAAATGATCCTTCTATAGAAACATTATTGACCAATGTTGGCCTTTCTCAGCTCATTAACTCATTTACTCGTATGAATATGAATAGTCAGAACCATACAATCTTAGATTGGGTTCTTGTTCATAAATGGGCAAATATTTCTGGTGTTGGTGTACTTCCCAATGTAATAAGTGACCATTTGGCCACTTACTGCATATGGAGATCTAAAAGGCCTAAATTGCCTCCTAGGTTCATATCATACCGTAAGTTTGTTAATGAGGTCAGTGGTGATCTTCTTATTGATTTGCAGAATATTGATTGGACTTATTTGGATGCAATCCCAGATGTAAATATTGCCATTGACTATTTTACTTCCACTCTTTTGGGATTACAAAATAAATATTTTCCTAGAGTGGTTAGGAGAGTTAGAGGCTCCCTGAATAAATGGACTACTGCCCCTTTGTTATATTTAATGAAATTGAGAGATGCTGCCTGGAAATTGTATAAGGTAACTAAGTCAATGAGAGATTTTAATAGTTATAGGAAGCTTAGAAATGAATGTCAAATAAAAATTAGGCAAAGTAAATCTAGTTATTTCCAGAACTTACAAACTTCTAGTTTAAATAACCCAAAAAGGTTTTGGTCTTCTATAAATACTTTAATTAATCCATCTAGGAAAGAATCTATTGGGGCTTTTAGTAAGGATGGTCAAGTGATTTCTGATGTGCAGGTTATTTGTGATTCTTTTTTGGATTACTTTTTTGATTTGTCTAGGTATATGCAGGTCTTTACTCAGGATCTGTGTATAGATAATCTCATATTGTTTCTGAACCAGGTTCTTTTTCTTTTTCATTTATTGAACCATATCGGGTTTACAATCTCTTGAAACACATGCCAATTTGTTCAAGTGCACGTGAACTTGAACATCGGTTCTTAAAACTGATTTCTGAATATATTACTTATCTACTTATTTCTATTTTCAATTAATCGTTGCTTACTGGATGTTTCCCTGATGTATGGAAACAGACAGTAATCAAACCTATTTATAAATCTGGTGATGGAATGGATATGGACAAATATCATCCTATTTCCCTCTTGTCACCTTTGGGTAAGATTTTTGAGAGATTTGTGAATTAGCAGTTTTCTGCCTATTTACAAGATAATGGTCTCAGGACTCATGATCAGCATGGGTTTTGTAAGTATCATGAGATGGAGCAGCCATGGCCAGGTTCACGAACCACACCAGTGTTGCTATGGACGAGGGTTTGCTCACTGGTGCTGTGTTCATGGACCTGTCCAAGGCCTTTGATTTAGTAAGTCATCCCTTGCTGATCAGGACACTCCAAAGCTATGGTATGATGGAGATTGCTGTTGATTAGTTTCATAGTTATTTGTCTAATCGTCCACTTAAAGTAGGACTAAATGGAGCATTTTCATCTAGTAAAATTTTGTTACAGGGGGTGCCCCAGGGGTCCGTTCTGGGCCCTCTTTTGTTTACTGTATTTGTAGATGTTGTTCCGTCTCTATTGAATGATACACATTGCCTGATTTATGCAGATGACATTATTTTGTATAAAAGTTCAATTTAAGTTGAACTTATAAATAAGTCCTTAAATAAGGACTTTGCTATACTTTGTAGGTGGTTGAAAGGGAATTGTTTATCATTAAATAATATAAAAACAAAATGTATGCTTTTTGGATCCAGAATTAGACTTAATAGATCTCAGAATTTGTTTATCTCTGATTCATTGGGTAATGGGATGGAGCAGAACAATTTAAATATCTTGGAGTCCTGTTGGACCAACACTTAAAATGTTCTGATCATGTACATTTTATTTCTCATCAGATAAATCAGAGATTAGGTGTATTATTCAAGTTTCAATCTATGTTGACCTTACCAGCAAGACGTGCAATAGCTGAGGGTATCTTATTACCTCAGTTAAATTATAATGCATTTCTCTTTACTAACTTGTCTAATAGAGAGCTATCTCTTCTTACTAATGTATTTCATGGTATTTGCAGATTTACTTTCAAGTTGTCCTATTCTGCTTATCATTGTGAACTGTATAGACTATCTGCCTGACTTCCTCCTAGGATGGGTTGTCTATACAGTTTATGTTTATTAACAGACAAAGTTCTCCATCAAGGTATAGATTCTCCATTATATTCATTATTACATATTAAAATAAATTCACAGGAACCTCGTTCAGATAATCAAATCAAGTTAAATGTTCCAAGACTAAGACTAAAATGTGTAATGGTTCTTTTACTTACTCTGCTGCTAAAAATTGGAATGAGCTTCCTATTGTTTTATATGAGAATGTTTGTCATCAGACTTTTAAAATTAGGTTAAGAAATTATTTTCTTGACAAATTGCATTATTGTTGTTTCTATGATTATTTTTATATATATTCTTTATTTATTTTCTGTGTATTGTAATTTGTGTGGTATATGTTTTAATGTTGTATTGTATTGTGATGTGAATTTTTGTTAATTGTAAACATCTTGACTGTATATGCATTTGGTCCCCAGGTTGGACATGAAAACAGGCCTTTGGCTCATTGTACTTACATGGTAAACAAATGTTTAAAATAAAAAAAATAAAAAAAATAAAATAAAATAAAAACAGTATAAAAGGATGACACTAAGCTTTGTGGGAGGGTGGATACCACAGAAGGTATACAGGACTAAAGGAAGATCTGACCATGCTCAAGATGTGGTCCAGAATATGACAATTCAGTTTCAATGCAAAGAAGTGCAAGGTCATGCACATTGAAGCCAAGAACCAAAGGACAGAGTACAGCCTGGGAGTAGTTCTGGTAACCAAATCTGAGTAAGAGAAAGGCTTGGGGATAATGATCATTAATGACCAAAGGCACTCCTCACACTGACGGAAGGCAGTGCCGAAATCCAACAAAATGCTGGGCTGCATTGTGAGGGGAATCAGTAGCAGATGGGAGGGAGCCATATTACCACTATATGGATCACTGGTGTGGCTGCACCTGGAATATAGTATGCAGTACTTGCATCTATACCTAAAGAAAACAATAACCTGCTAGAGACTGTCCAGAGGAGGGTGACTAAGATAGTTAAAGGTCAGCAGGGCAGGGCATATGAAGAGAAGCCAGAAGACCTGAACATGGGATCCATGGAGGAGAAGGGGGGCATGACTGTGGCCTTTAAGTACATGAAGGGCATTAACAAAATGAACAAAGAGTGCCTCTTCAGTCTCAGGGGCAGTAAAACTACAAGGGGACATTCCTTTTAACTGGAGGAGAAAGGTCCAAGAGAGAGAGTTCAGGAGGCATTTCTTCATGAAGAGGGTGCTTGCAGGGTGGAATGAGCTCCCTGAGGAAGTGGTCTCACTGGAGACAGTGAAGGGCTTCAAAGGAAAGTGGGATAGGTTAAAGGGAAAAGTCAGGGTTAAGGGGTGAGTGGGCAGTAAGGGAGGATAGCAGCTGGGAAGTGGGGCAGAGCTCCTAGTTGCCACTTGGAACTTCACAACACAAGCAAACTTGATAGATCACTAGGCCTTCTTCTGCTGGCAATATTTGTATGTTTATATCCATTATGCTCAGATTTTTGGGCCTAAATAAGTTTTATACAAACATTTACATTTTTTGGTAAAGTTGGGCAAGCAATATGTGCCCAACACTTATTTTTGACAAAAATCTTCATTCTTGTCATGTTTGGCAATGTCTGATTGGTCAAAGTCTTTGGAACCAATTTTTGTAACATTTGCTATGTTCCACTGCACCACTGTTCTGTTTTGTGTGCTTTATGTGCCATGACACAAAAGCCAAAGCTCTTAGTACAATCTAACCACTAAACAGTGTTTTTTTCACAGTCAAACAAGGTTGAAGAGGTTCATAATGAAGCAGGCTTTGGCAAACTTAACCTGGTTCAGTGAACCATGTTTACAAGATCAAACTTTGAGAGGGTCATGTAGCTCTACAAACAGTAAAAGCAGGAGGGCCCCTTTGAAAATGAGATGTTGCATCTCAGCTACAGTAGGTTATCCAAGAGTTGTAAACTGTACAATGTAACATTTAGGAATACTTTTTCTTTAACATATAGAGAAGTGGGGGGTTAGATTGTGGACATTGTTACTTGGGTGGAGCAGCATATGAGTGAAAGTAACAGCACTAAGCATTAAACTAGAGGCAATCAGAAAATGCACACTAAAAATCCCTTAGCATAAAAGACCCACTCATCAGAAGTTGTTTCTGGTATTCTCTTTTTTTATTTATTTATTCATTCATTTGGTAACTGGGTTGATGCACTGATCCGAAGACCTTTTTCAGGCACAGCCCAGGCCAGAAACTGGCATAGATACATAGATACATAGACAGTGTCGGCAGATAAGGGCCTATGGCCCACCCAGTCTGCCCATTTGAGCTTGTAAGTTCACTTTATGTTTTCCTAGAAGTCTGTTGCCCCTTACTCCTGACCTCCAGAATTCCTTTATGTCTACCCCATGCATTCTTAAATCCTGTGATTGTTTCAGCCCCCACCACTTCCTCTGGCAGGGTGTTCCACTTGTCCACCACCGGTTCTGTGAAGAAATTCTTCCTCATGATTGCTCTGAATCGTTCTCCCTCCAACTTCATCCCATGCCCTCTAGTCCTGGAACATTTTTTTCACTTAAAAATAGTGTATTCCTGCACCCTGTTCCTCCCTGTAAGATACTTGTATGTCTCTCTCATATCCCCTCTCTCCCTCCTCTCCTCCAGAGAGTACATGTTCAGTTCCTTCAACCTGTCCTCATAGGACTTGTGATGCAATCCATGCACCATCTTTGTTGCCCCCCTCTGAACCTTCTCTACCCTGTCTATGTCCTTACGGGAGGTAAGGTCTCCAGAACTGTACACTGTACTCCAGGTGGGGCCTCACTAGTGTCTTGTATAATGGAATTATGACCTCCCTTTTCCTGCTGGTGATGCCCCTGCCTATGAATCCCAGCATCCTATTTGCTTTACCTGCTGTCTTCTCACATTGTTTCCCTACCTTGAGGTCATCAGAGATGATAACCCCAAGATCCCTTTCCTGTTTGGTGGATACTATATCCTCACTCCCCCAACTGATATTTTGTGCCAGGGTTTTTGTGCCCCATATGCATTATCTTGCACTTCTTTGCATTGAATTTCAACTGCCAAACCCCTGACCATTCTTCAAGTTTCTGCAGGTCCCTTCTCATTCTGTCTATACCCTCTGGTGTGTTTACTCTGTTACAGAGCTTTGTGTCATCAGTGAACAGTGAAATTCTGCCTTCTAGGTCCTTCGCAATGTCACTGATGAAGATGTTGAACAGGACCGGTCCCAGAACTGATCCCTGTGGTACCCCACTGGTCACTCTTCCCTCTGTAGAGTGACAGCCATTTATCACCACCCTCTGTGTCCTGCCACCCAGCCAGTTACCTACCCACCAAACTACTGTCCTGCCCACACCCATATTCCCCAATTTGTGTAATAGTCTTCTATATGGCACAGTGTCAAAGGCCTTGCTGATGTCCAGATAGGCTGTGTCCACTGCCTTCCCCTGATCCACCTCCCTAGTCACCCAGTCAAAAAATTCAATGAGGTTGGTCTGACATGACCTCCCCCTGGTGAAAGCATGCTGCCTTGGGTCCTGTAGCCCATAGACAACCATATGTTCCATCAATCTCTCCTTCAGTAGTGCTTCCATGATCTTCCCCACTACCGAGGTGAGGCTGACTGGTCTGTAGTTCCCCGCTTCCTCTTTGTTCCCACTTTTGTATAAGGGGACAAACAGCTTAAAATACAGTGAGAAAACAGGGTGGATTAGATCACTGGCACAAACAGTGAAAAATACAGTGAAAGAACAGCATGGATCATACAGGGAATTCAGTGTAGGTCAAGCTAACAGAGAAAATATAACGTAACCAGTACCAGATACATCAGCAATTGAGCATACTAAGGTATATAATATTTAGGCAAACAGGGTAAGTTTGCTCCATTATTAACAGCTAGGACACAAAGGGCAACCCTAGGAGCCATATGCCAAGTGTGATCCAGCCCCTAGCCTTAATGTCTGCTAAGTTTCACTGATCTTCACCAACTGGAAGAGAGACCAATCACAGAGGGAAGGCAGACTCCATCAGGTGCAGAAGCAGGGCTTCCTTGATAGCAGTTCTACCTGCATGACTCCCCTTGGATTGCACAATCTGGACTCCTACAGCCACTGAGGTGACTTCTCTCCTCGATCGCTTTGCTCAGACCAAGCCAGTGGCTGCTCTCTCAGCATAAGGAGCAGTTGGAACACTTAACCAGAATTCCTGACTGCTGTGTGTATATCAGCATCTGTACTGCTGTACAACTACTGAAATAATGGTTGACTTATAGAAAGTTCTCAGCTGGAAGCAACAGCCCAGAAACAGAGGGCACCCCTAGGAGGCATATGCTAAGAGTGATCCAGCTCCTATCCTTACTGTCTGCTGTACCCACTACTAAAATAGTGATCATCTAATAGAAAGCTCTCACCCAGAAACAACCAGAAGCAACAGTTGAGACACAAAGGGAACCCTAGGAGGCATACGCCAAGTGTGGTCCAGCCCCTAGACTTACTGTCTGCAGATCTTCACTGATCTTCACCGACTGGGAGAGAGATTAATCATGGAGGGGAGGCAGACATCAAGAGGTGCAGAAGCAAGGATTCCTTGACAGCAGTTCTACCTGGATGAATCCCCCTTGGAGTGCACAGTCCGGGCTCCTATCTCCACTAAGGCAACTTCTCTCCTCAGTCACTCTGCTCAGACCCAGCCAGCAGCTGTTCTTTCAGCATAATAGTGTATTGTTTTCCATATACTACTACCTCTACTTTCTTTCATCCTCAAAGGCAACCTAATAGATAATGGACATTATCACCTGCCAGGGGTGCACTGCATCCTTTCAGAGGGCACACATTCAGGTACTAGGACATTGCCCCACTTGCTGGATAATATAACATATGAAAGCTCAACTCAAAAAGGCATGGAGCTAGATAAATCATCTCCACAATGTCATTAGAAACCATGTACCTACTTGCCTCATACACTGCACAATCCCTACCAAGAGCTCATTCCTCACCGCTTGACCACACCTCATCCAGGAGAATGGCAGGTAGTAAAAGGCAGCAGGAAAACATCACACAGGCCTCAACAGCAGCCCCCCTATACACCACACCATCTCCACCAGGAGCTCATTCTGTGCCACTTGAAACTAGGAGAATGACAGGTAGTAAAGGGGGGCAAGAAAACATTGCATGGGCCTTAACAGCAGTCTACATACCATGAGGCACAAATCAAAACAACTAACAGATACACCCCTCTAGCCACGGAAAGCACACAGGGGTATAATAACACACACACACCGCCAGATAGGGCACAAAACAGGAAAGGGCAAGGAAAGCACTGCAAAGGCATATATTACTAAGAAGCTAAGGAAAGTTCTGATTGTAGGTGATTCCATGATCTGAGGAGCAGAATCACACATACAGCAGAGTTCGGAGATGGAAATCATAGTTAAATGTCTACCCAGTACGTCTGCAAAAAGGGACACTGACAGCATACATATGTTAATAAAAAGAGAAGGTAAATGAACTGGCGTTTTTGTCCACATAGGTACTAACATTTGGCAAATCAGATGGTTGAAGACACAAAACAGCACTCTCTCTCTCTCTCTCTCTCACTCACCTAAATAACAAATTGTCCTCCCACTCCTCAAACTTTGCCTTCTCCGAGGTCTTCTCAGTATGGGGGAAAGGAGGCAGTATAGATAGGATATGGAAAGAGAAAATTGATGAGCTGAACAACTGGCTTCAGAGCTGGTGCCAAGAAAAGGGGTACCTCTTCATAGGAAACTGGTCTGACTTCAGGGACAGAAGGCTCTTCAGATTCAGTGGTCTGCACCTCACTCGGGAAAGCATGCAGGCTCTTGGTCAGAAACTGGATGTAGCCATAAACTGTTTATTCTAAACACTGGGGAGATGACAGTAGTAATGTATGGATCTGCTACCTCTCCTCCAAAATACAAACAAATCAGGGGTACAAATGCAAAGGAGGAAATCAACCTATCAGATGAGGTCAGGACAATAAATAATTCGAACACACAACAGGGCACCAAAAAGGGGTGGTGATCACGCATGGAAAGCTATGCTCACAAACTCAGATAGTCTGACAAATAAATTAGCATACTTCACTGCCATCATCGCCATCACAAAAACATGGTTCAACAATACCATGACTGGGACATGACTATACCAGGATACTGTCTATTTTGGAAAGACAGAACTTGTAGAAAAGGGGGAGGGGGCATAGCTAGGTACATAAGAAAGTGAATAAAAGCTGCTATGACTCAAAATGACAATACTGAAACAGAGTCACTTTGGGTCACTCTTGAGGCAAACAATGGAGCAGCAACTTGGGTAGGAGTGTTCTACCAGCCCCCAACAACAAGTGTGGAGGGGAACAAGGAAATATTGGAAAACACACACTTGGATGACTTCAATTTACCTGACATAAACAGGGATACACATACAGCAAGTTCAACCAGAAGCAAGGACTTTCCAGAGGCCCTGCATGTATCGGGACTGAAACAGATTGTAAAGGAAAAAAAAAACAATGGGGTAAGTGGTCCTTGACCTACTACTAACAAACAGGGACAATATCACAGAGGTAGAGGTTGGGAGTCACCTGGGGACCAGTGACTACTGTATGGTGTGGTTCCAGGTCAAGACAAAAACAGACACAAAGCACTCCAAAACAAAAGTCATGGATTTTAGATGAACAGACTTTACACAAAATGAAGCAACGTTTTAAGCTGAATCTAGCTTACATTATGCAGGGGATAGATGTTGAAGACTACTGGATACAGCTCAAAAGGGCTATATGAAATATTGCAAACCACTGCATAAGAAGGGTGAGCAAAGCTAAAAAGAAAAGAAAACCACTCTGGTTTTCTAAAGAAGTAGCCACTAAGGTCAGGGAGAAAAGAATGGCTTTCAGGAAATACAAACAACCCGAATATGACAAGGACAGAGAAGAATACAAGGAGACAAAGAAGGAAGCAAAGAAAGTGATCAGGACAGCAAAGGCAGAAACTGAGCAGAAGATAGCCAAGGAGGTCAAAAAGGGTGACACAATATCCTATAGATAGGTCAGTGAGAAGAGAAAGACTTCAGGAGGTATTGTTAGACTCACAAGGGTGGATGGGTAGATCACAGAAAATGACAAGGACAAGGCTGAAATCTTCAGCAGTAACTTCTGCTCTGTATTCACCACAGAGGAGGAAGGATGCAGAACCAGCAATGCAACACACAACAAGGAAAGAGTCAGAATACACTCGGTCCCCTTTACAAAAGAAAGGGGCCTGAAGGAACTAGAGAAACTCAATATAAACAAGGCCATGGGACCAGATGAAATTCACCCTAGATTACTAAGAGAACTAAGGGATGAGCTGGCAGTGCCCCTGGCTGATCTTTTCAGCCTTTCATTCAAGCTGGGGGAGGTCCCCAAGACTGGAAAAAAGCAACAGTTATTCCTCTGCACAAAGGCAGAAGCAGGGAAAGTGCAAACAACTACAGACCAGTAAGCCTAACCTCAATTGTGGGCAAAATAATGGAAACCCTGCTCAAGGAGAGGATTATATCCTTTCTAGAAGAAAACAACAAATTAGATACAAAACAGCATGTCTTTACAACGGGAAGATCATGCCAAACCAATCTGATTGACTTTTTTGACTGGGTGGCTAAAATAATAGACCAGGGAGGAGCAGAAGACATAGTATACCTGGATTTCAGCAAAGCCTTCGACTCAGTCCCACACAGAAGGCTACTCAACAAACTGGGCAGAATGGGAGTAGGACAGCAAGTAGTGAAATGGGTAAGGAACTGACTCACTGGAAGGACACAGAGGGTACTTGTAAATGGCTTATTTTCAGAAGAAAGATGAGCAGATAACGGAGTGCCACAAGGATCAGTACTCAGTCCGATCCTATTCAATATTTTTATTAGTGGCATAACTAAGGGACAAGAGGGGAATGTGAGCTTATTCACAGATGACACAAAAATAATCAATAGAGTATCCAGGTGGGCTAGAAAAGATGAAGGCTGACCTTAAGTCTCTGGAAAAATGGTCAGAAACATGGCAACTAAAGTTTAACGCAAATAAATACAAGGTCATGCACCTTTGAAGGGCCAACTCAAGAGAGGACTACTACCTGGGAGGAGTACAACTGGAATCTTGCAAACAGGAAAGGTATCTTGGAATAATTATAAAGGAGGACCTAAAGATGTCCAAACAGTGCAAGAAAGTGGCACTATGGGTGAATGGTATATTGTGCTGCATAGGCAGGGGGCTCACCTGCAGAAAAAAGGAGGTCATCCTGCCACTCTATAGATCTTTGGTGAGGCCATACCTGGAGTAGAGCATACAGTTCTGGAGACCACACCTAAAAAATGAGATAAACAGACTGGAGACAGTGCAAAGGAGAGCTACAAAAATGATACATGGCCTACAGAACAAAAACTATGAAAAGCATCTGCAAAACCTGAACATGTACTCCCTAGAGCAGCATAGGGAGAGGGAGATATAATTGAGACCTACAAGTTCCTAAATTGAATAAACAAGGTGCAGGTTCAGGAACTGTTCCACTTCAGAAAGCACAAAAGAACTAGGGGGCACAACATAAAGCTGGAGGGGGCAAATTCAGAGGTAACACACACACAAGTTTTTCTTTACCGAGAGGGTAGTGGATGCATGGAACAGCCTTCCTCAGGTAGTGGTGGGGGCAAAAACAGTGGTAGGTTCCAAGAATGCTTGGGACAGGTACAAAGGCACCACCACACTGACTAGCAGTTAAGGGAAGGGGGTAGGCCTATGGGCAGACTAGACGGACAGTATAGTCTCCTTCTGCTGTCACTTTCTATGTTTCTATGTTTCTATTCAACAATAGGAATAACAATAGTATTCAGGGTGGAAGAGGAGAGCAGAACACTGGGCGAGGGGGTAGGTGGGCTGCAGAGTGAGGTGCAGCCATACTAGTGACATGGGCAGGCGTGGGTCATGCAGGAGATAAGTGCTTTCTCAATAGGAATTTAGATTTAGAGGGGTCAGGGGAATGGTGAGGGAGGAATGTCATTCCATAGTTAGGGTAAGGCTGCAGAGAATACTCTTAGGCCCATCCTTGTAGTTATGTTAGGATGTTCTAGTTGGAGGTGGGAAGATTGACATAGATTGCGGCAGTAGGTTCTGGGCCAGGTAAGGGATAGTGGAGAGTAAGAGGGATTGTGCAAGGTATGAGCAACAGTCCAGGCCACCAGGTAGGAGTGCTGCACTTGTGGAGGTAGCCAGTTAAGGGACTGGTAAAGAGAACAGTGGTGAGGAGAGAGGCACAAAGGGAAAGGCAGCATATACGATTGTAGGTAGTGTCCAGGTGGTTCAGGTTGGTAATGGAGGTAAGGAAGTACACCAGGATGCCATAGTCAAGGTGGGGGAGGAGGTCGCCATGGGCAATAGTAAGGTAGGCTTCCAGCTAGACGTGGTCGATAAGGCAATAGCAGAGCCATATCTTCTAGTTGATGTGCCTAATCAGTGAGGCAATGTGATCAATGTGTAGGTTAGGGACGGGTCCAGGATTACTTCCAGATTCTTGAAGGTGGGAACTGTGTCAAGGGGAGATCCATCTGGGGATTTGACAGTGAGAAGGCTGCCACTGTGGGCAAGGGCGGAGAGTTTCTTACCTTAAAAGAAGCTCTGTTTATGGCATTAATGTTTCATAATGTCCACGTTGCTTCACATAAAACAGGTTATTTTAGCCTTATTAAGAGACTGTTCCCTTGAGTTAATAGTGATGGTTTTCTGTTTTCTCTCACATATCTACTGTCTGTCTGTCTATCTGTCTGTCTGTATACAGTTTTAAAGTAGCAGTGTAAACTAATTGGGCAGACAATTTCACCCTATCTTTTTTTACTGTAAAAGATTCCAGGCATATTCCAGTTTCATTTGGTGGTTCAATGTTTTAGTTCCACCAACATTTGGAAATGTTATAAATGTTTAATTTATTTCTTTCTCAAGAAAAATGATGACAGTTCAGTTTGGTTAAGAAACTGCATTGTAGACCTGGCATGAGTAAGTACTGAAAAAATAAAAAAATAACTCTTTGTGTGCAGAATGGGGTAAGTAGATTTGACATGTATGCTAATGTTTGTGTTCATTTTAGCTGAAACTATTTTTTTAGAAATATACTGTTCATTGTACTTCTGCTTTAAGAAGCTGTTGCTCTCTGCAAACCCCATTTTTCTGGTTTTCACCTTTTTTTTCTTCACAGTTTTAAAGGAATTTACTCCAGTCAGCTTTTTGACCTGGACTCCAGTGAGGGACAGCTACTGTGTGTGCTATCGAGTTAATTTTTGAATGAGTGTCCATGGGTCTGTGTGTGTCTGGGTTAAGCCTTTCCCTTTAAGTCCTAGCCAAGCATGTTTATGTCAGCCCGGCTCCCAGAAGTGGTTATCAGCTCTCTGTGAAAGCATTACTGTATAGCAGGAAGTCACCAAGGGGCTGTGTTTTCTCATCAGGTTTGCAGATAAGAGAGGAACGCTGCTGCTGTTTCATGTGGCTGTTTAGGGAAAAATGGTCCATGTCTTCTCACACGCAGTGGGCAGAAGACCCTCTCATGTGCCAAAAGGGCCTCTATGAATGAGAACAACTGACCCCTGTTACCTGATGTAACCACACAGAAATCTGTGTGCTCTTTCCTAGAAACAAACAGCACTGAAAAACTGTAGGAAGAAACAGACAGAAGACATTTGCAAATTAGCTGCTATAATAAATCATGTGTTCTGTTGCTTAAAGTATGTACAGTTTATTTATTCAGCTTTTATTTACCAGATAGGTGTGCTAGACAATCAAATGTCTATTTTCAGGCATGGCCTGGGAAATTACAGCTGAGATAACATTACAGTGAAGAACGGCAACAGCATATTCATAAATGAAGGCAAAGGCAGTGGAAGAGATACTGTACGGATATAAACACAAACTTCTCAGGAGTGTAATTGAAAAATACTGTGGGAAGTTTTTCAAAAGTTTCACCAGGAAAGATATCCTGAGCTTATAACAGCTCATTTCCAGGTGTGTTCTGGGGGGATGGGAGAAGGGGAGTATACAGTGCATGATGTGTAAGTGAGCATACATAACGTAAGGTGCAGTAATAATACAAATAAGTACAATAAAATGCATACAATAAAACAGAGTAAAAAGAAATAACAGTGTGCAGTCATAGTTTACAGGCTGAGTATTCAAGGCTTCTAAAAAGAAAGATCAGCTATAATGCAAATAAGATAGAAGTGCCAAATGCAGTGCAGGGTACAATGACAGATAGTAGCATAATTAGCATCTTCAAGACTGCTAAGATGTGAAGTAGCAAAGAGGTAGACTCAGGAGCAAAATATAACCAATATAACCAGAATGAATAACATAAAGCACAGTTTGTATTTGGTGGGGGAGTAGAGGTTGCTCACAAATGAAGAGGGGTTAGGGGGAATGTCAACAAAACAAGGGGAGGGAGAGCAGGGTAAGGTATCAGGAACAGTTGCAGGAGGTGGTGACAAGGACACAAAGAAGGGACCTGAGGGAAGAAAAGGATTAGGCTGAGCAGGTACACAGGGAGAGATAGGACCAGAGTTTAGGAAAATAATATGAGAAGGCAGCTTGGCTCAACATGTAACTACAGTGTAATTACCCTGTTGCATGTAATTAATGATTAGTTACATTGAAACAGACACTTAAAGTGTAACTGAAGCCTTGTTCCTGAGGGTGTGTGAGAAGGAAGAAGGTGATAAAAGGAGGATAGAGAGGTGGGGAAGAGAGCCTAACCAGAATTTGGAGGTGAATGTGGCACAGTGTATGAGGTGTTCGGCATTGAGGGAAGGGAGGGAGTGTGAGAAGCAGAGAGGGCAGTCTTTGTGGCACTTCTCTGAAAAAGCTGACTGGAGTAAATTCCTTTAAAACTGTGAAGAAAAAAAAAGATGAAAACCAAAAAATGGGGTTTGCAGTGAGCAACAGCTTCTTAAAGCAGAAGTACAATGAACAGTATATTTCTAAAAAGCTAGTTTCAGCTAAAATTAACACAAACATTATCATACATGTCAAATATTTTTCCCATTTGTCCCACTGTTAAATAGGATGAGCCCCAATACTAACCCCTGCCACACCCCACTTGTCACCCTTCCCTTCCTGGAATGCTCCCCATTTACTACCACCCTCTGGCTTCTGTTGCTAAGTCAGCTCTCCACCCATTTGGTTATTTTTGGCTCAACCCCTAAACTGCGCAACTTGTTCACCAGCCTCCTATAATGGATGGTGTCAAAGGCCTTGCTGAAGTCCCGATAGGCCATGTTCACCACCCCTCCCTGATCAATCACCCTCATCAACCAATTGAAAAATTCGATCAGGTTCATCTGGCATTACCTCCCCTCCACGAACCCATGTTGCCTGTCATCTTGGAGACCACTGGCTATAATGTAGTCAACAATTTTTTCCTTTATGATTGCCTCCATAATTTTACCTACTATTGAGGTAGGGCCTACTGGATGATAATTTCCCACCTCCTCCCTTCCTCCCCTCTTGTGTAGTGGCAGCACATCTGCCCCTTTCCAGTCCCCTGGAATCCTCTTTGTGTCTAGTGACAGATTAAACAGTCTAGGTAATGAAGCTGCCAGTTCCTCCATAAGGTCCCAGAGCACCCTAGGATGTAGGGCATCTGGACCCATTGCCTTAACCACCCTTAACCTTTCAAGCTCCTCCCCTATCTTTCCTTCTTCAAACAGGCTAGAGTTCACCCCCCTGTTCTTTATGCTTCTCCCCCTCAACTCAGGTCCCTTCCCCTCCTTTTCCACTGTAAAAACTGAACAGAAGTAGCCATTCAGCAAGTCCCACTTCTCAAAGTCGCCCTCTACTTCAACTCCCCTCCCCTTTAAGACTCACTATCCTCTGTTTGGATTTCCTCCCACCCATGTTCCCTCCTGCCCAGGTAGAGCTCTGGGGTAGGTGCAAGGATTATTAGATCAGCCCTGCTAGTTTAACGGTACTTGGAAGTGTATCCTCAGGTGGGGTTTACAGACTCCTAATGTTGGAGATATGACAGCTTGCATTTGCTGCAAGCCCTCTAGCACCCTGGTGCATCCAGCTGCTTGGCGGATACCTGGCACAGGGCTGATCTGGCACACTGGGTCCTGGTTTGGCACAGGGGGCCTCTTCAAGAATCACAAAATCTGCATGTTTTGATGGAAGGTGCCCCTTGCACTGCTATGTGACACAGACACCTCATGTCAAATTAAGGTTTTTAGAATAAAGCCCCATATCTCTTTGATCCTATAATTTCATTTTCTGAGGAGCACTCATTGAGTCAGTGGCTGTGGTGGGATTCAAACTTTTTTGTAACAATTGTACTGAATGATTTTCAACCATAAACAAATGGTATGAAATAATAAACAATGTTCAATGGAAAACTCTGCTACATAAGCTTAGACATGTACACGCCAGTGTAGTATATAGTTATCAATTAGAAAACAAGAGCTAAACTTGAAAGAAAAGAAAACAGAAATATTGTATTAAGTGTAAACATTGGAAAATATGTTAATGCAAGCAAGGCATGGGGGGGGGGGCAAAAAAGGCACATATGTGTTATAGGAGAGCCCCTGAGTAAGTGAAGGTATCAGTTCTGATGTTCACACTTGAAGTATAAAATAATTTATGGAAAAAACAAAGAGTCAGTTTGAAATTTATAAAGCACCCAGCGTCACCAGGTCTCCTCAAATGTTGGCATTGCATTAAGGAAATACAGTAATAAGTATGTTTTTCTAATTGATAAATAGCATCTACTGTACTAAAGCAGTCCAATGAATCAATGTAGGAAGCTTAGGTTGAAGCCACAATTTTGTAATCAATTTCTTGGCACACAGAAGTAGAATCAATGGAAGTTTAAAAAGTCAGCCTCACATTGTACAGGAATCAGGTGGAATACAGTATGTAAAAGGACCAAGGCAGGGGAAAGAGATTGAGAAAGATCAAACATGGATTCTTGAGCATTAGAAATAGCTGTCTAATGGGGGGAGAAGTAGGCACGATCAGAAAATGTGGGCATGGTTCACCCTTTGTTCACCACAAGCATGCCAGCAAACCCCTGCGCTTTTCCCCTAAATAGTACATCATACTCACACATCTTTAAAAAAATGCATACAACATTTCCAAGCAA
The DNA here is from genome assembly GCA_016271365.2 of Neoceratodus forsteri. NCBI lineage: Eukaryota > Metazoa > Chordata > Ceratodontiformes > Ceratodontidae > Neoceratodus > Neoceratodus forsteri. The sequence continues at coordinate 1,084,263,442 of CM057452.1, forward strand.
ATTCTTTCAGGTAGGGTGCCAATGACATTTTCTTTAGGTTGGGAGAGAATATTTCCTCCTAAAGGAGAAGAGTACAAGTGATCTTTAACTCCTTATGTCACTGAGTAAAAATGGAAAGTGTAGAGTCCTTCAACTGGTCATGAAGAGAGACATACTGAGTACCAATGAGATGCTCTTGAATCCCCCCTTGTTGATGAAAGCAGACTATGGCAGTCAAGGCTGAAGGAGACTCTGGAAGCCATCTACAAGTGGTGGGTAACTTGTGTATTGAGGTGTGGATCTGTAAATGTCTATAGTGATCAGAGAATGGTAACGATAATTGAGTTTGTAAATCAGAGAAGGGACTGACCTGTTGAGAATCTAAGAATTGATGCAAATGGACTAGACCTTGCTGAAACCAGCAGTGTAAAAAAGGATCCAGAGAATTTAGCAGGTTAGCTTGCTACCATGCTAAGGCTTCAGGAAGAGGGGCCAGTTCACCTAAAAACTGCTTGTGAACCTTATGTCATGCCTGAAGAACTGTTGTGGTATAATGGGAAAAATTAGAGAAAGGGATGTAATTCAGAGGGGAAGAATAAAGAATCCGATCGATATTATGCAAATCATTAAGGGTGAATTCAATATTCCTCCAGTAAGCCTGGTACTGATTGAAAGTCCAGAGACAAACCGAAAGAAGCTGGGAAGTTAAAACATATAAACGTAGATTAGGTAAGTTGATCACACTTCGTGCAGGAGACAATTGCAATAATGAAAGTCTAATTCTAGGCTGATGGCCCTTCCATATGAAACAAGAGATCAACTTATGCTAATCACGGAAGTAACAGTTAGCAGGGAAAAGAGGAAGGGTTTGAAAATAAATTAATAGCCATAATGGAACATTTAAACGTATCATTTCTACCCTCTGGGATTCAAACATTTTGTGTCATTGATACCCATAGTTCCATTCCTGACATGCATGCAGTGGTTCTCTGCCTGTGGTTTGACCTGAATCCATTATGTACTTGACAGCAGTACCTCACTTGCTCATGCTCACTGATTAGGTCCATGGTCCTTGTCAGAACTGAAGCAATTCTGTCATTGCTCCTACTTATTAAGTCAGTGGCACACATTGTTTCACTGACTGTCTTGTTACTGAAAGCTGTGCTCTCCTTACATGTAATAAATAAACTGGTTATGCAGTGGGAGTCACTGTGATTAGTGATATTCATAAATCTTATATGTTGTTGTTTCGCATCTGCTGCCTTACTGCTGTAACATAGGTTTGTTGTATTCTGTTTGCTCCTTTTTCCTGCTTTCAGTGTTCTGAGGTCAAGAGCTCCACAGCCATGGAGCTTGAGGGACTGACAACAGAAATTCAATACTCAGCCAAAAGTAACATTCATATTGATCAGCTGGTGACTGACAGGCACATGCAAGTGAAATAATTCATGAAAAATGAGAACACCAAGATAAAGTACTACTTCGACATGGTGTGCCATCAGCTCAGCGAAACCCTTATCTCAATGGCAACGTGGATGCTGCAACCCAATTGCAGGCATTCCATTGATTGCGATTTTGCAAAGCCCACCATCTTGCTGACCCAGAGGTGTTGTACTGTTTCCCCCTTACACCTCTGACCTGGAGGTGATTATGTTATTTTTTTGGGGGGTGAGGGGCAAAGCCCCCAGAAACAGCTGGGATGTGCCCTGGTGCTTTGCCATGATAGCGGTTGGGCAGTGTGATTACCAGGTGACATTGTTGCCATTGGCATTTTGTTGTCACTGTGGTGTCAGTCGACATGATGGATGTCAAACCGACATGGTGGAACCCTTCAACATATGGTACATGTCTAGAGGTAGGTTACTCATATTTGTCACAATGTTGGTGTATTTCACGACTCTAGGTACCCCATTCTCAAAGAATCACTCAACAGTACTGACAGTTGAAATACATGTTAAGGTATAATTCTCATAAGTGTGGATGACTGCACTCCACAGGACATGTAATGGAACATCCATACCTGCAGTGCAACTGTGCTCATGTTCATCACAGACACTGTTGTATGGGCATTTGTCATATGGCATGTTACAGGTCACAATATGTGTGTGGCAGTGCTGGATGTTGTACTTACATAGAAGTATGGCATCACATACTTCGCACTGTTTCTCCCCTTGGGCTGAAGCATTCACTGTATCATGTGTTTTGACATAGTGACTGGGCCTTGCAAAAATCACTGTGGTATTACTGTATGTCACAGTGCATCAGAACACCATATGTAGCTGAACTGGAACCATAATCAAAGTACTTCGTGAAAAGTAAAAGGATAAAATGTCCACAGCATTTTTGCAAAAAGGTGCTTAAATCAAACAAGTGTCTTGGGGGGGCAGTAAATCATGAGTGATGAGCCATATTGAGGTAATCATCACTTGACATGATTCCATTTATAGAAGTGGTACTCTTCTCTTCTTTTTGGAAACCCATGAGGTCTACTGGGACCGTGGTCATGCTGGCACTAAACACAGGTACTGATCATGGTGGTAGAAACATAGAAACATAGAAAATTGATGGCAGGTAAGGACCACTTAGCCCCTCCAGTCTGCCCATATGCCCTACCTGTGTCATTGCCCTCTGACTCTAATTGGTCATTGGCTTTAGCCCCTCCTTCCCAACTCTAGGATTCCCCTATGCCTGTCCCATGTATGCTTGAATCCCTCTCACTGTGCTTGCTCCCACCACCTCCTGGGGTAGACTGTTCCATGCATCCACCACCCTTTCCATGAAAAAATCTTCCTCACAGTACCCCTTAACCAGCCTCCCCTACAGTCTCATATCTTGCCCCCTTGTTCTTGCACACCACCTATATTGAAAGATGTCACCTACCTGCACCTTATTTATAATCTTTAGATACTTAAAAGTCTCTATCATATCCCCATGCTCCTTCCTCTCTTCCAATTTATACATATTGAGGTATTTCAATCTTTCCTCCTATGTCTTACGTTGCAGGCCCTACAGCATCTTTGTTGCACTTCTCTGAACTGCCTCCACCTTGTCTACATCCCTACCTAGATGTGGCCTTCAGAACTGTGCACAGTATTCCAGGTGCAGCCTCATCAGCGCTTGGTATAGTGGAACCACCATCACCACCCTTCTTCTACTAGTGATACCCCTCCCTATGCACCCCTACATGCCACTATCCCTCCCTTCAGCCTTTGTGCACTGTTTGGTCACCTTTGGATCAACTGAGGTGATAATCCCCAAATATCTTTCCTCTCTGGTGACCTCATGCAATCACCCCCATTCTGTAGCTCTCTGCAGGGTTTCCGCACCCTAGGTTCATGATTTTGCCTTTCTTCACATTGAACTGCAGTTGCCATACTTTAAACCATTCTTTCAACCTTCATAGGTCCCTCCTCATTCTCTCCACCCCATCAGGAATGTCCCCCCATTGCAGATTTTGGTATAATCTGCAAACAGACAAACCTGCCCTTCCAGCCCTTCCTCAATGTCACTAATGAAGACATTAAAAAGGACTGACCACAGGACTGACCCCTGAGGTACTGCACTGGTCACCCCCCTTTCTTCGAATTGGATTCCATTTACCACCACCCTCTGCTTCTTGTCCCTCAGCCAGTTTCCAACCCAGTTTACCACCCTGTGATCCACATCCAGGTTTCTCAACTAATTTACCAGTCTCCTATGTAGAACAGTGTTGAAGGCCTTGCTGAAACTGAGGTAGGCAACATCTACTGCACCCCCCTAATCCACCTCCTTTGTCACCTAGTCAAATAAAATCTTTCAGATTTGTTTGACATGATCTTCCTGCTAAGAATCCATGCTGTCTTGGATCCTGTGCTCCAGTGGATTCCAAGTGTTCCACAATCCTTTCTTTAAGTAGTGCCTCCATAATCTTCCCCACTACTGATATAAGGCTGATCAGCCTATAGTTTCCTGCCTCCTCCCTGCTTCCACGCTTGTGCAGTGGGACCACGTGTGCCCTCCTCCAGCCCTCTGGAACCACTACTGTCCTGAGTGATTCACTGAAAAGGGCTGCCAGTAATGTTGCTTGCTCCATCCAAAGCTTCTTTAATATCATGTGATGTATGCCATCTGGGTCTGTTGCCTTGTTCACCTTCAGTTTTGTGAACTGTGAGGTAGGCACCAGTCATTCAGACTATTTCATCATGTTATTGGCCACAGTGGGTGCTGCACATCATGCAAACAGTTGTTGCAAGGACACACATCCTCAATGACATGGAAACATTGGAAGCTATCAAGAGGGGGGCTACTGAAACTGTACTTCATTAGTGAAAGCAACCATAGTACCTTGTACTGCATGCTGGATGGTCTAGTGAGATTACACGTGTGTGACAGGTATACTTATCTTCCATGGCTTCAGAAGGTGTCATACTGAGTGTCTTTCAACAGGATCCAAATATTCCCGGGGGGGGGGGCAGCACAAGGTCAGAAAGTTGATGTGTGGAACTTTAGAGGGATGTTATGACACCTGGCAAATCAAAACAAGGCAGCTAGGATGGCGAGAGCACCTAAAGTGCTAACAGAAGCAGTTCCAAAAATGGTACAAGACCTTCTGAAGTTATATTGGAGAAAAGAGGAAGACAAGGGTAGGGGTACTAACAATTAGGAGTGTGGGGGTGACTGCATATTGGAAGATCAACAAAGAGTTGAAATACTGAATGATTACTTATGGTCATTCTTCATGGTAGAGGGTTGGGGATCTGGATGGATAAAATGGGATAGTGACTAGTGGAGTGCCACAGGGTACGGTCCTGATAATGGTCCTCTTGAATGTCTTCATAAGTAACATTTTGGAGGAGCTGGTGGGTAAAGTGTGCCTCTTTGTGGATGACACAAAAATCTGCAGCAGGGCTGACACTCAGGAAGTGGAGGAGATAATGCAAAGGGATATGAGGAAACCAGAGTAATGGTCTAGGGGGTGGCAGCTGGGTTTCAGTACCAAAAAGTGCAAGGCTATGCACCTAGGGCTGCGCAACCCAGGGGCTGTGTATTAGATGGAGTGAGTGGAGCTTACAGTCAGCAAGCAAGAAAGAGACCTGGGGCTCATCATATCAGATGACCTCAGTGTAGGTGGACAGTGTGAAACAACAGTGGGAAATGCTTGCAGGATGCTGCGATGCATTGTGAGAGGGATTTCTAGTAGAAAGAGGAAGGCTGTGCTGCCAATGCATCTCTCACTCATGAGGCGTCACCTTGAGTACTGTGTCCAGGTCTGGAGGCTGCACCTGCACAAGGACAGTGAATGAGTGGATGTGGTACAGAGGAGGACAACCAAAATGGTTAGAGGGTTGCATAAGAAACCATACAAGAAAAGGCGAAAAGGCTGAAGGAACTCAACATGTACTCTATGGAAGACAGGAAAGTGAAAGGCGACACCACTGAAACCCATCAGTATGGCACAGGAGTAAACAAGGTGCAAGTAGAGGATCTATTTCAGAGAAAGGAAGAAATAGAACAAGGGAGAATGCAATGAAGCTAAGAAGGGAAAGTTTAAGACAGATGAGCAGAAAGGCTTCTTCATTGAAAGGTTGGTGGATGACTGGAACAGCCTGCCAAAGGAAGTAGTGGGAGCAAAGATTGGGGGGTGCTTCAAGCATGCATGTTATAGGCACAGTGGCATATTAGGGAAGGAGTTGGACAGGTGTCTAGTGGAAGCCATCCATAAGATGGCGACTAAAGGGGGAAGTGCTGCTGGTAGGTGACTTCAATCTGACAGATGTAGGTTGGAGCATCCCAACTGCAGTATCAGCCAGGAGCAGAAAAATCTTGGACTCCATGCAAGGGGAGGGCCTCAAGCAGCTAGTGCTAGAGCCCACCCAGGAGGGGGTGATTTTGGACCTGATACTCATCAACAGGGACAGAATAGCAGATGTCAGGGTGGGTAGAATCCTGGGTACTGGACTTCAGAAGGGAAGACTTTGCAAAGATGGGGGTACATCTCGGGGAAGCCATAGCAGAGAGGGAGGACTGGGAGCAGTTGAGGAAAGGTGGTCCCATCTGAAAGGAGCCATAGTGGAAACAACAAACTGTTGCATTAGGCAAATAAACAAAGGCATGAGAAAAAGAAAACCACTGGTTCTCAAAGGAAGTGGCTGGGAAGGTAAGAGCAAAGAAGTTGGCTTTCAGGAAGTACAAGGAAACACAGAAGGAGGAAGATGGGAAAGAGTATCTGGATAAGCAGTGGAAGACTGAAAAGGCAGAGTGCAATGGCACAAATAGAGGAAAAAATTGCCCCGGCAGTAAAGAAAGGGGACAAGATGTTGTGTAGGTATGTTAGTGAAAGAAGAAAGGCCGGGGGATTGTAAGGCTTTAGTGGGGAAAAGGGGAATGTGTAGAAGGGGACCTGGAAAAAACAACAATCCTGAGAATTTCTTCAGTATTCACAGAAGAAGGGGCATGTGAGGGACCGCAATTAGGTTACAGGAGCAAAAATGGGAGGAAAGTGGACAACAGTCCATTTACAGAAGACAATCCTAAAGGAACTTGTAATACTAAAACTGGACAAGGCAATGGGGCCAGACGGGATATATCCTAGAATACTAAATGAGCTTAGGGAGGTGTTTATGGCACCAATGGCACCCATGTTCAACAAATCACTGGTAACGGGAATAGTTCCAGAGGAGGAGGAGGAGGAGGAGGACAGATGTAGTCCATCTTCAGAAAAGGGAGCAGGGCGGAGGCAGAAAACAATAGACCAGTCAGCCTGACCTCCGTGGTTGGGAAAACTATGGAATCAATGCTAAAAGAATGAATTGTGGAACATCTTGAACACAGCAGAGCACAGGATCCAGGGCAGCATGGATTCACAATGGGTAGGTCATGACAAACAAATCTGATAGATTTCTTTGACTGGGTAACCAGAGAAGTAGATCAGGGAAGAGCAGTCGATGTGGCCTACCTGGATTTGAGCAAAGCCTTTGACACTGTTCCACATAAGAGATTTATAAACAAGCTGGGAAACCTAGGAATCGGACCAAAGGTGGTAAACTGGGTTAGAAATTGGCTGAGGGACAGAACACAGAGGGTAGTAGCAAATTGAGTGAAATCTGAGGAAAGGGGGGTGGTGACCAGTGGAGTACCACAGGAATCAGTTCTGGAACCAGTCCTACTTAATGTCTTCATAAGTGACATTGCAGAGGGGCTGGAGGGGAAGGTGTGCCTTTTTGCAGATGACACAAAGATCTGCAACAGGGCAGACACTCTGGAAGGGGTGAATAAAATGAGGAGGGATCTGAGCAAACTAGAGGAAGGGTCAAGAGTGTGACAGCTAAAACTAAGTGCAAGAAAGTGCAAAGTCATGAAATTGGGGTACAGGAACCCAGGGGAGGATTACATGGTGGGGAGGGATACTAACGACCACCAAACAGGAATGGAATCTAGGTGCAATCATCGCTGATGATCTAGAGGTAGCCAAACAATACGCCAAGGCAGTGGGGAGGTCAATGGGGTACTGAAGTGCACTGGGAGAGATATCACCAGCAGAAGAGAGGATGTGGTGATACCTCTATACAGATCACTGGTGAGACCTTATTTGGAGTACTGTGTCCAGTTCTGGAGGACACATTTCTGCAAGGACATAGACAGGGTAGAGGTACTTCAGAGAAGGGCAACAAAATGGTGCAGGGCCTGCACCAAATGACTTAGGAGGAGAGACTGAAGGACCTCAACATGTATACCCTTGAGGAGAGAGGAGAGAGAGGGAGGATATAACAGAGACCTTCAAATATCTCAAGGGCATAAATAGGCTACAGGAGGGTAATATCTTTCAGAAAACAAGATGTTCTAGAACAAGTGAACATGACATGAGGCTGGAAGGGGGAAGACAAAGTGGTAACATGAGGAAGTACTTCTTCATGGAAAGGATAGTGGATGCATGGAACAGCCTCCAGGTGGAGGTGGTGGGGGAAAATTTGGTAGGGGAATTAAAAAGTGCATGGGACAACCTTTGGGGAACCATAGTGGTAGGAAAATGAGGGTAAACACTGGAGATCAAGAAGAGTCTGCGGTTGTTGCAGTAGGTAGGAAAATGGGCACACTGGGTGGGCCTGGAGGTCCTTTTTTGCCATCAGATTCAATGTTTCTGTGTTAGGTAGAGGAATGGGGGAGGGACTGACATGTATGACCAACTAGGATCAGTGATGACAGAATAGTCCGCTACAAGTGATTGACTTGAATGGGCCTAAAGGTCCTTTTCTGCCAACAAAATCGATGTTTGTATGTTTTGATTGTAACCCCTCACCCCTACCCTTTTAGCAAAATGACAGGTGGCATGCTGTTGAAGCTGACATCAGTACCTGGTGGGGACTGGGTTCAGGAAGGATGAGGATACTCGGCACAGGGGACCTAGGTTTGGCTACTCTGCACAGGGGCACCCAAGTAAATCCGAACACAGGAAACAATAACTGTAATGTCCAGAACCAGGAATGGGAGTCTACAGTGTGGCTTTTATTCACATCCAAGCTGAACAAACAAAGCATAAACGGACCCCCACGGGACTACATTCCTGGTAATGCAGATTAGAGACAACAGAACACTTCTTTACTGTTTCCAGCCCTCAGGCTCTGAACCCACCAGGCACACAGCCCGGACTTGCACGCAGCTTTAGGTACACAGCCCGACTTGTACACTACTTGGGTTTTCCTCACTGGCCCGGCTCCCCCACCGGCCACTTGATCCACAGTCCATTTTGGGAAATGAACCAGTTTTGCTGTTGTGGCTCCCCAAACCACCTTAGAACTTTCGACTCCTAGAGGGAATTTTTCTTCCAGTCCCATGTCTGGGTACTTCCCTCATCACTGGTCAAGTGCATGAGGCAAAGTAGAAATCCACAGAGCAAATCTGTAGAGGTGGACCTGGTCACTAAAGATGGGGGATCTCCCACCTCCAGCTCCCACAATCCATACCCGGCCATTGCTCTGGAAATTAAACAACTCTTTTACTGAAAGATTGGCAATGTAGATAACTGGGTAGACATATGTCACATCTCCTCTACATCTCTTGACTTCCCATAAGTACTGGACTTGAACATACTTTTACTTTTGGCTAAGCCTATTACTGTAGGCCTCCCACTACTTCAGTAGTCCAATCCCCACTATCACACAAGTCCCAGGGTAAAAAACATAGGCCCTTTAGAAAGAGCAGAAACTCACCCTCCGGTTGCAGGTGCCCCACAGGCGATTCACAAATCTTCTTGTTTCCCAAAAACTCTTGAACAAATAAGGCAGCTTTTCCACCAGCAGAAAAACCAGGGGGTTGCCCCTGGAATATGCAGAAAACCCTTCCTGCATGGGGCACTGTGACCTGAATCAGTGGTCTCCACCACTTTAATAACTATCTTTTGTGTCTCTCTTTTGGTGGAAACACACCCCTTTTTTTTCTGAATGTAGGCCTATGTCAGGGCTGAGGCTCCACGAGCCTACACAGAACTGCTGTGCTCCTCTCTCAGCAAGCTCCAAACTCCAACTGGCCTACAGACTACTGTTCAAACCTCCCAACATTTTATTCCAACTCCCTGCTGCAGATTCCATTGTGGCTCATGCAGCTGCGAGAGTTCTATGGTGATGTCATCCCTCAGTCTCAGCTGAGACTGAGAACACAGTGAGACAGTGTGAAATCCATTCAACTGGAGTTTCACAAGCTGTCTTCCCTGCCTACCACTAGGTCTTACTGGGATTCTAGTAACCCGAGGGTAACAAGGGGGTTACAGTATGATATACTTTTTCATACAAAAGGCAGTAAGTGCATTGTGGTGGCAAACATAGCACTCACTCCAAGCATGCATTTCACAGCCACACATCTGTGAGACATACACAAAATATTTGTATATGATTCCCTTGGCAATGAATTCCCAACCATCCACCATTATTTGTGCCCTCTGCATGCCCACTACAGTGCACCACCCTTGGCAGCTGATGACATTTACTTGGAATCCTTCCCACCCCATCAATCAGTACTTTGCATATAATGAATATCCCTTTGCTGGCTCACACTCGACACTGTATAAGTGGAAGGTAGCAGCACTCTTCTGTTGTCCGTCAAGGTAGGCACAGGTGTAGGTTCATAACTTCTATGCCAATGATACTGAGTTATTGTACTTACACCCAACACTGCCATTTGTCATTTGAAAATATGTTTCAATTACCATAAACATATGTTATATATGTCCTTATTTTTTGATGTTACTGTCTTTGGTGTGAAAAAAAATGGATGCGGACTCCAAGAGAAAAGACAGTGATTCAGTCCATCTTTGGATGAAATCAATGAGCAATCATTTGTTTTGTGTTGCTGTGTCCTGCAATGGTGACAGCAAGACAATAACCCAGAAGTGGCTTAGTGTTCAGAATCATATAGCAAATATACAAGCAGGACATGGTAATACATTTCCACATTGCCTTCATGGACCCTTGCTTGATAACAGGTAGTAGCTTCGACAAGGTACAGTTATTTACATGGTACCATGACTGGTCACTTATGTTGCAGCAATATTTGAAAATATAGTAGCAATTAGCGAGACGTGGTTTACCAGTAACCACACTTGGGAGACTTCAGTACCTGGCTATGTACTGTTCAAAAGAGACTGAAGTGCAAAAAGGGGGGTAAGGAGTGGCCCTGTATGTCAATGAAAATATCAAAGCTACAGAAATTCAGAATACACATAAGGAGCCAGAAGAACTGCGAGTCACCCTGGAAACAGGAAATGGGATAGCCATATGAACTGGGGTTGTCTACAGACCCCCAGATCAAGGGGAGGACATAGACACATTACTGTTAGAAGATACACAAAACATGACAGCTAAAGGGGAGGTTCTGATAATGGGAGACTTCAACATGCCACATACAGATTGATCAATACCAGCAGGAACATCTGCCAGAACTAGACACATGGTGGATTCCCTGCAGGGGCACAGCCTCAAACAACTGGCACAATAACCCACAAGAGACAGGGCTATCCTAGATCTAGTACTGACTAACAGGGAAAGGATCACAGATCTCCAGGTAGAAGGTCACCTGGGAGCCAGTGACCATCACATGGTATGGTTCAAATTGACCACTAGAACTAAATCATCCCATTCCAAGGCAAAAATATGGGACTTCAGAGGAGCTGACTTTGATAAGATGGTCAACAGAGTTAAGTTAGCCCTGGCAAAAAGATATATAGGTGAGGGGTACAGGCAAAGTGGGCAAGCATTAAGGATGCAATACTTGAAGCAACATCCCATTGTGTTTGAGAGAAAAGGAAGTGCAAAAGAAAAAGGGAAACCACTTTGGTTCTCAAAAACAGTAGCAGAAAAGGTCAGAGCCAAATGTCTGGCCTTCAGGAAATATAAGGGAATGCAGTGGGATGAAGATAGGGAGGCATACCAAACTTCCCTAAGGGAAGCAGGGAAGGCAGTAAGGCAGGCAAAGGTCCAATCCAAGGAAACAGTAGCACAAACAGTAAAAGAAGGTGACAAGACTTTCTATAGATACATTAGTGAAAGGAGAAAGTCTGGAGGGGGTATTGCTAAAATCAAAGGAGATAAGGGGGGCATGTGAGGAGGAGGAGGACCATGTAAAAGCATCTATCCTAAATAGATACTTCTGCTCAGTATTTACTGAAGAAAGGGTAGGACAGGGCCCACAGCTCAGTACTATGGACAGAGGGGGGGAGGGAAGTGTGAACTAGTCCCTTCACAAAAAAAGGGTCCTACAAGAGCTCAATAAGCTCAGGGTGGACAAGGCAATGGGACCTGATGGCATACATCCCAGGGTAGTAAAGGAGCTAAGGTCGGAACTAGCAGAGCCATTATCGGAACTGTTTAGTGAGTCTCTGAACACAGGAGAGGTCCCAGAAGACTGGAGAAGGGCTCATGTGATCCCACTCCACAAGAGCGGTAGCAGGGAGGGGGCAGGGAACTACAGACCAGTCAGTCTTACCTCAGTAGTGGGCAAGATGATGGAGGCAGTCCTTAAGGAAAGGATAGTGCAACACCTGGAATCCTTAGGGGCACAGGATCCAAGACAGCATCGGTTTACAAAAGGAAGGTCCTATCAAACTAATCTCAGAGATTTCTTTGTCTGGGTAAGCAGAGTGGTGGAGCAAGGGGGAGCAGTTGATGTCACCTACCTTGACTTCAGCAAAGCTTTCGATACTGTGACATGATTGAAACCTTTAAATAAGTGAAAGGAATAAACAAGACGGGTACAGAGGGGCTGTTCAACGTAAGGAAGGGGAGGGCCACCAGGGGCCATGATATGAGACTGGAGTGAGGAAGGTTCAGGAGGGAGATGAGGAGACACTTTTTTACAGAGAAGGTGGTGGCTGGGTGGAATGCGTTACCTGCTGAAGTGGTATGCAGTAGAACAGTGGACTGCTTCAAACGAGGATGGGACAGGATAAGGGGGAGGGTTAATGAAGGGGAAGGGTGGAAGGGAGGGCAGCTGCAGGAATAAGGGGTGCTAGCTGTACATTCGAGCAGACTTGATAGACCTCTAGGCCTTTATCTGCTAGCAAATTTTGTATGTTCGTACATAGAAGATTGATTAATAAGCTGAGTAAGCTCAGGGTGGGTCAGCAGTTGGTTAACTGGTGGAAAACTGGTTGACGGGCAGAAAAAAGAGAGTGGTAATAAATGATATACAGTCAGAAGAGATACAAGTCACAAGTGGGGTACCTCAGGGATCAGTCCTGGGGCCAGTCCTCTTCAATATCTTCATCAGTGACATTGCAGATGGACTGGAGGGTAAGGTTTGTCTGTTTGCAGATGACACCAAGATCTGCAACAGAGTAGATGATCCAGATGGGGTGAGGAGAATGAGAAGAGATCTGGATAAACTAGCAAAATGGTTGAAAGAGTGGCAACTGGGGTTTAATACAAAGAAGTGCAAGATCATGCACATAGAGAAGAGAAACCCTGAAGCCAACTATGGCTGGGAGGGGAGTTGCTGCCAGTCACAAGGGAAGAAAGAGACTTGGGCGTCATCATCATCACCGATGACCTGAAATCATCCAAGCAGACGTCTAAAGCAGTAGGTAAGGCTAGGGGGATGTTGGGGTGTATTAGTAGGGGTATCACAAGTCGGAAGAGGGAGATAATAATCCCTCTTTACAAGACACTGGTTAGGCCCCATCTGGAGTACTACGTGCAGTACTAGAGGCCACACCTTCTCAAGGACATTAACCAAATTGAGGCAATTCAGAAAAGGGCAACCAAAATGGTGCAGGGACTGCATCAGAAAACGTATGAGGACAGATTAATGGAGCTCAATATGTATACCCTAGAGCAAAGGAGGGAGAGAGGTGATATGGTCAAAATAATCAAACACCTTAAGAGCATTAGCAAGGCAAAAGAGTCTAACATGTTTCAATATAAGAAAAATAGCAGGACAAGAGGATACAGCATGAGATTAGATGGAGGCTGATTAAGGGGTAATGTGAGGAAGTTCTTTTTCACAGAAAGGGTGGTGGATGCATGGAATGGCCTACCTCAGGAAGTGGTGGATATGAATACAGTGCAGGGCTTCAAACAGGCATGGGATAGGCAGAAGGGAGCAATACAGATGAGTATAAATAGATAGACCATTGACAGAGCAAAGGCCGATGGCACATTTATAAGGCAGAAAAAGAAATGAGCAGACTGGATGGGCCTTGTGGTCCTTTCCTGCCATCAGCTTCCATGTTTCTATGTTTCTGTAGAGTGGCATGATTACCTCCTACTTTATGTTCATAATACATCTGCCTATGCATCCGAGGATGCCTCTAGCCTTCTGGGTTACTTTTTGCATTGTTCACCCACCTTCTGGTCGCTGGTAATGATTACTCCCAGATCCTTTTCCATTCTTGTCTCCTCTAATTGGTGCCCTTCTAGACAATACTTTTTTCCTGGGTTTTGCTTTCCCAGGTGCATTACTTTACATTTCTTGGCATTAAATTTTAACTGCCAATTTTTGGACCATTCGTCCAGTTTTCTGAGGCCAGCTTCCATACATAAGACACCCTCCTGTGTGTCCACCCTGTTGCAAAGTTTTGCATCATCTGCAAACAGGCAAACCTTCTTCTCCAGTTCATCGGTGATGTAGCCAATCAATATGTTGAAGAGAACTGGGCCTAGAACCTATCCCTGTGTTATGCCACTGGTCACCCCTTTCTCACTTGATAGTGAACCATTTTCCAAAACCAGCACGTGTTGCCCTCTTGAGGCCATGACGGCAACCATAATAACGCACCTACTTACGTAACAATGATCATGGTTGCCATGCACATTTCTACATTCAAAAAGTGTCTTGTTCTGTATGGCTGCCCTTACATAATCCATTAAATTAATCACTACTACTTGCTTGACCTCTTCAGCTGTATTAACAATGTAACACTCTTTGTAGGATCACGCCATTTCAGACTTGTAGATGAAGTAGTGTCCAGCCCTTACCTACGGTGAGACATGTGCCAAATATCACCTGTGTACCAAACTTATGTCCTGGAGGGATTTCATAGTTTGGTATGCCACTTTGTGACACAAGTTTTGCATTTCTTTTACAGAGCAATAGATGCTAGGTATGACAGCACATATGGCTATATCTGTTTTTGAATGATACATTGTTCTTCACTTTGGTGAAGTCAACAAAGGTCTTGCTGAAGAACAGAAAAGTCATCAGTTTAAAAATATTTTACTGAGTACATTTCTGTTTGTAATTCTTAGACACGGCTTGGCCACACTTCACTTTAATGAGAATGTGAACAGAGGGCATGTAGTAAAACATGATAGTACTCAGCAATACAAAATGAGTTTCCCAATGGTGAAGGAGGGAACAGAGGCTGTGCTCAAACCAGTCAAAACTAAGACCACATACAGCATGTAACTCAATATGTTTTCCACTTCTGAAATGCATTTGTGTTGTGCTCTAATTTTGTTTTTCATGTACTTACATGAAATGGCACTAACGATTGTGATACACATCTTTCAATAACGTGTGTTATGTCTGTATGGTGCATGGTGTCGGGGGGCAGTACATGACTGATAGCCCATATGTCATCTCTCCACTACTGCTCACATTGTGGCAGCCATATCAGCATACAAGTGCCACTGGGTGGAAGCACGCTGCTACTGCAGGCCATGATCAGTTGTAAGGGCAGGACTACATATCTGCTGTACGTTTCCAGTAGGTTGCATTATTATTTCTTCAGGCCAAGATGGTTAGGATTCTGGGGATCTCTTTCCCAACCCAGAGTCCACTGAGTGTACCAACATTATCCCAGAGGACAACAGGGGGGAGGAGGAACAGGTGGACCGTGGTGGGCTCTGGAAGTGTGGGTGTTGGTGGGACACAGGCACATTGCTGAACCAGTACCACAATGTAATTCACACTCCACCATATGACATGGCAGTACTATTGTCAAGATCACCCCTGATAGTGACCATGTAGGAAGATGGGGCCCTCCATTGTGGACACCCCAAGGAGGGTGGTAAAGGACACCAGAGGAGGAGGAGGTGGGTGACTGGATTGTGAGGGTGACAGATTTTGGCATAGGAAAGGTGTGGGTAGCAGCAGGTTAGGTGCCTGCTCAGGGCCATCATCTGGAGGGATGTGAAGCATATCATGAGGATCTGTAGGCCAGTAGGACGGAAGGCACAGCTGGATGTCATTGTCCACTGGGGGACTAGTGACCTGGCCAGGGATGGGACTGGGATAGTACAGGGGGAGTTTAGGGAGCAAGGGAGGTGTCTTATACAGGTAGCTCACTCAGTGGCTTTTGCTGATGTGCTGCCTAAGTGTGATAGGGTGAGAAATCTCTGCACCATGAGTTTCAGCACATGGCTGAAGGAATAGTGCAGAGATGAGTGTTTTGGCTACTTTGGGGACTGGATACCCACTGGAGAGAATAATGGTCTGTACAAGGGTTATAGCCTGCATCCATCTTGGAGCGGAACTGTAATCCTCCAGGGTTCTTTTTAAATGTTACTTTGCTGAACATGTACAGCAGTGTACCACAACATGGATACCTTGAACCAAACAAGAGTTGAGCAGTGGTGGTGGGTGCTGCAAGTACAGTCCTCACCGCTGCAACCTGCACTGACATTAAATGCCACCTGTCTGCAAACTGTTAGTGTGGTGATAGGTGAACGGTGGCTGCGGGGAGGTGGGGACATGAACTGAATAGCAGGCCAAATGAGTAAATAACTTACTAGAAAAAAGAAAGAAATTAATAACCTGTTAATTTTTTGTTTCATTTTGCCACAGAATACATTCAGAACATCATCAATGAAACTGTGTTGCTGATGGAGACTTACCCATTACACAAGAAAGAAAGAGTGTTAAACACTACTAGCAAAGCTCCTTCTACTGTGTGGGGTCATTATGTGCACCCCAACAAAAACAAACTTATAGTAAAACACAAGTCTAGATTTATTCTAGCAGGGAGTTCAAATACTGAGGGTAAACAGTGACTGCATCAAGAAGCACATTTACTACACTTTATTGAACTGAGGCATATTGATAGTGCAAACATGTATTACGCCATTCTCTTGGGGCCAGAACGTTTCAGCACTGAGCTAACACCTTACACTGCCACTATGTTTCCGTGTTACAACACATGATCAGCATGAACATTTATTAGCACGCTGAGCTAACACCTTCCACAGCCACTATGTTTCTGTGTTACAGCACATGATCAACCTGAACATTTATTAGCACGCTGAGCTAACACCTTCCACGGCCACTATGTTTCTGTGTTACATCACATGATCAACATGAACATTTATTAGCACGCTGAGCTAACACCTTCCACGGCCACTATGTTTCTGTGTTACAGCACATGATCAACATGAACATTTATTAGCACGCTGAGCTAACACCTTCCATGGCCACTATGTTTCTGTGTTACAGCGCATGATCAACATGAACATTTATTAGCATGCTGAACTAACACCTTCCATGGCCTCTGTGTTTCTGTGTTACAGCACATGAGCAACATGAACATTTATTAGCACGCTGTATATGTAGTACTTTCCTGTCCATTCAGTTCTATGCTGGATTACTCAATTATGGCAACAGTAGTGGCATTCTCAGTCTTTTGCTGAAAGACTTAACATATCAGTACAAACTGTTTTCTCCATATAACGTCAGACACCATAGCCCGTGAACAAGGCAACAGTATCACTGCATAGTACCAAACAGTATCATTACTGTGTGCTGCGATAATACTGAACCATAGGTACAGTTCCTATTACAAATCAAATTCCAGTGTAAGTAAAATAAAAAAAAATATACTGTATCCACTGTGCATAGTGTCCTACAGTTCACAAATAAATGCCCTTCACAGTTCACTGAAGGCTACAGTCCCCTATAACATTCTCCAGATGTTTATAATTCATTAACAAAGTCAGGAGATTTCATTGGCAATTCACAATAGATGTATGTGGAGAACTGAACATGTACTGAGCTGACACTTCTCTATCAGGTAAGACACGAGTGGCATTTTCAGTTACAGCAGTTCATTGCTTAGTAGCATTTTCTGTATTCCTTTAGGTTATGTCTGGTTGATCATGCAATACCTCCCACCATCGATCTGATTCAAAGCTCCCCTGAAGCCCACACATAACCTCCTGTGACTGTCCTGGAAATGTTACAGGAGTCATGGTGCTCACCTGTGACTGTTTTTACTTGTTATGTATAGAAGGACCAATTAATAGTTTGTGTTTGCATTTGAGATGCCCCAGTGCTATAAACAGACCATGTATACAGTGGCAGTTTGCTGCAAATGTATACCTGGGCCTGGATATTCAGACTGCGCCAGGCAGGGGTGCAAGCTTGGGTGCAGCGCAACTGGGCTGTGCCAGGGCATGGACCAGGCGATATTCAGCGGTACTGCGCCATAGCCCAGCACTGTTGAATATGGCACTGAGGGCGCATGCACTGCGCCAGCGCAAGTGGTAGAACGGGAGCTGGGAGATGCACCAGCACAAGTGCAGTTGCGCTAGGCACATCATCCACGATATTCAGCAGCGGTCATGCAAGTGAGCCCATTATGCATGCAAGGAGCAAATGGGGCCATTTGCATGTCATTATGGCCCCATTTGCATGTGGTGCGCCGATCCCCAGTGACTTGTGCCTGGTGCCCTGCCAGGCTGCAGCCATCAGGGACTGAAGTCCTGCAGTCCAATGGTGGTCCCCACTCCCGTTCACCTAATCGCGGGCATACGCGAATATAATCCCTGGTGGTCCAGTGGAAAGTCCCCCATTGCCCGATCGTGGGCATAAATACATATAATCCCTGGTGGTTCAGTGGAATGGCCCCCATTGCCCAGTCATGGACATAAGTGTAAATAAGCCCTGGTGATCCAGTGGAATGTCCCACATCGCCTGATCGTGGGCATAAGTGAAAATACACCCTGGTGGTCCAGTGGAATGTCCCCCATCGCCCGATCGTGGGCATAAGTATAAATAAGCCCTGGCAGTCCAGTGGAAAGTCCCCCATCATCCGATCATGGGCAGAAACACCACTAGATACCCTGGTGGTCCAGTGGTAACCCCCTCTCCACCTGCTCGTTGAGGTCCTCCGCCACCTAGCACCCCCCCCATCATCGGCGGGCAGCAGCACCCCACCCGCATGCTGCCCAGCCACCCGCCAAATGACAGCATACAGTACGGTCCGTATGCCTATTAGTCCACTGCGTGGACCAATGGGCATGCAGACCATACTGTACTACACAGGCCCGATATGTGAATGTACGCATTCATTCACATATCTGGCCTGTGTAGTACAGAATGGGAAAGAAATATTATATATACTATATATTAATACCATTTTCTTTAGTTTTTAACCTCCATCTCAGCACTGAACCTGCCTGTCTCAAATATGAATGTGCATGGTGGGGGGCAGTGGATTGCAAGGCCATGCATTGAGACTGAGACTGTAACACAGTATCTGCATTTTTTAAGCAGACACATACAACTATTGGTCTTTCCAACGATGTTGCTGGGGTGGGGTGCACTTGCACTGATGCCCAGCTGCATATTTGCATTTCTGTCACTATAACACCAACAACTGTGGTAGGTCTGGCAAAAGGGAGTTTGGTCAAACAGGGTTGGAAGACCAGGGCAAAAAGGAAGTTTGGTAACCTCATCCTCTTGGAAATGAATAAACTTAAAAAATGAATACACAAATAAATTAAATAGCTTCTGTCAAAATCCACATTTATATGAAAAAAAAACACTGTCTTATACAAATTCCTTATCTAACACAAGTCTGAGTCCCCTGTTTATTTTCTTGAAATTAGTTTTCATTTAGTAAAATATCTGAATAGTTATTAATGGCAAGTGACATAATTTATATAACAGCAATATTAGTACAGTACGATTAATAGAACATGGGCCATTGCTGCAAGAATATATGCATGATGTGGTGCCATTCCATTTTTTAATTAAAATTGAAGCAAAACTCTTTTTATGGTAATATTTGAAAAGCTAAGATGTTTCTTTTTGATTCATTTTTAATTAAAAAACAGAACAGCACCACATCCTTTGTATATTCTTGCAGTAATGGTCTGTGTTCTATTACTTGTACTGCACTAACATTGCTGTTACAGAAATAATGTCACTTGTTATGAATAACTATTCAGCTAATTTACTGTATAAAAACTCATTTCAAGAAAATAAATTGGGGACTTAGATCTGTGTTAGGTAAGGAATTGTTTCCGTTCTATGTCAGTTTAGACAGTCATGTAGAGAGGCTGTACCCTCCTCACCATTATTATAAATGGTTTAAGGCTCTGAAAAATGGTGGCCAAGCTGGGCCAGCCATCACAATAGTTTTTTTTTTTATAAGTTTTATTTTCTGCTTTTTAACGTTTTACTTATTTGTTTTAATAGTTCTAGTAGTTTTATTCATTTCAATCATTGTTTCATTTTATTTTGTGCTCCTGGATGCAGTTACAGCAAACATATTTGTTTTTGGCAGTCTGTTGCTGGCTGCACCACTCAGATTGTCTCACTATGTTCCTGATGGCGACTGTTGAGTAGAGACATCTTGGTGCTGCTGGCAGTTATATGTGGAGCTACATACGTGAGAGAATTGCCGCTTAGCTGCCACTGCATTCCTGGGACCAGAATGGCATCTGTTTCATCCGGAGGTTGAATTTTGGATCGTTGGTTTCAAGCCCAGGGGTAGTGAATCCAGTGGGCTGTGCTGGGTGAGGGAGCTCCCTAATTTCACCACATCTAGGGCTATGCCCGACCGTGCCACATGGGACCAAGTGGGAATTTATTCATTTGTTCATTACAAATCGGGTTTACAACCTTTGAATCAGAGACTCATTTACAAAGGCACCTCATCGTGGGGGGGGGGCAGACATCAAGACAGTTATTACAGTTCAGATTAAAACAGAGGACAACATTATAGGTGCAGTAAAAGGAACATTTAACATAGATACACTTAAGTTACATAATGTAGTAGTTTGTATGTTACTTAGGTTAAATAATGTTACAAAATTGTGAGTTACACTCATGGATATAGTACGTCCTCAGAGAAGACAGCGGGTCACATCCCTGTTTGGACCTAGTAGTGAAGGAGTGGGTCTGGGGAAGGGAGAGGCTGTCCAGTGGACATTGTCAAGCCAGGGGGCAAGGTGGGTGGGCACCACAGGTTACAACAGGGGGTTAGTTGCACCTACAACAGCGGGTATTAAAGATACGGTTCCGAAGGCTGTTTTGAAGGAGCCAATTTTTGGCAAGTTGGAGATGCAGCTAGGGAGGGAATTGAACCAGGTGGGGACTCGGGAGAGGAAATATCTCTGGGCAAGAGAGGTCTTGGTTCTGGGCACCTTGAAAGTGGCCTTAACAGATCTACGGGTGGTGACGGACAATGATGACTGCTGTAGGGAGGTGGAGACTCCCGGGGGAGAATCCTAGCAGTGATTTCTTATCGAGAATGCAGGTCTGATAGATCAGTCGCTCCTCAAAGTTGAGCAGATTGGTGGTAGTATAGAGAAGGCAGGTGTGAATTGCCAAAATCTGGCTCAGGGAAGCCAGATGCATTATTTGGGGATTTTCCTAAGATACCCCATGGTTGGTCCTGGTGACCTAGCCTCAGGTGCCTGTAGCTGTGGGTCGTGAGTGGAGTGAGCGGGGCCTGATTGAGGTGGTGTGGGGGGCATCCCTCTGTGGTCTGATTAAAATAGCATGCCCCTAGTTTTTCACATATGGACCCCTCTTACTGGACATTGATTCAATCTGGTCACTGTATGAAGGTGATTTTGGACTTGTGGATCTCTGCCCGGATGGAGGTTGAATGACTGCGGCCTTCTAGATTGGGGGAGCTTCTGGTGAACATTGGGTTTATCTGAAGTCACAGTTTGGATTTGTTGTTGGTTTTCTTTGGACTGCGTTTGTGACTTGGACTGGTGAAGATTTGTGACTTTTATAGTCCTGTGCTTCTATATAGACCTTAGTCTGGGTGGTGAGAGAACCCTGTACTTCATTCATTATCCTTTATTCAGTCTGTATTACTTAAACTGTGGTTGGTGAGAGAAATCCAAAATAAGTCTAAACTTGGTTATGGCTCTGGGGTGTGAGAGACTCTAAGGCCAACATTTTAGAAAACTAGAAGCCCTGAACTGTTTTTTAGAGAACACTGTTGTTATTTAGAACTTTTGATATTGGTTTTCTTTAGTTTTTGGACACCGTTTGGATATTTATTCTTATTATATGTTGGACTGCGGGGGGTTATTTAAGTAGGATTTCTATTTTAATTTGGTTTTTGGGATGTTGAGGGTTCTTTTGTATTAAAGTCAGCAGTGGCCTGGCAGGATATAAGGATTTTTGAGTGACTGTTTTAACAAGGTAGCATGTGTTGGGATCATGGTTCGGTGGGCAGGCGCTACTCCCCCTCTAGGCTGTGGGGCCTGCACCCCTTTGTTAGTCCCCCATTGTGGCCCGAAGTGTATATGCATTGTCATGCCTTGGGTATTGCGACAGGAGGTTGGAGGGGAGATCCCTAGACCTGGAGGGTGGAGGTAGTGGGGTGGGTAGATTGGGGTAGTGAGGTTAAGGAGGTGCCCTGGGGCAAAATGGATCCAGAAAAGGGGTCCTCCCTGCCTGATACCCATACCCCAGGGCTCCACTGGTAGCGGGCAAGTTGCCTGCTTTTCCAGGGCCTCTCATCCAACTCAGGCGGTGTTATTCAATGCTAGGTCAATATGGAACAAGACAGCAATTATTGTTGATCTTGTTGAAACATCTGACCTAGTTTACATCACCGAGACCTGGCTGGACGAGTATGCTAGCCCAGTATTGGAGTTAGCTGTTCCAGCAGGGTACTCGGTGATACACCGCCCGAGATTGGATCATAGGAGCAGGGGTGTAGCCATTTGTTTTAAAACAGAACTGGGCCTTGTAGAGGTTCTAGTGGGGATCACTAGGTCCTTTAAGTGTATCATGGATGCAAGTGTGGGCAGCAGGATCCTTCTCATCTACTGTCCACTCAGTGATGAGAAAGTTTTCCTGCAGGAAGTTGCTGACTTCATGGTCGACATGGTGTTGGAGTCCTCCAGAGGGTTGGTCCTTGGGGGATTTCAATGCCTAGGTTGACGATGAACTTTCACATTTTGGTCAAAACTTCCTCCAATTGATGATCTCATCGGGCTTCATACAGGTAGTTACCACTGCAACCCATATTCAGGGACATCCTTGGACCTGGTGTTCCTCCTGGGGATGGAGGCCGCTGACTTAGTGGTGGAACCAGTTGTATGGTCAGATCATCACTCTATAAGGTTCAGTTTTTTAGCTCCCCCTGTGAGACCCACCCCTTTGGAGATGGTCTGGTACTGCCTTTTGAGGGGTGTTACCCCAGAGGGCCTGATGGCGGTACTGGACCTATTGAGTAGGTTAATGGAATGCTCAGATCTGGGAGCTCTAGTAGTGCACTATAATAGTATGGTGCTGAGGGTCCTAGATTCTGTAGCTCCTGTGTGAGCTCGCCCTCTCCACCCTCAGTCCCCTTTGTGTGATGGGACCTTGAGGGAGTTAAGGAGAATTGGGTGAAGGTTGGATGTTGTTGGTGGAAATCTGGCCTGGAGGAGGACAGACTTAGGTTGATAGCCCATTATTCAGACTATCAATCATAAATCTCCCATAAGAAGGCAGAGTTCCTGTCCAGGGAGATTGCTGCGGCAAGGAATCGACCGGACCTGCTCTTCCAAACCATGGACAGGATGTGCAATGCAGCCTGTCTTTGGGGGTTAGAGAGCTTTTTCACAAATTAAGTGTGAGGAGTTCACTCAGTTCTTTGCAGTTATGGTGTCCTCCATCAGGTAAGAGATCTGCTTGACTCGTTCAAATAAGTATGGCAGTGGTCGATGCGAGGATGAAGACATCCAGTCTAACTGGACAGATTTTGACCAGCCAGCAATTGTGGACATTGTGAAGATTGTTTGAGAGCTGCGACTGACTTACTGTAGTTTGGATCCTGGTCTAACCCACCTCCTAGTGGGGTGTATGGATGCCATTGGATCGATCCTTGCCAAGATAGTCTGGTGCTCACTGGACCAAGGGGTATTTCCGGACACCATGAAGGAGGCCGTGGTGACACCCCTTTTAAAGAAACCTTCCTGTGATCCAGACTGTCTTGTGAACTACAGACCTGTCTTTAACCTGCCCTTTTGGGGCAAGGTTATTGAGAAGGTAGTCGTGTTACAGCTCAAAAACTTTCTTACTACCCACAAATTCTATGATCCTCTCCGTTCCAGTTTCAGGAAGAGGAATAGTACTGAGACAGCATTGGTTCGGGTACTTAATGATCTCCTGATAATGAAGAATCTGAGAAATTGTTTGATCTTGGTCCTGCTTGGTCTCTCAGCAGCATTTGACACCATGGATCATGGGGTATTGCTGGAACACTTGAAGCTGTTCTGTGGACTGTCTGGGACAGTCCTCAGATGGTTTCATTCTTTCCTCACAGGCAGAATCCAGAGAGTGGTGTCAGGAGTTTTCTCCTTGGCCCCCTTTGCCCTGCTCTGTGGGGTGCCACAGGGTTCCATGCTGTCCCCCATGTTATTCATGGTGTATATGTTGCTGTTAGGAGACATTATAAGGTGGTATGGGCTGAGTTTTCACTGCTATGCAGTTAATACTCAGCTCTACATGTCCTTTGTGCAGTCTCGGTTTTTAACAACTTCCTCACCGAGATTCCGGACTGGATGAGTGCTGACTGGTTGAGACTAAATCCAGATAAGACTGAAGTGTTGGTTGTGGACTCAGGTCAGGGGGTAGAGAAGTTGACCTTGGGCAACCATTTGGCCTTGTGCTTGGGGGTAACCAGCTGAGACCTTCCAAACAGGTGCGAAATCTGGGCATAGTGCTTGATAACAAACTGACATTAAACACGCAAGTGTCAGTGGTTGTCAAGTCCTCATTTCATCATCTGAGGAACATTGCCTGGATAAAGCCCCTTGTTCCACCCAAGGACCTTCCTGTGTTGGTCCATGCCTTTGAGTCCTCTTGTCTCGATTACTGTAATGCTCTATACCCAGGGGTGGATCTCTGTCACCTGCAGCTGGTGCAGAATGCTGTGGCCAGGTTGTTGATATGGCTGTCAAGAACTAGCCATATCACTCCTCTGCTGTGCAAACTGCACTGGCTGCCGGTGTGAGGGAGGATCATCTTTGAGGTCACATTGCTGACCTACAAGACCCTACACAGACAGGGACCGGGTTACTTGCAAGACCTTCTTCAGCCTTACACCCCCTCCCGCCCACTTCACTCCACTGATGAGGGATTGCTAGAGGTTCCCAGGGTCTGTCTTCAAATATCAGGTGCTAGGGCTTTTTCTTTTGTAGCCCCGACCCTGTGAAACTTTCTACCTTGTCAGAGTAGAGCTTGCCTGTCTGCCGAGTCCTTTAAGTCCTCATTAAAAACGTGTTTATTTAACCTAGCTTTTGGGGACTAGACTTAGTTTTACTGCTGCTGCCTTTTTTTATCTTTATATTTTTAGATTGCATACTTGATTTTATATTACATTGTGTATGTTTGATTTGCTATTGTACCGTGTATATGCTTTGGCTTCAGAAAACGCATTACAAATAAAATTTGATTTGATTTGATTTGATAAAGTACTGTGTTAACGTTTATTTCCCACAAAATGAATATAAAGGCCAACAAGCAACACTTATAATGTTTTGCCTCATACTTCCTCAGAACAGGTGAGTCACAAATTAATATAAAAACAATTTGTTGTGTTCTTATGCCTGCTGACCACAATGATGGTACTGCACTCCACCAGTTCAGATCCAGCCAAACTCAACCATCAGGTTTGGCAGTATCTCTTTAAAATGTGAAATAGTGACCATCCTGTTTCCATTCATGTGTTGTCTCCTTCTCGCCCCCCCCCATGAGCCGACTCATTTGGGATTTTTTCATGTTAAAACAAAGTAACAGAATTACACAACAGGTTTTACACACACACACACACACACACACACACACACACACACAGTAAAACGCCCTTCAGTTAATGTTATTTATCAACTATGACGTAATGTTGTTACGTGATACAATTTCATTGCTCAGCTGTCCATAAATTTTGCATCCCCATCTCCCTTCAATAAAGCATTACCTATGAAGTCTAAAATAGTTGCCCCATGTCAACTCTGCATAGTACCAAAACACAAAGCAGGACTAGGGTTGGTAGGTGTCTAGTGCCAGCTCTTGATTTATTTCAAACACACTCTGATTTACTCTGATGCATTTGAAAACTATTTTACTCTGTTCAAATATGGGAACAGTAACATACATTCAATAGTCTAAAACAGAGATGAGCAAAGTCAGCAAACTTTGCTCCATTAATTAATTCATGGTTTCAATCATTCCTCGAGGGTAGGACTCAGATAGCGGTGTCAGTATTTTTTTCCTCAGCACCGCTCCCTCTATCCTGCAGGGTACCGCAGGGCTCCATTTTGTCACCCATGTTGTTTGCAGTGTATATGCTGCCATTGGGAGTGATTATTAGGTGGTACAGCTTGTGTTTTCACTGCTATGCAGATGATACTCAGCTGTACATGTCCTTTGTGCCAGGTCAGGATGATGCTGTGTCGTTTTTTAACAACTGTCTGGCTGAGATCCAGAACTGGATGAATGGGAGTTGGTTATAAGAAAGGTACTTTTTATAAATAAAGCTTTGCTTGCTTGCTCATGAATTTCATGTGATGTGCCACGTGCTGTGCTATCTTCATTACTTTAATTTCTGTCTCCCTACTTTCCCATCTGCATGTTATAGTGCTCGGCCACCTGAGGTCACTGTTACACCTTCCTATGCTCCTCAGAATTCTGTACTGTCTTGTCCTCAGCCACTATACAAATCAGGCTTAAACTGGCCTGCCCCTGCATTTTTGTTTACCCTCTCATAGCTGTCCTCTTCTTTCTTCCAGTACCCCCCCTTGATTCCTGTACTGGAACCTCCTTACACTCCCCTTTATACTTCATGCCCACTATGAAACCATCCCCCTCCCCCTTAATGCTCCCTACCCCCCCCACAGATTTTATCCCCTTCTCCTTGCTTACTATCCACCCAGGGTTGTTAAGCACATCTCTTACAAAGCTAGTTGCAATCCACCAGCTCCTGCCTACAACACCCTCTAAACAGCTCCTTCCCCAAATATGAATAAAAAGCTTAAACATTGGCCATCTCCCTACCATCTTCTCATCTTGTTCCTTCTCCTCACTGGAGATGTTGAGCTAAACCCTGCAGTATCTTTTCCTACCTCCCCACTGACACTTCCCAAGGGCCTTAGTTTCTTACACATAAATTCCCAAATCCTCTTCCCTAAACTGGATGACCAAAAAGTCTGGGTCACTCAGCATTCACCTAACATTTTCTGGGAACTGGGTCAGAACACAGTCGGCCACAAAGCCATCGGCAAGAACAGCATTGCAAAATGCCGTTATTTTTATTTTTGCCAGGGGGCTATGCCCCCGTACCCTCTGGACTTAAGGATTCTCATTCTGGGGGGAGCAGATCATTGGACAAGTTAAAATCTTTGAGTCCGTGGAATACTGTTTCCAAGGCCCATTGTAAGAAAAGTAAAGTCTCGATGCCTACAAAAAGGTTGGAGACCAGTGTCACAACCCCACTCAGTAGGTCAGGCCCTCTGCTCCCACATGCCAACCTCCGAGCACAATATTGTGAACAGTTAACAGAACAGGGTAATCCTCCTGTCTGTTTTGTGGGCTTGAATCAACCTTTGGTCTCAAGTTCTGGAGGGATTCAAACTGTGAACCTCTTGCTAGCGTACCCAATGTACAGGCTCAGATCATTCTGCTCTTCAGGGGATGCCAGATTTCTTTCACCTAGGGCACCTAACCAGGTACAAAATGAACCCTTACAAACTCTATGGAAGACTGTAGGAAAAATTCTTACCTTTTCCTAGTTTGGTATCGCCATTAAGCTTTGTACAGTGTCAGCTTTAGCCATATATGCTTCCCTTGTCAAAGAAAGAATTTCAAAGGCACACCAGGTAGTCTGTAAAAATAGAGGTTTACTTAAAAAATATAAAAATGTAAAATGTAAAACACAGAACCATATATCACAAAACATACAATCTTTTAAAACAATAAGGTTTAAAAAGTGCAAATTCCTACCAATAATACACTTAGACCTGTCTACCTAAGGTATTCTTATCTTCTTATATTGCTGTAGATGTTTCTTTTTTCAGAGTCCAAACATGTGTGTCTTAGCGGAAAACAGAATACTGTTTTAAAACTGGCTTTGCCAACCTCTTTGCATGAGGTCACCTAGCTCCTCCCTGTCCAAATATAATAAATTATATACCCAGGATGTCTTATCAATCAGGATGTAAATTAATTAAGTGACATTTCAGCAAAACTCATTTCACAAATTATGACACTCTTCAAATAACATCCCCTCTTTGATCTCAAGTAGCTCTTCTTCCCAGGACACATCAAAGAATCTTTTATAACTTCACTCTAAAGTGTTATAACCTGCTCTCTTCCTCTAAATGTTATAAACGTTTATGATTTCCCATCCTAGCAGCTGGCAAGCTACAATTAAGCTAGATAAACAGGAGATCCTAATTTAGGTCTCTTCTAGCCTGTAATTATCTCCAGGCTTTTAGGATAACAGCTTTTAGTTGAACCCGGGGAGGGGGGTTGTGATCACAGGCCCAGGATTCCTCATGACAGACAATTACAGTACATTTTTATATTACAAAAAATCATACAGTGATCAGAACCAGCTGTCCAAGTGTCACAATCCTCCCCAATTAGACTGAATTTGGGGGCTCTATCCCCTGCATGTGATGAGCTTCCCAAATCAGTTCACTCCTCATAGACATGAGGCAGCCCATCAGAGTTCTGATTTTTGGCTCCGGCCCTAGGTAGAATTGTCATGTCATACCCTTGCAAAGCAAGACTCCATCTTAGCAATCTACCATTGTTTTTCCCCATCTGCGTCAGCCAAACCAGGGGGTTGTGGTCAGTCTGTACTACAAAATGCTGCCCATACAAGTATGGATCTAACTTCTTTATGGCCCCCACTATGGCAAGACACTCCTTTTCCACAGTGGAGTATGCCTGCTCCCTGGGAAGTAACTTTTTACTCAGGTATGCTATTGGGTGATCTCTCCCTTGGATTGATGTCTGACTCAGTAATGCCCCAATACACACATTTGAGGCATCAGTCTGAACTATAAAGGGTCTGCTATAGTCAGGACTTGTCAAAACGGGAGCACAGCACAGTGCCTCCTTCAGTCTAGTAAAGGCTTCTTCACAGGCTGGTCCCCAGATAATTTTCTTTGGCATCCTTTTCTTTACCAGGTTAGATAGGGGAGTAGCCAGGGCACTGTAATGGGGTACAAAGTTTCTATAGTACCTTGCTGTCCCAAGAAAACTCCTGACCTGCTTCTGCATTTCTGGTCTGGGCCATGCCTGGATTACCTCTATTTTTATTTGGTTAGGACGGAGCTGTTCTTGGCCTACCACATGCCCGAGGTATGCCACTTCTCCCATGGCCTCCTGCCACTTCCCGGCTTTGACAGTGAGCCCGGCCCTCTGTATCCTGTCCAGCACTTCCCTAAGGTGGGACAGGTGTTCCTCCCAGCTGGCACTAAAGATGGCAATGTCATCCAGGTATGCCATGGTGTATTCCTCAGCACCATTTAACACCTGGTTCACCAACCTTTGGAAAGTGGCCCGGGCATTCTTCATTCCAAAAGGCATTAATTTAAATTCAAAAAAGCCTATCAGAGTGATGAGGGCCAACCTCTCCCTAACTCAGTCGGTGAATTCTACCTGCCAATACCCCTTGGTCAGGTCAATGGTCGTAAGGTTGGTCACCCCTCCCAACTTGTCCAGAAGTTCATCCGTCTGGGGCATCGGGTGGGCATCTGACTTTGTGACTGCATTCAGTCCACAATAGTCCACACAGAAATGAGTAGTCATCTGGCTTAGGCACAAGGACTACGGGTGAGGCCCAGGGGCTGTGGGATCTCTGGATTACCCCTAAATCCAGGATCTCCTCCACTTCCCTACTAATGTCCTTTTGAACAGCCTCTGACACCCAATATGCTGTCCACCATATGGGCACCTGTGTCCCTGTCTCCACATTGTGCATCATTAAGGGGGTTACTCCATGCTTGGTGCTAAACAATGGGGCAAAGTCTGCTAAAACCTCCCTTACTTTCCGGATAAGGCCTGGTGCTAGCTGGGGAAACAATTTTACTGCCTCCACAGAGAACTCTCTCTTGCTTTCTTCTAGCAAGTCCAGAAGGGGGTCTCCTTTCGTCTGTCCCCTCCCTAGGACTACACACTGCAAACACCATGTCAGCCCTATTTGCATATGGCTTCATCACGTTAACATGGTACATCCTTTCTGTCTGTCTACCGTCAGGTAACTATACAATATAGTTCACGACATTTACCTTCTTAACTAATTTGTACAGTCCTGCCCACTCAGCCTGCAGCTTGTCTTTCCAGACTGGAATAAAGACCATGACTTCCTGACCCACCATGTACAAGCGAGCTCTGGCTCTGTAGTCGTACCACACTTTTTGTTTTTGTTAGGCAGCTGCCAGGTTTTTCTGGGCTGTCCCCATAAGTTCCTTCAGCCTTTCCCTAAACTTAAGGATGTAATACACTATGGAAGTTCTCTGGGTGGCGTGCTTGCCTTCCCACTCCTCCTGGATCAAATTTAGGGGCCCACGTACCCAGCATCCATATAAATATTCGAAGGGGGAAAATCTTGTCAACTCTTGGGGCACCTCCCTATATGCAAACCACAGGTGGGGAAGATATTTCTCCCAGTCCCTCCCATGCTGTTCAGCAAATGCCCAGAGCATTGACTTCAGGGTACTATTGAATCTTTCCACAAGCCCATTGGCTTGTGGGTGATACAGTGTTGTGTATCTCTGCACCACCCCACACTTCTCCCATAAACATTTCATCAGGTCCGACATGAAGGAACCCCCTCGATCAGTGATAACCTCCTGCAGAAACCCAGCATGGGAGAAAATCCCAAGTAAGGCATCTGACACTTTGTCTGTCCTCAGTGAGGATAGGGTGACTGCCTCTGGGTACTGGGTGGCATAATCCACCACAGTCAGGATGAATCTCTTCCCTGAGGAGCTGGGGATATTTAAAGGCCCCACAATATTCATTCCCACCCTCTGGAATGGCTCCTTCACTATGGGCAATGGAATCAGGGCGGCTTGGGTTTTCTTGCCCACCTTCCCTATTTCTTGGCACCGGTGACAAGACCGACAATACTCCTTCACGTGCTGGGTGAAGTTAGGCTAATAGAAATTCTGGGCCAACTGCTGCGTAGTGAGTGCGATTCCCAGATGACCAGACAAGGGAATATCATGTGCAGTCTTGAGCAACTGCTCACGATACCGCTGGGGAATGACAAGCTGCCTGCCTAGAACCGCTCCCTCTGTCTGCACAGCCTGAATATACATCAGTCCATTTTTCCAATAAACCTTATATCTGTCGTCACCTTCCTGTGCCCCATCAGAGTCTGCCCAAGCCCTCTGCTCCTCTAGACTAGGGTCACTTCCATGAGCAGCAGCAAACTCCTCACTCATTCCCAAGGCATGGGACAGCTCCCCTTCAGTCGCTAAACTAGGCCCCCTAGCACTAACATCAGGGCACTCAGGATCACTGTCAAACCCAACCCTCTGACAATGGGTCACACCTCCCTCTTCGGAGTAACCCTCCGTAGCTGTGTGGTTAACTGCTACTGGGGAAATTTCTACCCCCTTTTCATTAGTCTCCTCATCTGGAGACACAGGCTGGGAAACTAGCCTCTAAGTGGTTTTCACAATGGCTTCTGTGGGGTCCAAGGAACTACAGTATTCTCTTACCACTTGGCTATGGGTAACTGAACACACCATCCCTTGTTTGCGATTGTTGCTCAGGAGCACATCCATTGCTAAGGTTTTGGCTACAGCCACCTATTGCATAGTTCCCCCATTTCACCCCAGTCTAGAAGAATACTAGCAAGGGGCAATGTTTTCTGTTCACCAGTAAAGTCCTGTACAGTGATGTATTTATTGGGTATAAGCTGACCTGGCTCTACTAGATCCCCCTTTACCAAGGTCAAGGATTCCCCAGTGTCCTTAACCCTTGTGTCTGTACACCATTCACCATGACTGGGTGCATGTGTTCTCTCATGTTCACTCCATGCTTCCAGGTACACACAGACAACCCGCTTCCTTCCTAGCACCACCTTGCATATTATTGCTCATCTGTTTGGGACACTTTCTGGCAATATGCCCAGTTTCTTTACACAACCAACATTCATTTCTTTTCTCAGAGAAATCTTTTCTCTGAAACCTGGGGCTAACTGGTTTTGGTGGAGGCAGTGAGGGTTTTAGCTGCCCTGAAGGCACGCTTTTCCCTCTCTGCACTGCCATGCCCACCCCATTCACTCTCAGAGCAGGTCTGCTCTTGTCATAGTGGTCTGAGACTTCAGCAGCCTCTTGCACTGTTTTGGGATCTCAGTCCTCCAGCCAGGTTTTCAGCTCTGCTGTTCATGTCCAGAAAAACTGTTCTAACAGAATCACATTTTCAATTTTATCAACAGAGTTTGCTTCAATTCATTCCCATCAACATTTTAAAACGTGATGCTGTTTAATGGCTAGCTCCTCATAGCTCATGTCAGGGCTTCTCCTGAGCTTACAGAATTTAGCTCTGTGTGATTCAGCAGTTAATTCTAATTTCTTTAACAGTGCAGCTTTAAGTTTGCTGTAATCATCACTGTCCTCATTGTCCATTTGATCCAATGCATCCCGAGTTTTCCCAGTAAGTAGCAGGGATAGCTGGAAGCTCCAGGACTCCCTAGGAATTTTAGCCTGAATACAAACTTTTTCAAAAGAATTTAAAAAGGCATCCATATCCTCCCCCTCTTTAAATTCAACTTTCAATTTGGAATTCAATTTGTAACCCAGTTCTGCAGTCCTAGTTAAACCCAAGCCACTTACCTGCTCTGGTGCCGCTGGTTGGAGTCGTAGTTTCTCCAGTTCATGTTGCCTCTGGCACGCACACTCCTCATGGTCAGCATCTCTCTGTTCTTGCTCTGCCTCTCAGGGTTCTCACTCTGCCTCCCAGCATTCTCACTGTCTCTTCTCCTCTGCAGCTCACTGGTGCTCACGTTCCTCATGGTCTGCCTCCTGCTGTTCACGGTCCCTCTCCCCCTGAAACTCCAGCTCCATTCTGTGCAACTCAGTTTGCAGCCTGAGTACTTCTGGGTCCAGGATACTGGTTACCTTCCTCTGCTGCTGTGGCCCTTTGCTGACAGTAGCCCTGCTGCCCTCCCCATCAGAGCTGGGCATCGCATTGTCTGCTAGCCCCTCTACATTCAAGGTTTGGTCCCTTGCAGTCACTGTCTGTGACTCGGTGCTCTGGGAGTCTGCTACCACCAGGGCATCCACGAGAGTCTGTTTGGTGGCTTTCACCTCGAACGGGACTCCACTGTCCCCACACAACTGCTTTAAGTAGTCTACAGTGTGCCTGCTGTAGTTGGAAGCCATCTTCTTCCATAACTATGGCTACTCTGACTTGCACTTTAGAAAAAAAAAATAAAATGGGTAGCAACTTGACTGTACGCCAAGTGATATAGTTCTGTCTCCTTTTTAAAAAATAAATCACTGCCTTTTGCTTTATTTGCAAGTGAGCTGTCTCAAGCTGACGCACTGAACAATAAAGGCTTGTAATACCAAACTTATGCACACCGCTGCTAACCAATCTGTCACAACCCCACTCAGCAGGTCAGGCCCCCTGCTCCCACAGTGCCAACCTCCGAGCACAGTACTGTGAACAGTTAATAGAAGAGGGTAACCCTCCTGTCTGTTCTGTGGGTTTGAATCAACCTTTGGTCTCAAGTTCTGAAGGGATTCAAACTGTGAACCTCTTGCTAGCGTACCCAATGTACAAGCTCAGATAATTCTGCTCTTTGGGGGATGCCAGATATCTTTTGCCTAGGGCACCTAACCAGGTACAAAATGAACCCTTAAAAACTCTGTGGAAGACCGTAGGAAAAATTCTTACCTTTTCCAGTTTGGTATCACCATTAAGCTTTGTACAGTGTCAGCTTTAACCATATATGCTTCCCTTGTCAAAGAAAGAATTTCAGTTAATCAGTTTTACAGTGGGTAGGAAAAACGGAAAGAAGTAGAACGGTGAAGGAACTTTTGATACGTATCAGGGCATTAGAGGTGGAACTAACTAATCAATATAGTAGGGGCAAGGAGGAGGAGTTGATCAAGGCCTGGGATGCCTATCTTAAATTGCTGGGAGAACAATCTGAATTAGCCTTGATCAAGACTAAAGCTAAATACATTGATCAGGGTGAAAAGCCCGGGAGGTTGTTGGCAAGTCGCTCTCTCAATTAGAGGCCTCTAGATTGATTGAGGAATTGTTTCTGAGGAAGATGGTCTTGTCAAAACATCTCTGGCTGAGATTGCCCACCTTTTTCTCGATATTTTGAAAATCTTTATAGGAAATGCCAGTACACGCTTCTGAGGACCAGATAAGAGGTTTTCGAGATATTGACATGCTTATTCTCACTGAATGTGAGAAGAGTTCTCTGTCGGTGGACATCTCTCTAGTCGAGGTGGAATTGGCTATTAAGAGTCTGGCATTGGATAAAACTCTGGGCGGACGGGTTTTGATCCAACTTTTACAGGAAGTTTTCTCCCCTTTTAGCCCCACATTTCCTTAGATTGTTCGCTACATATGTGCTGGAAATGAGGTGGAGAAAGTATTTTATGAAGCTTTCATTGTTTTACTTCCCAAACCTAATAGGCCAGTTATGGATCCAGCCAGTTATAGACCCATATCGCTTTTGAATTGTGACTTAAAAATTCTGGCTAAGGTATTAGCTGACCGAGTTAACAAGGTGCTGCCTAGACTCATAGGAAGTATGCAAGTTGGCTTTATGAAAGGTAGGTCTTCCGATTGACCATTTTAGGACCTTAGCTCATGTCTTCTTGGCCTCCAAGGAGGCCACCTTTCCTATGGCACTGGTCTCCTTGGACGCCGAGAAGGTCTTTGATAGGGTTTATTGGGGTTACCTATTTGAAGCCATGCATAGGTTCGGGTTCCCTGAGGAGTTTTTAAAATGGTTAAGAGCCCTGTACTCCAAGCTGTCTGCTAGGATCAGTTGCAATGGGGTTATTTCTAATCCCTTTCTGTTATGTGTGGGCACAAGGCAGGGGTGTCCATTGTCCCCCCTCTTATTTAATTTGTATTTGGAGCCCCTGATTAGGAAGATTCTTTATCAGAGAGAAATAGAACCTATTGAGATAAGGGGATTTCCCATTAAGGTCACCGCGTATGCGCGGATGATCTGCTGATTTATGTATCACGGCCGGATAAGTCCATCCCTATATTATTGGACTTACTTAAAGGTTTTGGTCAAATCTCTAATTATAAGATTAATCTGGATAAGACTGTGGTCTACCCTCTCAACTCCAGGTTATTTAAAAGGGAGGTAACTGAACTGGGGCTTAAATGAGGCCTAATTCTTTTTAAATATCTGGGTTTAGTTTTAACTGTGAAACGGAGCGTCTCCATCAATTAAACTTGGACCCCTGGTTCTACTATTCAATGCGATTTTAAACGATGGGATCAGTATCCCCTGTCCATCTGGGGTAGAATTGGTATAGTAAAAATGAACATTTTCCCCAGGCTTTTTTATCCAATTAGTAGATTGGATATATTTCTCCCCCTATCGTGGTTTAAGAACCTTCACATTATGATTGCTGATTTTATATGGAAGCACAAAAAGGCTAGAATGGCATTTTCCAAGCTAGCTGCTCCTAAAGAGCTTGGAGGACTAAGGCTACCCCATTTTGGTTTATATTGGTGGGCTGCACAATTGAGTAAATATGGTAGGTGGGTTCAGCTGGGTATGGTACCCAATTCGGAATATGCTCCGTTATGGCTGAAGATAGAAAGGGCCCATATAAATAAGCTTGGGTTTAATCCTAAGGCCCTTTTCTTTATGTCCCCTAAAGATTTGCCACTGGCTTTGAAAGGGTCCCCTATTGGGGTAGCGGTTAGGTCCCATTACCAGTTGTGTAGATTCCTCAAATATAATCATTTGAGGGATAGTGAACAGCCGGTGCTTGGAAATCCACGCTTTTCAATCGGCGGAAGGGTGATTAAACCAGGATGGTTGGAGAATCTAGAGGACTGTTCCCTAGGGGATTTTCTTGAGGTTAACGGTGGCATAATTTCAGCACAGACTTTGATTGGGAAATTCCGGTTGTGTAATAAGGACATTTTCAAAGTGTTGCAGATTAGGCATGTTTTATTGCAGAAGGTGGACCCGGACTGGAAAAAAACATCCTCGGTTGATTTTCTGGGAGGGATACTCCCTCTTGTGGGAACGCAGCAGGTAATTTCCAAGTTGTATGCGGCCTTGTTTCAATGGGCTTATGTTGGAAAGAGTGTCCCGTGTGCCTACTGGAACAGTGTGTTTCCAGATCTTTCTCTAGATTGGAGGGGTATTTGGATATCTTGCCATAAGTATTTGAAACATGATCAACTCAGGCTCTTACAATTTAAAGTTACACATAACATGTATTATTCACCTCAGAAACTGCAGAGCCTGGGATTGTTACCGGATCCAAAATGCTACAGGTGTGGGATGGGTTTAGGTGATCTCTTACATATATTTTGGTATTGCCCCTCTGTGGCTCCTCTATGGAATGAGATTCAGTCCAAGTTGAATCCACTTCTGGGCCTGGATGAGGTGTTTAGGCCTGAGATTTGCGTATTGGGTGACTTGACTGGTGTCACTGTTAAAAAAAGGAGATTTTACATCTCTTTGATGGCTGTCTCAGTCAAGAAGCTTGTGCTTAGGCACTGGAAGGACAGCTTTTGTCCCACGTATAATGAATGGCTAAACGAGCTCCTGGCTTTTCTAAGATTGGAAAGAATGATTGCTATTATGCATAATAACTTACGTTATTTCGAGAAGATCTGGGGGCTGTTTGAAACTTGTTACTCTATTGGTTCCTAAATTAAGTTATGTGGTTTTGCTTAACTCATTGCACGTGCCATGGGCAGGGTGGGTATGGGAGAGGGTGGAGGTGGGGGTTCTGTAGGGGGTGGGGGGTTATTTAAGGGTTTTGGGGGGTCTGTTTAGGGAGTTTTAGGTAGTGGGGCAAGGCAGAGTACCTTTATTGTTTGTGCTAGGACAATATTAATATGGCGGTACTTACAATGTTAATGTCCGGTTATTTTCACTCTGCTGGGAAACTAATAAAGTTTAAATGAAAAAAAAAAAAAAAAAAGAAAGAATTTCAAAGGCACACCAGGTAGTCTCTAAAAATAGAGGTTTACTTAAAATAGATAAAAATGTAAAATGTAAAACACAGAACCATATATCACAAAACATTCAATCTTTTAAAACAATAAGGTTTAAAAAGTGCAAATTCCTACCAATAATACACTTAGACCTGTCTACCTAATATATTCTTATCTTCTTATAGTGCTGTAGATGTTTGTTTTTTTTCAGAGTCCAAACATGTGTGTCTTAGTGGAAAACAGAATACTGTTTTAAAACTGGCTTTGCCAACCTCTTTGCATGAGGTCACCTAGCTCTTCCCTGTCAGAATATAAAAAAAATATATACACCCAGGATGTCTTATCAATCAGGATGTAAATTAATTAAGTGACATTTCAGCAAAACTCATTTCACAAATTATGACACAATTTATTTGTTTTTATACTTTGTTTTTTATTATTTTTCTTCAGGTGCTGGTATGTATATCACTGTCTTTCATATTATACATATTCCAAGATAACTGATGTTTAGAGTACATTGAGTTAATCAATACCTACCACTTTTACATAGCCTTAAAAATCTTATATGCAGTTAAAATGCATGGCATCCATTTGTATTTCCTTGCTATCGGGGAGGTGGGGAGGATAAGGGAAGCATCAGATCACACAATTCCATTATCTTATTATTTCTGAGTGTTCTATATATCAGCATGCTGATCTACTAGTGCAGGAGGAGCTTTCACCCATCCCACTAATAACATGTAATGGCCATCTAATTCCTAAGGCTTCTATGGAATCAGGTCAGGTCTGAGTGTCATGATCCTCATCCACCATGCATTTCAATAACTTGTCACTTGTGTGGTTCTCCCCTGGAGCTTAGTTGTCATCTGTTCCATTATATAGATATATATCAAATCGTCCCACACTTTGATTGTTGGTGGTGCTGGGTCAAGCCAATTTTTTGTTATAGCCTTTTTGGCTGCAATTATTAATACTGATGCCAGATATATCTTAGATTTATGTTTGAGCCTAACAGGGAAGTGTTGTAAAAGTGCTATTGCCAGTGTAAGTGGTTGAAATTCTGTATCTATGTCAGCTAATGCTTGCTCCACCCCCTGCCAAAATGTTCTTAAGACAGGACAGTCCCAGAATATGTAAGTGTGGGTGGCATCCTTTGAGTTACATTTCCTCCAGCAGGAGGCATCATGTGTGGTTAAGTACTTGGCTCTTATTTTAGGCATACTAAAGAACCTAGAGACTGCCTTCCAACCAAATTCATGCCACCCATAAGAATCCATGTTTCTATGTTGGCGTCTCCAGACCCACTGCCATTCTTGATCTGTTAGTTGTATTCCCATTTCAGCTTCCCAAGTCTTATGTACTTTCTGCCAACAAAGTCTGCCTCTCAATCTATCTGCTGTATATAATTTGGATACTAAATGCCTAGGGTTCTGTTCCCCTGGGATTCCAATCAGAAGTGAGATCAGGGGAGGGATCTTCTCCTGATCTATCTCCAGACCTACAGTTGTTGCATGGAGATGTTGAATCTGGAAATATCAAAGCCAGTCATACCTAGGGATTGAGAAGTCCTCCTGCAATTGTATAAATGTCTTAAAACAACCATTTAGATATAATTGATGGGTATATTTTAAACCAAGATCACTCCAAGTTCTAAATCCCACATCTAAATTTATATGGCTAAAAGCCTGATTTTTCCCAACGTATCCCCGTCCAACAAGCACCAAATTCATTATCCGAGTGGGAAAGATATCCACTCCATCCCTTAAGGTAACTATATGTGTATATTGACATATCAGACTCCAAGGTGTATAATGGAGGTGGGTGAAAGATCATATTTTCTCCTAAATAAGCAGTTGTCAACTTTCTATGTCCATCCACTGTGGACCACTTCCTTCTAGAGAGAACCATATTCTGATATGGTTGAGTAGGGTGACTAGGGCGTATCCTGTCCAGCTAGGTAGAGCCAATCCTCCTCTATCCTTAGGAGCTTGTAATCTATCTAATGCTATCCTAGGTCTTTTACCTTGCCATATATAGTTTACTATTGCCCTATTCCATCTCCTTTCCTCCTCTCTTGTAAACATTTGTGGGATAGACTGCATTAAATATAACAGACAGGGTAGTATGTTCATCTGAACTGCCTGCATTCGATTAATCAACGGTATTGGTAGGTGAGTCCAGATCTGAAGGTCTTGTTTAGTTTGTTCATATAATGTATTATAATTTAATTTAAAGGTCTGCCCTGGATTCTTTGAGATATTAATCCCTAAATATCTAATTGTTTAATTTCCCCAATTAAAATGATGTTTAAGTTTTATATAATTTGATGTATATTCTCCTATATTTAAAATCTCAGTCTTTTGAGTATTGACCTTATAACCCGAGATTTTTTCTATTAATATCATAGCTTGCTCTAAATTTGGAAGTGAATTCTCTATATCTGTGGTGTACACTAAAAGATTGTCAGCATATAGTACCACTTTAAGATCCTTATCCACTACTTGATATCCTCTTATCCCCTCATGTTGACGTAAGAATTGTGCCAGTGGTTCTGCGTATAAAGCAAATAAGTAGGGCGAAAGTGGACATCCCTGTCTTGTTCCATGAGTAAGCGGAAACCTCACTGAGCAGGAACCATTAGCTTTCACCATTGCCTGTGGAGTTAAATAAATGCTCATGATATTGGCAATGAACTCCTTGGGGAAATCTAATTTAACAAGGGTTTTCTTTAAAAAAGACCAAGAGACTCTATCGAATGCCTTTTGTTCACCGAATCCTAATATTAATAACGGGGCTTTATTATTTTTTACATATTCAATTAAATAGAGGGTCCTTTTAATATTATCAGAGGTCTGGCAGGAAGGGATAAATCCTGCTTGATCCAAATGTATCAAAGAGGGTATTATGTCATCAAGCCGGTGGGTCAAAATGCTTGCATATATTTTGTAATCCTGATTTAGGACAGAGATCAGTCGATAAGAGTCGCATAGTTGTGAGTTTTTTTGTGGTTTTAAAATCACTGAAATCATGGCTTGAGACCTTGATAAGGGGTATATAGCCCTCGAGTGTCTCTCTCTCTCTCTCAAAGTTTCTGACAGTGAGTCTGCGATCCACTCCCAAGCCATTTTATAAAATTGGGCCCCCTAGCCATCTGGGCCAGGGCTTTTACCATTTTCAAGGTTGGAAATAACCAATTTTATTTCTGAACTCTGTATTGGGCGGATTAGGGACGGTTTCTGGATTTTCGAAAGCTGGGAAAGATTTAGATTTGACAAAAAATTCTCCTCCTCCTCCTCTGTTGATCCAAATTCAGCTGCATATAGTCTAGTGTAATATGATTTAAACACAACCACTATAGATGTGGTTGTGAGACAAGGGCGACCTGAGATAGGGTCTCTTATGTTAGTGATTGTTGTTTGTTGAATTCTTTTTCTAAGGGGATGAGCTAATATTCTAGAGGCCCTAGGGCCCCCTTTGAAATATTTTTGTCTGAGTCATAACAAAGCCTGTTCTGTCTTAACAGTCAGTAACTTTTGTATAGCCTGTTGTGTGGTTGCTATCTGGTCCATTAATGAGTCATCCCCTTGCATATGGGCAAGTTGTAAGCAACTCAGCTTTTCTTGTAATTGCTTTAAGTTAGCCTCACAACTTTACTTTTTTGGGGCTGCATAAGCTATAATATAGCCACTTAAAACTACTTTCAGGGTATCCCAAAGTAGTTGGGGTGGGGTCTGTCTCGACAAATTATCCTCTATTATTTCTTTTATTTTTGTCTTTATCATCTCCTTACATTCAGGGTCTAGTAATAGGGAATTATTAAGCTTCCAATAAGCAACCTTTCTCTCTCTTAGAATATCTAAATCTAAGTAATTGGGGCATGATCTGATAGACTTATATTATGGATTTCAGTCCTTCCTATCTGGTCTGTATGTTCCTTAGAGATACATAGATAATCCAATCTGGAATAATGCTTATGAGCATGTGAAAGTCTCCACCAGGCCTAGATCCTTAACCATCCTTCCCAGATGTTGCTGACCTGCTGTCTAAGGGGGTGTTCTAGGGGCTGTCGTGTCACGGGATGGTTCTAAGAGACAATTAAATTCCCCTCCAATTATCAGGATTCCCCTCTGATATTCCAATATTTTATCTATTATCTGTTGTATTGAAGAGGCATCACTTGCTGAGGGGAATATAAATATTCACAATTGTATATTGCTGATCCATTAGTAAGCCTCTCACCACAACCAGTCTGCCTTCAGGATCTGAGTAATATCTGCTATCTTCAAGGAGGAGTTCTGAGTAATTAATGTTGCCACCCCTCTGTGTCTTCCTCTATGATAGGATAATTTGT
This sequence comes from Neoceratodus forsteri, assembly GCA_016271365.2. NCBI lineage: Eukaryota > Metazoa > Chordata > Ceratodontiformes > Ceratodontidae > Neoceratodus > Neoceratodus forsteri. The sequence goes on from CM057452.1 coordinate 1,084,304,600, forward strand.
AAACTTGACTAAAACCAAACTTAGATAACTTCTGGTGCTCGTTAGAAGAAAGGTGTGTCTCCTGTAATAGAAGTATCTCGGCTTTAAACTTTTTAAGTGCCTTAATGGTTCTGTATCTCTTAATCGGCCCAGTCAGACCATTACATTGTGCGATAACACCCTTAGAAATGTATTCACGTCTAACCATCATTATGTGGTCCTCCCCCTCCCCCCCCATCATTCCAGGAATAACTCCAGTGATCCCAACAGTGACAAACTCACAGACCTGATATATTAACATAATTAAATCCTTGGTAGCCCAACAAGGGAACCAGTAGGGCTTATACCACCTATCCAAATTTAACTTAGAACTATTTACAATGGTGACTTCCAAGTTGTAGGTGGCTGTTTCCTGCCAACCTAGTTGTGACATCCAAACTGGTTGCCGAGGGAACAATGCTTTGCTTACTGCCAAGGGGCTCCCTCTGGTAATATCCATCCCAAAATAACAATAAGTTAGGGCAAAAAAAAAAATTAGGGGAATAAAGTTAGGACTTAGAGTTGTTGGTAAAGAATCAATCATAGGAAAAACGTGGGGTGCAGCACTCCTAAGCTCTCATAGTCCCCCGTAAGTCCTCCCTTAATGTGCCTATATATGAGATCTGCCTTACACTTTGTTAATTTACATCTTAAATTCTTTCAGTCAATGTGCCAGTATTAAAGTTCCATAGTCCAATTAGGTTCACAGAAGTCCCCAGATTACATATATTTAAAGTTGATAATCATATTGTACTTGTATGGAGCTGAAGACTTTAGCCGGACACAGTCCAAAATTCAGAACTCCTTCAAAAAGAAAGATGACTCCAGGAGTGTTTGTCTTTATTCCATCATGGATGATTATTAATTATGTCTGACTGTGACCTTGAGGCAAGGGTCCCTTCCATCAAGATGTGGGATCAGCCATACCTGCAACCTATCCCCCCCCAAAAAAGTATCCCAAGCAGACCACTCTCATCATTTTCTCATCTAATTTAAAGGCGAGAATTTAAATTGACTAGGGTTTTACTCCTAATTTCCCCGTCAATAAATCCAACTGATTCTCTCCTTTAGGTCAAATTAGTATCAGCAGTGTTCCCAATGGAGGACAAGGCCCCCCCATAGGTGTACCAATCCCATCTTTTTTTTTTGTCTTATCTAAGGCAGCTCCACAGAAAGCCATCCAGTAGCAGCCACCCCTGGTGGCCCCCCATCTCCCCGGATCACAGTTTACCTAGTCTTGATCCCATACACCGAGATTATTTAGTATCGGCTCATAAAGCCCAAGAGTCTGTACAGCCCAGATGGAGTCTACACCCTAGGTGGGTCTATAGCTCTTTCCCGGCTCCGCACCTTTCTTACTTTCCTTTGGATCCCTGTTTCCCCTGGGGATATCAATGTGGGTAATAGATCAAATGATCATGATCCGATTAGATAGAGGAGCATACAAGCAGGACCATCAATACCCTGGTACCTAAATACATCTCCAATTATTAGTATTAATTTAACCACCATGGGGTTTATTCAAAATTCACCACCGTTAAGTTCCACATAAATAATGATTAAGTGCACCCACGAGAACCCCCCCCCCCCCAGGAACATATCATGGCATCAAGCCTCATTCCGTCAAATGAAATCGAAGGAATATCTCCCCTATTTTAATTTCAATGTTTCCTTAAGTGGTCCTCTCGAGCACCTGAGGGAACAGAGTACAAGCCTGGTCCCCACCCCAACAGGGAAGGGCCTACCTGGGTTCCACAGACTCTAAATGTCTGAACTCTTCAGGCTTATTCCAATTGCAGGCCCTTATATGAGAAGCTGTGGATATATTCCAGGGTTTGCTGCATCTGTAAGTTCTTGTCCATTTGTTTATCTCCCCAGGAGCCCAATGACAGTGTTTTTGAACATTCTGATCTCTGTGGAAGTGGAATATTTCTCTTCTGAAAGTCTGTATATGCTTCTGTAGCCAATTTGTATGTCTGCTGACCCTTGTGGAATTGTACCACGAGCAGCCCTGGGTATGGAGTTTTGAAGGCGTACTTGTTCTAATTAATTCTGTCTTAGCACTTGGAACAGAGGGACGTACTTTCTACATTTTTTGAGCATGTATGGGGCATAATCATTATCAATAAATATACGTGAGGACCCAAAACAGACTTTTCTCTGTGCCCAAGCTTTCTTTAAGATAAGTTCCTTTGTTTGATACTTCAGGAAATGAATAATTATTGAGCAAGGCCTCACTGATGTAGATGTAGGTTTGGGACCTAAAGCTCTATGAACACGCTCATTCTAAAGGTAGATCAGCATCTAGCATTAGTGCTGTTCGTAAAAGAGTATCTACAAATTCAATTATGTTTCGTCCCTCGGCTCGTTCTGGGACCGAATAAATCCTTAGATTATTTCTTCTTTGCCTGTTTTCAGAATCCTCTTGTCTTTCAGTGGTCAGTTTGCATATTTGTATTATCTGCTTCATTTGGTCTTGTATTTGACAGAGTTCAGTCGAAGTGGTGGACTGGTGCTGATCTAGTACTGTAACTTTTGTCTCCAAACCCTGAATGTCTGATCACATTTCTGTAATGGTCTCCTTAAAAGATCTAACTTCCAATTTTATATCTGAGCGCTCCATGAGGATTTTGTCCAATTTGCTGTCTATTGCAGGTTCTAGTTTTTTATTTGGTGTGATTTTGTTAATCCTGCTGGTTTTTGCCTTGGCCTGAGAACCACCGAGTCTGGAAGTAGTAGCAGTGTCCCTATAGTGTTGCAACGTGATCGAGGCCTCAGATCCTGATGCATCTTCGTCTTTTTCTGTAGAATCCTGTGGTAAAATCGTGAACCAATTCTATAATTCCATAGCAGATATCTAATGCTTCCCCTCTTGTTATTTTGGAGCAATTTTATAATCCTTTGTGCGATATTCGACAAGGAGAGTATCATGGGCACGGGGAGCTCGAGAGCTAAGCTGCCATGGTAGGAGCAACGTCACCGGAAGTCCTCTATGACATAATTTAAATAACATTCCCTCTTTGATCTCAAGTAGCTCTTCTTCCCAGGACACATCAAAGAATCTTTTATGACTTCGCACTAAAGCGTCATAATCTTCTCTCTTCCTCTAAATGTTATAAATGTTTATGATTTCCCATTCTAGCAGAAGACAAGCTACAATTAAGCTAGATAAACAGGAGAGCCTAATTTTGGTCTCTCCTAGCCTGTAATTATCTCCTGGCATTTAGGATAACAGCTTTTAGTTGAACCAGGAGGGGTTTGTCATCCCAGGCCCAGGATTCCTCATGAGAGACAATCACACTACATTTTTATATTACAAAAAATCATACAGTGATCAGAACCAGCTGTCCAAGTGTCACAACCAGGATTAGAACCCTAGTCTCCACTGCCACCTGTCCAAGCTGCTCTATGTCCCAGCCCTCCATTCCACAGAAGCAGCTTGGCCAGCCTCCTGGATTCTGTTGCCTTGCCCTAGGTCTAGGTAGCACCATGGACAGCAACCAGGGGAGTGCATATAGCAAGCACTGTAAATTCTTGCTCGCTGTCCGTGGTAGTGCTATACAGACTAGTGTTCTCTTGACAGGTGCTATAAATGTAGCACTAATCCAACTGGGTACCCATTCTTTGCATATCAGAAACCTGGCTATATTTACATATCCCTCATAACCAGATTGCCCTCCCTGGCTATAACTTTCTCCACCAAGATTGGGATAAAAGGGTTGGTGGGGTGGCAATCTACTTCTGTAATTTCCTGACCTGCAACACCACCCACCACTAATCAGTCCACAAATCTCATGAACTTCTTTTAGCTAAGATTACCCTCCTGTCCTCAATTCTACTTTTTGTTGGAGTTCTGCATGTGCCCCCCAAACTTCCTCCCCCTCCCTTGCCTCCTGTGTCTCTTCCATTACCACCCTTGCTTCTGTTGGTGAACTAATTCTTCTTGGTGACTTCAATCTGGATTGACTTTCCCCTTCATCCAAAAATGCATGCCTCCAGTAGAATCTTTAAACCTGTCCCAATTGATCAAGGAGCCTACTCGTCCCAATCCTCAAACTCAGTCTCACACCCTGCACTGAATCAGCATTGCTGGTGTACTTCCAGATGTGCTCAGTGACCACTACCCCACTTTCTGCATCAGAAAGATACACCCCCCCACCTAACCCCCCAAATAAATCCAGTACTGACCTATAAAAACCATCAACATTAGCAAGCTACTACTCAACCTGTTGACAGCTAACTGGTGATGTGTCCTCTCTGCTCCCTGTCTAGACGATGCCCTCACCCACTTCAGATTCACTTTCTTAAGAGTCTTGAACTCCCACAACCCAATGAAAACTATGAGGGTTAAGTGTCAGCATCACCCTTGGATCTCTCCTGAAATCTTGTCCTTGTGTGAAACCAGAGACCTCGCTTGGTTCTGCTTCAAATCCTCCAGCAACCCGGCAGACTTGCAGAACTACAGGACCCTCAGTAATGGATGCACCAAGGCAATTCGCAATGCAAAATATGTTTATTTCAAAGCCCGACTGCACCTCTCCAATAATTTTCTGCCCTTCTGGAATGATCTCTGCTCCCTCCTGCTGCCCTCTTTGGAACCTCCCCCACCCTCTCTATGTGAGGTCAGTTCCTTCATCTCTGACCCACTCTCAGTCACTGCTGCCTTAAATAATTTCTTTACAACCTGTGCCCTCCCACAAGACCACCCCGCCACCCCACCCACACATTCTCTCAGCCTGCTGGATATCATTTGCCTCCTGTCTTCCCCTCCAAAGTCCTTAGTACTCTAAGATCTCTTAAGCCCTCTAAAACTAGCCCTGATGGTATCCACCCTAGACTTCTCATTATCTCTGCTCCCTCTATTCTTATCACTCTTACTCACTTTCTAAATCTATCTTTCTCCTCCATAGTCATCCCCTTAGCTTGGAAATCCACTACCGTCCTCCCCTTCACAAATGTGGTAGCCCAACCACCCTGAGTAACTACAGTATCATCACATATCTCTTCTCCCCTCTCTTGCTAAACTCCAAGAATCCTGCATTCTTACTCTGCTAATTGATTTCCTCTCTGCCTCTAACACTCTGTCTCCTGTCCAGTCATAATTTCAGAAATCACATTCCACCACCTCCTCCCTTCTTTGTTTCACTGATGCCATCTATTTAACAAAGGTTCTGGCACACGTAAACTCAGAGAGGAGGGACGCGTAAATGAAACCATTTATTTTAAACCGTAGAATAAAACATCAGCCTGACATGTTTCAGACTGACCAGCAGCCCTTTCTCAAGTGCATTTGAGAAAGGACTGTTAGTCAATCAGCTATCAGGCTGATCTGATTTAAATAAATAGTTTTAGTTCCCTCTGAGTTCATGCCAGAACTTTATTTAAATAGTTCACCTGGTTGGTTCTTTGTGCACCACATCCCAGTGTGCACTCATTTGGAAAGGACTGATGCCATCTACTCTGCAGTGGATCAAGGGCAGATTACCCCGGCTATATTTAGTGACCTCACTAAGGCTTTTAATTCAATCATCCACCCTCTCCTTCTTCAAAAGTTAAGCACCATTGGTTTCCCCAGCTCTTGTCTCCAATCAGTAAAGGTATACAATGTCCTTTCTCCCCCCCTTTCCCATTCTCGCTGGCATCCCACAGGGATTGATCCTCAGCCCAGTTCTTTTCTCCCTGTTCATAAATGATTTGACCTCCCAATGTACCTCAGCCTGCATACATATGTATGTGAATGACACCATCTGTTCCTATCCAGTCCTTCCACCCCACCATCCAATTGCCCCTACAACAAGACTTCACTGCTCTAACAAACTGGTTCAAAGCCAACAATCTAACTATGAACACCAAAAAGACTGTAGCCATGACCTTCGGCTCAAAACATAAACTTGTGAGAATCCCCCCCACCTTCTTTACCCCAGCTGGTAATCTTCTTGAAGAAGACCCAACCTTTAAATACCTTGGTATGTGGCTTGATCCTTTGCTCGACTTCTCCCATTTCAAGGCCCTCTACACTAAGCTATGCCCCAAACTGGGACTCCTTTATTGTCACAAGGGTTGTCTCTCCCTTCCAGTTCAATGGGATTTCCTAGTCAAATGGATCCTCCCAGCCTTTGACTATGCTGACATCATCTATGACTCAGCACCGACCACCTCCCTCACAAAAGTTGACATTCTCTTCAATACTTTCTGCCACTTTTCCTCAAACTCACCCCCTCCTGAGTCATCACTGTGACCTCTATTCCTCACTGTCTCTCCCTTCTCTCTCACAAAGGTGTCTATCTCACTGTACTACCTTCATCTCTAAATTCTGGTTTGGCATGCTTCCTTCTTACCTCTCCTCCCTAATAGCTCCTGCCACCCCATATAACTCATGTACAATCCATCACCAATCCTTCGTACCAGGTCATAATGTCATATGCATAATAGCATACAACATTATATCGCACCTGGACCTGTGCACTCTGTGAGTTAGACCCCCCAGAGTTGAGAATCCTAAATGGGAGGGTCCGGGGGCACAGCCCCTCTTAATGGGGGGTGTGGGGGCAGAGCCCCCCACAGAATAAAAGCTTCGGGAAATCGCGCAATGCAATTTTGCCACATGGCATTCTGCTGTGCAACTTTATGACCCCGTGCCCCAATACTTTGCCCTATTTTTCCTTCTCTTTGTAAATAACTTATTGACTACTAGCTCTCTTCCTTCTTGAACCTTGTTGCTGACCATCCTCTGTTGTTCTGCCAATTACCACCCCTGACCTTCCTTCTGTCAATCTTTCTTGTTATGTTTGAACATTCCTCACATTTCTCTCTATATAACCTTACTATCTTATTAACCCTTTCACTCCACAGGTCGGGTCCATGGTTTCTGCACTTATTATATATCTTACTGCCATTAGCTGTATAATGCTAGCCATTATTTTTTGTTGTTTCTACCCATTGTATATTTGTAACACTGCTGTACTGTTCCTCTATTTGTATTATTGTACCCATGTTGCTGTTGTTCAGCTGTTCTCTTTCTGTTGTACTCTCCTGGGTCGTGCCTGAAAATAGTCATTTTATGGCTAGTGCACCTACCCAGTTAACAAAAACTAAATAAATACATAAATAAAATGAGCCAGGACTTCTGCAGGTAAACTTGCTTTCTCATTTAGACTCTCCTCCCTCTGAAACAACCTCCCCCAACAAACCCACCTTATCCCCTCCTTTCCTACTCTTAAGGGCTTACTCAGACCATCCCCTCTCACAGCCTGTTGCTGTACTCAAATCTAAGTCATTTCAAAAACCTCTCCCCTCCCGACTCCCTTCATAAACTTACATTTTTTACCTTATTTTATACTGGACAGTATGTTATCATTCTCTCTTTTCTTTTATGCTTTTATAACTTAATATTTGAACTCATATTAGTGTTTATTTTGTGCATTAAAGACTGTATTTTGAATCCTTGTAACCATTGTTGTTGTTTCTGTAACTGTACCCCTAGTTCCCCAGGTCGAACTTGGAAATGGGCCTTGGCTCAGTGCGCCTTTCTCTGTTAGCAAATTTAAAATAAATAAAAAAAAAATTTCACGCAATTCATGAAGTGCAATTAACGAAGTTTGTGAAGCATGGATCAACCGTGAAGTGCAAAGTTTCATCGAGAAGTGTGGAATTTTGTATGTGAATTTCTGCACTTCACGGCAAAATTCTGCAATTCGTGGCAAAAACTTAGTGATTTGGGTGAAGTCAGAGTTTCTCAGGTCTGGGAAAACTTTGCAAAACTCCATGAAGTGCAAATTTTCACCACTTCATGCAAAATTTGTCAATGAAGTTAAACTTCACCACATCTGTAGTCTTAAAATAGCTTTCAAACGCAATAGAGTAAATTATATCTGGACTGATACTTCATTTCATTTCATTTTGCATTTTATACTGAAAAATCTGTGGGCTAAAAACCCGTTTTCACAGATGACCAGTGTAACAAATACTTACAGTATACAAAACACAAACAATATAAATAATAAAAAAGACATATAAGAACAATTGTCTAAAAGATCAATTATAACACACACAGAATTTGTCAGCATATAGTTCCTTAGTGCTATTTTAAAACTGGTAATTTTAGTACAACCAATCACATTACTGGGAAGTTTGTTATAGAGAATAATAGGAGAGAAGTTTAAGGAACTTTGAACAAACTTTGTATGGTATAAAGGGATCTTAAATGAAGGTCTGTTTTGCATTTTTGTATTCCATTGTATACAGTAATCATTTGTAGGGAAGAGGGTATTAACACTGTTAGGAAACAAACCCAGGTGAGTTTTATGTAGGAACAGTGGACAGCAAAAGACAAAATGGTCAGTAATGAATAAACAATTAAAATAATGATATTATAAACAGTGATGTGTTGACCTAGGGCAACCTGTGGCTTATATGGCAACAATACTTGTTCTCTAGTCGTCATAAAAATAAAAAATTAATCAAAATATTTTTTCATTTAGCATATCTGCCTCCCCACCTCAACAAAAAGTTTCAGCAGCACTACAAGGTGTGAAGCCCTCTTCATTCACAGTCCCTTGCAGTGCCCCCCCCAAACAAAAGGCGGAAAACAAATTTGTCACGGGCCTGCTGGTATCTCAGCTGGAAGGCTAAATGTGCTGACAACCAAGACAAAATACAGTTTCTGTTGCTAATTGGTCCAGCACCCCTAAATGTTCTTGTGAACTTCATATGTTTGTGAGGTGATTTGTGCTGGACCAACCCAACTTTTCAAAAGTTCCCTGTCCTGCCTACTGGCCCATTACCAGCCTTGGAGAAGCTTACTCCCTGCAAGCTACTGAGTGAGACCTACCTTTCTCCTGCCTGCACCTACCACCATCACCTCACAGACTTCCAACTTATAAACCAGGCTGCTGGCGTTACCCGATTCATGACTGCCATGTGGCTGCCAGCAACCTAGCCAGCCTGTTGTTAATTAGGTGTATAAAATAGGTCTAGTTCTAGTGGGGCTTTAGAGAGACACCAGCTACTGCCACATGGACAGGATCTACAGAGAATTGAGTTCTTCACTGGAGCTGCCTGCCGTGGAATACCTGCTTCTTTGTGAAAAAGGGTTGAATGAATCTTCATTTGATCTTTCTTGTTCTGAGTCTGACTGAGGAATAACAGGTGAGAACAGAAACATTGAAACAGAAATTGATGGCAGATAAGGACCGCAAGGCCCATCCAGTCTGCTGATTTTTTCTACCTTATGAATGTGCCATTGGCCTTTGCTCTGTCAATGGCCTATCTATTCAAACTCATCTGTATTGCTCCTTTATGCCTATCCCATGCCTGTTTGAAGCCCTGCACTGTATTCATATCCACCACTTCCTGAGGTAGGCTGTTCCATGCATCCACCACCCTTTCTGTGAAAAAAAGAACTTCCTCACATTACCCCTTAATAGGCCTCCCTCTAATCTCATGCTGTGTCCTCTTGTCCTGCTATGTTTCTTATATTGAAACATGTTAGGCTCTTTCACCTTATTAATGCTCTTAAGATGTTTGAATGTTTCGATCATATCACCTCTCTCCCTCCTTTGCTCTTGGGTATACATATTGAGCTCTGTTAATCTGTCCTCATATGTTTTCTGATAAAGTCCCTGCATCATTTTGGTTGCCTTTCTCTGGACTGCCTCCATTTTGTTAATGTCCTTGTGCAGGTGTGGCCTCCAGTACTGCACACAGTACTCCAGATGGGGCCTAGCCTGTGTCTTGTAAAGAGGGATTGTTACCTCCCTTTTACGACTTGTAGTACCCCTACTAATACACCCCAACATCCCCCCTAGCCTTACCTACTGCTTTAGTGGTCTGCTTGGATGATTTCAGGTCATCGGTGGTGATGATGATGCCCAAGTCTCTTTCTTGTCTTGTGATTGCCAGCAACTCCCCTCCCAGCCTATAGGTGGCTTCATGGTTTCTCTTCCCTGTGTGCATGATCTTGCACTTCTTTGCATTAAACCCCAGTTACCACCCTTCCAATCATTTTGCTAGGTTTTTCCAGATGTCTTCTCATTCTGCCCACCCCATCTGGATCATCTCCTCTGTTGCAGATCTTGGTGTCATCTGCAAACAGGCAAATCTTACCCTCCAGTCCATCTGCAATGAAACTGTTGAAAATATTGAAGAGGACTGGCCCCAGGACTGATCTCTGTGGTACTCCACTTGTGACTTGCATCTCTTCTGACTGTATACCATTTACCACCACTCTCTGCTTTCTGCCCGTCAACCAGTCTGCCACTCAGAATAAGAATTTGTTTTGGATTATACAAAGAGACTGCAGTTAGTGTTCATGGTTTTAATATAATTGTACTTTTCCTGGTGCTACAGTATGGTAGTAGGAAGCAAGGTAAGATCAAGATGTGGTAAAGGTATGGGAGAGGCTGTTTTTTTTAGAATCTGTATGGCTTATGAAGTAAGTTTTGTGGGTATTAGCAGCAGAATATCAAACTCTCTGGAGGGAGATCTATCTTATTAATGAATACTTGATACTTTTTTGTAGAAAAATCTTGGGGGGATGACTAGAAATGAAGGAGAGTGACTCCTTCACAGTCCCTCACATTCCTGTATCTGGGAGGAAAGAACCTGTGTGTGTGTGACATGAACAAAATACAAAGACTGATACATGGAAAGGGGATCATCTGTCTAATTGTTAAAAACAAAATCAACAAGCATTTGTCAATGCCGGATGTTGCTTGCTTGTATGTGCTGTTCAGGTATTTGGAAGTGATAGTTCCATGCCTTCCTCCCAAGACATGCACTGTGTCTTTCCGCTCAGTATTCACAGAAGAGTGGGAGGGGCAAGGGCCACAGCAGTACAGCAGTTGCCAAGGGGGTGAAGAGGTGGACAATAGTCCATTCAAAGGCAAAAGAGTCCTGCAGGAGCTGACTAAATTGAAGGTGGACAAAGCGATGGAACCAGATGGCATACACCAAAGGATATTAAGAGAACTGCGAAGGGAGATAGCAGTACCTCTGGCAGCCATGTTCACTGAGTCATTCAACATGAGTGAATTGGAAGAGGGCACATGTGGTCCCTCTACACAAGTCTGGCAGCAGGGAGGAGGCGGGGAACAATAGGCCGTTCAGTCTCACCTGAGTAGTGGGTAAGATCATGGAGACATTGCTTAAAGAAAGGATAGTGGAGCATCTAGAAACCATCGGATCCCAGGACCATAGACAACATGGATTCACAGTGGGGACATCATGTCAGACTGATCTGGTTGATTTCTTTGACTGGGTGACAAAGGAAGTGAATCAGAGTGGGGCAGTGGACAACGCTTACCGTGATTTCAGCAAAGCCTTGGACACCATCCCACATACGAGGCTGATAAACAAGCTGGGTAGGCTGGGCATGGGGGAAAGGGTGGTAAATGGGGTTAGAAACTGGCTAACAGATGGGAGGCAGAGAGTGGTAATAAATGGGGTGCATTCTAGGGAGAGGGGGTGATCAGTGGGGTGCTGCAAGGATCGGTCCTGGGGCCAGTCCTGTTCAATGTCTTCATTAGTAACATTGTAGAATGGCTGAAGGGAATTTTTTCACCAAATTTTCAACATAGCCATTTTAAGACCTCTGCTCATGAACAGTGTCACTGTGATTTTCTTAATCTGTCCCATACATTGAGCTCGCACACCGACTGCGCCATTGTGCGCTACATGCATGGAAACACATTTTGGGCAAGATGTGAGAAATGACAACTGTACTGCTCATAAGGAGGTGTGGTAAAATGGCAATGTTGAAAATCTGGAGTGAAAATATTGAAAATTTGCGAACTTACGAGTGTGCGTAGGAAGAGCACAACGCATGCTCGTAGAACAGTCATTTTTGGGAATTTTTTTACCAAATTTTCAACATAGGGTTTTTGGAGGCCTACCTTATGAACTCTGACACTGTCATTTTGTAAATCAGTCCCGAAAGGTGTGTGACCATGAAATCACCTTTGGGCATCCCTGTCAGCTATACAGTGTGCGTGTGTGTGTGTGTGTGTGGGGGGGGCCCCGAGCACACATTATGCATGCATGTGTGTGTGTGGGGGCAGTGCGCATGAGCACATGATCTTATCGCTGCTCACTGAAACGTACCTCTCCCTTTCAACTGTACGGCCACTGAATTTTCAACTGTTGTCGTAGATAGCTGCAGCGTTGATTGGAGAACTGCGGCTGTGCCTGCAAACACACTGACTGAATTGGAAGAGGGCTGCCATACCTTTGAAAACTTGGATGATGGCACTATGTTTCTTGCACATGCGTGCAAGCAACATAAAAATAGGTAAGGGAGTTTTGGCTGTAGTTGCCTACTGGCCTGGATGGTATAGTTAAAATAAATAAATAAATAAAATGGGCTTGCTCCGTAGAGCCGAGCGGAGGGGTTCACTTGACATGCTGGTGACCCCGGTTTGTGCCCAGAGCCCAGGTGTCAGGAATGGTGACCGGCAGGAGGGAGTTTAGAATATCCTTTGGATGCTTCCCTCCTGGGGGGATGGGTGGGCCTTTGGCACCTGGATGTGGCTTGGGTGACATTGTAGGCATTATGATGCCTTAAAAAGTCACCAAATGTCCCTGCCCTAGGTTGCTATCATGACCAGCCCAGTGAGGGAGGAGGGGAGAAGGGAGGGCAGAAAATGAAAAATTGTCCCCCAGTCGACTGGATGATGGTTACCAGTCCCTGTCATTGCGAAGCCTCGGAAGAGTCCAGCCCAACACTGCCATGCCTGGAATATGTATCTGCATGACTATGGGCACTTCTCTCCTGGAGGAAAGGACCCGGCTGATGAAGGGTTATGTTGGTTTACCCGGGGGGCTACAGCATTAAGGAATGGTGGATGGCGATGGGGCGGAGTGGTGCCAGTTAGGCTTAGGAGGCTAGGAGGAGTGGCCAGCTGCGGGAGCCTGGTAAGGAGCAAAAAATAAAAAAATAAATAAAATGATTATAAACAATCCATCCATCTTACTGATTAAGAAATTAACATATAGAACACACACAGAGATGTAGTAGCCAACAGGATTTATTTGAATAGTTAAAAAAAATTCTTTAAAATAAACAAAATGAAAACAAACATTTGTGAGCAAAATTATAAGTACTAAAAGTAAAATTTAGGGGATTGTTTTCAGTTGCCCCCCCAACATTTTTTTTATATATGAGCGACTTCCTTCAAAATATACTTCCTCCTCTGATGTCCAAAGGTAAAAAAAATATGTATTAATAATAAAAATGGAGGATAATCACAGTTAAATAAAAAACTAAGTATACACTGAGACAACTGTTTAAAATTAAAACAAAAATAAAAAGCAAAACCTAAACTTGTGTCGTTTTAACAACATAAAAAAAAAGGAAGAAAGGAAGAATGGCAGATATCTCCACTGATGGAGAAAGTAGGACATAAAGGACCATCTCTTGCTTATTTGGGAAGCATACTGGAATTCTGGAAAGTCACTTTAACAACTGAGGCTGGGGTGATGCTACAGAACATATAATGGGCTGGCAAAGCTGATGAGACTCATAATTGTCGTGATTGTGATTTTACCATCATTAAAAATAAATTTGTTGTACTAAAGAGCACAGAGATGCTAGACCATGTGCTGTCTTGCTACATACAACAAGATTACTCTCATTGATGGTTATGTTGCAGTATTTTGTGGAGGTTTTTGTGTTGGTTGTTGTGGAAGGCCTCACTTCACCCTGCAAACTTGCTGTCTTCCTTTTCAAAGCATTGCCTTGGGGTGTCCTTCCACCTGAGTGCAGCAGCACCATAGACTGAGCTGCAGTAGCTTGTCCTCCCTTTCTTTACCTGAAGTAATTTGTTCATTTATCAGAAGCATTTGAAAATGTGCCTGCAAAGAAGGCATTGGGCTATGTGTTAATTGATGGCTTTACCTGTAGGAAGTGTTATGAGTCTTTTTTTCTGCATCCCACTACAGTGCTGGTGGGCAAAGAGAAACCAATTTTAGTTTTTAGGTTTTATTTTACATAAAACCCTTTAGGCAGGGCCTACTTTCAAATGATTTAGGGTCAGCTACAACAAAAACCAGAAATATACAGTGGCAGAAACGGGTAACAATGCTGTACAGTTGGTGTTAGTTTAAGGCTTACAATACATTAGTATAAAGGTTTATAATACATTATGTGTAAGGTGCAGTGTATGTAGAATCCATTATAGCAACGTACCGGGTCATAATGTCACACTCTTAATGGCGTACGGCATTATGGTGAACCCAGACCTGTGCACTCCCCAAGTTGGATCCCCCTGGTGTTGAGAATCTTTAGTGGGGGGGGGTCCGAGGGGCACAGCCCCCTTAATGGGGGGAGTGGGGGGCAGAGCTGCCCACAGAACAAAGACAATGCCTCATGGCATAAATCGCGCAGCGTGATTGTGCCATGCGGCATTATGTCTTGCGACATAATGACTCCATGCCTTATAGTAATACAATAGATGATCAATGGTAGCAGCTACATAAGCCAGGTGGAGTGAACGAAGACAGCAGCTGGGTTTTAAACAATTCAGTCATGCTGCAGGCTCTTTAAGTGTCAGGCAGGTCATTCCATTGTTATGCAAAACAGTACGAGAAACAGTTCTGACCTACAGAGGTTCTCCTGCATGGAAGCAGTAGGGTGTGTCACACCATACCCTTGGTACCATATTTATCAGCATAATTGAACATAGACTGTAGGCCAAGGGACAGCAAGCCTCATAGCTCTTTGTTATCTATGACCAAGGTGTGATAGAGTACCCTTGAGCTGAGGATTCCCCAGTTTAGGCTGCTGTATAGTACAAAGGTGTGGGTCTCATTTTTGAGTCCAAGTGTCAAGTGGAAGACCCTATCAAGCAGGCTCCTGACCTGGGACATTATATTGTCACTCACAGACTGATAGACAGTGATCCCAGGTCAGTATATGATCCTGTTGTGTAACTGTGCTACTGTAGCCGATTCTGGGTTCACAACCATTTTTAGTTTCTGGCGGGTCGGCCCAGTGACACTCCCTGTGAGACTGTGGTTTGCATTTGAGACCTGAAATCCAATGCAGAGACATGTTTGGGGCAATGTTCATTGCTGAAGTGAGGTGCTTGGTGCCTGAAGTTCTTCCATACAAAGAACTTGAGAAATAACTCCTAAAGCCATAATAGACACACTAACCATGCATGTCAAGGTGTACTGTAGAGGGGGGCATGTTCACACCCTAATGATAGATGTTAGGTTCTCCATTACTGATTAAGAGAATAAGCCCAATTTCTGTTACCAGTCGTGCACCGTGGAGTGTCTGCACCACCTAGTGACAGACAGTAGGTACTGCATAAGCAAGAAAGGCAACAAGCTTGATTTCCGTCACCAATAGTATCTAGTGGGGTATGTACACCTCACAGTGATAGTCAGGAGGAGGTGCTACATCAGTGAGACATGAAGTCAGCCCAGTTTGTAACCAGAAGTATACAGTGGGATATATGCACCACCTAATAGCAGACAATAGGTACTGCATAAGTGAGAAAAGGAACAAGTTAAATTTCTGTTACCAGCAGTACCTAGTGGGTTATATGCATCATCCAGTGGTAGACAGGATGTACTTCATCAGTGAGCAAGGGAGTCTTCTGATTTCTGTTACCATTAGTATATAGTGTGGTATGTGCACCATCTCAGTTCTCTGCATCACTTCATACTTCTTTCACCCAAAGAACTCTAGCATGCACACCAATAACCATAATAGACACAGTTACCGTGTAATATAAATGTACAATACAGGGTGGGGATGTTCACTCCACAGTGATAAACAGGTACTGCATCAGTATGAAATGAAAAGATCCCAATCTTTATTTATTTATTTGGTTTTTGTTTACCAGGTAAGTACAGTAGACCATGCGGTCTGTTTTCAGGTATGACCCGGGAGAGATACATAACATATACATAACATAGATATTGCACAGTCAATAACATAGTACAGATCAATACATTGTTACATAGATACAGAGCTATATGTCATACATAAATAAGTAACATTACATTCTAGTATACTACAGGTTGAATGGTCAGCAGCAGAATGAAAGTATACCACAATAAACAGTTAGACACAACTAAGA
Organism: Neoceratodus forsteri; assembly: GCA_016271365.2. Classification (NCBI taxonomy): domain Eukaryota; kingdom Metazoa; phylum Chordata; order Ceratodontiformes; family Ceratodontidae; genus Neoceratodus; species Neoceratodus forsteri. Next base: position 1,084,320,703 of record CM057452.1, read on the forward strand.
TGTAACAAGCATTTCCAAGGCAGTGGTCAATTAAAGATAAATATATGAGCATCTCAAACTCATCCATTAAAGCTTTGAAGGGCAATTACAAGTGTAGGCACTTAGCAGGTGCTTGCAGCTGGCTTTTCAGAAAGCCATGGGGGAAGCACAAACGATACTTTTCCAAGTCCTTGGTGCAAAGTTTTGAAAAGCAGCCGAACCTAGATTTGTCCTTTGTTTTGGAATGGCAAGAAGGTAGAGATCCATTGACCTTAGCAGGTAAGGATTAGATTCAGGTCAAAGAAGACAGGCAAAGTAAGGAGGCCTCTGCCCTTTTAGTATGCTGAATACAATCCCACCGATGGCAGCTTCATGTAGTGCAGCTGGTGGGAGCCAGTCTAATTTTTCATAAAGAGTGCAGTGATGTTCAAGTCTAGAAGCAGCAAGTGCAAACTGGAAAATGTTGTACGTAGTACCCAATTTTTTCAAAGTAAGCTTAGATGTAGATATAGAATACACTGCTATGCTATGCATTAGTTTGGGGAGTAAAATATCCCACACAAGAGATAATCAAGCTCTTAGAATGGTGTTATTCCTTATCCTGTAGGAAACACCAAGTCAAGCTTAACAGATTTTGAGACCATATTTACATGCAGTTGGAATGCAAGGGATGTGTCTAGAGTGACACCTAGTTAATTAAGAGCTTGGACACTCTCCAGATGGGTACCATCAATACATGTGACTTGCAAAAGGCACCATACAGGTACTAAGTTTTGGTTGGAAGCCAAAAAGCATAGCCTGTGTCTTTGGTACATTTAATAGCAGCTTGTTATGCTGAAGCCAAACCTGCACTGCCTTCAGGTCAATTGACAACTATTTTTTTAAGCAGTTGACATCTTTGGTGCTAACAACCAGAGCCAAGTCATCTGCATAAAGCATGGGAGTGCTGTGCAACAGACAGTCATGTAGATTACATTTATTAATATGTATAGAAATAAGTAATGGGCCCAGGATAGATCCATGGGGGAACTCATAGAGGATAATGCAGGCTCAGATAGTGACTTTCTAAAATATACCCTTTGCTATCTATCCATAAGGTTGTCTTTAAACCAATTAAGGGTAGGGGTGAGAGGTCAAGTTCATACAGTTTGTCCTCAAGCAAGGAGTGGTCAACCAGGCTGAACGCTTTGGGTAAACCTATAAAGACTACTCCAGAAAAGTCACCTGGTAACCTGAGAAGGAGTAGTGAGGGAAAGGGAGTCGCAAAGGCTGCAGACAGCAGTTCGAGGCAAAAAAAAGTTCACTCACAGCCAGAATCAATATGCTCTGTAAATCCCTCAGTGCCAGACTTGTAGTAAAACGAACTGCGTTGGGGATTTAATCCAAACCACTGGAGCACAGTACTTAAATACAATTAACTTAGAATGCCTGTACAGTAGGGCCCAGATATTCAGAAATGCACCAAAATTCGGAGCCAGTCCAGCAGAGTGCAAACCTGATGCACTATGGCACAAATGGAGCCATATTCAGAGGATGCACAGGCCGAACAGCACCAGCGCAATGAGGCTGAATATGACAGAGTTGCGTCATTGCGGACACAAAGATGCCCCAGCACAACCGTGGCAGCACAGAGCAGCACAGCAACAGAGGGGGGCAGGGCACAGAGAACAGACCCAAGGACACAGCCATGGAAGCACAGTGACAGTGGCCACAGGAGGCCCCCACCAGCAGGGCACAGCAGGGTACACACAGACACCCGGAGACTGGACCCCAGAACACACTGGTGGCATGGATAGCATGCGACAGGAGGTGCCAATGGAAGGCTGCCAAGGGACCCCTCCAGCCAGGCCTCTGGCCGTGCCCCCCTACCATGAGACCATGGCAGGCCACAACCAGGACCATGCAGCCAAGCACACAGACACCACACAGGCACACAGGGAGCCCACACACCGGCTACTGAACAGGCCAGGATGCAGGCAGTGTGGCAGACCACATGGGACAGGTCGCACAATGCCAAGCAGAGGACCCCAACACAGTGCGTGGACAGTACTGGAACAATGACTATGGCTGTGCACCACCACCATGCACACACCTGCCACACACCCCTGACTGCCACCCCATGGACACCCCAATGCACAGCCAATGAACCAGGGGATGGACACCACCACAGCGGGACACACCGCAGGACACATCAGGGAACCACAGAAGCACAACACGTGCCCCCTCTCATGCACACACCACAGACAGACACTGGGCTACTGCAGCATGGCTCCACACATCACTTGCAGAGCAGACATGGACACAGGCAGGTATGTTAGAAAAGATTTATAAAACAGGTATCTATGTACAACACATAACAGGAGCAGGGAAAAGGTAGGTACAGCGAGGGAAGGGGACAGGAACAGGGACTGTAGAGCGGAAGGGGGGGACTGTAGGGGAAGGTGCAACAAGGTAAAAGGGGCCACGAACAGTGAACATCAATTGAGGCCATGTCCAGCTGCCACACCAAGCCTCTGATCTCTCCTCCTCCACTGTCAACATCCTCCGGATGGTGACGATCACCTCCAGGATACTGGAGACAACCAGGAGCATCTGCCACATCAGCCTCGACAGCATTGTGTGAGGCGCTTTCCGTGCTGGATGCCGAACACCTATGACAAGGGACAGGACATGTCATCAGTGCAATGGCCCAAGGAACCATGCCCACCCACAGTGTGCAATGGGCAGTGGGACCACACACCTCAGAGGGCCCGAAATGGACACCCGTAGGGGCGTGGGCCAACACCAGCCAGCAACACGGCTAACCACGGCGTTGCATAGAGGTGGTCCCCACCACACAATGGCCACATGAGCACACAGGGACAGTCACATGGCACACTGCACTGGCAGCACCACAACAACAATGGTGGCAGCCAGGCACATGCCCACCCCACCAACAGCCGGCACACGGGTCCAATGGATACACCACAGTGGCATGCACCACGCACAGTGCGACACACACAGCTGTCACGGTGCATGGAACAGACGGCCATGCCCACACCCACTCCCCACTGCCACCTCCCCATGTACAGTGAAAATGACCATGGCGGTGCTTACCTGCCCCCTGTGGTGCAGCTTACACAGGTCTGCCCCCATCAGGGTCCACCACCTGGTCACGATCTGCCACCACCCTGGCCCTCCTGTGGTCCTCCAGCCCTGCGAATGGAAGGAAGACAAGAGCACATCAGTACCCGACTACACCAGCTGTCCCTCCCAGCCCTCTGTGCACAGGGCGTGCCCCTGCCTGACAAGTCCTGCATGCCAGCACAGCTGCATCGCAATGCACGCAGCAGCTGGCAATGACAGTCAGCAATGCGCATGACAGTGTACCCCACCGCAGGGCATGCCAGGCAGCGAAGCCTGGTACAGCACCATGGCAGACATGCAATATGTGAACACCTACCTGGCTGTTGCACTGCACCACACCTGATGCGAGTCTCAAGCCCATGGAGACATTTAGTGTCCCTCTGGCGTAGGTCACCATACCAGTGCTTGCACTGCTCTGCTGTCTGGGGAACACCTGTACTCCTCTCTAGGTGGATGGCAATGGTCTGCAAACACTGCCCCTGCCCTGCTGCACACATGCGACCAAGCTGATCACCTCCAGGTTGCTCCAGTTATGGGCACAGCATCCCCAACCCTGCGCCATGACTCTCTCTCATGGTTTGGCAGTGCAAATGGCAGGAACAGGTGCACGTGGCAGCCATAGGTGCTGGATGCGAGATGCGTGGGAGAATGTGCGGTGCCCGCCCATCGCGTATTGCTGTGCATGTGCAGTAGGCATGACCTGGTGGAGTCACGGGATCATGGAGTTGACCCAGGGGTCAGTGGTCACCGACCAGTGTGCAGTAGAGCGCATGACACCATGCACAATCATGCGCATGTTGCGCAGGACCATTGCATTGTGCTGTCCATAAATGGTGCACAATTTACACCATGACAGCGTAGTGCACATGTGCACTGCAGGCCCGCACACCGCACATGCATTGGCATTGCGCCCGGCCTGCTCCAGTGCAACACCATTGCAGATGGTGCATCTCCTCGATATTCAGATGCCACATGCAAATGAGCTCATCAGACAATGCGAGGCACAGTGGGGTGCATTAGCATATCATTACCATTGCGCATAACCTCATGTGCATGCGTTGCACCTCATAAGTGCCACGGAACAGCACAGGCCATAGACCGGTATTGCAACCTTGACAGGTAAGTGGGGGATACCACAGCAGCAAACTGGGAGCAAACAGCACTGCAAGGTGGGATGGACCAGGGAGATGCTGCTGCTGACACACTGTGCTGTCCATGTTCACAGGTGGCAACATGTCAGCGCATGAGGAAGGTGAGGAGCAGGGGCCTGCATGGAAGTGTAGGCCCAACATCACTAAGGGGGAGTCGGATACCCTGTTCAAGGCCTGCCTCAAGAGGGAGGCCCTGTTGAACGGTGCCATTGGGCACACCACAGGAAAGGGCCATTGGATGAGAGGAGGTGGCAACCTATGTCAACCAGCACGGCAGCCACCAGTGGTCAGAGCAGGAGTGCTGCAAGAAAGTCAGGACTGAGAGGTGATGCATTAAGGAGAAGGTGGCAGCCATCAGAGCATCCCGTAATGCCACCAGAAGAGGGCCAGTGGATGCACCCACACTGATGCCCACAGAGGAGTTGGTGGCATCCATGATCCGCTGCACCTCGACGGAAGGTGTGCCTGGAGGAGGCTTCCAGATGTGTGGCAGCCCATCACTGTATGGTATGTATGGCAGCAATGCACAGCTGGTAGCCCAGAGGGTGCGTACATGGGTGTGCTGTCACACATGCGGCGATCCTGCATGCCATGTGCACATGTGCGCACCCACGTGCATGCCATGCTTGCAGCACCAGCATGCCTCCATGCAGAGGATGGGGCGCTGGCAGCACTTGCAGCACCTGTGGATGCCAGAACAGCCTTGGAGGAGGACCCATCAACATCCATTGGCATCCGGGGGCCCAACAGGCTGCAGATGAGCACCTCAGTGCCTGTGGGTGTCCTTGGCACTGGGTCGAACGAGGCCCAGGATGTGTTTCTGCAGGATGCCAGCCTTGGTGTTTTGTGTGCAGGGACACAGATCTTGGTGGGGTCTGACTCCAGTGATGACTTCACACAGATCCTGGACAGTATGGGCGACGTTATGGACGATTTGCCCCAACCGGCATCTGAGGTGGTTACAGGACCCAGCGCAATGCCAGTGGCAGCACAGCTGCCTGCCACCACTGCGGGTGTGGCAGTGTGTATTGCCACAGCTGTGCCCTGTGTTGGAGGTGGTGCAGCCGTGCATGCACAGGGAGGCATATAGCGGCTGGACGGGTGACAGCAGCAGGCTGTGGGTGCCACTGGGCAGCCGGACACAAGGTCCGCTGCCAGTGCACCTGCCATACGCATTCCCCCTGCAGACCCCACTGTGCAGTGTCCACCAGAGAGGGGGGCTGTACAGTGTGGCAGGTCACCCACTGATGATCGGCTTCCCACTTGGGAGCCCAAGGATGCCGACCATCTGGCGGAACACATCCAGCTGCTGCGGGCTTCCATTCAGCAACAGGTGCTGCTTGCCACTGGGATGCATGCACTGTGGGCAGAGGTGCACCAGTTAGCTGAACAGCAGGACAGGGGCACTGCGCAGATCCTGAAGGGGATATAACACATGCAGGAGGTCACAACTGCGGCCTTGGATATCATTGCCAGTGCAGCTGCGCATGGCTTTGCGTTGCTGGCTGCCACAGGGTATGGCCATACACAGGAGACCCCTTCAGTGTGCTGTACACCCCATGGACCCAGCACTGGCTGACCCCAACACAGTGGATGCCTGGCTCAGATGTGGGCATCCTAGGCACGCCCGGGGATGACCTGTTTGGGTGCCTACACACCCCCGAGAGGACACGGTCGCGGTCCCGCACTTCCACCCCTGGGGGGGCTGTTGGACACCCCCGTGGCTCATGCGCAGCCTATGGCTGCTGATTGGCCCTGGTGTGGCTGCCACCATGGCCATGGTGGCCATGGTACCAGACAGCTGCTCTGAGCTGAGTGCTGCCCCGACCGCAGTCTGCTGCTCATGCACTATGCGCACATGGGTGGTGTATGTGTGCCATACCTGGGGTGGTGCACCTGTGTGTCATGCCCCATGCTGCCCATGGGTGTGCATGCCCAGCTCCTGGACCATGTGGTGTGGGCATGATAAGGGCAGTCTAGCACTGGTTGCTTCTGTGCACCTGCGCCATGAGTCTGATCCACGCCACATTCCACCGCCTGTGTGGGTGGGTACGTGTTTGTGTGTTTGTGTTGCTATGTGTGGTTGTGTGCCACTGCCTTCCCTACCCCTGCTTCACGTCTCTGTGTGTGCATGCCCCTCACCGTGCACATCCGTGCATGTGTGCTGTCCTTGTCTGTGTGGCCCATGCATGTGTACCACACCACCTACCTGCGTTCACCAAAGTGTTCCTGAGTGATAGTGTCACAGTGGCATCATGCCTACTGCTGGAGTCGGGGGTCCATCATCCAGGGGGTGGCTGTCCATCATCCTCCAGCACATTGTCTCCATCATCCCTGCTACTGTCACCCTCATCCACCTCAACAACTATCCCACGGTCAATGGCCATGTTGTGCAGTATGCAGCAGGCCAGGAATAGGCCACAGGCTTTCGATGGGCTGTACTGTAGGGCACCGCCTGACCTGTCTAGGCAATGGAATCATGCCTTCAGCATGCCTAACATGCACTGGATGATGTTGCATGTGCTAGCGTGTGCCTCATTGTAGTGCTCCTCTTCTGGGGATGACGGTCGCTGGTAGGGGGTGAGCAGCCAGGGCCTCAGTGGGTACTTGCTGTTACCTCTGTGGAGAATGACATGGTTAACCCAATGCTATTCCATAGTGCACCCCTTGCCTGTCCCTGGCACCCAACCCACCTTGCACACCCCGACCACCCCATCCCCAGTTCTGCTATGCCCATCGCCCCTTGCCCATGCCCTACTCACCCACTAGGTGGCCCATGGGGATGTCCCCATGTTCAAACCTGTAGCACAGCGCAGAATTTTGCCAGATGAATGCGTCATGTGCACTGCCAGGGTGTGTGACACAGACACTGATGATGCACCCCGTGGCATTGCACACCACCTGGCAATTGCTGCATGGGCTCCCCTTCCTGTTGATGCACGCCATTCCCTCAGGACCCAGTAGCATGCAGATGCCCATGTGGATGCAGTCAATGGCCACAAGCATGCCAGGCATGCCTGCCACCCTGTGGAAGTCCTGCATGTTTGCTGTACACTCCACATGTGTGCTGTGGAAATGTATGAATTCTGAAGCACATTGCAGCAGAGCATTGAGGAACTGTGTGAGAATGCAGGACATGGCCAAATGGGTGATGCTCGTGGTGTCCCCTGTTGGTCATTGGAAGGTGCCCATGGTGAGCAGGCACATTGTGGCGGTCATCTTGGTCTCCATGAACATGGCATGGCTTTGTCTGGTGAGTGTCTGCATCTCCTTTCTGAACAGCTGCCTCAGAATGGCCCTGTTCAGGCGGTACCGGCCCACGATCTCAGTGTCACTATAGTTCTCATAGGTGATGTGGGCAAGGTACCGCCTGTGTCAGGCATACCGCAGACGAGCCCTCCGTCGGCCACATAGCTCTTCCTTCTGCCTCCTCACACCCCTTATTACCACCTCCATCAGGAACAGCACACTCCTCCAGTCTTGTGTCCCTCTGGGTGGTTCGCCGCTGTTTGTGTGCCACACTGGTACACTGTTTATCTGTGTGTGTGTGTGTGTGTGTGTGCGCGTGTGTCTCTCTCTCTCTCTCTGCTCCTCTCTCCCTCTCCCACACAACCTCTCTGTATCTCTCCCTCTGTGTCTGTTCTTCTGTCTGTCTGTCTCTCTTACTATCTCTCACTCTCCGCTCTCTCTCTCGCTCTTGGTGGAACTGTTGTCTGTGTTTTTGCGTCCTGTTTTTATAGGAACAAGTTCGGTCAGCGCATCTTTGGTTTGCTCCACACTTGTGCCATGGCTTCTCGGTTGAATATGCCACTGTGCTGCATATTCATGGGACCACCCCCTGCACTTGCACCGCATATATTATGGTTGTGCATTGGCACAATGGGTTTTGCTCTGTGCTACGGCTCCTGCTGAATATCGCTCCTTGTCACATCTTCGTACTTGCGTTGGCGCAACTCAGGTGGGCCTTGTGCAACTGCTCTGAATATCCGGGCCTAGAACTACGAGGCACAAACAAAACAATATATGCAAGACAGAACTCCTGGCAGTGAATTAATTCATGCTGACTGCTCAGGTTAATATGTTCTTAAAGAGCCCCTGACAGCATTAGGAAAACTTTGAAAAAAGTAAGATTTATATTCAATGCATTCCAATTTTTTTTATTACAGTGATTAATTCCACATTTTTTTTATTACTGAAAACAGTTGCATGAAAACAATATCCCTGTCTCCTAGACTATATCTACTCTAGCTGCTTCTCTACACATGACATCACAATCCCCTGTTTATCACATCATAGTTATCTCCACAGCAACACATTTTGATGTCATAAATAGAGTTATGATGTCATGTGTAGGCAGGCAGCCAGCTTAAAGGGCAGTGATACTTTATTCATGCAAATACCCTAAGAAATAAGGAAATAATGGTGAGAATTACATAATGCAATACGAAATATAGGCTACATGTGTGCCTGAATATTACATTTTATCAAAGCTGTATTAATGGTGTCAGGAGTTCTTTAATGTACATTTAGGAAAGGCTAGAAAACAGGACTAATATGCTCCGGTCTGCATGGCAGAAAGGTACGCAGTAGAAAAACATCTTGCAGAAAAGTAATACACGCTGATTTCACAAGTTACTAAGCTATTAAAGTACATTTAGGAACAGCAAGAAAACAAAGTTAAAAGGCTCCTAAGTAAGAAGGAAAAACAATCAAAACTACTTGGCCAACTTCCCCCAGGGGGGCCACATGTTCCACTATAAAAATGGTGACTGCTGCCCAACCAGCAAGCTAGGAGCAGTACCTGAGAAGGTAAGAGAGGTGTCCAGTGGGGAGTAGAGAAGGTGGGGGGTGGGGAAGTCAGGTGTTCCAAGCTGCCCTCAAAGTCTACAGTGACCCAGGTAGCGCAGCAAGAGTGAGCTCCAGTAGTAGTTCTTAGTTGGGTGTGTACATCGCCTAGTTACAGTGAGCACTCATTCAATGAAAATGAGCAGCAGTTCAGTCGATGTTACAATATCAAGTGGGTTATGTGCACTGCAGAGTGACAGACAGTAGAAGATGCACAAGTTAGAAAGGAAATGAACCCAATCTTTTTTACAAAAAGAACAGGGCAGGGTGTGTGCACCACATAGTATTAGATTTGTAGGACTTGAATCAGCAAGAATGGGAACTAGCCAGTTTTAGAATTACACTTTTTGAGCTTTGGGAATTGGAAGAGGGGCCTATAAGAGTGCTATCTTTAAACTGAGCCCCTTCCCCATTATAAGTCAATGGAGGGATGTGTGAGACAGTGGGGCTCACTTCAGAGCTAGGGGGGCTGAGCCCTGGCAAGCTCCCCTGTAATTTCAACACTGGAACCAGAACAAACTTTATTGCATTACACAGTGAAGTATGTACACAACTTAGTGACAGACTGTAAGTAAAGAAGCAGTGAGAAAGTGAATTAGCCCAATTTATGTTACAGGAAACATATAATGGAGCATGTACACCACCAAGTGGCAGACAGCAGGCACTGCATTAACTTTTCATTACTATGCTATCCTCTGTTTGGCTTTTTCATGATATACCTGAAGAACGTTTGTAATTTTCCTTAACCTTTTTTGCTATCCTTAGCTCTTTGTTTGCTTTTGACTTCCTAATGTGTTTCTTGCATCTATCGGTTACAGGCTGCGCACAACTCTGCGTTGTTCTTTTGTTTACTTTAGTGGATCTTAAAGAGCTAGTGAAGTCAAGACAGGCAGAGAGGAAAATAATACAAATGTTAAGAAGTAGTCAGTTGTAACTTTTAATTTCTGAAGCATTTTCTATTTCCTTTTGTGCATTAGAAAGTCTTCTATGTGATAATATTGTGTTGGCTGTGAAAAAAAGCTCTCAGTCTGGCAGCTGATGTATCTATATCTATCCCCCCACCACATCATCATCATTCTGATCTCACTCACAGCGACGTCACAGGCAATGGACTTGGCAGACACTAAGTGGCTGTTTCTAAGCAACGGTGATGTTGCAGTTAGTAAAGTCACAATGCTGATGATGTAGTGTGTGTATGTGTGGGGGGTGGGGGGATAGATATGTCAGCTGCCAGACAGAGTGCACATCACACCTACTGACATCAGGTAAATCTCATTAACCAAATGGAAAAGTACTTCAGATACAAAAGGTCATGGCTGACTGCTTTTAAAAACTAATATTAGTTTTAGGCAGCACACTAACTATTTAGCATCCACTGCCATCAGGTGATGGTGGAGATTACCTGAAGGAGTTTGCTGACTTCACCATCGACGTGGCATTAGAGTCCCCTAGATGGTTAATTCTGGGGGACTTTAATGCCTGGGTCCATGATGAACTCTTGCTTTTTGGATAAAATCTCCTCCAGCTTATGTTGATGCTAGGCCTCACATGGGTTATTACCTCCACTACTCACATAGGGATTCACTCGTTGGACCTGGTGTTCCTCCTTGAAATGGAGATCACGGACTTGGGGATGGAACCAATTGGTTGGTCTGACCATCACAACATAAGGTTCAGTTTCAGGGCTCCTCCCAAAGGGCCTGTCCCCACAGAGATGGTCCAGTATCACCCTTTAAGAGGAGGTTACTCTAGAAGTCCTAGCAGCAGTAATAGATCTATTGGGTTTGTTGAGTGAATGCACAAGTCCAGAGGATATGTTATTGGCCTATAATAGGGCAGTGGGGGATACCCTGGACAAGACTGCACCTATTTGTGTTCGACCACTAACTCTTCACCCAAGGAATCCTTGATTTGATGGTTCCTTGAAGGATTTGAGGAGAGTGGGTCGGAGGCTGGAGAGGACTTAGCGGACGACTGGCCCAGATGCTGACAAGCTTAGATTGATGGAACATTATGAGAACTACCAATCAGAAATCACCCATAAGAAGGCAGAATTCTTGTTCAGGGAGATTTCTGCTCCTCAAAATCGACCGTTTCAGCTCTTCCGGACTGTTGACAGATTGTGCACTTCAATCTGTCTCCAGTCTTTAGGAGCCTTTTCACAGGATAAGTGTGATGAGCTTACTCAATTCTTCATAGATAAGGTTGTCAGGATTCAGGCCAGCAGTGGCCCAGCTCTCCCTATGAGGGATTGCGGTGACCGGTGAGAGGTGATAGATACTTGGTCTACCGGGTTGGATTTCAGCAGGCTGGAACTTACGGATATTGTGAGGATCATCCAGGCTCTGAGCCCAACCACCTGTAGTTTGGATCTGGGCCCTACACCCCTATTAGTGGGTTGTGTAAATGTCATCGGCCAGATCCTAGATTAAATTGTTTGGGGTTCCTTGGAGATGGGGGTCTTTCCAGATCCCCTTAAGGAGGAGGCTGTGTGACCACTCCTTAAAAAAACCCTACCTGGATCCAAACTACCCAGAAAACTACAGGCCTATCTCTAACCTGCCTTTTGTAGGCAAGGTTATTGAAAAGGTGGTTGTGTCGCAGCTGGAGGATTAACTTGGGACCCATAGTATCTATGATGTTCTCCAGTCTGGATTTAGGAAAGACATAGTACTGAGACTGCACTCATCTGGTGTTGAATGACCTCCTAATTGCAAGAGATTGAAAGACTCGTACCATCTTGGTCCTTCTTGATCTCTCTGCGGTGTTTGACAATATGGACCATGGTGTTTTTTTGGCGTGCCTGCATTTCCTTTGTGGACTGTTGGGTAGGGCCCTCAAATGGTTTCAATCCTTCCTCATGGGCAGATGCCAGAGGGTTGTCAATGGAATGTATTCATCTGATGCTCTCCCTCTGTCCTGTAGGGTGCTGTAGGCTCCATATTGTCACCCATGTTGTTTGCAGTGTACATGCTGCCATTAGGAGACATCGTTAGATGATATGGTTTGACTTTTCACTGCTATGTAGATGATACTCAACTGTATATGTCTTTTCTATCTGAACAGTAGGATGTAGTTTCCATCTTTAACAAACTGTCTCACCAAGATCAAGGACTGGATGAGCACCAGCTGGCTGAGGCTGAATCCAGAGAAGACTGAGGTGTTGTGGTGGACCCAGGTTAGCCAGGAGTAGGTTTGGGGGCTGGGAAGATGTCAGAATTATGGCTTAATGGCATCCCGCTCTCCACCTGAGATTGGGTGAAGAACCTGGGCATTGTTTTTGATGATGGCCTGACTCTGAGATCTCAGGTATCGGCTGTGGTTGAATCCTCTTTTTACCATCTGAGGAACATCTCCCGGGTGAAACACCCAGTTTCTCCGGATGACTTACCAACTCTGGTTCATGCCTTCATCACCTCATGCCTAGACTACTGCAATGTCCTCTACCTTGGGCTTTCAGGGGTTGATATCCACCACTTGCAGTTGGTGCAGAATGCGGCAGCCAGGCTTTTGACTATCACATCTAGGGCTAGTCATATTACACCTGGGCTGTGCAAACTGCACTGGCTGTCTGTTCAGTGGCGGATCACCTTTAAGGTTGGCTTGACCTTTAAAGTCCTACATGATCAGGGACCCAGCTATCTGGAAGATCTTCTGACTCCCTACTGCCCCCACCATCCTCTCCAATCCACCGATGAGGGATTGCTAGAGATTCCCAGGGTGAGTTTCAAAACCTCTGGTGCACAAGTTTTTTCCTTTGCGACTCCCACGGTGTGGAATTCTCTACCTCATTGGTTAAGAGAATGCCTGATGATTGAAAGCTTTAAAGCTGAATTCAAAACCTATCTTTTAAACTAGGCCTTCTTTGATGATTTTTAACTTGATTTATTATCTCTTTGCTATTAAGTATTTATTTCTGCTGTTATAATTTATTTATATGTGGCATTGTTATGCTCTGTTAAAGCACCTTGGTTTATAAAAGGCATTCAATTTATAAAGTTTTACTTACTTTAAAAGCTCTCCCCTTTCCCATATTGCATCACTTAATTGTCTGTCTAGCCTTGTTGGTTTTTTGTCTTACAGGTCACAACCCCCTTCCTTCGCCCAAACAAATGAGACAGACAATGTACTTGGAGGAAATAGCCACAGCCATGTATTTCCTAACAGTAAATTAGAACTGGTGAATGATGATATAACTATAGATGTGTACATATATATATATATTTTTATTTATTTATAAAATGAGTAAAGATAAATAGTCCAAATCTAATGTTCTGATTGTATAAAACACATCACATGACTGTGCGTATATCAGAGCACGACCACACACCTGCACTTTTACCCCCTTCCAAAACAATTTTGATATTTTATAAGATAGATAGTTCACTTGAGGTGTGGAGACACTCGATATACGCACTCCTTGGGTGGTTGACGCACTCGGCCTGTGGCCTCATGCGTAACAACACATGCCAAGGCATGCATATATCAGAGCATGACCGCACACCTCAGAGTGATTTATCCATTACATATATATGTATATGTATATATCGTTCCTGAAAATAGGCATATTACTTGTCTAGTGTACTTACCCGGTCAACAAAAGCTAAAATATATACATATATATAAGAGACAAAGAACCTCTGTGCATAAACACTGAGGCAAGGGTTACCTCAAAGGGCATTTGGCTGGGAAGCCAAGTTTCAAGAAAATACAAAATCACATATGCCCCCACAATGCATTGTGGGGCATGTGTGATTTTGTATTTTCTTACATATATATGTATATATATATATAAAATATATTATGGTGGCACGGTAGTGCTACCATAGTTAGGGTTGAGGAGCCATTTCTATGTCAAACCCAAAATTTTTCACCCTAATAACTTTGCAACTGTTTGACAGATTTACCTGAAATTTGGAATACATGATCAAGAGCCATAGACCTTGGGACCTGCCAAGTTTCTTATCGGTCGGATATATGGCTACGGAGTTATTAAGCGTGATCTGCGTGTGCATTTACACTTTTCCTGGAATTCTACTGTCGAGTCTACAGGTCGCACAGTTTGCACGACCTGCCCAAAATCTTCAGGAAACATGCAGCTGGTGTTCCCAATGTGCCTTCCGAAGATTTCGTGAAAAAATATTAAACGGTTCAAAAGTTATTCCAAAAACAATTTCCCATTATAAGTCAATGGGAAAAGTAAACAAAAAGTTCGACAGTGTCGCAAATGCACTTTTTACTGACGCAAATGGCCCTGTTACTGTCGCAAATCCACCATCTTGTTTTCAGTTAGTGATCAGAAAAATGCTTGACATTTAAAATTGAGACCCTCTAGCAACCTAATTCTTTTTGTATTCACCTAGTCGGGCCCTGAGGATGCTAGCCATGTCTTTATTTTGGGGTAAAACATCCCAGAAATATGTTTTTCAGATTTCTGGAAAAAGTACTTTCACAAAGTAGTGTCACATTCATGAAAGTGTAGCAAATTTTTGTGAAAGCTTTTGCAAATTGCGACACTACTTTGCAACACTATGCCCAAAATAACAGTAATTCTTTGGCACTCCGCTGCAAAAGAACGGTTGGGAGTTTTGGGCTGAAATTTGAAGGGAACACAGACAACATCTCACAGATGTGCCTTTCATGTTGTATGGAAAAAATATTACACGGCGGAAAAGTTATGGCACTCCAAATTTGACAGTTTTTCCCATAGGATAACATTACGGCGCTCAACGCATTACAGGAATCCTTTGGCACCCTGCTGCAAAATAATGGTTTGGTCTTTTTTCCTGAAATTTAGAGGGAAGACAGCCAACAGCCCACAGATGTGCCTTTCAGTAGTTTGGTGAAAAAATATTACAGGGAGGCAAAGTTATGGCACTCCAAACTTCTCTTTTTTTCCCATAGGATAACATTACGGCGTTTGCCGCGCCTTTCAGGGCCTGTATCTCGGAAACAGTGAGAGCAACGGACTTTTCATCAGAAAAATAACTAGCCAGGACAGTCATAAATCCTATGACTTTTAAATTGTTTTTCTACGTCGTATGGTTCCTGAGATATAACCTATTTAGTATTCCAAGTCCTCATTTTCTGCTCCGATACCCATTCTTATGCATACTTTCTTTGTACTCACTGTCTTTCTCTATGCAGCTTTTGGGGAAAACCAGCCTGTGCCCTTACATTACTGTTACCGTTGCCCTTTCCGTTTGTGGTTCCGTACCCGTTTCACTTACCGTTGACGCCACCACCATGATGCGCATATCCTTATGTTTTCATTTGCGCTTGTGTTTCTGTTATTTTTTGCCATTTGTGTCTACAGTACTGTTTCTCTTTCTATTTCACTTTGCGACACCATGCCCATTGACATTTCTGTTTGAAGGCACCATGTTACTATGTGTCAACAAATCATGTGGCAGACCTTTCCCGTCTACACCACCATGTGCGTTACCCTTTCTGTTCTCATTTGTGCTTGCGTTACCATGTGTGCCACTGTTAGCACTTCTGTTTGCATTGCTGTTCCTGTTACTATGCCACAAGACATCACGTGGCGGGAGCTCGGGGCCCCTCCCGCCGCTGCATTACATTCACTATTTCTCATTATCATTCTCAAAAACAAGGGAAATTAGAGGCAAAAACTCCATTTAATGCATTAGTTAGGTTGTTCCAGCGACAAAGTGAGGGAAATTCGGTGTTAGGGTTGAAAACCTGCCCTCCCCCACCCCAACTGGCATTGGGGTGCGCATTAGGATTGTTGGTCCCAACTCTCACCCCATTCTCCTATACTTTTGCTGCTTTACACATGTCATGGGGTGAGAGTTAGGGCTGACTATCCCAATGCACACCCCAATGCCGCTTGGGGGTGGGCGGGGAGTCTAAGGGGGCTTTCAACCCTAACACTGAATTTCCTCACTTTTGTCGCTATGGAACAATCCTAACTAATGCACTAAACAGAGTTTTTGCCTCTAATATATATATATATATATATATATATATATACACACACACATACATATATATGTATATATATATATCTTTAGTTATATATCAATCAGTCTGGCATGACATGTGTAACAAGGTAGTTGCAGCAAATTATTTTGATAATTGTATCAAAAAATTATATTGACCCTCCACTCCTTTTTGGAGGGAGCTGAGACACTAGGTATGACCTCAGGAGGGACTCTTGCCTCTGAGGTATACGGGGTGGCTTTTCTTGGGCCAGTCTCCAAGGCACCGTCCTCCATCCGAGGGTGCAGTCAACTGTGGGCTGAAGCCCAAGAGATATCCTTCATCAATGGCTATCACCCTTAATAACACCAGCTGCTGAGACCTCACCTCTCCCCAACCTCAGGGTAATCTGCATAAAAATGCATAAGATACCCTGTTGACTCCTCTGTACAATCCTATGATACTACTATGCCACCCAGCCAAACCTGCATGACATGACTGTGGCAACTTCCCTACCTAGTCACCTACTACAAACATCCCAACAGAAAAGGCAAAAAAATGGAAAAATGATTGGAAAACAAAACAGTAAAATTTCTTCTTAACTTCTATGGTGACCCCTCCCCCTTTAGTGGTACAGCAGGTTACCTATCTCATAGCTTCTTGCCACTGCTTTTTTGAGGGGAGGGTTTGGGTGGATATCAGCTGGAGAGGGAGAAGCTGAAAAGAGGGCAAAGCCCTCACATCACAGATTCAAATTAACAATGCCCCTCCACTCCAGCAGGTAGCTCCTGCCCCCTGGAAACCCTGCCTACCTGCTTGACCCTGTCTGTAATGGGCAGATATTAACCTCCTGCCTGCTCAGGTGTCATCTGGGGATGTGTCCAAAGGCAAACCTCACCTGCTGCCTTACCTTGCAGGCTCCTGCATTGTCCTATCAGTCACAACTCCCTTCCCTCACCTGAACAAATGAGATAGACAATGTGCTTGAAGGAAATGGCCACAGCCATGTATTTATTGAATAACCATTTAGAACTGGTAAAAGACAAAATATTTCTATCTATATAAATTGCAAAATATGTTAATGCATCAGTTAGGGTTAAAGCCACAAAAGTAGGGAAATCTGGCCCATTCCATAAGAAAATAAGCTGAGATGGGTGCAGTATAGGAGAATGGGATGAGCATTAGTGCTGATGACCCCAAGGCACACCCCCAATGCCTGTTGGTGTATGCAGGGTGGGGGTGGGGTGTTAGGGTTGGAAACCCTCACACCACACTTCTC
The DNA here is from genome assembly GCA_016271365.2 of Neoceratodus forsteri. Taxonomy (NCBI): domain Eukaryota; kingdom Metazoa; phylum Chordata; order Ceratodontiformes; family Ceratodontidae; genus Neoceratodus; species Neoceratodus forsteri. The sequence goes on from CM057452.1 coordinate 1,084,338,025, forward strand.
TGATTGTGTGGCTTTAACACCAACTGATGCATTAACACATTTTTTTGTGATTTATTTCCTTATTTTTTTTAGATAGTATGATCATATCCTAATTTGCTTGTGGGAGTGCAGGGCCCTGCACTCCCATCTCTCCATAGATGTGTATATGTATGTAGCTGTAGAAGCTCAGGGCCCTCTTGGATTCAATGTGCAGAACAAGACTGATTAAATTGTCAGCACAGCCATGTAATTACCCAACCTGATGTACCCAGTACAAAAGATAGTGATGGAAAGTAAAACCATTAAAGAAAGAAGTCTATGATTCCAAAAAATGGGAGTGCAATTCAAAAAAAATATTAGCACGATACTATTTTTCCAACCGTGTCTCAAAATAATGCTGTAAATGTAATATTTCAAAACTATTATTAAAAACTGCGGAATACTAAGTAGTTTTGTAATGGTGCAAAAGTATTTATGGTACCACAACATCAGAACTGCATTAGCGACATCAACATTTCAATTTCAGTGTCATTTAGTGTTGCAACATTATTTATGCTACCTTGAAACCACAACTAATGTCATAATTCCTTTCTGATACTATGGTAGCAAAAACATGACAGAGAAAACAGTTTCACAAAACTATTACTAATACCACAGAATACTAAGTTGTTTTGTAATGGTGCAAAAGTATTTATGTTACCGTGACATCAAAAATGCATTCACGACATCAACATTGACAGCAAACAACAAGAAACAGAAAACAATTTTGTGAAACTAAAAAAAAATATAAAAATTACAAATAACTAGAAACAAAGAAACTGTTTAAAACCATTATTTTTATAACAAAGGTAACACAGTGACTATCTAGCAAAGCAAACAATTTGTAACAAAGCATGATGACCATGAATACACTCAGCATTACTCTATGAATCTCAGATTTTTACTGAACCATGAAAACAAGTTGGCGGCAAACAGGAAACATAAAAGATTTTTAGTTTAACGAGGCACGTGCTAGCACGACATCAAAAACACTTTCGCAAAACCAAATTTTTTTTACTTTTGCCATCATACGTTATCCAAAAATGTCAACTATGCATGTGAAAATTGGAAACTGCTAACATTTAAATCCTTATAACTCTGAAATCCCTTCCTATTTTTTGACTAGACCTTTCAAATGTACTACCTTGGCACATGACACATGTGCCCTGCATGTTTGGGACAAAAATTAATTTCCATGTATGCTGTAGACACGAGCAAAAAAAAAAAAAAATGTTATGTCATATTTTTTTCTAGAAATGACACAGATGTATCTCAAAATACCCACAAGCTGCGGTCAAACAAAATGCCACACCACAAGACCTGGCCTCCGAGACAACATACAGAAAATTTCCGCTCATTTGGTCAAACAGGAACAAAGTTATTAAAGTGCAAAAATTTAGGTTTGACATTAAACAGGCTACTCAACCCTAGCTACAGTGATGCTAGCGTGTATATATATATATATATATATTCATGGCAAAAAAACTCCGTTTAATGCATCAGTTAGGGTTGTTCCACAGCGACAAAAGTGAGGAAATTCGCTGTTAGGGTTGAAAACCCTAACTCCGAATTCACCCCCCCCAGCATGACACACACACACACACACACACACACATATGCAAGTATGGAGGAGGACCAAGTCAACACAACCAATGACAGACATCCAGCAGCAGGTGATAGAAATAACAAACAATTGTCTAAATGATCTACGAGACATCCCCACCCACCTGACCAGGTACTGCATGCTCAGTGGAGATCAACAGCAAAACTGAGGCCATGTACACTAAACATACACATCCCTGATTGCAGCTGCACACAACGTACCACACTTAGTAGTTGCATGGCCTTACCTACCGATGCCCCACACCACACCACAACTGGTACTGTGCCGTTAGTCAATATAAATGCTGAAGGTGCATGATGACAGTTGTAGAAAGGTTTTAACACTAGTGAGTATACATTAATTAAGAGAAGTACATAAATTAAGTACAAGACACTAGGATGCTCAAGATAAAAGTAGTGTTACATTTAATATGTGATTTACATAGTAGTACATTTACTGCAACGGTTTACTCAAGACAGAGAGGCTGATGTAAACATATGGAAAAGCATTGCCTGTTCAACGCTGTGAAATTCGTACTGCCAGTATCAGATGCATTCTTACTGATGAAGGTGTACTGCTGCTGTACATACATAGACCTTCAGTGTGTTTCAATACTAAAGATGCAGTAAGTATTCTTTGTAAGAAACAGTGTAATTGCATGGATCAGGCCAAGCAACTTCTAAATATCATAGCACTACTGAGCCAACAATGACGTACCTGTATCGGAGATGTATATAGGATAGATTTTCCTGTAGGCACTTACTGAGTATGTTGTACCTGAGAAAGACAATCTCATTGCATCTGTGATGACTACCTTATTCAAATAGTGATACATTTACTATTGTTGCAATGAGTGATCTATGCCACTTATGGACACAGTGTAATTTTTTTAACAGTTGTTTCATACTCAGGCTATATGCCTAGTGTTTGGGTTTGCCACACTTCTGTCACTGATGCTATCAAAGTGATAACTATGTTAATTGTGGTACAACAGGAATCAAGTAGGTATAGTGTAGATATTAACAGAATGTCTTTCAGTATTGATTTAACTCACAATGGGGTAAGTGTACTAGGACAGCAAGGGTTATTCTCTATCACTGACTCTGTCACTTATAATCACACTAAGGTTTCAATGACTGTAATGATCAAGTTACACTGTTCATCTTCATGAGCTCATATTCACAGCCATTCTCCAGTAACTAGACAGTGTATGGTGTAACTGGGTGGGACACTGTGTTGCAAAGCTGCTGCAGTGCCTAGAAGAGGGAGAGTATCTACTCATAAAGACAATTAAGCAATAAGGCATGACCAACAGTTATGCTAAATGGTCTGTTAATCACCCTGTAGGGGTTTAATGTTGAAGAGGCGAGCCGAGTGCCACATGTTGCTAGACAGTGATAAACTGACCATTAACATAATACCTGGGAGTGGCTTATTGCTATCATAATAAAACTGTTTTTTAAACAACATTAAACCATGTTCATCATATGGTTAGGCTCTACATATATGTTAATAAAAACTAAACATAAGGCTGTTACAATGTTTACAGTCAATTAGAAAGCTGCATTTCTCAAACCCTTGTTATAATCAGAGATATTATACCTGTACAACTCCTTGGTTTTGCTGAACTCTATTGCTCAGGTGGCCCACCACATGTGGTGTGGTCTGGTGTGGGGCATCGGTAGGTAAGGCCGTGCAACTACTAAGTGTGGTACTTTGTGTGCAGCTGCAATCAGGGATGCGTACATTTGGTGTACATAGCCTCAGTTTTGCTGTTGATCTCCACTGAGCATGCAGTACCTGGTCAGGTGGGTGGGGATGTCTCGTAGTACATTTAGACAATTGTTTGTTTTTCTGTCACCTACTGCTGGATGTCTGTCATTGGTTGTGTTGACTTGGTCCTCCCACATACTTGCATATGTGTGTGTCTGTGTGTGTGTCGTGCTGGGGGGGGGGTGAATTCGGAGTTAGGGTTTTCAACCCTAACAGCGAATTTCCTCACTTTTGTCGCTGTGGAACAACCCTAACTGATGCATTAAACAGAGTTTTTAGCCATGAATATCCTGTCTTTTTCAGAACTATTATTCAGTATAGTACATGATTTATAGTTGTAAGAATACTGCACATACATAAAAAAAATTTCCAATATCAGGAATACTTCAACTCTTGTAGTTGCATTTACTGTTATTAACAGTAACAGTAGTTCACTGTGAATCATATTGTTTTTATAACTTTATTAATTGTAATTTGTCATTGTTATTCCATGTAATATTTTTTATGTAAAAGTGTCTTACTCCTTTTCTTTGTGAGCACATATGTAAAGAAAAAGATGTACATAACTAAAAGACTATATGACATGACATGGACACCATTAGTTCATCTACTGAACAAGTGGATATGTTACTGTAGTAACTTGAGATTTGATAGAACTGAGGTGGTACCACCAATCATGTGAACAGCGGTGGAAGAGGTTTGCTGGTACTGAATACATAAGTTTGTTGTAAGTATGCCAACACAGACATTTCACTGTTGTACTAATAGGTACAACTTATCTTCATCATGATACATACACATTCTGTAACGGTAGATGTATGAAACAACAACAGTGTGCCACATAATTATGTAAGCATTGTCACACATCTAACTTACTATAGAGAATCCCAACTCCAAACACCACAATAGTGGTATGATCTTTCCCAAATAAGAAAATCACGTTAATAAAATCTTGATCAAACTATTTTCAGAAACATCTCCACTACACAATAACACCAAACACAAAGTATAAATTATCTTACTATCAAAATATTTATATATAAAAATAACAAACAAAAATATTTTCTTTATAAACAATACAAAATATATATTTAAAATAATATTCATACAGCCAAAAAAACTTATTAAGTATGTATTACCTCATACACAAAATAAATATTTAATTAAAATACATTTTATAAATAAAAATATATAACAAATTACCATTTTTTTTGTAAGTTTTGTGCAACACTTCAGAAGTGCACTGTGAGGCAATCAGGCAAACTGGATTCGATGTGGGCGCAAAGGAAGTGGAAGCTGTGCACCCTCACGAATGGACTACTATGAAGGGTGGTCAGTTTCACCCAGAGCTGCAGGAACAATGGTGGTGGGGGTGAAGCACTGCTACTGGCCACAACAGTCAGCCACTCTCACACTGGTCGCAAGGTTGACAGTCTGCTGCTGTGCGTCAAGAGACTAGTTCTCCAGCCTCTCAGGATCACAGTTTTGCTCACGCAGACACCAACCTGCCCTGACTTAAATCTGTAGCAGCGGCAATGGCTATGCATTTTAAGTCGCGGCGCCCTATAAAGATTTAAAAAGTAATGATGAATATACAACACAAATTAAACAGTTACCACTTTCAAATATTTAACTTAAATATTTCTTGCTACTGCAACATCGAAATCGTCATTTCAGTTATGATATTTTTAACTATGATGCTAAACTATTTGCTATCTTATTTCTGTCTCTGTCATATGATTATCTATACTCTAATGAGCTGACAACATAAAAAATGTAAAGTTAGCTGCGGTAGAATGCTATATATTTTTCAGTACTCATAAATATTCAGTATGTACATACTTTGCATTATGACACTATTATACCATACAATTGAAATACATCCTCATCAATGTGAGAATTTTACTTCACCATACTGCCTATAAATAGTCATCTCCACTAAAACAAACTACCTTGACATTAACACTATCCCAATATACTTTTCATGTGTACACAATCATGATCACTTTAATGATGTTTGAAACAAACAACTTTTTACCCATATTTCAACCCCTCAACACACGTCACTACTTTAAATAATTAAGTCACTGATATGACATGCGCTCCAAAACCACCAGAGATCTTCAAGTACATAAGAACATAAATGACAATTTCTAGGTAGCATAACTATAAGACATTCAGACAATAACCTAAAACTGACTGCAGTATGGTAAATATACTCAAAATAAGACATTTAATTCCTTGCTGTACGTTAGATACCCATAATGTCTACATCCTGAACTTTTGCACTGCCACGGTAAATTCTTAAAACAATGTGGCAGTAGTAATAAAATTCAATGTACTATCTGACATTTAAGCAATAATGCACTCCAGGGCAGTGTTGAGGTGTGATAACGTCGCCTGGGGTCATGAACAAGAGGCCACAGGCAAATGCAACTAATCACCCCAAAAGTAACATTATCCCAACACAACACACCCCAAAGGACATTATTCTGTTATACAAAGAATGGTGGTATAATAAAACAAAACATTTTACAAAAGTCATAAAAAGTATTTTACAATTTGATTTCTCAATGAATCGAACTGTTGAATAGAAACAGTCCCACATGATATTGTTATGTGTCTGCTATCTCTGCCACCCACCCCTCCCAGAAACACAGTCCACACACTAACATCCAATATGGAACTGGGTATTTTTAATGGTATTTTTTTGGATGACTTTAAAATCAACATGGGGCAGTTGAGAACCGTAATAGCAGTTACGGGTTGTTTGACACATGATTCCAGGAATGCAGTACAGTTTGTGCACCACCTTTGAGCGTGACTGTCATTTATCGATAATTTTTAATTTACAATGTTCATGGTAACAGTGCGGAGTTCACAAAGTGGCGGTAACCACGACTGTGGCAATCTGAAAGGCCTCGTGCTCCTGCTGACGTGGAAAAAATGATGTCTAAATGACATTTTTTAGTTAAAACATCTGTTTATACTCAGGGATAATGTTGGTGAATATTTCTTTAGGTGTTTTGCCTGGCAAGTTGTGACAATTACTGTGCTGATGGACCGGACACATATACCCATGCTGTCTATAATCAGTTTGTTTTTTTAGGAAAATGGACATTGGTGTCAGTGGGGACAGGAGTTTTTCACTATCTGCTTTGGGAAAATGAGCAACATAGGGACAATTTGCACTGTCATGGCCGGCATTCACTAGCAATAAGTCAGAAAACTCGTAGGTTAGAGTGGTTGAGAGTGCGAATGAAATGGGTGCACTGTCAAGCAGCACATACATATAACTTCTTGTTTTCCAAAGTTATCTGGTCACCCTAATGCTGGGACTAGGCTGTGATGTTGTGCTGCGATAACATGATGCTTACAGTCCATAGTCACCAATAGAGACCAGGATTTGTCTTTACCATTGTATATGAAATTAACAATTATCAATAACAATTATTGATTTTACCATTAACATTGATAGTGTAATAGTAACAAACTTTCTTACTGATGACAAGGACTAGCACCCTGCAGAGGATGACAGGCATGGCCTGTCCTTCAGGCTGTTAGATATAGCAGGGCAGAAAGATGCTTTATAGTGCGCTGAGAAAAAACAACTGTGCAGTACATTAGCAAGTGAAAATAAATAACAGTGTTAAACATTTGTACATAAATACCAGCATTTTCAAACACTACAGTGTCAGGAAATATCTAATACCTGATTATAATAAAAGTAATGCTCATCTCACAACAAATATTTTAAATAACATATTACCACCTTTACTCACATACAGTCTCACTATTATGTCTCACACTATACAAAAACAATTTCGCACAGATTCCCTGGCATCATATAGTAAAGTATGAAAACACAGTTTGACAGTATGAGTGCTCATTCCTAAAGTGTGACACTGTGTCCTTCCTTAAGGCCAGCAGTGAATAATGTAGCAATGCAATGTCTGGCCAATATTGAACACGTTACTACTCAGAAATAATTTTAATACCACCCAACAGTAATAGGCATGTATGATGGTGGAATTTGCACCACTGCAAGTGGTCAAATACTGCATTTACATGTGGTGGACAACTTCCATAGTGCTATATGAAATGCGATATTCATAATGACGCAAACCGTCATTATTCTGTATTACTACTTTTATGACATTCCCTCGTTCCATGATCACCCAAAAATACATATGTAACAGTGCACTGAACAGCATCACACTGGATTGGAGAGTAAGTATGAAGTTGGAGACTGAAGCAGACACACTGCACGCCTATTCAGTTAACTGGGAAAAGGGGTCATGAAGACTACAAGCCACATTTGAACTTGTACATTGAAAAAAACAAAAATCATAATTGGACACTTTCACCATTGCACCATTTAGGTCACTACAATATCCTCCCACCATGTTGTGTTTTTAGGGGGTTGGTATGTGCAGTCATCAACGCACTGCCACCCTTGTAGTCACAGCACAAATAAAGTAAATAATGTCAAAGTGATTCTCCCCCACAACAAACAAAAGAAAGTGGTACTGGCTCGGCAACAAAGGTGGTACACCCCAGACAATTGAACATTTGCAGTGGTATGCCAACAGACAGTGCACTCCCTGTGCAGTAAGACAGCAAAGGTGTAGTTATCAACAAGACGCAGTCACCACGGATGTTGACAACCATATGGTGCTTCTCAAGCTTTGTGCAGATAATGGCAACAACAGATTTCACTTACGAGGTGGGCTGGCGCGACTCCTATCACCTCCACTTATTCAACAGCAGCAGCTACGAGCTCTATTAAAGCAAACAGTCAAAAAATGATCACATTAATAGATGAAATATCAAAGGTAAAAGTGTTTTCTTTAAAACATCAATTTCTAATACTACATCATTCATACAACTATCATATGAACACATATCTCTTTACAGAAACAGCTGTCTCTCAGCTAGATGTATGCTTAAGTCAGTATTACGTGCACTAAACAAGTCTTCTCATCTGCAAAAAGCCACACAAAGTTGAAATAATGACACCATGTATATATCTTTTCCAAGACAAATGTCCATCAATCAGAACAGTTAATATAAGAAATTCATTTTTTCCTGGTGATTCCCCTAACTGTTTCTTCAACTAGAATTTCTCTGAGAAAACTCAGAAATCTATTATTGGTAGTATGCAGTACCAGAACAAGCAGTGCCTGCCCATCAATGGCAATAGTTATAACATTGTCATAATGCATATTTGTTACACAGAAACATCCTAAAAACATTACATATGCACTTCAATTTGCCATATACTAACTATATGATGATCTGTTTCTTAAACAGTTTATAAAGTAATGTTATTATAATAAGCAGAACACAAACATAACGATAATGTTACTATTCATAATGACCTCTAGCTGAATATGGCAGCGTTTATATTGTTATTAAGCATATTACCCCTACAGGGCTATTAAAACACATTAACAAACATCATAGATACTCTGCCACTGTCCATTATTAACTATTACAATAATAAAAATGAAACATTCAGGAGATATAGAAATAGTAAGTGGATAAGATCTAGGGACATGTAAGTGATGCCAACAGATAATTAAGCACACCATTGAATACCACTGGGACACCTACAACATTACAATTGGTTATCTATTACTCATTGTACATTAAACTCCACCACCAAAAGTAGCAGGAAGACCTCCCCCACAACACCACATGTACCACTATGGACATACATCCATTGTCACATTCATGAAAATAGTATCCCACTCACATGTGTAGTAATACAGTCTGTTATGGTACTACAGGATCTTGTGCCATGGTGCCTGCACATTCACTAGGTTGGTTAACACCTTTTAAAGTATTTTGGGTGGGATATTCAAAATGGTTGCACCATACGCCAATAGGGTTGCACACATGTGCAAGTACAGTGCGCCATTCTCGATATTCAGTAGAAGACAGTTGCGCCACTGAAAACAGGCTGAGCAACAGCGCGAGATACAAATGAATGCATGCTCAAGTGGAGGGGAGGAACCATGCATGAACTCCAGAGCCCGATATTCAGTCAGGCTGTGCAGAGTTGTGTAGACTGACTTCCTTCAAGCCTGCATGGCAGGCAAAAAAAGGCCTAAATCGAGGCCACCCACAGGTGAGCTGCTGGATTGCAGGGTAAACAGCAGCTGCCACCTGTAGCTGGCACCCAGTCCCTGTGCCCCCCTGCAGCCCGATGCAGGCACCTGACCTGAAATCCTCCCACCCCTCACTGGCCCGACCAGAACAGTACTCCCCAACACCAGGCCAATGTGTGGCTCCCCGAATGTAGCCCCTGGTGGTCCAGTGGGCAATGCCAGATCCACAGGCTGCCGGTTAAATAACCCCCAATGTACCCTCGTGGTCCAGTGGACCAAAATGCCCGATTGCAGGCAGTAAGTAAAATAACCCACCCCTCCTCCTGAATGTATCCCTGGTGGGCAGTGGACTGGAAATGCCTAATCGTGTGCAGTAAGTTTAATAACCCCCTGAAGATGGCCTGGTGTAGTGTCCCCACACCCCCATGAAGCACCACTGCCATCTCCCCCTCACAGGCAGCGAGCAGCATCATCCCACCACCTGCCTGCGCCCGTCAGCCTGACTTTGCCCGTGGGGCTGCCCGCAGTGGTGGTGCAGACCAAGGCCAATGGCCGTGCAGCCGCCACTGTGCGAAGCGGTCAGGTTGTGAATGAATTAATTCATTCAAAAATCTGAACTGTCATCTGATATAAACTGCATGCCAATACTCTAGCGGGCATGCGGCATACCGGGCGATCGATGACTACAGAGTGGCGAGGTAACGAAGCGGGTGGGATGCTGCCGCCCACCAGGCTGCCAGAGGGCAGGGTGGTGGGACTTAACAAGTGGGTGGGGTGGGTCAAACTGTACCACCAGAGCTATGTTCGAGGTGTTATTAAACTTACTACCCACGATCGACCTTTTGGTCCACTGGATCATCAGGATATGTTCAGGGGCCACATAGCTGCTTGCGATCAAGCTGTTGGAAATGAACCATGCCCGCATGATCAGCCCAGCGAGGGTGCTGTGGGGTATTCTACACTGTTTGTCTACAATCACTGGGGTGCAGGGGCATTGTTCTGATGGCTGCCAACCTGTCAGGGCACAGGCGCCCAATTCCTCGAGTCGGCAGACCTACATGCTAATGCCATGCAAATCAACATGCATCACATGCAAATTCCCCCACCCACCAAACATAAGAATTATACCCATTTGCATGTCATGTTTGAATATCACAATTTTGTGCATAGGCGCAATGGTACATATGCCACCACAAGTTGAATGCTCCACTCTGTGAACTTGCGGTGGCACAAGTTCCTACACCATGTGGCGTGGCTGAAATTTGATATTCAAGGAGTTGCTCAATAGCGTAACTCGCTGAATGTCTCCCCGGACACACCTGTGCAACTATTTTACTGCTTGTGTGTACTATAGATGTACAGTTTGGTCTCCACCCTTTGTGTCCATAAAGAAACCCTCATTTCTTATTTGTAAACATAACAAATTTGTAATAATAAAGTCTTGCCGTCGAGGTCAATCACAGCACTTTCTGTGTCCGACTGACCACCCTCCACAGCTTGACTCTGGCTGGTACTACCTCGTGTGAAGCCGGAGACCTCTGATGTTCTACCATCAGAAGCAAAAAAAATATGTAAGTGTTAGATGTGAATCACAGTACAGTTTTGAAATACCCTACAACAGTAAATCAGCCACGACATACATAACATTGCTTCTAATTATACAGACCATAAAGCATTATGATCACATATTACAATAACAATTGCATATTTCTGTTCGGGGGCCTTTTTCATATCCTACATAGTGCGCCAACTGGTGAATTATCAAACACTTACTATTGATATGTACATTTATGCGTGTCTGTGTATTGGGCATTCCGGTCCACTGAACCTGGGTATCACCCCGATCCGAGAGAGGTGGTGGTTTGCATGCACGTGATCGGGCATTTCGGTCCCACTGGACCTGGGGATCACGTTCATGAGGAGAGGATGGTTTGTTACACAGTATTGTGAACATACAAGTTTTATACCACTACATCACAATAACTAAACAGTTCATATTGTTCTCTTCAACATACCACGTAGTAAGTGCGTATATGTATAAATGTACTATTTCTGGCATAGCTATCTTAGCAAGATCTGGTTTGTTACTGAACAACAGCACAGTAAATAAATGGAAGAATTAGGTACATGTCTTTCATAGTACATCCATACATATAGTATTAAGTATTTTAAAAATGTTGTAAAATACAGGTTTCTGATTAGTAGCAAACATGTTATTAACAGCATGTCAATCTTTGATTAACAGATATGAGAGACTAATCACATACAAAACAATATTAACACTATTTACAAAATATTGGTATGATAATACTAATAAGGCACTCAGAATTAATATTAATGGTCACTTTATTGGCGGGGCATGACAGTACTCGGCTGGCTGTCTCATGCCACATTACACCAATAAACAGTGATTTACACAACATTAACATAATCCCCTCCTCATGTCTTACTGCAATCATGCAGTATACAATTATTTTACAAATTCTGAATACATGCATCTATTATGAAAAAGTTGTGCTGGTTACTTCGATAGTGGCGGCTCCCCATGACTGACGCCAGCAACTTCCCCAAAAACTCATATCACAGTGGTACCAGCATATCATTGTCGGTATCCCATCACGTTGTTTCAAAACGTAAAAACGTTGGCGCAACAGCTTCCACTTCTGCTTTAGCTGTACAACAGTCTTATTTTTAACTTTAAAAACTATGTACAAATAGCTATTTATGCACCTCCACATTGAATCCAGTTTCCGGTTTGTACTCCTCATCAATACCTTTGGATTACCTCTACCTGGACTGCCTCAAGCAGTGCACACACCTCTCACAAGGTCCACTGCCTCATTATTTCAGTTTACAATTGTTTAGTTCTGACCACAAGCAAAAGAAACATCCATTGATGTCGTCTAACAACCTTAATCATTTCTTAAATGAATTCCATATAATACTATTAGAACAAGATCATATTCCAACATAGCAGAACACACCTCAATAGCATTGAGACACCTAGAAAAGATTCAGCCACCTCAACAGTAATAACAACTGCTGCTACACTATGGTGTCCACCAGCATACCATCCAGTAGTCTCAGGGGTGGGGGCCTACTGCATTGAACATGAGATTGGATACACCATCACATATCCATGTCTACTACACTGAACTGTTCACACACCATAGTAAAGTGATGTTAAACACAGATGAACCACACATTGCACAACAGTGCAGACACCTAGAAATATACTTAATAAATGTGAAGACGGCTAACAAACCGATTGAAAGTTAAATAGTATGATAATTCTGTTGTGCATTCATGGTAGCTATATTTACTACCCATATCTGCTACATTCAAAATAACTCTATTTCCTGACATACCAGTAAAGAAAGCATACAATTGAACAGCACCACTGTGTTTTTATTGTTACACATACCATACTGTAACAGCTACAATACAATAAGACCACAGTAAATGCTACACTCATTTAACATACTCAGACTATATACAATTATAAAAAGGTTCTCAGAAATGCTGCAATCTTATTGGCTGTTAGGATTCCAACAGCCTTACATTAATCCATGTTATACTGTCATGTACAGCCTGATCACCATGGTGCATGGATTGCTCCTGTCAGCATTCCATCCTCTAGCACAGCTGAATGTGTGTAATGATGCATTCTGATTTTGAACCAGCATTCTTAAACTGCTGGTGTAAGAACTATTTTATTAAAAATCTCCCTCTAAATGAGGAAAACATTCATAAAGGATACTTTTAACACTTTTCTTTCGAAAACTTGTTTTATAATAGCAATAAGGCAGTCCATGAGTTACATTAGAGGTCAGTTAATCACCCCCTAGGGGCAATACTAGCACTCAGCTGCACCTTGTGCCACATTACACCTCTAGGGGTGATTAACAGACAATTAATCTAAACCCTGGTCATAGCCTTATTGCTTAAATGTTGAACTATAACAACATCATACAATTGTGAACTGACAGCAGCAGGGTAAAATTACTATTGGTGTTTCTGCACTATCCTAATATAGCAAACCCTTATACGTGGCATGTATGTGAGTGATGCATGCAGTTGATCTATTTTTTACCACATTAATATGGTTCTGAAAAGAACCTTTGTGTATCTGTAATATTTCCTCAAACAGTCTGACAATCTTAAAAGGACTTTTGAGAAGTTCCATCTCAAAGGTCTCCGAAAATGGCAATTGCCAGCATGCGAAATGTGCACCATCTGGTAGGAATAGCCAATCATTACAGTATTTTATTTTGGGGTGACGTATAGTATACATTCCATGCATGTGTAGAAAAGCAGTTATCTGTACATTTACTTTTCTGCGAGCTCTGTCAATCAGATACATATGATGTTCTGCTTGCCAGACTCTATGCTCTGTAATATCTGAAAACATGATAATACAGGCAGGCAACATAGACATAATAGAAGCAAGGTCCAATTTTGCCTCTGCAACTAAATCTACCAGTGTTTTGAGCCCAAATCATTGCCTCCAAGATGTATTAGCAGTATGTCAGGAGGAGAGTGAGTTATCAAAAGTCTGTCCATGGTTTGGCATAAGATGTTCCCATCTCATGCCACCTCGACAAACCATCTTACATAGCAATTGGGGAGCTGCGGGTCCCTCCCAAAGTACTATGAACTGCAAACTCAGCTGCTCGTCTTATGTAACAGCTTCCAACTATCCACCAAAATCCTTTTGCTATTTTCTGCCATTCTAATTTTAAAACTCAGAACTGTATAGAGAGAGCTACAAAGAAAGTCAGTGTTCACCCTGCAGTGACTAGACAGCTCTGAAAATCAAACTGATATTTTCCCTCCTTATTTTAAGCTAGCTTCAGTGGGTTCAGACAAAACACACAAATCAAATAAAAAACATTCCCTGCTGCTCTGGCTTCATTAACCAATCTAACTGATGCATTCAGTATTACTAGACCTATGTTTCTGCAAAAATCTGCAACCACTGACAACTGGGAAAATGCATCCTTTTCATAGGCAGTTTTAAACAATTACAACATCAGAAACAAGTCTGATTGGTTCCATTTTCTCATAGAACTCCACGTGCATCTTCCTATCTACCTCCATTTGCAGCTGTATCTGTACAAGTTAGTACAAAAACGATTTCTCACTTTAAACTATTTTTTGTTAAGAATATAGCCTGCTAAACAATAACAAATTACATTATGAGATTCAACATAAAAAAACATTTTTATTAATAGTATTTACATGTTGTTATAAGTTTTTTTAATACTAGAAATAATCATTTGAAGATAGACTTTACTTACAGTTTCAAACTGCTCTCTCAACAATATTGCAAATAGCTGCCGTTTACTTCTTCTTCAGTGTTGTCCGTCTCTGATTGGTTCTCAGAAATGGCCTGGCAAATCTTAAATTACATTGGTAGACGTAGCTGTTACTCAAACACACTGTTTTCTGATTCGATAATGAATGTTTTTGGCACTCCCAAGTGTTAGATTAATTTTACTGTCGAATGCACAAAAGTACATCTGCGACGCTTTCGATAGCGCGACAGTAAAATTTGCGGAAAGTGTAGAGTTCTGAAACGTACGGCCGTGTTATCGAATGCGAAACTAACATTTTGCGACACTTTGAATGCACGAAAGTATTTTTTGCGAGTTCGTACTCACGAGAAAGCAATTTTCAAGACTGTCTATTTATTGCCACAATTTCAGATTTAATGGGAAAATAGCTCAATTTTCAATTATAAACACATTATGTGCTGCATAGCTGCTTCGAACTCAGTACACTTCAGATATTTAACATTTACAACATTCCAAGCGTGCATAACAACTGTGCAATGCAGACTTGTGAAACAGTTATTTGTTGTAATTTCACACCCAAATCTAAACATAGCCATTTTAAGACCTCTCCTCATAACAGTGTCACTCTGATTGTTATACATTTGTACCATATAGTCATTTCTCACATCAACTGAGCCAAAAGCACACATAGCAGAAACACAATTTTGTCAAGATGTGAAAGTGCAATCTGTACTATTCATAAGGTTGTGTGTTAAAAGCAAAATTTTAAATTCTCAACTGAAAAGTATGACAATACACAAACTTACAAGTGTACTGCGTGTGAACTGCACTGCACAAGCTTGTAAATCAGAAATGTTTCAAATTCTCATCAATTTTCCAACATATTCATTTTAAATCGATCTGCTCATAAACTACTAGCACTGTAATTTTGTGACTGTGCCCATATAGAGTGATTTACGTCAATCAATACTTGGCATTGCACAGTACGTATGCAGAAAAACATTTTTTGCGTTGTTAAATAAACAGCTCCAATAGTAATTTGCAGAAGTACTAAAAACACAATGTTGATAATATGCTAGCGATATTGAAATTTAGTTAACATGCAAGCATATAGCAACTGTGCTGAACACGATCACACAAGTAATAGTGGCATGTTCTCCCTCTAATTGTAAACATACTAATTGTTACAGATTTGGTAATGAACTATCACTCTCAAGTTTTGGTTTACCATATAGTGAATTAGCATACTGACTATGCCATGACACGCTACATGGTAGAAAACACATTTAAGTCCACATGTAAAATTACCACCTATCCTAATCCATAAGTACACATGGGAAAAAATCTTTTAAATGTGGACTAGAAATATTGAATGCACAAACTTCAGATATTGCTTAGCAGCTCATGAGTGCACATTCATAAAAACTATTGTTTGGTTATGTTTTACCTAATTGTAAACATACTTAACGTACAATTCTATCAATACACACTGTTATAAGAAATTTACTGAAGCCTATTCTAAAACTTTTTTTTTTCTCTCTCATACAGGTGCCTGATACTTCTGTAAGACTGCTTACTGTCACTGTCAACCATAATAGCAAAATATGCCAACTAAATACAGATGTAGATGTGTCTCAAAATGAGATTGGTATAATAGTACTACACTGTTGTATAAGGGCAACAAACAAAACAGTAAACGCACACCAAAAAATGAACATTGACAGACCTTTACTGCAACAGTGACCCCTACATCAAGTCACTGCACAACCAAACAAAATTCCTTAACAGGAAAGACAAAATGTATACCATCACAAATGTTGTGTCGATCTCTGAGATGAAACATAACTATTTTGAGTGTAACCATCAAGAAACACTCAAAACAACACCGGAAACTCACAAATTGTGATTTACAACTCAGAAAGAGGAAGTATTTCCGATCACTAGCAAGTAAAGCTAAGATCGAAAGACTTATCACTGCTGTGCTATGGCACACCCGCAAAAAGAGCAAGAGTCACCTTTCTCTGATGAATTTACATCTGAAATTACGAACTTTTGTCAACAGAGCACTGTTTGTACTACTACGATTGTGGCGTAAGATGTGTCATGTGCTTGAACAATTCAGGAAATTTGTATATGCCATTAAAAAAAGGCTTCAACAGTATCCTTGTTTGACTGTTGACAACTTCTGTCATGTTTTCACAGGATAGTGGCTGCACACATAGCACTCAGAGGCATATTTCTGGGAAGAGTCTTATCATTACTTAACAAAAGAACAGACATTCAGTATTGATGAGTCCGGCAAACTAACAAATGTCCTCAGTATCTCTGATGACAATCAATTGGATACTGATGATGACCGTGATCCAACCACAGTCTTCAATAAACGGCACTGCCTGACATGGTCATGTGATGATACCTGCAACCGTAGGCAATCGTCATTTCAAAAAGTAGAACACTTTGTTAACCTATTTGTAATAACAGATCGCAAAGAGAGACAAACTGTTTACAAAAATTGACCATTGTGAAATCCGGCCACATACTGGACTCATGGGTCACTCACTTGCATGTCTCAATAGTGGTGTTTGTGATAGTATTTTTCACAACATGCAGATGCTTGCAGTGCATCAAACAGGCATGCGAAACTTTGTCTACAGAGTATATGAAGTACAGCGAGCTGTACATCAGTACACTTGTTTAAATGACTTATTGCAATCAGGTGACATGCAGGGTGCCATCACTTTCCTAAAAAAACTGCAACACATTACTTTTGTACCAGAAACAACTAATTTTCAGTGTAACACTTCTGTAGAAAAATCTGTTTCAGTGTTAGAAAATGACATTCTGAAACAGTACGGAAAGGAAAATTGCTAAGTTTGAGGTTGCAAAGTCTCAGAAGTTTACTTCTGCTATGTGTGTCATGCAACGTTTGTGCTACATAGAAACAAACAGTCACAGTCAACCTGAAACCTTGTCACCATACAATGACAAGTGGTTCCGCCTGGCAACAGTCTTGCTGCTGAAATCACTTTCACTAACAAGACACCATTGTGCTATGCAAACACTGTTTTTCAAAAGGTGAAGTGTAACACTTTGCCAGCAAGGTCAATGCTGAATAACATGAAACAGATGTTACACAAGTGAGATTTCAACATTGAATATGTTTGAGCGTATTCTAATTCAGACAATGAAACCATTCCAAATGATTCTCGTCTGAACACAAAGACCGGAACATTCCACAGAAAGAGCTTTGTTAGATCTCTAGAAGGATACTGTGATGTATCTACCACTTCCTCTACAGGAAAATGTTCAAGTAATCTCAACTGAAAATAGCTTAGTAATTCTTGTAAATGGTGTGCCTACAAAGGCCAAGGTCATCTAGCAAGATTGTCAATGTACAAAAGGTAAAACTTGCTCTTGCTTATTTAAAGATAACAATTCCTTACATATAGACCTTGACATAGATTCATCTCTCTAATGCAACAAGGATCTAATAGAAAAAAGTAAGCCAATCATTGGAGGTCAGTACACAGACAAGTGACAATGTGTATGAACAGTACACAATTCACCACTACATGGCAGAGATCCATTAGGAGACAACATTGATCTCTATCAAATGAAGCAGGTGGAAGGTGAGCCTGTCAGCATTTGGGAGGCAACACTAGAAAGCACGCTGTTTCCCAGACCCTATTTCCAAAGGGGTCAGTAGGACGCCTGGAATGAAAGAAAATGCGTGTACGAGAGTGCTGAGTACCACATGGCCCGTGTCCTCAACAAAGATGGCAGAATTCAGATGTAACATACAGTACCTGATCCATCTCCTCTGGGAGAGTGAACTAGGGATTCTGTCTCGTCTATAGCACATACCATTCATCTAACAAGTCCACTAGATGGAATAACAGCTACTCCAATTTCTAGAAATTAAAGCAGAAAGATGAAAATGTGCAAGTGAATCTGTCTTCCATACTTTCAAGTCTCCGTGGCACCAAAGAATATTAGTACATGAACACTCTGAAAAGTGATGACAATGCTGCGAGGTATGGTGCAACCACATGGTTTGTCACACTTAGTTGTGCTGAATATGCCTGGGGCGAACTCATTGAACTGTTGAAGTGGGCAAATTCACAGTGTCGAAGGCATCTCAGCCGATGACCGTTGGAGAAATGTGTTCACTTGATCCTGTCTGTCACAAGACATTTTCACAAGTGGTTCCATGGCATTCTGACTTTCATCTTGTCAAGGACAATCCTCCTCTAGGTATTGTGGAACATTACTTTTGGAGGACAAAATATCAAGCCGCAGGTGCCCCTCATTATCCATATTTTATTGTGGATCAAGGATGCCACACACTGGTGAACATGAAGCAGCAAGTGCTATCATTCATCAAAAAAATATCATCCTTGTCACATTCCAGACAAGTATGACAGTCCTACACTACTGGAAGTTGGTACAAAAGTTCCAGCGACATATTTAACGTAAAAATATTGCCCGACGAGTAGTAAAGAACAAATCTAATTGGTACACACCATGTAAGCTTTGGATTTCTTAGGCGAGTCTGTCAGAATGGTGCCATGAATGACCTTTTCTCAGCAATGCGACACCATGAAGGCAAAATCAACCAAGAGGGTATACAGGTGCCCAGAGATGAAAAAGAAGTATACATCAATGACTACAACTCAACTCTTCTCCTAATGTGGCAAGCAAACATAGATGTTCAGTTTGTGGCTGATAACTCACTGGCCCTGGTTTGGTACATCACCCGTACATAACCAAACATGAACAGACTAGCTTGCAAGATCTTTGGGAAGATATTGCCACTTCAAGCAAAAGCCTGACATCTCAGCTGTGGTCATTGGGTTTGAAGACTCTTTCACACAGAATGGGAGCCTTACGAAGCCAGTGACTGGTTAATGGGTACACATCTGTACAGGAAGTCTGATACTGTCGTTTTCTCAGTGTAAACTGCAAAGAAAGCGAGGCGTGTACTGATTCCTCATGCCGAAATTGAGGAGCTAGCTGTCAATACACCTTCTTCAAAACATATCTTGAAGAATAACCTGATAGACACATACTACCCACGTAGACACAACAACATGAATGATATCGTCTATTGAGGTAGCTAAGTGGTATGACTACAAGACAGGTGCAGCACCTGACTCAACACGCCACATTTACAAGGTCAATAGACTAGATGGCTGTCTCGTGAAAGACACAAGCCATAACTTATAGATCACAGCAAACTGCATCTAGGCACATCAGAGGCACAGAACATTACTACTTTGCTCTCCTATTCCTATTTAGACCCTGGAGGTGAGTCTGAATTAAAGGTGACTCTGACACATTAAGACCAGTTCAATCTAACATGAGAATTTCCAAACTAGTACTCACAGACATATATACAAAGACTAAAAGCTGAGAAAGAACAGCTTGAGAAGGCAGAGAAGCAACTTCAGGAAGACACTCCAGTTAGTTCACAAGACAACCTTGATCCAGAAGGACAAGGTGTTCTAGGTGACCTCTGCCCATAAATGCCCCAAGAAATGTTAATGTCAGAAATTGAGACAGCCATGGAACATGGCACACCTCTATGGTCAACCCAGCTGAATTAAGAAAGACTAAATTTGCTGCAGCATATGGTTTCTCCTCAAGTAGTTGAAGCTGTCCAACATGGTATACTACATGAAACAAAACAATGTGACTGCACTCACTAAAGCCACTACTAATGTTTGTTAGTGGTTCAGCTAGCACACGGAAGAGTTCCCTGATTGAAGCCATCACTGCGGAAATGCAGTGTGACAGGCTCTTCAATGTCTGTTGCTGTAACTGCTCCCACAGGACTAGCAGCATACAACATTGGTGGAGTAACATTACACGTCTCTTTATGCTCCAGATCGAACATGGGAGAACTGGAGAGTATAAGTAAACTGTCATGCGAGGTTGCATCTCAGCTCCGTTCCATGTTCACATAGATGCAGTTACTCATCGTTGACGAAATCAGCATGGTCTCCAATGTCATGCTTGCCTGTATTCATCTACGTCTACAGCAGATCTTAGGTACTGACAATGGAGTGCCATTTGGTGGCAAAAGTATACTTGTGTTGGGAGACCTTTTACAACTTGCACCAGTCAATGCAGAGCATGTATTTACAGCTCTAACTGGCAAGCAAGCTAAGAATATCCTCGGTTGCATTGCAGGCTATAACATATGGGAATTATTTACCTATGTTGAGTTGTCTGAGAACATGCGCCAAAGTGGTGATCTTGCTTACAAATCACTTTTAGATGAAGCTCATACAGGTTCTCTATCACCAGAACATGTTTGTATGTTAAATGATCGAAAATCACAGTACATAGTGCATGCATAGAAACAGCATGTAATGTCTTCAGTGATATATACTCTACTGGCAGACACAGGTGTGTCTTATGCCGCGACTAAAGAAATCGCTGAATTCAACAATCTAATTCTGCAGAGAAGAAAACCAAATTCTAACTCTGCATGCAGTTATTAAGTCGATGGCGTTATTCTTAGTCGAAGCTAGTAGCAAAGATGACTGAGCGACTAAGTGAACTGAAGTCAGATGTTTCATGAACAGCTGGCTAGAAGCTATTCTCACAGTTTGTAAGAATGCACATATCATGCTGCGGCGTAATCTAGATGTAGAACAAAAGGTATGAGTAAGCGGTGCCATAGGAAACATCATTGTCTTTGTCTACAATGTCCAGAAGACATATATTGAGACACTTTGCAGTGCACTTTGACAACATTCAGCAGTCTGTAGACATAGATCGAACCTCGTTAAATTCAGGTTTTCAAGGATGTCTATGTAAACGAACAGTTCCATTATGTGTTGCATATGCTGTCTCCATTCACAAATCTCAGGGATTGAGTTTGGATTCAGCAATGGTAGACATAGGTACAGACATTTTCAAGGATGGCATGAGCTACGTCACACTTTCACGTGTACGCAGCCTTTCTGGATTGCACTTCATTAGTATAGCACCTCAGAAAATATGAGCTGACAAGCGATGTATTCTTGAGTACAACAGGTTACGTACTCTACATCAGCCACAAATGTCTTTAATACCACTGCCTACATATCTGTCTGTCTCACACAATTCAGTCACAGCTAGAGGTAGCAACAAACAGCAAGCAACTTCAAAAGTGATTCAACAAAAAGAGTTCAGCAAAGGCCACAACTTCAAGTAAACATTCACAACCAGCAATTCATCAGAAATCGGTTGGTGTAGCTGCTGTACCAGTCTTTACGACAACAGCAGTAGAGTAAACTGTATGCTAACTCAGCTATGCAAGTTTTTCTACACATGCCACAGTTGTGCAGCAACAATATCTGCTTCACAAGACAATCCCTATCAAGCGCTTTGAAGCAGATTATCAACATGACTTCAGACCACTCTAACAATGTACAGTCACTAACACCACTCGACAGGTGTTAGCTACATATACTGGATGTAGTACATTTGCTGCAGACATACAGCAAGACACTACTGAGTTTATGATGGCTGTGCATAAACAACCTGGATGAAGCGGCACCCAATGCGGCGGTACTTCACAGTAACATATGTTACAAAATATGTATGTGTTTCATGTGGCAATTCACAGCGTGAAACCACACAAGACATGCTGTGGATTACTCTCTTTGTCCCTGAAACCAAAAGAGTCAAATTTCGACAGCTATTCACCAATGCTGAATGTAGTCATGCCTGTGGAAGGTGTGGAGGCAGATGCACTCAGTCCATACGTCTCAGGAGTTCATCTCAATATCTGTTGCTTATGTTGCACAGATTTGACCCCAATGGGCTCAGAGTTGATACTCCTATCACAGATTACACAGCTAGTAGAATAGTCTTCAACCAATCAGTGTTTGACACTCACAGTATAATCTATCACCATGGTCAATCCATGCATTCTGGGCATTACACCTCATTACTAAGGTGCAGAACTGGATGGTTAGAGTGTGACGACTCTACAAGCAGTTTTAAACAGAGACTGCCACAACACTTGAAAAATGCATATCTTCTAATATTGAAGAATTATGACAACCTTCATATTTCAGAAGAATAGGACAAAACATGTTGCATTTAAAAATGACTACTTTGTCCAAAAAACATTCATACCTCATTACAATGTTGTATAATGTGCAACTCTAAATAAACCATACAATTTCAACAAAATGGTATTCTAACAGAGACATTCCATACACTGTAACTTGTAAGATCTTGTGTGGATCAGTGACTACATGAAAATTGTTGTAGTGGCTTCAATCAGCACCAACAGTATTCACAGTCACTAGGAAACCATGATTACATGTCTATCAAGATTGTACATCTGAAAACTGAAGCCTTACTGCTCTCCTCCTCTGTACATATCTTTAATTATCCCTGTATCAACTCATGCATAACAACAAATTTATATAGGAGTTATAAAGTGTTACTCTTTGCAAACAAAGAAGTTCTCAATTATCATCGAAATTACTGAGCAACTTCTAACATTCAACAAACATTCCACTCTGTCACAAGTTGTCTACCAACACTTCCATTTGATCTTCTAATATTGAAGAATTATGACAACCTTCATATTTCAGAATAGGACAAAACATGTTGCATTTAAAACATGACTACTTTGTCCCAAAAACATTCATACCTCATTACAATGTTGTATAATGTATGACTCTAAACAAACCATACAATTTCAACAAAATGCAATTCTGACAGAGACATTCCATACACTGTAACATGTAAGATCTTGTGTGGATCAGTGACTACATGAAAATTGTTATAGTGGCTTCAATCGGCGCCAACAATATTCACAGTCACTAGAGAAACCATGATTACATATGTATCAAAGATTGTACATCTAAAAACTGAGGACTTACTGCTCTCCTCCTCTCTACATATCTTTAAGCATCCATGTATCAACTCATACATAACAACAAATTGATATGACTTATAAGCTGTTACTCTTTGCAAACAAAGAGAACTTCTCAGTTATTATTGTAAATAACTGAGCAACACTTCTAACATTCAGCAAACATTCCACTCTGTCACAAGTTGTCTATCAACACTTAAATTTGCCTATTGACTCTTGACATATAGAGAACATCATTCAGTCACCATGCAACAGTGTAAAACTATCATGCCTTCATGCGTAATACTAGTATTGTACACATGTAAAAATAACTACCTTTATTGATAATGCAAGAAGCTGAATTACACAACTGTAAATAAGAACCAATTGCACAATCTCATTTACTGACTTTTAAATGTGTTTGCAATTACTTGTACATAATATAAACATTTGTATTCAGGTGTACATTGTTAATAACTAGTTTGATACCTGTACTAAAAATACTAGTGTAACACTAAAGTACAAGTGAATGTTTTACATATTATTCAGCACTATACTAACTACATTTAATTAACCATAAGTTTGTTAAAAAATGCATTCCATGCACAGTTTTAGTATTTACAAGTTAAGAATTTACATAAAGCAATGTAAATTGATATGTCATTTGTTCATGTAAAATATTATATTTTTAAACTTGTCACAAAAGTAATTCTAACGTATATAAAAAATATTGACAATTGTAAATCAGACACTGTTACTGATCACAACACACTGCATACCTGTTCCTGACAATATTTATGATCGCCTCAATTGAGGGTCGGGTGGGAATTTTCCATTTGCGCCTAGTCAGTGACATATTATTAAATAACACCAATCAAATGTCACAAAACTAACATTTTTGTATATTGTATTACTTAGACAGTGAGCATATGGTTTTTTGCCCATCCCAGGAACATCCACATTAGCAGTCACACAATTACAACAAAACACTTGTTTATCATGTGTGTAATCACACTTCACAACCTACTGACATTGCCTTATTAACATACCACACAAGTAATGCACTACACATAATTACAACATACAACCATTTTAAAAAAAGCTACATTTTTTTACAAACTGCATTCACATTCAATAGTAAATATATAATGGAGCGCCACAGCTTCAGCCTGACTATTAGAATTCCAGGTCGAATGTCAGAAACTACTTCCTCACATAAAGAGTAGTGAGTACTGAAACATAACTAGAAACACACAACACCTGATTAGTTTACTATAATATCACATACTTACTCCAATCCATATTATACAGTTCTTATTATTCTTACACATTTACATATATGACAAGCAATGATTGCACACATACAAAGATTGTATTGTGAGACTGCTTCTGTTAACTAAATTTCACTCTTGATTGGACCTTTTCTCCATTTGACAAATTGGCAATTCATTTTTTCAAACCATAACCACCTGTGTCGACTCTTTACTTTAAATGCCATTATGACATAAAAATAAGTGTCTATGACTTAACCATACAAATCAATGTTAACTAATACTGCTACAACTATACCTCCATCAATTTGTTTGGTACCTATGACATACAGTCAGTATCACAGCATATGCAACGATGTGGGACATTGCATGTCACATTTGACAGAATTCCTAACAGTGTAAAAAACTCAGCAATGTACTTACTTTTCCTGTGCCTATGCAATCATTATTACTATACCAAGGTGCCACACATCAGCACCCAACAGGTCACAGCTGTGACTATACATGTACCATTCAGTCACTACTATGTGTACTTCAGAGTCTGACAAAATTGAGGTTTCTCATTGGCTGCAAACATCCTAACAACCTTATGTTAATCTTTTATTATCATACATGAAGAGGTTAACAATATACTGAACAAGGTTTAAAACTGTTTAAAAACATGTTTCATTATTATAGCAATAAGTCACTCCCAAGAATTGTGTTAATGGTCAGTCAATCACCCTGTAGAGACATGTGCCACTCGGCCACACCTCGTGCCACAGCACACCCCTAGAACATGATTAACAGACCATTAACATAACCCCTTGTCATGCCTTATTAATTAATTATAAAAAGGGTCTCAGAAACTGAGCTTTCTGACCTGCTGCAAACATTCTAACAGACTTCTGTAAATCTTTTATTTACATACATACAGAGGTTAACCATTTCCTGAACAAGCTTTTAAACAGTTTAAAAACATTTTTATAATAATAGCAATAAGGCATTACTAACGGCAATGATAATAGTCAGTTAATCGCCCTATCGGACATATGCCATTCGGCTACACCTCGTGCAACAGTACACCCCTTGAAGGTGATTAACAGACCATTAACATAACCCTGCATCTTGCATTATTGCTTAATTGAATTTTAATAACCGTATAGCCCACAAGTCCCTGGACATCCCTTTTCAGGGTGACCGTAAAAGCAAACAGTAGATCAAATAGAACACAATTGTACATATACAAGCTGAGGGTATACAGTATGCTTCACTTTACAAATACATCTGTGTGGTCATCTACACCTACAATTACAATATACTACCTAACTTTGTCTGACATTGGGTGCTCCACTGCCTACCCGACCCTGCTGGTGATGTCTTGTGTCATAGTAACACCAACAGCAATGCAAACAGAAGCGCTAACAGTGGCACATATGGTAACAGAAGTGAAAATGAGAGCATAAATGGCAACGTACACAGTGACACAGATGACAACGGTCTGCCACACGATGTATTAAATGGAGGTTTGAAATTCCTGCAAACATCCTAACAGTCTTATGTTAATCTTTTATTGACATACATGATGAGGTAAACCATTTACTGAACAAGGTTTAAGACCGGGATGCACATTGGTTGTCGTTAGATGTAACTCTCACCCCATCACGTGTGTAAAGCAGCAAAAGTATAGGAGAATGAGGTGAGAGTTAGAACCCACGATCCCAATGCGCACCCCAATGCCGGTTGGGGGGGTGGGCGCGGGGGTCAAAGGGTGATTTTCAACCCTAACAGCGAATTTCCTCACTTTTGTCACTGTGGAACAACCCTAACTAATGCATTAAACTGAGTTTTTTGCCTCTAATTTCCTTTCTTTTTGAGAATGATAACGAGAAATAATGAATGTAATGCAGTGGCAGGAGCCCCGCACTCCCACCACATGATGTCTTATGGCATACTAACAGGAACAGCAATGCAAACAGAAGCACTAACAGTGGCGCACAAGGTAATGCAAGCATGAATGAGAACAGAAAGGGTAACGAACACAGTGGAGTAGACGGGAACGTTGTGCCACGTGATGTCTTGTCACATAGTAACATGGTGCCTGTAAATGGAAATATCAATGGGCATGGTGACGCAAGTGAAACAGAAGAGAAACAGTACGGTAGACACAAATGGCAAAAAAGTTACAGAGACGCAATTGCAAATGAAAACGCAAAGGACAACACACATGGTGGCACAGACATCAACGGTAAGTTAAACGGCTACGGAACTGCAAGCAGAAAGGGCAACAATAACATTAATGTAAGCGCACAGGCTGGTTTCTTAAAGCAGCAGAAGTACAGGAGAATGAGGTGAGAGTTAGGACCCACGATCCCAATGCACACCCCAGTGCCGGTTGGGGGGGTGGTCGGGGGTCAAGGGGGGTTTTCAACCCTAACAGCGAATTTCCTCACTTTTGTCGCTGTGGAACAACCCTAACTAATGCATTAAATGTAGTTTTTTGCCTCTAATTGCCCTTCTTTTTGAGAATGATAACAAGAAATAGTGAATGTAATGCAGCGGCGGGGCGTGAGTTAGAACCCACGATCCCAATGCACACCAGTGCCGGTTGGAAGGGTGGGCGGGGGTTCGAGTTGGGGTTTCAACCCTAACAGCGAATTTCCTCACTTTTGTCGCTGTGGAACAACCCTAACTAATGCATTAAATGGAGTTTTTGCCTCTAATTGCCCTTCTTTTTGAGAATGATAATGAGAAATAGTGAATGTAATGCAGCGGCGGGAGCGTGGGTTAGGACCCACGATCCCAATGCACACCCCAGTGCCAGTTGGGGGGATGGGCGGGGGTGTCCAAGGAGGGTTTCCAACCCTAACAGCGAAATTCCTCACGTTTGTCGCTGTGGAACAACCTAACTAATGCATTAAATGGAGTTTTTTGCCTTTAATTGCCCTTCTTTTTGAGAATGATAACGAGAAATAGTG
This sequence comes from Neoceratodus forsteri, assembly GCA_016271365.2. NCBI lineage: Eukaryota > Metazoa > Chordata > Ceratodontiformes > Ceratodontidae > Neoceratodus > Neoceratodus forsteri. The sequence goes on from CM057452.1 coordinate 1,084,365,920, forward strand.
AATGTAAAAGGGCCCCGCGCTCCTGCCACATGATGTCTTGTGGCATACTAACAGGGACAGCAATGCAAACAGAAATGCTAACAGTGGGGCACATGGTAACACAAGCGCAAATGAGAACAGAAAGGGTAACGCACATGGTGGTGCAGACCGGAACGGTCTGCCACGTGATGTGTTGTCACAGAGTAACATGGTGCCTGGAAACAGAAATGTCAATGGGCATGGTGACGTAAAGTGAAACAGAAAGATAAACAGTACTGTAGACAGAAATGGCAAAAAATAACAGAAACGCAAGCGCAAATGAAAACGCAAAGGATAACGCACATGGTGGCGCAGACGTCAACGATAAGTGAAACGGTACGTAACACCAAGCGGAAAGGGCAACAGTAACAGTAATGTAAGTGCACAGGCTGGTTTTCCCCAAAACCTGCATAGAGAAAGACAGTGAGTATAAAGAATGTATGCATAATAATGGGTCTCGGAGCAGAAAATGAGGAGTTGGAATACTAAATAGTGTATATCTCAGGAACCATACGACATAGAAAAAACATTTTAAAGTCATATTATTTACAACTGTCCTGGCTAATTTGGTACTTAGCCCCCAGATGAAAAGTCTGTATCCTGCACTGTTTCCGAGATAAGGGTCCTGAAAGGCACGGCGAACGCCGTAATGTTATCCTATGGGAAAAAAAGAGAAGTTCGGAGCACCATAACTTTGCCTCCCTGTAATATTTTTTCACCAAACCACTGAAAGGCACATTTGTGGGCTGTTGGCTGTCTTCCTTCCAAATTTCAGGAAAAAAGACCAAACCATTATTTTGCAGCAGGGATCCAAAGGATTTCTGTAATGCGTCGGGCGCCGTAATGTTATCCTATGGGAAAAAACATCAAATTTGGAGTGCTGTAACTTGTCCGCCGTGTAATATTTTTTCACCAAACCACTGAAAGGCACATCTGTGAGATTTTGGCTCCATTCCCTCCAAATTTTAGCCCAAAACTCCTAACGGTTCTTTTGCAGCGCAGTGCCAAAGAATCGCTGTCACTTTCCCACAGATGGAAAACTACTGTCGCAATTTGCAAAAGCTTTCGCACGAAACTTCGACACTTTCGTGAGTACGAAAGTAATTTGCGAAAGTACTTTTTCCAGAAATTTGAAAAACATATTTCTGGGGTGTTTTACCACAAAATAAAGACATGGCAAGCATCCTCAGGGCCCGACTAGGTGAATACAAAAAGAATTAGGTTGCTAGAGGGTCTCAAATTTAAATGCCAACCATTTTTCTGATCATCAACTGAAAACAAAATGGCCGATTTGCAAAAGTAACAGGCCCATTTGCGAAAGTAAAAATGCATTTGCGACACTGTCGAACTTTTTGTTAACTTTTCCCATTGACTTATACTGGGAAACTGTTTTTTGAATAACTTTTGAACTGTTAAATATTTTTTCACCAAATCTTCAAAAGGCACATCGGGAACCCCGGCCACACATTCCCTGAAGATTTTGGGCCGGTCACGCAAACCGTACAACCTGTAGGTGCGACCATAGAATTCCAGAAAAAGCGTAAATGTGCACAGATCACACTTAATAACTCCACAGCCGTATATCCAACTGGTACAAAACTTGGTAGATCCCAAGGCCTATGGTTCTTGATCATGTATTCCAAATTTCAGGCAAATCCGTCAAACGGTTGCAAAGTTATTAAGGTACAAAGATTTGGGGTTTAACATAGAAATGGCTCCTCTACCATAATATATATAGATATATATATATGTATATATATTCTATGCAAAAAACTGTGTTAATGCATCATTTAGGGTTATAGTGGAAAAAGTCAGGAAATTAGAACATTAGGGTTCATCCCTACCCTCAGACCCCATACCCCATCCTCCACAGACTAATAGATGCTGGGGTGTGTCCTTGGGGTTGTGAGGCCCAACTCTCAGCCCATTCCATGTGTAAGCAGGTTGACATGCTACAGTAAAGGAGAATGGGGTGAGATTTAGGCCTCACAACCCCAGTGACACACCCCAGCATCTGTCAGTCTGTGGAGGATGGGGTATGGGGTGTGGGGGCTGGGGGGAACCCTAATGTTCTCATTTCCCGACTTTTTCTGCTTTAACCCTAAATGATGCATAAACGCATTTTTTTTTGCATACAATTTCCTCACTTTTTGAAAATGTGTAATATAAGTAGTAAGGTCCCCACAATCCCACCAAGTGACCCTTTACTACATAACAGCATAACAGCAGGTTGCCAAATAGTATTGATGATTACTGCATAACAAAATACATCTGGCATAGCTGTACAGCATCCCTAAACAGCAATGAACCCTTGGAACACAAATGTAGCAATATGTCACGAACCGTGAAACCTACAAAAAAAATTCCACTGCAGGCGTACTGTGCAGTTTAAAATCTTGTTCCAGCAGCATACATCACCTGAAGGTGATGTAAGCCGCCAGTAGTGAAAAGTCTGTATCTCGTTTCATTTTTGAGATAATGGCCCAAAGCTGATCTAAGCTGCCAGGTAGCGAGAAGTTTATATCTCACTTTGTTTCTGAGATAACTGCACCAGAAGGCATGACAGAGACCTCAATGTAATCCTGGGATTTTCCACTTCTTTGAGTGCACCATGATTCTGGGACTGTATATCCCACCGACACAAAAAGTTTCACAACCAAAGATCTGTGATGAATCTTTCTACATCCCAAATTTCAGGCAAATCACACAAACGGTTCAAAAGTTATTAAAGTGCAAAAAATGAACTTTTCAAATTTTGCTGTGGTGTAACTATGGCCCTCTTTAATTTTTAAACACCAAACCTATGAAAGGCACATCCGTGGCACTACATCTTCCTACAGTAAATATTTCAGAGCAATAGCACCATCTGTAATCCTATCGGAAGAATATCAACTACGTCATTTAATAGCTCCACAAGCAATTAATTTCCAAATACCTAAATGGCACAGTTCACATCTCTAGGATACCCCATCAACACCCTGCACATTTGAAGCCAAAAGACCAAACCGTTCCCGAGATATGCAATTTTAAAGTTTTTAAAACCTTTAAAAATTCTTCTTTCTCAAGAAAATCTTCGGCTGAGAGCTTCAGCCATGAGGTAACAAAATCTTAGGATGTGAGCGGCCATCTGGTCATCCCAGTTTGAGCCATCTGGTCTTCTCCATTGACATCTGATCAAGAAAATCTGGTTATCTGGTCGTCCCCTCACAAAGCAAACTCATGAACAAAGAACTCTCACGACCAAAATATTTGCAGGCTAACAAACGAAGATCATTAGCAAGCTGGGAATGAAGATTTTAAAACTTCAAAACTCTTTTTTGACACAACTGAAGGAAACCAGAGGCATGGATTAATAGAGGGGAGCCCCTGAGCTGAACCCATGCCTCATTTACTTCAGAAGTCACCTGTGAGGTGAAATATTTGTTTTTTTCCAGCCACAAACTGAAAACAAAATAACGAACCTCATGGCAGATAAATTTCTGATGGCTGAAGATTTTTCAACTGTGAGCCTATCAAAAACTTTGTTAATGCATCACTTAGTGTTGTTACTAAAGTGGCAAAAGTAGGGAAATATGTCGTTAGGGTTTCTAACACTAACGCAATACCCCCACCCCGAAGACACTGACAACACTGGGGGTGTCCTTGGGGTCATCAGCCATAATGCTCAACCCATTCTCCTATACTGTACCCATCTCAGCTTATTTATCTACAGAATGGGGTGAGCATTAGGGCTGATGATTTTCCATGATTTTCCTTATTGTACTGTGGGAGTGCAGCATCCTTGGCTGTGCACTAATCCCTCCTTAGATGTGTGACCAAATTATCAGAATAGCTATCGTATTACCCCAGTACATGCACCCAATACAGAAAATTTTCAAATCTCGGGCAAAACCTTCTGTGCAACTGCAATGCCAGTCTGCACCACAGGCACAAAAATACATTTTGGCAAGGATTTGAAAAATGACAGCTATGGCATACATGAGGGGGTGTAATAAGAAGTCTGTGTTGAAAATGTGGGTTCAAATTATTTAAAATAGCCAAAGTTATGCATGCACATAGCGAAATTGCAATGAATGGTCATAACTGCCATCTTTGCCTATTTTGACCCCAAAAATTCAACATGGCCTCCTTATGACCCCACCTTATATACCTGGTACAGAAAAGGTTCAAATCCCCACCAAAACATAACTCTGCACAACTATATGTCATTCTGCACCACAGTTGCAAAAACATATTTTGGCCAGGATTTGAAAAATGACAGCTATGACATGCCCGAGGTGGGGTAATATGAAGTCTATGTTGAAAATTTGTGGTCAGAATATTTAAAATTTCCAAAGTTACAAGCATACATAGTGAAATTGCAACAAATGGGCATAATGGTGGCATTTTTACATATTGTGCTCCCAAATTTCAACATAGCCACCTTATGAATCCACCTCATGAACAATATATAGGATAGTGCATGGGGGAACAGTTGACAACAGGGCTATTCTTTCACTGAGTTGGCACTATGATGACGGATTACCTTGAGAGCACAGTTCGAGAGGTAATCCGTCATCATAGTGCCAATGAGGTGAAAGATTAGCCCTATTGTCAACTGTTCTCTGTGCACTTTTCTTTATAGTGTATGGTGGAACGTCATTTTTTGTGGAAAAAAAAAACAATCACTACATCATATTTCTGCTTCTACTTGGTTACTAGAAGGAAAAACATAACTTTACATTTTTTACGTTTTCACGCTTAACATTTTCACTGTTTTAGCACTTTAGATTTTAAACATTTTAATGATGAACATTTAAACTTTTAAAACACTCACATACACACATTTACTCGTCATTGTCTCTCAGGAAGCCATGTAGCTGCTGTATGTCATTTCTCTTTTTTTTTTTTTTTTTTGCCGTTTCTTTTATTTTCCTGCTCGAGGATGAATCTATCCCACTCCAAAAGTGGTTTTGATAGTACTGCCGCAGACATTGCTGCTTACCCTACGTGTTCTGTCTATGGAGTGAGCCCTAACTGTCAAATGGTCCTCGAGGACATAGTTTGTGACGTGGGCAGTGCAGTAGAACAAAAACATCATTCTGCTGCTCTGGGAATGTCACTAATGTGTGACTACAAGGTTTCGACAATGATGGATTTTGGTGGAGAACGACATTCCACCATACATTACATGATTATATTGTATGGTCATGTGCAGTTGTTTATAGAAAACCATACACTGTAAAAAGTGGTTCTGCTTCAGTAGTGACACAGCTACTAATGCAGAATGACTTTTGATTCTGCATTAGTAGCTACATCATAATGCAACCTGCCTCATCAGCACTGATTATAGGACGGGGTCAGTTGAAGTGTTGTGTACATAAACTGGATGGTGATCCTAAGACAGTGAAATTTGGGTTGTGGACAACAAAGGCTGGCTCCCTCTAACATAAATAAGTAAACAAATGTGTTTTTGAGACCATACACTATAAAGAATAGTGTACGGGGCCCCAAACACAACTTGGCTACTCTTCCTCCTTGTGTTTCCAATGACGGCAGAGTGACCTCTTGAGCTTTACTGTTGAGGTCATCATCCATCATTGAAAACACTTGAGGGAAGAATTGCCTTGTTGTTTATGGGGCGCCATACACTATTCTATATGTTACTGCGCAAATCCCATCCGAAAGGTGAAATCACCAAGCAACCACAAAATCACCTTTTTGCAGGAGTTGCATAATGACAGTTATATCACTCAAGAATTGGGATCCCAAAAGGCTATGTTGTAAATTTGGGGTCAAAATGTCAAAAAATGGCTGAGTTATGCACCAAAGTTGAAACCCTCATTGAAATACATTGAACCACAGTTACCTTATTTTCTCATATTGCAGTCGATGGCTCCAGCAGCAAGACATGTCTTGAATCAGGGAGTAGATCTCAATTATGGGACCAGTTCAGGTGAGTGAGGGTGTGTGGGGATGTTCTGGGGGGTGTGGGGTGGTGGCTGCTGAGTGGAAGGTGGGGTGGGGGTTGATAGCTGATCGGTGAATGATCACCTATTTTTCACAGTTTTAAACAAATGTAACAATGCAGCTAAGTAGCTGTAAACCAGGATCCTGGGCTTGAACTTTCTGGTAAACTCTCAGAAGAGTTCATAGTCTAAGGAGTGTAGAGAATAAATGTTTCTGTTTTCTGATTAATTGATACACAAGACATTTTAGAAGTATTGTATTCTGGATCTGACTTTGTAAAACAGAGTAGGAGATCAAGCCATTCTGTTTCAATTTGGGATCTTTTGTAGTGACAGAGTAGATGGAACTTACAGGTGTGTTGTTTTCCTTTACATAAACTGTGTACAAAGATTCAATAAAATGAGTCAGGTTGTCATTTACACCCAAAATTTGAACATTTAATGGTCTGTGTTGTTACAAGTGGAGAGATACCAGCACCCTTGGCTGTAATGGTGATACTGTATTCAGAAACCGATCTCCTAGTCCAGTATATCATCTCTCACTAAACTATAGTGTTTCCTTTTAAGTGAATGGAATATTGGAAGAGATCTTGCAGTCCACTTTGACATTTTCCCCAGAATCCTAGTCTGCTAAATTAAACAGTGTTATGACAGTTCCAGTAGGGGAATATTCTTGAACTAAACTAACTGAAGAAGTCCTTTTGTTATCCCTGCTGTAGTGTCCTTTTCTGTTCAGCCTAAAAAACACTGATGACAGAGGACAGGCAATATAATTGTACATCCAATACACCACAAGACTGGTGAGTAGCGACATTGATTCAAACCAGTATTACAGAAAAAATATCTAGGGACCATTTTCTTTTTCACAGGTTATTCCTTAATGCGAGGGTGGAGGGGTGTCACTAGACTCCAGGATCACAGTTAAAATGATGGTGATGGTGATTAGAGGGTGGGCTGCCACTAGATACCAGGGATCAAAATAATAATGGGGACAGCAATCAGAGGGTGGGGGTGACACTAGACACCAGGGATCAAAGTTACAGTCATGGGGATGGTAATCGAAGGGTGGGGGTGCAACTTGAAAAAAAAACATAGAGGATGGTTTTCTTTTTTTCAGGTAAATGAGAGAATCTGTGGGTGGGGTGGTACCACTAGACACCAGCTATATTGCTCAAATCATGGGGACGGCGATCAGCAGGTGAGGGGCAGTGTCACTAGACACTAGGGAAAAATTGTGGAGCAACAGGGACCACAATCAGGTGGGGGGTTACCATTAGACACCAGGGCAAAATATGTGAAAGGGGGAATGAAAATCAAGGGGGGAGGTGGTACTAGACATCACAGAGAAACAAAATAAGTCAGAGGATGGGGATTGGAGGGTTGGGGATGCCACTAGACACCAGGGAAACAAAAGAAGAAAGGGGATGGGGATCTGAGGGTGGAGGGTGCCACTAGACACAAGGAAAATAGAAGGAAAGAATTCTCAAGTGCAAAAAAAGGATCCTTTTTTGTGATTCATTATACAAAAAAGGATCTTTTTCCATATAACATTCACAAAAAAGGATTTATAACAGTAAATAAAACACATTTTTAGGGCATATTTGTAACACTGAAGTACAGATTACACCTAAGGCAGTCCCAGTCAGCCAGCTAGGTGTGTTGGTCTCTCCCCAGGATATCATTTTTGAGGCTTTTGGGAAAACACATTTAAGAAAAAACAGAAACAAAATGGCAACAAATGAAAAAAGAATTTTCCCATACAAACCAGGATTCCTTTTTCATTTCATACAGCTATATTTTAGTGCTTACTGAGCATACTCAGAATGATTCATTTTTATTTTGAAATTGCAATAACTTAAAATGGCATATTACTTTTTCATCAGACGAGCAGAAGGCACATCTGTGGGTTAGTCACTTTCTGCCCTGAACATTTCAGATCAAGATTCCAAACTATCTGGGCTGTAGGCAAGTTCAAAGAAAATCCCAGCAAAATCAGTGAGCGACAAAATGCTTTTTTCACCTATCTGGATCTCGGAAACGGCACATCAGACCAGAACATAACTTGCCACATCCAGAGGTTAATGATGGCTGACAGTGCATGCCACTTTTTATGCAAATCTGTTAAACAGTTGCAAAATTATTAAAGTGTAAATATTTGAGTTTAACATTGAAGTGCCTACTCAATCCTAACTGTAGGAGCGTGACTGCTACTATGTATATGTATATATGTGTGTGTGTGTATCTCTCTCTCTCTCTCTCTCTATATATATATATATACTATATAAATATATATATATATATATATATAGATATATATATATAGAGAGAGAGAGCATAGATATATATGTTCATTGCAAAAAAATGTTGTTAATGAAACAATTAGGGTTAAACTGACAAAAGTAGGGAAATGCGGTGTTAGACTTTCCAACCGTAACTCCCCACCCCCACCCTGCAAGTAGCAAAAAGAAAACAAATTATGGTTTAGGCTATCCTGAGTCTTGGAAAATCAGGCCTGGGATCTTCCTTGGGGTTATCAATCCTAACACTGACCTGGTTCCATCAGCAAATAAGTTCAGATATGCAGACTGTATGAGAATGCGGTGCACGTTAGGGTTGATAACCCTAGGAAAACCCCAAGCCTGATTTGCCAATACTCAGGATAGTTTAAACCAAAAAAAGTGTTTTCTTTTTTGCTGCTTGCAGTGTGGGGTTGGGGTGTTAGAGTTGGAAACCCTAACACCACATTTCCCAACATTTGTCAGTTTAACCCTAATTGGTGAATTAACAAAGTTTTTTTGCAATGCACTTCCTTATTTTTTGAGATAATAGAATTGTATTGTCATATATGCAGGTCCCCTTGAAACCTGTGTGAACACATCCATGTCATTACAGAAGCGCAGGATCCATGAGGACCCTGCCAGTGCTGAAGCTAAAGGGGGGGCTGGGGGACAGTCAACCCTCTTGGCTGCCCCAATGTGAGTGGTGATGCTCCTCCACCATCTTTATTCATTGTTTATTGCCCATTGTGGAGCCCTTGATTGATTGAATGGCTTCCCTGGCTCCCAGACCTGGCTCCACCACTGGGTTGTGTGCCTCTATGCATCCATTTATCCATATGTGTATTTGGGTGTGGAAGCACAGCACCCTCCAGGCTCTGCAATTCTGTTCCTTCAGAAAATAAATTAATGTACTTCCTTGTATTTTTTTTTGCAGGGCTGGACCATTTTCAGTTTTTATTTCTTAGGAGATTTGTGTTATACTACTCATTAAGACCTTTATGTTGATATATACATTGTCTGTTAACTCCAAAGATTGACAGAGTTACAGCTTGTTAAAGTTGCAATGTTATCCTATGGGAATTGTAATTTTTTAAATTTCTATACTTTTTTATATGGCTCCTAAATAGCTTTTTTTTTGGGGGGGGGGGTTATGTGTTACTAAAATTGGCTTTTCCCATCAATCTGTCTGCCTTCAAAATGCTTTATGCTTGTGCTGTCAAGGAGTCCCGTAACTGCTTCCCCTAATTTGTTGTCACTGGTGGGTGTACATTATATGGTGTCCCTGGATGGTGCATACGGGCATCTCCACTTATCTCTATGGCTTCTCTTCCCCCTCCCTATACATTTTTTTGTGCTTCATGGTGTCTTGTCAGGATGGCCCCAATCTGCTATTCTGGTCTGTCGTCTAATGGCCCTATTGATCAGAGGATCTCCCCTTTATGTTCCTTGGCTCGTGCATTTGTCCTATGTCTGTTGCCTTGAACCTTCACAGTACAGAGGGTTCTCATTATGGTTATGTCCAGCTATCTACTTTAGCAATCTCCCCAGGATATCATTTTTGAGGCTTTGGGGAAAACAAATTTAGGAAAAAACAGAAACAAGATGGCAACAAATGAAAACGGAATTTTCCCATACAAACCAGGATTCCTTTTTCATTTCATATAGCTATATTTTAGTGCTTACTGAGCATACTCAGAATGATTTATTTTTATTATGAAATTGCAATAATTTAAAAATGGCATATTACTTTTTCACCAGACAAGCAGAAGGCACATCTATGGGTTCATCACTTTCTGCCCTGAAAATTTCAGACCAAGATTCCAAACTATCTGGGCTGTAGGCAAGTTCAAAGAAAACCCCAGCAAAATCAGTGAGCAACAAAATGCTTTTTTCACCTATCTGGAACTTGGAAACTGCACATCTGACCACAACATAACTTACCTCATCTAGAGAGTAATGATGGCTGACAGTGCATGTCACTTTTTATGCAAATCTGTTGAACAATTGCAAAATTATTAAAGTGCAAATATTTGAGTTTAACATTGAAGTGCCTACTCAATCCTAACTATAAAAGCGTGACTGCGACTATGTATATGTATATGTGTGTGTGTGTGTGTGTGTGTGTATGTATGTATGCATGTATATATATATATATATATATATATATTATGTCCATTGCAAAAAAATGTTGTTAATGCAACAATTAAGGTTAAACTGACAAAAGTAGGGAAATGTAGTGTTAGGGTTTCCAACCCTAACTCCCCAACCCCAACCCTGCAAGTAGCAAAAAGAAAACAAATTATGGTTTAGGCTATCCTGAGTCTTGGAAAATCAGGCCTGGGATCTTCCTTGGGGTTATCAACCCTAACACGCCCCCTGTTCAATCAGCAAATAAGTTTGGATATACAGACTGTATGAGAATGGGGTGCACATTAGGGTTGATAACCCTAGGAAAACCCCAGGCCTGATTTGCCAAGACTTGGGGGGGGGGTGTTAGAGTTGGAAACCCTAACACCACATTTCCCTGCTTTTGGTGGTTTAACCCTAATTGGTGAATTAACAAAGTTTTTTTGCAATGCATTTCCTTATTTTTTGAGATAATAGAATTGTATTGTCATATATGCAAGTCCCCTTGAAACCTGTGTGAACACATCCATGTCATTACACAAGCGTAGGATCCAGAGGGCCCAGCCAGTGGTGAAGCTAAAGGGAGGGCTTGGGGGCAGTCAACGCTCTTGGCTGCCCCAATATGAGTGGTGGTGCTCCTCCACCAACTTTATTCATTGTTTATTGCCCATTGTGGAGCCTGTGATTGATTGAATGGCTTCCCTGGCTCCCAGACCTGGCTCCACCACTGGGTTGTGTGCTTCTATGCATCCATTTATCCATATGTGTATTTGGGTGTGGAAGCATAGGGCCCTCCAGGCTCTGCAATTCTGTTCCTTCTGAAAATAAATTAATGTGCTTCCTTGCACTTGTTTTTGTAGGGCTGGACCATTTTCAGTTTTTATTTCTTAGGAGATTTGTGTTATACTACTCATTAAGACCTTTATGTTGATATATACATTGTCTGTTAACTCCAAAAATTGACAGAGTTACAGTTTGTTAAAGTTGCAGTGTTATCCTATGGGAATTGTAATTTTTTAAATTTCTATACTTTTTTATATGGCTCCTAAATAGCTTTTTTTTTTTTGGGGGGGGGTTATGTGTTACTAAAATTGGCTTTTCCCATCAATCTGTCTGCCTTCAAAATGCTTTCGGCTTGTGCAGTCAAGGAGTCCTGTAACTGCTTCCCCTTATTTGTTGTCACTGGTGGGTGTACATTATATGGTGTCCCTGGATGGTGCATACGGGCATCTCCACTTATCTCTATGGCTTCTCTTCCCCCTTCCTATACATTTTTTTATGCCTCATGGTGTCTTGTCAGGATGGCCCCAATCTGCTTTTCTGATCTGTCGTCTAATGTCCCTATTGATCAGAGGATCTCCCCTTGATGCTCCTTGGCTTGTGCATTTGTCCCATGTCTGTTGCCTTGAACCTTCACAGTACAGAGGGTCCTCATTATGGTTATATCCAGCTATCTACTTTAGCAATCTCTTTACTAACTTCCTTGCTGGTGCTCTAAGCACCTCTGGACTACATCCTTTCCCCTATGTGTCCTCCTTGGTCATTTAAGCCATTATTTCCAGTGCCATTATAAACAGTACTACTGTTGTAATTCTTGTAGATTTAATCTTATTTTATTTTGTGTACATTTATTCATAGTTTATTGCCTTTTTGCACTTGCTACTTGATGAATGTTGCTCATTATCTACCTTGCTCAAATGTTGCATTATGTTTATTTATTTATTTATTTATCAAGTCATGTTAATTTATTAATAATTTATTAATTAATTTATTAATTAATTTATTTATCTGGCCATGTTAATGGTTGATGGATCCTCAACCCTTGACCCCAAGGTGATGGCAAACATCTTTAACACGGCTTTTTCAGACCTTAGTGCTGTTCTACCCCATGACTTTTTCGAAATTGGGGCCTACTCCCCAAATACCTCAGCCCCTCAGTCTAACCATCCCCTCTTCTACTTCAGGAAGGTAAGGCTGAATGAAGCTCGCCGCTATATTACTGCAGCTATCTCTAAATCTAGATCTAGTAGCGACACCTTAAGCTTCTTTTGCTCACCCTCAATGAGGTAATTCATCCATTAACAAAAATCCTAAACCTCTCTCTCAGGTGTGGAAAATTCCTGAACCTATGGAAAACAGCCACTGTGACACCCATCCATAAAAGTGGGGACAAGACGATTCACTCAAATTATCGCCCTATCTCCATACTGCCCCCACTCTCTAAGGCACTTGAGCGTATCATGGCTGATCAACTTACCGACCACTTGGATAAATACAGTATACCTTGTCTACAACAACACAGCTTCCAGAAAGGTCACAGCACCACCACAGCCCTTCTTGAGTTCACTTGAGCTTTGCACAAATCCCTTGACAACGGCCTTCATTAGGCCATTTTCACGACTTCCAAGGCCTTCGATACAGTACACCATGGATTATTAATACACCAACTACTGAATGCCGGGCTATCACCTGACTCTTCTCTCTAGTTTAAAAGCTACTTAGAAAACCGGTCACAGAGAGTAAAAATTGCGGACGCTCTTACTAACACCCTGCCTGTTCGCTAGGGTGCCCCACAGGTATCCATACTAGGACCCCTCCTTTTTAGCCTTTTCTTAAACTCACTCCCTTACCACTGCTCTGAGAAGATCATACTATATGCCGATGATGCTGTTGTATTCTCCACTCACAAAGATCCTGCAACTCTTCAACACAACCTTCAACTTGGTTTCAGTTCTGTAGAGACATGGTTTCTTAATCATAAACTGGTCCTCAATGACAAGAAAACCAAATCTATGCTCTTCTGCAGCTCTCATAACCCACACAAGCTACACCACTTGGCTATCTCCACCACCCAGGGGAACACTCTAGATCAGGTGGGGTCCTTCAAATACTTAGGGATACAGCTGGACCCTAATCTCTCCTATGGACTTCATGTAGATAATGTAGCTAGAGCTGCTAATACACGGCTTGGTCTTCTCTACAAACACAGACCTCATATCATGCCAGAAGCTTTGAAGGTTGCAGTCCTGAGCTCTGTGATCTCTGTAATAGACTATGGTCTCATCATTTATGGCTCGGCCACAACCACAACCCTTAGATGCCTCTCAACTACCTTAAATAAAGCATGTTGGCTCATCACTGGTGCTCACTGTCTCACCCACACATGTGACCTGTACACTCAGACCGGCTGGCTCCAACTATCAAACCGCATAAAGTTTCTCACCTGCTCCATGGTGAAAAAAATCTACCTTGGCCTTGCACCTTCTGGGGTCTCAACTCTGTTACAACACCGAATTAACAAATGGCACGTTAGGAGATCCACGCTACAGCTACTGAAAGTCCCCCACTGTCACACTTCACAGGGACAATGCTCTTTTGCTTTTCGAGTGCCAATCTGGTTCAATGGCCTCAGCCCAACCATCTCCTCTGCCCCAACTATTGGTATGTTTAAAACTAGGCTCCAGGACTATCTCACTACCAACAGCTCCTGTAACTGCCCAACTTAACCTTGTTTCTCCACTTCCCTTTCTGCTCTAGTTGTCCCCTCCTCCCCTCCTCACTGGATTCTACCCTCACATCTTGGTATACCCAATGCTGCACTTTTCACCCTCTTGCCACCCTTCCTACATTCCTTCTCCCCCACCCTCTTCCCTCTCCCTATGACTCTGGCACTTCTTATCAGTTGTCTATTTTCTCTGACAAATGCCGCTGGCTGCCTTGTTACAATGATACCCTTGAACTGTATTAATCTGTGCTCTGTTTGCAATGTCCTCATTGTTGTAATGCCTGTCTTGATGTTCCCCATAATTTGTATTTCTCTGATGTGGAACCTTTGTAAAAGAGCCATGGCTCAAAGGTATTTGTAATCCTAGACTTGATAAATAAATAAAGAAAGAAAGAAAGGGAAGTGGAGAAACAAGGTTAAGTTGGGCAGTCACAGGAGCTTTTGGTAGTAAGATAGTCCCAGAGCCTAGTTTTAAACATACCAATAGTTGGGGCAGAGGAGATGGTTGGGCTGAGGCCATTGAACCAGAGTGGTGCTTGATAAGCAAAAGAGCATTGTCCCTGTGAAGTGAGACAGTGGGGGACTTTCAGTAGCTGTAGCAGGATCTCCTAAGGCACCATTTGTTAATTTGGTGTTGTAACAGAGTTGAGACCCCAGAAGGTGCAAGGCCAAGGTAGGATTTTTTTGACCATGGAGCAGGTCATAAACTTTATGCAGTTTGATAGTTGGAGCCAGCCGGTCTGAGTGTACAGGTCACATGTTTGGGTGAGACGGTGAGCACCAGTGATGAGCCAACATGCTTTATTTAAGGCAGTTGAGAGGCGTCTAAGGGTTGTGGTTGTAGCCGAGCCATAAATGATGAGACCATAGTCTATTACAGAGATCACAGAGCTCAGGACTGCAACCTTCAAAGCTTCTGGCATGAGGTGAGGTCTGTGTTTGTAGAGGAGACCAAGCCATGTATTAGCAACTCTAGCTACATTATCTACATGAAGTCCATAGGAGAGATTAGGGTCAAGCTGTATCCCTAAGTATTTGAAGGACACCACCTGATCTAGAGTGTTCCCCTGGGTGGTGGAGATAGCCAAGTGGTGTAGCTTGTGTGGGTTATGAGAGCTGCAGAAGAGCACAGATTTGGTTTTCTTGTCATTGAGGACCAGTTTATGATTAAGAAACCATGTCTCTACAGAACTGAAACCAAGTTGAATGTTGTGTTGAAGAGTTGCAGGATCTTCATGAGTGGAGAATACAACAGCGTCATTGTCATATAGTATGATCTGCTCAGAGCAGGGTAAGGGAGGGAGTTTAAGAAAAGGCTAAAAAGGAGGGGTCCCAGTATGGATCCCTGTGGGACACCCGAGCGAACAGGCAGAAAGCAAAAGAGCATCCGCAATTTTTACTCTCTGTGACAAGTTTTCTAAGTAGCTTTTAAACCAGAGAGAAGAGTCAGGTGATAGCCCGGAATTCAGTAGTTGGTGTATTAGTAGTCCATGGTGTACTGTATTGAAGGCCTTGGAGAGTAGAATAAGTTCAGCTTTGGAAGGATTGAGAGTTGATAAAGTTTAGGACATCATTGAATCCATGTTTAGGGTCCCTGGGTGGGATGTATATGGAGACAATAGTCAGGGCTTTATGGTTGGGACCTAGGATGATTTTTATTGGCAGAATCTGGGCTGAGGCAGAAAGTGATGGAGTTGCTACAGGGTGCCAAGACAGGGAGTCTTTGATATAGATTGCGCAACCACCACGCAACCACCACCTTTTTTGGATATCCGGTCCAGCCTGTGGACATTGTAGCCCTGTATTGTTACTGCTGAGTCAGGAACTTTAGGTGTCAGCCAAGTTTCCACCACTGCAAGGATGTCAGGGTTGTGTTGGCATATGAAGGCTTGGAGTGCATCCAGCTTTGGTAGTAGGCTGCAGATATTAATGGTTGCAAGGATAAGGGCACCTGGAGTTTGTGTGTGGCCTGAGCTTCTAGGGCCAGGATTGGGATGGACGCTGCCTAAGATGAGAAGGAGGAGGGTAGGAGTTTTAAGGAGCAGAGTCGCAGCTTTTTGAGAGATAGTTTTGATTGTTGTTTCCTGGAGTAGAAGTTGCAAGGTTCCAGGTGGTGTCCCATATGGACTGCAAGGTGGTACAGTGTAGAGAGGTGGCCACACTTTTTGAGAGTAGTGGTCAGGTTAAGTAACCAGGAATATCCAAATGGTGCACCAAGCACAAGACTTGAGTGGAAGTGGAGAGTTCCCTTGGAGTAGCAGTGGAAACCAGAGTAGAGGGTAGCGGGGGTGGGGTGGGGTGGCTAGGACCAGGGAGAGAGAAGAGGGGGGGTAGGCTGAGGAGGAGGAGAGGTGAGAGAAAGGCAGAGAGAGCCCACATGGCTTATGTACTAGATAAAGAGATAGAGATATAGCCCTCTAGTGGTGAGAGGATATAATCTGCTAATGGAAAAGTCAACAAAAAAAAAGCTCTAAATTCACTTCTAATATCAACTCAGAACTTAAAATGACTGTAAGAATTAAACAAATTATTAAACCATAGCACATAAATTCAACTAGAGACATAGAGGGAGATACAGTAGTTAGAGTTGTGTTCAACAGGAGATAGTGTCGGCCACTTGGAAATCAGCTTCCATTGGTACCAAATCCAAAAGTCAGGGCTAGTACCTTGCAGTACAGAGGATTTCTGAAAAACTGTTTAGGTTCCAGAAATTGAGGGGTCCGTGGCCTGGTCAAGGCACGCTGGATTCCCTACAGTACAGAAGATTTCTGAAAAACTGTTTAGGTTCCAGAAATTGAGGGGTCCGTGGCCTGGTCAAGGCACGCTGGATCCCTTGCAGTACAGAGGATTTCTGAAAAACTGTTTAGGTTCCAGAAATTGAGGGGTCCGTGGCCTGGTCAAGGCACACTGGATCCCTTGCAGTACGGAGGATTTCTGAAAAACTGTTTAGGTTCCAGAAATTGAGGGGTCCATGGCCTGGTCAAGGCACGCTGGATCCCTTGCAGTACAGAGGATTTCTGAAAAACTGTTTAGGTTCCAGAAATTGAGGGGTCCGTGGCCTGGTCAAGGCACGCTGGATCCCTTGCAGTACAGAGGATTTCTGATGTTCAGTCATATTTTTTATTGATTTCCTTCCCTATATTTTGATGTTTTGTATATTGCCCATATCCATCTTGAGAATGAGTTCTTCTCAATGGTGCTTGCCTAGATAAATAAAGATTTGATTGATTGATAGATTGATTGATTGTTACTATTGTAGTTCTCATAAGACTGCTACTTTGATATACAGGTTGTCCTATAACTGCATATATTGATGAAGTTATGGCTTTTTAAAGCTGAAATGTGTAAAAAAACTAAGTTCAGATTCTTTTTTTCATATGAAGGGATCTTTTTGTAAGGATTGTGTCATTCATATGAAGAAAGATTGGTTCATTTAAAAAAAAAGAATGTGAAAAAAACTAAGTCCAAATTCTTTTTTTCAAATGAAGGGATCTCTTTTTGTGAGGTTGTGTCGGTCATAAGAGAAAAGATTGCTTCATACGAAAAAATAATGTGAAAAAAACAACAGCCCCTAAGTCTAAATTATTTTTCATATGAGGGGAGCTGTTGTTGATACTAATAAAGATTGCTTCATACATAAAAAGAATCTGAAAAAAAATCTAAATCAATTTTTTTTTTATATGAAAGGAATTTTGTTTTTTCATTGACTCTGTTCTTTTTTCATATGGCCATACGAAACAAGAAATTTGGGTCCCCAAAAAGATTTTAAAATGCGTTAAAAACACATTTCTGGGTGACTTTTCCAAAAACTAACTGCAGAGTCCAGCTAAGTGGGTCCTGATTAGCAAGATACATGTGTTGGTGTCTCTGAAGGCTATCATTTTTATGGCTATAAAAAAAAATCTGAAAAAAAAAACCAGAAACAAGATGGCTGCCATGCAAAAACAAATTATCATGAAAAAAGATTACCCTCATATGAAACAGAATAGTTTTTGTATGGGTCAGATTCTTTTTTGTTTGATACAGCTACCCAAAAGACTGCACTGAGCATGCTCAGAACTGCAATTTCAAAACCTGATAACTGGAACAGATTAATACTTTTTCTCCAGACCAGTGAAAGGCACCAGAGTAGCCCAAATACTTTCTGACCTGCAAATTGCAGAGCAAAATGCTAAAGAAATACCAGGGCACTATGTGATGACAAAAATCAGCAGAACAACACCAATATTTTTCACTTTTTTTCACTATCCAAATCTTGGAATTCACACATCCAACCAGAATAAAACTGGGCAAGTCAAGAGACCAAGACCCCAAAATCATGCATGCAAAATTTCATGCACATCTGTTGAACAGTGGCAAAGCTAATAAAGTTCACAGTTATGGGTTTAACATTAAACAGCCTACTCAGACCTTACTATAGTGGCACAGCCATGCCACTATAATATATTCTTTGCAAAAAACTGTATTAATGCATCACTTAGGGGTCAGGATCGAGTGACAAAAGAAGGGCAATGTGATGTTAGGGTTTCAACCCTAACAACCCTGCCCCATCCCTGCAGAAAATGTGGAGTGGAGTCTTCCTTGTGGTTGTCAAACCTAGTGCTCAGCTCAATGAGGTAACAGAAAAGTTGAAATATGGGAGATCACGTGATGCCTTCTGCCTGAGTGGATGCCCAGTAGCTCAGCTCTCATCCCATCCCTCCAAAAGGCTTCTATTTTAGCACTTTTGTGACTGAAATTAGCTAATCTAGCTACTGCTGATGCCATCTACTGTCCAGAGAAAGCAGTGATTAGCTTCAGGGAAGTAAATGAACAACGTTGGGTAAGTTCAGCAATGGAGGCAGAAATGCACCAGGCCCTCCTGGCCCATACGCCTCCTCAGACACTAGATAAAGCCACCAAGAGGTCTAAAACACAGCCACGACCTCCAACAAAAATGCAGCGTCAGCTAATAACTCTACTCCTCTGTCTGAGGACAAATTTCTAGCAGAAATGGCCCCTATTAAGGAAGCCTTCCTAGAGTTTGCTTTCAATTTAAAAAACATCCCGGCCGACCTAAAAGAAACTAACAAGAAAATCTCTAATGTGTCGGAGCACACATCTTTGTTGGAAGGCTGGCAGACCAGGGTGGAACCAAAGGTTGCGGTACTATGGCAAAGATTAAGCAAAATGGAAAGTAAGCTGGAAGACCTTGAGGGGAGAAATAGGAAAAACAATATAGTGATTTCTGGCTTACCAGAAGAAGCCGAAGGGACCTCCACTGTCTTGTTCACCCAGAAACTCCTGGAGAAAATAGCAGGCCCTCCACCACACGGTATCGTAAACCATGTGGAGCGGGCCCATCAATCTCTAAAGCCTTGACTCCCTCCCAGTGCCAAACCCAAGCCACTCATCATCCACCTCTTAAGTTACATAGATCGGCAGCATATCCTGGTGAAAACCAAGGAGCTTCAGGAGATATGATGGGAGGATGCCCAACTGAGAGTTTCCCAAGATTTGCCAGAAGCCACCAGATAGAAATGTGCTGAATATCACAAGTTTGTAACAAAACTAATCACTGCTGGAATTCGGTTCAGGATGCACTACCTGGCTAAGTTGTTATTCCAGTACCAGGGTAATTGGAGATCTTTCGAGAATGCGGAGCAGGCAGCGGAGGAACTGCCCGCCATGTTCCCCAACCAGTTTACCCATCATTGAGCCAGTAAAGGGAAATACAATAATTTAGCAGAACACTGTTGCATCCTGAAGTATCACAAGAAAGTTTGCAGTTGACTATGTATACCTGGTAACATCTTACTCATTCTTTAATTTTTGGTTGGCAATAAGGCGATTTACTCTTTTCTTGCTCTGGTGCCTGCTGGTACAGAGCAGCCCTCAAAGGTTACACTCTGATGTCAGCCGAAGGAAAATCTGGAACACCCATAAATTTTTTTCACTTAAATTACCTGCTGGTTGCTGTTCCCTCATGGAGACATCACTGAACCATATTTCTGCCCCCCATATCCAGTGATTAGGTCTGCTGGACTGTTTACAGATTGGTCCGATTTCTATATCTAGCTCGTAAGCTTCTCTTCCTCTCAAATGTGCAAACTATCAGACTACTCGAGTGTGTGCAGTTTCGTACAAGGATTACTGCTCAGTCATGCAAATGCCAGATTTGATCTCATTCAACTGGAGACCGGCTTGTTATTGGAATATTGACCCTGAGTTTATGACTTTATAGTTGGTTATTCCCCCACCCCATCCTTTTAATTATCCACCCCCTCCCTTCCCTTCCCCCCCTTTTCCTTTTATTTTTCCTTCTGTGCCTACATATTATGCCTCCATGTACATTGGGCATGCAAGGTCCTAACTCAAAGTTGTATTGG
This sequence comes from Neoceratodus forsteri, assembly GCA_016271365.2. Taxonomy (NCBI): domain Eukaryota; kingdom Metazoa; phylum Chordata; order Ceratodontiformes; family Ceratodontidae; genus Neoceratodus; species Neoceratodus forsteri. Next base: position 1,084,386,165 of record CM057452.1, read on the forward strand.
ATTATCATGTGGTCCTTCAGGCTTTACTAAAATCATTTGGGCTCATAATACTTTAGGATAATGCCTATCAATAAAATAATATTACTAGGTTACTACCTCCCTCCTCTTTCTCTCTCTCTCTCTCTCCCTGCCTTATCTACAGCATGATGCCAATCCTTTAGGATAACAGAGGACCAACACTGCTACCTGGTTGTTACATGTAACGAGTATATAGTTGACAGTTTCATTTGGTGCATACTAGTTTGTTAGTCTCAGTACAAAATTTATTAGAGGAACTTTTGTCTGTGCTGGGTATTAAGAGTACATTTACTTATACTCTTTGATGAAGTATGGACCATATGCAGGGGGTTACCCCTGAAGAGTTTATTATTTCAAAAATGGTTAAATGTTTATGCCTTTTGGGAGGGATGGTGGGTGGGCTGGGATGCGCTATCCTGGCTGAAGCAATCATGTCTTTGCAAGTGGGAATTGAGACTCCACCACCATTTGCCCAGTATAGGGCTTATGTTTCTCAAATTGGTTATGAGAGGCTCAGGGTTATGTTTTTTGGGGGGTTTCTTTCTGGAGTGGTGGGGTTTTGAGGTGGGTGGGGGGACTTAAAAGGGTTCTAGGGGAAGGGTACTGCCACAAGTAACACAGTTAACATCTATATTCCCCTTCTGGATCCCATTATCTTCCTCAATACTGGTTTCAGATTTCTTGCTATACAGATACAATGGCTGGTTGCAATTTTTGTACCTGCAACATCAAAGGGGCACAAACTCCAGTTAAAAGGATGAAGGTTGTGTTGCATCTCTGCAGTATCCAAGCTGACATAGTTTTCCTACAGGAAATGCACCTTCTACTCACCCAGGTGCGTTACCTTCGTAGGACCTGAGTGGATCAGGTGTTTGGCTCAGGTTTCAATTCCCATAAAAGGGGAACTGCCATCCTAATTGCCCGCAGAATACTATTCTGCTTACTACAAGAAATATCTGACTCAAAGGGTCGTTATGTCATTTTAAGGGTTGTTTTAGGTCAGTCAGAGGTTATCCTTGGTTCCATTTATGGGCCCAACTCCAATGACCCAGAAATTTTTGTAAACCTATTGTCTACATTAACTCCCTGGTCCACTACCCCGATAATTCTTGGAGGAGACTGGAACTAGGTCCTATCAAATAATCTTGATAGATCGGGCCATCCTAGACTATCATTGTCACCAGGTCAAAGAGCCTTACTTGAGCTAATGCATTCATTAGGTTTAGCAGATCCCTGGAGAATAGCTTATCCAGATAGGAAGAAATACTCATTCCAATCCCTCCCTCACCACTCAATGTCTCATGCAGACTATTTTCTAATAAGCAATGCTCATTTCTCTGGGGTTACATCAGTCTTTTATTCCTTAAAAATTTTTTCAGACCATCATACTGCCCAGTTACTTCTAGACATTACCCCCAACATCCAAAGAGATAGACTTTGGAAAATTAATAATCAAATCTTAAAATCTGAGGATCATATACAGCACCTACAATCCTTCATTTCTAATTTCATGACATATAACTCCTCATCCATGCCTAAAGCTGATGTCTTATGGTGCTCACTAAAATGCACCTTAAGGGGAGAATTAATACGCCTAGCATTGAAATGCAAAAAACAGAGGGAGCAAGCTCCTCTCTTTTTGATCAGATCACAAAAGCTGAGGCAAATCTTTCAGTCCTATCTCCTGAGAAGGACTGGGAAAAAGCTGAGTCCCTTCAGGCACAGTACGACCACTTACTGGCTGAAAAGGCTGAATTTTTCATGCTTAGATCTAGAATATCCTATTTCGATCAAGGTGAAAGAGCGGGGAAGCTCCTAGCCCTTTGGCTTAGGTCCCAAACATCCAACAGGATTGTTACCTCCCTTTACTCATCTACAGGCACTCTCCTCACTTCCCCAAAGGACATTTGTGAAGCTTTTAAGGATTTCTACGCACGTCTATATACTCCAACCAGTTCCTCCTCCCAGCAAATGCTGGACTCTTTTACTAGTGATATCAAACTCCCAACACTGCTTGCCTCTCAATCTTCTAGTTTAAAAGCCCCTATTGAAATAAAAGAAGTAATTGAGGCCATTGACTCACTTTCACTGGACAAAGCCACAGGCCCAGATGGATTTTCCTCCAAATTTTACAAAGCCCTTAAAGATACAATAGCGCCTATCCTTCTAAACACATTTCAATACCTCCACGAAAATGGCATCTCTGATATTTCTCTAACCAAGGCCACCATAGCGGTCCTCTCCAAACCTGGTAAGAACCCTTTATTTGCCCCAACTATAGACCCATCTCCCTCATTATTGTGGATTTAAAAATATTGGCTATGATTCTGGCGTCAAGACTGGGCCGTGTTTGGGACTCATTAATTAGTGCAGGGCAAGTAAGATTTGTTAAGGGCCGTCACTCATCCAATCACCTTAGGAAACTTGCTGACCTATTTTCTGTGTCCAAGGATTCTTCCACTTCAGCTGCCTTAGTCTCCTTGGATGCAGAAAAAGCATTCAACAGAGTATCATGGGATTATCTATTTTCTTTACTTCCCAAATATTGTATTCCTCAAGAATTTGTAAACTGGATTAAAATACTTTAATCTTCCCCCTCAGCATGTGTTCAGTGTAATGGGGTACTCTCCACACCCTTTACCTTGAAACAGGGGACTCATCAGGGTTGCATCCTCTCACCTTACTTATTTAACCTCTTTCTAGAACCACTCATAAGACAATTGAACTCCTCTCCGTTAATTTCAGGCATCACAATAGGGAACACAGATAATAAACTCTCCACATATGTGGATGATATTCTACTGCATATCTCATCTCCCTCTCAGTCTCTTCCTGTGACATTTGCAATACTTTCCCAATTTTGGCACCATCTCTAACTATAAACTGAATCTCAATAAAACAGAAGTCTTCCCTCTCAATAAATGCTCCCAGAGACTAGAGGTAGTAAATTTGGGTCTACAGTGGTGGTCGGATAAATTTAAGTATCTGGGTATTTATCTCCGCTCTTCCCTCAATATAATGAAAAAGCTGAACCTTGACACCATCATAAACACTATAAAGGATGACACCAAATGCTGGTCTCAGTTACCTCTCTCTCTCTCTCTCTCTCTCTCTGGGGTCATATGAGCATAGTAAAAATGAACAGATTACCCCATATACTATACCCCTTGCAAATGTACAACTGGGCCCTGTCAAGTTCATGGTTCTCTCAAGCTCATAAAATCATAAATTACTTTTTGTGGGCTGGGAAAAAATCAAGAAGAAATTACTGTAAGCTTACCCGTGAAATAATAGATGGTGGCCTACAAGCTCCTAACTATTACTTATATTATCTGGCATTACATCTACCAGATTGAGGCACTGGATACTCCCATCAAGTTACTCCTCTGGCACTCTCTATCCTCCTCTCTGGCTTGAAATTGAGAAATCCCTATGCTTGGCACAAGATATAGACCCAAAGGCCCTCCCCTTCTTAATCAAAAGGAACCTTTCTAACAAGCTGAAAGAGTGTCCATTAGGTACCCTGCTGCAATCACACCACCAATTTAATACTCTTCTTAAGACTGCAGGTTATAGAGATGTAACACAACCTCTTTTCAATAACCCTAACTTCCTAATCTCTGGTAAACCTCTCGAGTAAACCCTCTTTTGGCCTAATATGGGAGTTGAGAGGATTGGTGAACTAGTTAGCAATCATAAACTGATGCGATTCCAGGATGCCTGTACTCTTTACTATTGGTCTCCTACTCACGTATTCAAATACCTGCAAATCTCCCACATGCTATTGCAACATTTTGGCACTGGGTTGTGGACTAAGACTTTATCATCTATCCTTGCCCCATATGTTAACTATCTCTCATCTGCTCACTTAATAACATATTCTTACAAGTTCTTGCAAACCACAGTTTCTGGACTAGAAGAACAAAGATGTTATTGGTGGGACCAGTCACTACCAACTTCTACCTCCCCCAGATACTGGCCAGGAATCTGGAAGCATTTATATAGATACATTAAATGGGACAGGTATAGATACATACAGTATAATTTCAGATTAACCATAACCTATACTACACCCCAGTCAAGCTACACCTGATAGGTTCCCTATTATCTAATCTTTGTACCAAATGCCTACAGTACCCTGGGGATTTGTTGCATATGTTATGGTCATGTGAAAAGATCTCTCCATTCTGGAATTTCATCAAATCCCATCTGGATCCGTTACTATCTCTTTCAGATAAGTTAACTCCTGAGGTCTGTATTCTAGGATATTACATGAATCTTCAGGGCCGTACTCAAAGATCCCACCTGGCATTAATCTCAGCATGTGCCAAAAAGGTACTACTCAGACACTGGGTGGATGCAATTACACCTTCTCATGCTGATGGTATAAATAAATGAAGTTTACCATACAGGCAGAATGTGTAATAGCTGGTGTGACCAATAGAATGGAAAAATACAAGCAAGTTTGGGATCCCCTCATTAGCCTGTTGCTAATTCAGCCTAACCAAGTAATTTCCATTACTAGTATCCCTTCTTAACTTAAATTGCCTTTTCTATTGTTTTTTTTTCTAAAAGGTCCACAGGACCAATACCACAATTCATGTAAGATTATAACCTTGTGGCAGTGTGGGGAGGGGCTGGGGAGGTTGGGAAGGTTGAGGTATGGGGTTGATTGGGGAAGAGGGAGGGAGGGAGGGTGGGGTATAGGGATCAGATCACAAATTCTTTTGACATTTGCTGTCACCTCATGAAGATAACATTTGTGCCATAAATACATGAAATCAGTGATGTATGACCTTTTTGCTTATTTGATGCCTGTCAACATTGATAAGAAAATTCAATAAAGTATATTTAATAAAAAAAAGAAAAGAAAAGTTGAGATGTGATGTAGACAGGTACATATGTTTCATGAGTGCATAGAATGGGGTGACCGTTAGACTTGACAACACCAAGGAAGATTCTACTCCTTATTCTCTTCAAGGGGTTGGGCAGGGGTGCTAGGGCTAGAAACCCTAATATCACATTTACCTACTTTTGTTGCTTTATTTTAAACCCTAACTGATGCATTAACACATTTTTTGCTAAGAATTTCCTTACTTTTTGAGATAGTCTAATCATTTCCTTATATGCCTGTTAGAGTGCAGGGGCCTCCTGGTCCTGCGCTCCCATCTGTCCATAGTTTTTGAGATAGAGTAATCGTATCCTTATTTGCCTGTGGGAGCACAGGGGACCTCTGGGCCCTACACTCACATTCCTCCATAGATGCATATATGTATGTTGCTGTGGAAGTGCAGGACCCAGAGGGCCCTGCACTTCCATTTGTAAGACAACAGCAACCAAATTGTCAGCATAGCCTTCCTATTACCCCACCTCACATACCCAGTACTGAAAATTGTCAAATCCCCACCAAAACATGATTCTGTGCCACCTCAATGTCATTCCACTTCACAGGTGTGAAAAGACAGTTTGGGCAGGACTTGGAAAAATGACAGCTGTCACATTCATGAGGTGATGTAAAACAAGGCTATGTTGAAAACTTAGGGTACAGATATTTAAAAATTTTAAAGTTATGAGTGAGCATAGCAAAATTTCAACAGATGTTCATAAATTTGCCATTTTACAAATTTTGACACCAAATTTTCAACTTAGCCTTCTTATGACCCCACCTCACAAGAACAAGAGTGGTGAGAATTTTCAAATCTAACCCAAAAGGTGTTTTCACCAGTTAACTGGATAATCGCCTTTTGGATGGGACTTGCCTAATTCCACCACCATTGTTCAAGAGATGGGATCCCAAGAAGATCATGTTGAAAATTTGAGCAAAAAATATGGAAAAGTAACAGTTATGCATCATATTTGAAAACCTCATTGAAATACATTGAACAACACTTAATTTAGTTTCTCATATTGTAGTTGGCGGTTCCAGCAGAAAGACATATCTTAGATGGCAGAGTGGATATTTGCCTGGTTAGCTGTTCTGGTGAGTGAGGGTGTGTGGGGTATGTGGTAAATGTGGGGGGGTGCAGGGTTGTGGGTGCTCAGTGGGAGGTTGGGTGGGGGTCGGATCAGTGAGGGATCTTTTTTTAACAGGTAAAAAGAAAGACATTGAGGGACTGTTTTCTTTATTTCATATGGGAATGGAGATTGGGGTGCCACTAGAGAGCAGGGAAACAGTGGAAAAATATTGGCCAGAGATCAGAGGGGTGGGGGGTGCAACTAGACACCAGGGAAATAATAACAATAGGGGACAGCAATCAGTGGGGTGGAGGGGTGCCACTAGACACCAGGGACATATTAACAATATGGGGAACACAATCAGAGGGGTGAGGGTGCCAGTAGACACCAGGGAAATATTAACAATATGGGACGGTGATCAGAGAGTTGGGGGGTGCCACTAGACTCCAAGGAAATATTAACAAAATAGGGAAGGCAATCGGAGGGGTGGGGGGGGTGCCACTAGACATCAGGGAAATAATAACAATATGGGATGGCGATCAGTGGGGTGGCAGTGCCACCAGACACAAGGAAAATATTATTGGGATGGCAATTGGAGGGGTGGGGGTGTGCCACTAGATAGCAGGGAAATATTAACAATATGGGGATGGCGATCAGAGATTGGGGTGTGCCTCTAGACAAAAGGGAATAGTTAAACAATTACGAGGATGGTGATGGGAGGGTGAGGGGTACCACTATACACTAGGAGAAGATTTTAGTTCATATGAAAATTTTCATTTTAATGTCCATACGAAAAAAAAACAGAAGCAAGACATGAAAAAGGATTTCAAATCTAACAAAAAAAAACAAAAACATTTCTAGGTCATTTATCTATGTGCAGAATTCACCTAACAGACTCCCAATAAGTAAAATAGGTGTCTGGTCTCTCTGCAAGGTGTAATTTTTGTGGGTTTTGAAATTGTTTAAAAAAATGAAAATAAGATGGCGGCAAACATAAAAGGATTGGTACTATATGAAGAAGGATTCCTTTTCCATGTCAAACAGCTATCTTGAAGTACTTACTGAGCATGCTCAGAACTAAAATTTCAAAATTAACTTTGAAACAAATTAATATTTTTCCACCAAACCAGCATAAGGCACATCTGATGGCCCTTTCTACCCTGAAAATATCAGACCAAAATTCCAAACTGTCTGGGCACTAGGCAAGTTAAAAAAAAAAAAAAAAAGCAATTCACCCACAAAAATTCACTTTTTGCCCTATCTTGAACTCAGAATTCGCACATCCAATCAGAACGAAACTTGGCACTTTCAGAGATCTACCCACAAGACAATGCATGCAAATTTTCGTGCACATCCATTGAACAGTTGTAAAGTCATTAAAGTGCAAAAAATTGGGGTTTAACGTTAAACTGCCTTCTCAGTCATAACTATATTGGCACTAGCACTCCGTTATTATTGCTATAGGGGATATGTGATGAGTGGGTGTGTAATACACTAGCTATCCAAATGAGTGGAGAGTGACCTCGGGTAACCTTATGAGTGGTGGACCATAGTGGAGCCATGAGTAATGGTTATTGAAGTCACTTTCCATGAGTTCAGATATATAATGTTTTACATGCCCCACCTATCACATGTGATTTATACAGTAGGGGTATTATTGGTATTGTGTTGTTTTCTGCTTGGTTTTGATGTTTTTATGTTGGACTTTGTTGTGTTTCTCCATGTGTTTCTTCTTTGTATGGTGTTGTTCTGCAGGTCTGCTTCATTGTTATGAATGGATTGTCATTCGATGTTGTGGTTGGCTGATTGTGATGTAATAGGCTGTTCATTAGTTCATTTTTCCGATTTCTTTAATGTTTTTTTCTTGTGTTTTTTTGGTTGGCTGGTTGTGATTTTGGAGTGCTGTTATTAGGTTGTGCAGTGATGTTTTCCTGGAGGTCTGTGTTGCAGGTTGTGCTATAACTGCCTGGTGTGGTTTTGTGGGCAGGTTTATCTGGTGGCAATGAATGTGAATCAGGTCAGAGGCTACATGTGGGAAATGTGTTCGCTTTTGTTTATCACTCTTTCACATTTCCTGTGATCGAATATCTAGGAGCATTTATTTTTTTTAGAGTTTCATTTGGGATTTTTTCTCATGTTGTTGAGGTGAATATGTGAATATTGTCCTTATTTTCTGTCAGTATTTTCCTTTTGGCAGCAATTAATGTTATTACAGGGATGCTTCACTATTTTCGTATTTGTTATGTTTGCTTGCACGCATGTGCAAGAAACATAGTGCCATCATCCGAATTTTCGGAGGTGTGGCAGCCTTCTTCCAATTCAGTCAGTGTATTTGCAGGCGTGGCCACAGTTCTCCAATGCCTGCTGGAGCTGTCTATGACAGCAGTCCAAAATGCAGTGGAGTACAGTTGAAAGGGGGAGCTACGCTTCAGTGAGCAGCGATAAGATATCGCCTGCTCATGTCACAGCTCCCCTACACACACACACACACACACATGCATACGCATGCATACTGCATGCACTGCTTCACGCACACTGTGTAGCCAATGGGGTGCCCAATCCCGTCGGCTGTGCTGTGCCCCCCAAAGCAGGTTACATATGCCACACTGGGTGCCCACCCCAGTGTGGCCACACTCGATAGCTCAGCGGGGTGCCCAATCCCCACTAGCTCCACTGGTCCCGAAGTACAGGGTGCCACGTCAGAGCCGAACCCAGCATGGCAACAAATGCTATTGCCGGCCGGGTGCCCAATCCCCATCGGCTCCGCCCCCCACCAGCCATCCTTGTGCCTCGCTGAGAGCCCACCCCAGCATGGCAAACTTCCTGTGTCGTCATTTAAAAACAAAATACCTGAAACTTAAAAGCGGTCCCTCGCTGTCTCTGCCCCCACCCATGCCCACCCACTGTGCACCTTGCCTCCCTACACCCCCCTCACCCCATACTTACCTCTGGACTCCGGCGCAATGATCTTCGGTGGACCAGGAACATGTCTGCACTCTTCAAAGCCAACCACGAACTGAGGAAATGACGGTAAGCTGTATAATGGGATAAATCGGGTTTTTTCAACTTTGCCCAATAGAGGTTCTTCTCCTTCCCCTTCTTCTGTGAATACTGGACAAAAATATTTGTTCAGGATTATTGCTTTTTCTAGCTCCCTCTCCTCACACCTACCTTCCTTGCTTTTTAACCTCACAGTCCCACCCCTGGTCGTCTTCCTTTCACTAATGTACCTGAAAAATGTCTTGTCTCCTTTCTTAATTGCCTGGGCTATTTTTCCCTCCATTTGCGCCTTTGCACTCCTGATTGCTTTCAAAGCCTCCCTCTGCTTTTCAAGATACAGTTCCCTGTCTTCCCCCTCTGTGTTTCCTTGTATCTCCTGAAAGCTAGCCTGTTCTCGCTTACTTTCCTGGCTACATCCTTTGAGAACCATAGTGTTCTTTAGTGTTGCTCGGATAGTGCCTCTGTGGATCTGACTGTGATCTGTCGAATAGCGGCACTATCCGAGCAGGATCCGATCTGGGATCCAGTCGAATTTGGATGCTGGATCCCAGGTCGGATCCCACATTATCCAACATATGATCCAGGCATCTGATGTCAGATAACACAGGATTTGACCTGCATCGGAGGGGGTCAGATCCGTGGACGGATAGTGCTGCTATCCAACCAGATCATTATCCTGCCAAATGGCAAGTATTTTGTGGTATCCTAAATACTAGGATACTATCCGAGCAACACTAGTGTTTTTTTCTTTCTCTTTGTTTTATTTGTTTATTTATTGGTATAATCAGAATTACAACCCTTTGAGTCAAAGATTTGTTTCCAAAGGCTCGTCAGAATAGGACACAGACATAGACAGGTACAGATTAACAGGTAATCACATAATTAGGGAGTTACAGGAGTTTCAGATTTCACAGACAGGCAGATATTTACAGGATATACAAGAGTAAAATGCTGCATGGCTGCTTTACAACAGATAAGTTGAGACAAATATTTTATTACATAGTTCAGAACCAAGGCCAGAGTAGAGCTTTATGCCTACAGCCAGTATTTTATGGCATTTATTTATTTTACAGGTGGGTAATAATATTAGCCTATACAATGATGTAGCTAGACAGTAGTTAGTGCAACCAGAAGTTAGGTGGCTGAGGAGAGGCAGTAATTTGCAGCCTGAGGGGCTTTGTCAACAAGGTTGTAATGTAGTGGCAAGCCACCAATAAGGGCTTGTATGAGAAAAGGAGCACAGGCCTAGTTACGCACAGCTGCAATGCAGTGCGATGAGCAGGTGGTTCCTGAGGGCAAGTTTGAAAGCACCTATTTTGTGGAGGTTAGTGATCATGTCTGGGAGGGAGCTGAACCAGGATGGGGCCCTGTAGTAAAATAATCTTTGAGTAAGTGATGTCCTGGCTGTAGGTATCAAAAAGATGGTCTTACAGGTTCTACATGTAAGGATGGTAGTGGATGCACATTGGAGGGAGGAGGTCAAACAAGGGGGGAAGAGACTTAGAAGAATTTTCTTAGACAGGAGAACAGTCTGATAGTGAATCCTCTCCTTGAGGCTGAGCATGTTGGCTGTGGAGTAAAGTGTGCAGGTGTGAGTACACCTGTCTACACCGGTCAGGAACCTGCAGGCCTTGTTAATAGGTAGATGAATTTTATTCAGAGCAGTTTTGTCTGCTGCTGCATATATCAGGAGTCCATAGTCTACTAGGGACAGAATTGAGGCGGTGATAGCTAGCCAGAGTGCATCGGGGGGAGGCAGTCTTTGTGCTGGCAGAGTAAACCTATTCGTAAGTTCTTAGCAGAGCAGTGGGTGTTGATGTTGGAGTGGAAGGTGAAAGCAGAGTTGAAAGTGATGCCCAGGTATTTGTAAGAGGCTACTTGCTCCAGAGGGTGTTGTGTACTGGGCAGAACCTGCAGTGTGGAGTTTCTGACTTTGCTGTGATGGTGGGTCAAGAGCATGGCTTTCGTTTTCTTCAAGTTGATAATTAAAGGAGTAGTCCACCCAAAACTTGCAAAAAATATATGTTGTGCAGAGTGTTTTCTTTGTATGTGAAGTTCTAGTGTTTCCTTCCCTTTGACTGCTATTAGGAGTTTTTCCTAAATTAGCCTGCTAGCTTTATGCTAGTTTTATGACCCCTGGGGATCTTCATCTGAGACAGCTTAATTGTTTTACTTGTTCCCACAGTGCATCTTGTCTCATGTGACAATGATATAGCAGAGACCCAACATTCAGCACACACATGCCAAATCAACTAAATATCTTGGAAGCTTTATAAGCTGCACAAAAATTACCAACAGCAAAGTTCTTCAAGACAGTAAGACCTTTACAATGAGGGTAGTCACTAAGCTGAATTCTATAGATTTTAAAATATAGCCATCTATACTGCTGTGAACTGATTGTAAAACAGTGCCTTCTGCTGAGTTTATGGTCTCTGCTACATTACTGCCACATGAAACAAGGTGCATTGTAGGACAAAGAAATACAATAAGCTGTCTCAGATGGAGATCTCTAGGGGTCATAAAAAAGTACCCTAAAGCTAGCAGGCTAATTTAGAAAAACTTAATAGCAGACAGATGGAAGGACACACAATAACTTAACATACAAATCAAAACACTCTGCGCAACATATGTGTTTTGCAAGTTTTGGGTGGACTACTCCTTTAACCTGTGGTCAGAGAACCATTGTTCTATTTGGGTTAAGGAGTTCTGGAGCATGGCTTGCAGGGCAGCTGGGTTTTGAAGTGATGCCAGGATGACCGCATTGTCCACATAGAGCAGCACCCTTCCAGCACAGGCGTTGTGAAGTGCATTGAAGTAGAGGCTGAAAATGAGAGGGCCCAGGATGGAGCTCTGGGGGACTCCAGAGAGAACAGACAGTGTGTTGGAGAGTGTGCTATGGATTTTAACATACTGGGACCTAGAGGACAGGTAGCTGTGAAACCAGGCTAGGGGCCTAGGGGAGAGGCCTAGTTCATAGAGGGAGTCAAGCAAGAGGGGATGTGAGATGTGCCGAAGGCCTTGGAGAGGTCAATTTACATAGCTCCAGCAAGGTTGCTGGAGTCCAAGGCAGAGTGGATGAAATTGAAGAATTCTAATAGGGCAGTTGTAGTGCTGTACCCAGATCAGAACCCATGCTGCTCTTTGTACATTATGTCATATTTGTCTAGGTACTCTGTAGCTGCACTGCCACTGTTTCTTCCAATGCTTTTATGTGGGGTTGGGGGGAGTATAGAGATTGGCCTGTAATTGCTTGGGGAGGTGCAGTCACCACCTTTGAGTATGGGTGTGATGACTGCTGTTTTCCAAGCAAGGGGAAACTGGCCCAGACATAATGAATGATTAAGGAGATCAGTGAGTGAGAGAAGGACCACATCCAGCTCCAGCCGAAGGAGTCGGGTGTCCAGTTGGTCATTGCACAGGCTGGTGCCATTGAGGGCCTTAGCTAAGTATGGTCTAGCTTCATGTGGGGGAATTGTGTGCAGGTAGAAAGGGGGTCAATGGAGGTTGGTCAATTGGGAGGGTGGGGCAGGGTCAAAGAAACTATTGGGGAGGACTGCACTGAGGTCAGAGAACACGATGTTCAGGCAGTCCGCAATACTTTGTGGGTCAGAGGAGATGGTGTCATTGACAGTGAGTGAGGGGGAGATCAGTACTTGCTATTAAGTTCTTTTATGTTATCCTTGACTTTCCGGGCAGTCCTCCAGGAGGATGCGAGTGAGGTTCGGTTATGTTCCACTTTGGCCATACGGGTGGCCCATGTGCATTTATTGCGCTTGGCGTTGTACGCTTGTCTGTCAGCCTTCTTACTGAACTCAACAGCTCTGTGCCAAAGAATATCCCTGTGCTTCAGTTGTTGGATAATGGATGGGGTGACCCAAGGTGCATTTTGCTTCCTGGTATGGGTTGTGGTGAGAGGGCAAAGTGATTACAGGCCTTGTTAAAAGAGCTGGTGAAGAAATCTAGCACAGTGTCGATGCTTGCAGTATGGGAGATGTGTGACCAGTCTGTTTGGGCAAGGAACCACTTGAGCTTCTTGAGGTTACCGGGGCGGAGGCATTGACAGAAGGTGGTCCTTGGCCTGGGTTTGCGGGTCTGGGCAGACCATGTGAACAGGACTGGGGAGTGGCCACTGAGAGAGTCTGGGAGGATTTTTATGTCCAGGACTTTGTGGGGGTGGTTGGTGATGATGACATCCTGGAGGGTGCTAGTTCCACTAGTGGGGTTATGTCTGGTTGGTAGGGTGACATGCTGGGACATATCCAGGGCAGTGAAGGAGTCCCTGGTTTGGGAAGCTGTACTGGCAAGCCAGTTGATGTTTAGGTCTCCAAGCAGGATCTGCTCAGTCTTTTTAGGTAGGCTGGTGAGGTAGTCAGTGAATGAGAGAATGGCTGGGGTTTGATTACGGGGTGGAACAAAGACAACAGTGAGGAACACTGGGGACCTAGCAGGGTCTAGGGTGATTCTGAGTGAGAGGGCTTGAGCCCTGTGCTCGAGTTTGGGCACTGGGAGAGCATGGCCCATCAAAGTGTCATGCATTTAGAATGCACACCCACCCCCGCGCTTGCCTATCCAGTCCTCCCTGAAAAGTATGTAAGCAGGGAGGGTAATGAAGGAGTCTTGGATTGATTTTGACAGCCAGGTTTCTACTAGGGCTAGTATGTTGGGTTCATGCTGGATAACCCAGCATTGGAGAGGTGCCGATTTCTTCAGCAGGCTGCAGAATTTTAAAGACCCTACACGTAAGACGGCTGCTGTTGGCAGTTGGGTGGGATTTGGAGGCATAGGGCCAGGGTTTGAGTGTATGTTCCCGGATACGAGGAGCAGTAGCGAGAGCACCCTTAGTAAAGCCAGGTGCTGTTTGGAGTCAGTATTGATATGAGAGGGAGTGGACCTGGTAAGGATGATGCAAGAGATGGGCAGGGAGTGCAGTGTGGGTATTGAAAGGAAGAGGGGTGAGCAGGAGATGTTGGGGGGACAGGGGTGGGCAGTTAGCTGTAGGTGGTGGATGTGTGGGGGAGGTAGGTCTGTCCAGAGTGGCAGGGGGATGTGGGTGGGGGTAGTGTAGTGTGGTGGGTAGGTGAGATCCCAGGAGGGTGGGGTGTACGAAGTGGGGGATGGTCAGTGCCAGTAGTATCATTGTGGCCAGACTGTACGAGTATGTTTGTCTCCCCAAAGCGTGTGGAGAGGGGAGGCTTTGGCATGGTATAAGAGTAGCAACTAGCTTCCCAGATGTGTGTCTGCCTTGTTGGTGCAGAGGTATGACTGCGGATCTTGGTGCAGAGGGTGACCAGTTCAAACCTTGGTAGGGGAAGGGGGCTCAATGCTTAGTTTGAGAGCCTGTGAGACTGCTAGTAGGGCCACTGGGTGTGGGTCCAGGGCTAGAAAAACGGTGTGCAACAGTGACTCCTAGTGGCCAGTGGTGGGAGGGGAGAAGGTGTGGTGAAAGGGGGGGAAGCAGGACTTGGAGTGTGTGTGGGGAGTTGGGGGCAGTAGATGAGAGAGAGGAGAGTGGAGTGTCAGGTCAGATTGAGTGGCCAAAAGAGAAGCAGAGTTCAGATGGAAGGATGGAGAGGGTAGGCTGTGAGAGCAGTGAGCATGAAATTCCCTCTAGTAGGCAACCAGGATAAGTTGCAAATGGAAAAGTGGGGACTTACAATTTAAACAGACAGGAAGTCACATGATAGGGGAGGTCCATAAATTAAGGGCTGAGCTGGGGCAGGTGGGGCAGTTGACATGCAGTGTTGACGGGCCAACACCCAGGAGAAATATCCAGGATAGAGGCTCTTTACATTCTAAGCCTCATGGAGCATTCCCCCAGCAGAGCTTTCCATACGGCTGATGAGCTGCTACTGTGGGGATAACGGGAGGCCTATATGGGAGCAGAGGACAAAGGAACAATTAGTATGTAGCAGGAGGGAGACCCTTTGCCCGCTGGGCTCTACTGTGTGCAAACTGTTCTCCCTGCTATTGGGATACAGTCCCTAGTACACGTGTGACCAAGATGGCGAGATAGAGGCTGGCAGGAGATGCTATCACAGTGGGACAGGCCCCTCACAGGACTCCGAACACAACAGAGCAGGTACAGTTTAGATCAGGAATGCACCGAATGAATTAATGAAGTAATCTAGCCTGGTTAAACAGTACAAATGCACAGCATAACATTCATAGCAATCCTGAGCACAGTGCTACACAACTGAGCCCTTAAGCAGCCCTTTAGATAGCCCACAAACCCTGGCTAGACCCTAAGCACACAAAAACAATCTGTCCTTGTTTGGGGACACAAAAGCCCTTTAAATGCAGTCCATAACACCCTGGAGAAATATCCAGGAGAGGGGCTCTTTACCTTCTAAACCTCACAGAGCAATCCCCTTGCAGAGCTGTCCCTACGTCTGGTGAGCTGCTACTGTGAATGTAGGGATCCCGGGAGGCCTTCTGAGCCTCACAGAGCATTCTGCCTGAAGAGTTGTCCCTACGGCTGGTGAGCTGCTACTGCCTAACACAAAGGCTATTTGACTCTGCTATGGCTGCCTTAAGGCTAACCCATTGTTTTTCTACATCCCCCCTTCTTCTTTTTCCCTTGCCAGGGCTTCCTTGAGACATTTCCCCATTTTTGCAAAGTCCGTCTGTCTGAAATCCAGGACCCTTGCTTTCACGTTGTTTGTCTCCTCCCCACATTGAACCACTCTGCACGATGATCACTGGACCCCAGGTGGCTACCTACCATTACATCGGTGACTCTGTCCCCATTGGTGAGTACCAGGTCCAATATTGCTCCTTTTCTGGTGGGTTCTGCCACAAGCTGCTTAAGGCACGCCCCCTGCAGGGCATCCAGGATGCCGCTGCTACTGGCTGAGGCTGCAGCCCGGGTGTTCTAAGTCACATCAAGCAAATTGAAGTCTCCCACCTGCAGCACTTCACCTTTGGCTGTCATTTTGTGGATGACTTCCACTAGTACTCAGTTCATCTCCTCCCCTTGTGTTCGAGGTCTATAGTTCACGCCAGTGTGAATGGAGGTGCCATTTCTTGTCTCTAGGGTGACCCATAGTGCTTCCGCTCCTTACTGCTTTCCCTGAACTTCAGTTGCTTCAATTCCCTCCCTGATGTTGATAGTCACCCCTCCACTCTTTTTTTCCTACCCTATCTTTTCTAGAGTATCACCTAGTATGGCTATATCTCATTCATGGTTCTCTGTGTACCATGTCTCAGTAACAGCAATAATGTCCAGGTCCGCTTCTGACATCAAGGCCGCTAGGTCTGGGATTTTATTTCCTAGGCTGTGGGCATTCATGCACATGGCCTTCCAAGTTTTGAAACCTCCCCTTCTAGTAGCTCCTCTCCTATCCCCATGTCTTCCATCCCTTCCCTCCTGTTTTTACTCCCATTCTTACTTATCTCTGCCATTCTACCTATCTCGGTTTTAGGTTTTAGTATCAATTTCCCAACCCTAGGGTCCTCTCCCTACTGACTGCTTCATCCTGTGGGGGAAGGGGGTCAGTTACCTTCTTCCTGCCTACTTTCACCTTCCCCCTTGGCTACTTTAAATGCTTGCCAATGAAGCATTTAAACTTCTCACTGAGGATCCTGGTTCCCCCCCGATAGATGCAGTCCATCTGACTTATAAAGGCATGCATCTGTTCAGGGGGAACTCCAGTCCCCAATGAAGCTGAAGCCCTCTGCTCTGCACCAGTCCTTCAACCATGCATTGAATTTCGTAGTGCAGAGTGCCCTGTTCTGCCTCTTGTCATTGACTGGTAGCATTTCTGAAAAGGTTACAGTGCATGCCACTTGTCTAAAACCAATCTATAGCTCCCTGAATTCCTCCTGCACTACCCTAACCTCATCACCAGCCTGATCATTCATCCCCATGTGGAAAATGATGTTTAGCTCTCCCTCCCATCCTACTGCCACAGCAATCCTCTGGATGTGCATTCCATCCCTCCAAGCCATGGCACTGGGTAGGCACTTAACCTCCCTCTCTCCCACTCCATCTGCCCCCAAGTCTACCCCCCCAATAATGGAATCCCCCACCAGGCATTGCTTCCTCCTTATCCTCTGGGTTCCTCTGCCTCCCCCCCAGGGTATCCACTGTGATGACCCCCTCATTTTCTTTGGTCTCAACTGTGGGTGCCTCCTTGGACAGCCCTGCCCTGCCAGTGCAGCATAGGAGTTGTGGAGTGGAATCGTAGGAGAGACATGCCTCTGCCCCACCACTGTCACCCTCAGCATTCTACCCCCTGTGGTCTTGGTGAACCATGCAATTCCTACCAAGTGCTGCTTCACTGCTGCCAGTGTAGACCCTTGCTGCTTCATGTGCAGGAGGTATAAACACTGTTGGTCTTCTGGAGTCAGCCAAGCACTGGCCTAGCCCAGCTGCTGCCTTACCCCCAAACCCACTCTGATAGGCCACCCTCATGCTGGGTGCTAAAGAAAACCTGAGTAATTCCCACACTTCTGGGTCGCCAGTTACATAGATACATAGATACATAGACAGTGTCGGCAGATAAGGGCCTTTGGCCCACCCAGTCTGCCCATTTGAGCTTGTAAGTTCAGTTTATGTTTTCCTAGAAGTCTGTTGCCCCTTACCCCTGACCTCCAGAATTCCTTTATGTCTATCCCATGCATTCTTAAATCCCGTGATTGTTTCAGCCCCCACCACTTCCTCTGGCAGGGTATTCCACTTATCCACCACCCATTCTGTGAAGAAATTCTTCCTCATGTTTCCTCTGAATTGTCCTCCCTCCAACTTCATCCCATGCCCTCTAGTTCTGGAACATCTTTTCCACTTAAAAATAGTGTATTCCTGCACCCTGTTCCTCCCAGTAAGATACTTGTATGTCTCTATCATATCCCCTCTCTCCCTCCTCTCCTCCAGGGAGTACATGTTCAGTTCCTTCAACCTGTCTTCATAGGACTTGTGATGCAATCCATGCACCATCTTTGTTGCCCTCCTCTGAACCTTCGCTACCTTGTCTATGTCCGTATGTAGTTTTGGTCTCCAGAACTGTACACTGTACTCCAGGTGGGGCCTCACTAGTGTCTTGTACAGCGGAATTATGACCTCCCTTTTCCTGCTGGTAATGCCCCTGCCTATACATCCCAGCATCCTATTTGCTTTACCTGCTGCCTTGTCACACTGTTTCCCTACCTTGAGGTCATCAGAGATGATAACCCCAAGATCCCTTTCCTGCTTGGTGCATGCTATATCCTCACCCCCCAACTGATATATTGTGCCAGAGTTTTTGTGCCCCATATGCATTATCTTGCACTTCTTTGCATTGAATTTCAACTGCCAAACCCCTGACCATTCTTCAAGTTTCTGCAGGTCCCTTCTCATTCTGTCTACACCCTCTGGTGTGTCTCTGGTTAGTTTCCAGAGGTTGGCTGGGACGTCTCCGGGACTACATTGTATGTACAGCATATTTTGTTCTAAGTCTTTAAAATCTGGAAACAATAGGTAATTATCTCCATAGAAGAACTAAGTATATGCATACATATTTATTTTCTACATCTGAAACAGAGAACATTTTCAACAGATCTGTGGATGTTGCTTGTTTATCTACAGTTAAGGAGATGGGAGATTACCCCACTTGATAGCTGTGTTTGTCAGTTACGCGGTCCTGGGTAGGGTTAAAAAAAAAACAGCAGTCCAGTAAAAAAGCAGTGACCATGGCATCCGTTGTGGCAAGTAGGTTAGTGGTGGAGCTGGGTTAGAACAGTGACCACCATGTAGCAGGCTGGGTAATTGTAACACCCCCCCCCATCAGAACTATGTCTAATTCAGGTCATACAGCTGTAGATCCCAGCTTATTAAGGGATGTTTTGATTAACTCCATTTCAAGCACTCAGTGCCTTTTACCCAGAAGTTCTGAAACAGTGCATTTTGACCCTAACTAGAGGTGATTCAGGAGTTGAATATAAACGTGCGACATACTACCAAATTCACAGCCTAGTGAGCAACATTACTTTGGGTCGCTAATGACGCAGTAAAAAGTCACTACCGATACATATGCCCCCTTTGTGGTTAGGAGGCATTTACAGAGCAGAATAACTTTCAGTCGTGTAATTATGCTTCCCCTATTAGCTTTATGCTTGCGTCATACACATCAGTACCCAAGAAATGAGCAAGAACACTGGAGATGAAGCATATATAGTATTTGGTTGCCTGGACAGAATCTTGGGTGTACTGGCTAATGCAGCAAATAAAAAAAAAGTGGCCTGCAGCTTAAAAAAGTACAAACTACAGCATTCCGCTTGTTTGATTTAATTCAGTGCATACTTGTTTTGTAGCCATGAGTGTCTGGTTGCATTTAAATGAATAGCAGTTATTTTCGTGAAGACACTTAGTGATTTACGCTTCTGTGTTGTTTAATTCAGTTTAGCGAGCCACATTATTTTTCTGCCATTGACTTATTTGGCTAAGACCTGCTGTCTTTCTTGTGATCCTAACAAACTCCGCTTACTGTCCTAACTCAAATTACGGCAGCTCTGTATAACTGCAGGAACTGCCCATCCCCCTAAAAAAGTCCTTTCTGAATTGCAACCATGGCTGTTTGCACTTCTTGTATACACGTTACACAGCACATGCAGCAATCCTCATAGGTTTTTGATAATAACATCATAGAGCACTGGCGCCACCTACTGCCAAGACAATGCAGGTGGGTGTAAGTCGCAACAGGTTTGATTGCTTTACATAATTGCGATTGGGATACCCAGCTCCTGCTGTAAGTGGGGTTAAAAGAAACCATAGGAGATTTCATATGTGTGTTTTAAGGCTTGCTTACAAAAAATAGATATATAAAGGGGAACAGAAGCTGAGATGTGGCAGAGGCACCAGTACTAATCAGAGTCTTTTCACAGTATATCTTGTTGTCCAGTTGTGGCAAAGACTAAGACAGCAGACAAGGTTTGTTGTGTGCATGGTGTGCTTTCCTATCATTTCAGTTGAGAACTTATGATGGTGGAGCCCAGGCCTAGCACAAGTGTTTAATTTGAACAACAGTTGGTGGCCCTGGTACGGGCAAAAGAATGTTCATGGTTGGAAGCAGTATTCAGCTACCCATGTGGACCTGGTAGCACCAGCAGGAGTGTCATTACCATATCCTGAGCAAGCCATCCCATTGCCAGCAACTCCCTTCCAAGCCACAGCCCCAAAAGTGCCACTGCTAGGCCACAGCCAGTGTGTCCCACTCCTTTTCTACCAGCCCCTCCCATACCACAGCCTGACAATCCCCTGCTGCTGAGAGAACTGGTTCAGCTTCCTCAGCCACTGGGTCCTCCCACTCCCCCCTCTAAGTTTGGAGGAGAAGTTGGACAAGGTTCTGGGCCTCTTGGTGGCGCAAGAGACGAAGCTGTCATAGGTACTTTAGGGTAGCATAGTTCAAGGTGTATCTCAGCTGATAGGTGGGGGACCAGCCCAGCAGCCAGCAGCACAGCTGATGCATGGTTCATATGTGATCATCAGGGAGCCCATCAGGTGACATCTCTCCAAGAAGGAGCACCAACAAATCGCTAGTGGTGAGTTTGTTGATTTATTCACTTTGTTTAACAGGCCCAAGGAGCCTGATGTAGAAAAACAGACAAGGATAAGGAGAAGGTATATGGGGTGGAGTGACAGAGGAAGGTGGTCATACTATACATATGGGAAAATTGGGCAGCTGGTTTTGCAGTTGATATGAGCTTGCTAACATATTTGTGCCTGCAAAAGGTTCATGAGCTGTGGAGCTGTTACTATCTCATCATGACAATGCATGCTAAAAAAGGGGGATAGAGCTGGCTGTAATGTGCCGAGGAGTTCCACAGCAGAATGACCTCAGGAGGCATTGTGGAGGTTTGGACTTCCTGCTGTTATGTACTGTAGAGGTCGTCAGAGGAATCCAGCATTCAGAAAGTGGCTTCCCTGTGTGCCAGACCCACTCCTCCAAGCAGGGAGCAGTGTGAAGGGGTGTAGAGGGAAGTGGGGTCAATGTTATCACTACAACCATGGGACATGCAATGTGGAGTTGTGTCAATAGACATGAGTGCTTTGCCTGTGGGAAGAACCACCTATTCATTCAGTGCACCAAAGGGAGCAGCTTTTGCCCCTTTCTGATTTGGTAAGGTACAATAAGCCTCACAGCCCCCATAAGGGTGGAATATGTTGAATGATAGCTGGTAGGTTATCTGGATGGCTGGTCCATGCAGTCACTGACAAAGCACTTTGCACAGTATTTTAGAATTCCATACATGGGGCCACACATAGCATGCGAGGTAGAGAACCTAAAATCTGCCAGGGACCACCCGGATTCAGGATAGTGCCTAAAACAGAGGTGCTCAAACTACTCAAGAATGTTAGAGCTACTGGATCTGCGGGGTATGAAAATCTGGAGCCTATGCTCCTTAACATTGCATCCCAAGTCATTGCATCCCCTATCACCTGGCTATATTATAGAGCCCTTCTAGAAAGTACTGTATAGTAGCTTATTTTCGCTGGATTTTTTATTTCACTTTATTAGCAATGTGGTGAATACCAGTGAAAATAAAGCATCAGCAAAATAAAGTGTAACTGAAGTTCCTTTTAGTAACATACAACTGCCTCACACAAACATCAGGCTGCACTCTCTGTGACTACTGTACCATCACCTCTACACCACCTCTACCTTCTCCCATAACATTGCCAACTTTCCCATGACTTTGTATTGTCAGTATTTACTCCAACCAGCAGACGACATACACACACTGTCCCAGTATTTTTGTTCTGACCTGAGCCATTCACCCATTGACACCCTTCCACACTCACTCCAGATGACATGACATAAACAATGATACTGGTAAATCTGTAATGAATCCTTAATCTTTATTTGATTTTGCAGCCCAAAAAAATAAAAAAATACAAGAAAAAGCTAAAACAGCGACAATCCTCTCACTCAGTTGTTGTGATGCCACATGGTACAGCGTCTTCATTCAGCATTCCCATTGTCATCATCATCATGAGCGTGGACAACTCCTGTTGGCATGGCACCTGAAATTGACAAACAAACAATAATGAGTGCAAGTGGAGGATGGGAATGGGGATGGAAGCTGAATGGGGGGGGGGGTAGTGTACTTACCCCGCACAGAATTTAAACAGTTGTTGTCATGCATATCGGTGATACCAGCCTGAGAAAAGCCACAGATGCAGTCATCACTTCATGCATTTATCTCAGAGAAGCTCAATTCAAGCCATTGTGTATGCTTCTCCTTGAGATGTTGTAGCTCGAAATCTACTTTAATTTCTAGATCGCCCCTTGGCAGTTGCTCCATCACCAGCCCTGCATAACAGTTAGTAAAATGTGTTTTTTTTTTTTTTAAACAATCCTTGAAAATCTTGTTAATGGATATGTTGACTGGCTGTAACAGATCTGTACATGATGCAAGGACAATGTAACAGTCCTGCAGCTTACTCAGGACTTGGGGGTTGTGTGTGCCTGAAACAAATCCATTAGCGGCAAAGCGTTCTGTTCAGCTGAGAGGCCAAGACGATGCCTGGTGTTTTCAAAGTATGGGACCAGAACATGATCCACATACTCCAGCACTGTGGTCTCATTAGCCCAATGGTTCACTGAGTGGTTTATGTCCACTCTAAGGGAAACTTGTGCAGGGGATGGAATGTAATGGTTTTGCCCTTGTATATTACTTGGGGGTGGGGAAGGTAATCTCCAGACAGTGTACAGGCTAAAACTGACATTTGGCACTTATCCCCTAATCCAGTCACTGACACCTGCTTTGATATGTAGCTGCTATGGTCCATTCAGAATATGGAACCATGTTAACTCCAGTTTCATCCAAATTTGTAATCAACTCCTTCAGTATGACCTCTTGTGCACTTGAAAGGAAGCCAGCTTTGAGTTCTTGGAAGTTAGAAGGGATTTTCTGCTTACCGTTGTTCCTTTTCTATAGCTGTATCCCATCCAGCTTAGAAATTTCCAGGCTAGTTTTACACTTAGCCTCCTAGCAGGGGTCTAAGCATTCTTCCAGCGAAAAGTCTGTATCTCGAACTGTTTTAGAATCTGAGATAACCGCGGCGAGGATCACGTAATGTTAACCCTATAGGAAAAATCATCAGCTTTGGAGTGCTATAACTTTGTAGCCCTCTAATAGTCACCAACCCTCCAAAGGTACATCTGTGGGATCTTGGCTTTCTTCCCTCTGAATTTCAGCCCAAAAGACCAAACCTTTCTTTTGCAGTAGGGTGATAAAGATTCCCTATTGTTTTGGCCATAGTGTCGCAAAGTACTTTCGCAAATCACAACACTTTCACAAATAAAACCACGAAAGTGTCACATATGCGACACTACTTTGTGACACTACTTTTTACAAAAATTTAAAAAACATATTTCTGGGGTGTTTTACCCCCCAAAAAAGACATGGCTAGCATCCTCAGGGCTTGACTAGGTGAATACAACAAGAATTGTGTCCCAAGAGGGTCCCAAATTTAAATGCCAAGCATTTCTGTGACCACCAACTGAAAACAAGATGGTTAATTTGTGACACTACAAGGGTCATTTGTGAAAGTAAAAGGTGCATTTGCGACACTTTCGCAGTTTGTTAACTTTTACCATTGACTATAATGGGAAACTTGTTTTGTGAATAACTTTTGAACTGTTTAATATCTTTTCACAAAATCTTTGAAAGGCACATTGGGGACCCTGGATGCATGTTCCCTGAAGGTTTCAGACCGGTCGCACAAACCATGCGACCTGTAGGGGTGTGCAAAGAATGTGCAAAAATATGTAATTTGTGTGTTTTTCTGCGCTCTGTAGCTCTGCAACCTACGTCTGACTGTAATGAAACTTGGCAGATCCATAGATCTATGATATTAAACCATGCGTGCCAAATTTCAGGCAAATCCGTCATATGGTGGCAAAGTTATTAAACTGCCAAATTTCAGATTTAACCGTAAATGGGGTACTCAACAATAACTATAGGGTCAAATTTAGATGCCCACCATTCTCTGTTAGCAAGTGTGGCCTCGTAGCTTTTACTATACCAAGACCCACTGCTTGCATTTACCACAGCTCCTTCTGCATGCAAACTGTGGACATTTTTTTAACTTTTCCTCCAAATCTATCAGCAACATTGTTGGTCTCCCTCTCAATTTTCTGGGCAGCACAGGAGGGAGCTGTGTCTGGTCCGGTGTCTTCTGCAGTTTTGTAAGGTAGTTTCACGTAAATATTTGTATAGTGCTTTCATTTATAGTGCTGCTATATTTTAGGGAGTAATACCTGACAGCAGACATGACATCGTTTTCGGCAGCATACCGACCAAGCTCATATCTGACCTCTGAACTATAAGTTTGGCATGAGGGGGCTTTTTTCTTTGGAGGAGATTGGGTGGTCGCAAGCTCACGGCCAACTGATGCAGCAACATGTGGTTCAATACTGGAGCTTGCTGCTACCTCGTCTGGATTAACATTATTTAGTTCAAGAGGGTATTCCCGTTTCTGCCCTCTGTTGCTGTGCAGCTAGGTGAGAATGGACATTCTGTAACAAAGTAACTAAAGTAAAAGGCACAAGTCATGGCATGAGTTGTTGTTCAGAGGAGGCCAGCAGCAGAGTGAAATTTTATGGTGTTTAAATGCGTAGAGAATTACTGACCAATATATTTTTCCTTTGTATTCTAAGCAAAGTGCTTAAGAGGATTGTTTGCAACCAGGTACAGGAATATATTGAACAACATGGCTTATTGCTCTGCAACACAGCTTTAGAACAAATCACGAGATGGACACAGCTCTTGTCAGTCTTACTACAGATACCATCGCTGCCCTAAATGCTGGCTTGCTAACTGGTTCGGTTTTTAGTGACCTCTCCAAGGCCTTCGACTCAGTGGACTACCGACTACTTATTATGAAGTTGAAATCCCTAAGCCTAGATAGCCTGTCAAGGCAATGGTTTTCAGACTACCTCTCAGGTCAATCACAAATTATCAAATGGAAGGGTGCATTATCAGACAAATGCCCTGTCCTGGATGGTGTCCCACAGGGATCAATATTAGGTCTGTTACTATTTTTCCTGTTCGTAAATGAAATTCCAATACCAAAGCTCTCAGGATGCTATACAACTGAATGGTTTACTTGAGAAAGACCTTCAACTACTTGAGAGCTGGTTCTATAACAATAAACTAGTTATCAACGTTAAAAAGATAATGACCATCCTGTTCGGACCCAAAAGCCTAGGTTCCAATAGGAAACAACATCCGTCCCCTACTCTGTCAAATGGGTCTGAGACAGAGGTCATGGAACCCAATAAGTACTTATGGGTTTACCTATACCAAGACAGCACCTACAAAGTCCATATTGATCATCTAACAAAAACTGAATCAAAAGTTAGGTCTTCTGTACTGTCTAAGCTACTTTCTCACTAAGGAATCTCGACTAAAGATTGCTGCTGGTACACTTCTCTCTACCCTGCTATAGGGGCTCCAGTCCTACACTCCATCTGGAGCATGGAGAAGCTAAGGCTTAGAACCTTGTACCATAGGATAGGATGCTTTGCAGCCAGGGCCCTGACTATGGAGCACCACTGTAATGTGCTACAATCATTAAACTGGCCATCTATTGAAGGTAAAATGACTTATCCCTCACGGTGTCTAGCCTTCAAACTCAGGCTTAGTAATGCTCCCCCAAGTCTGAGAGACCTAACAACAGCCAAACAGAATAGGAGTTGTTGCAATAAAATTTGCTAAAGAAGCTCTGGGTCCAGTTATCATTGGGGTGTGTGCTTCAGCTTTTTTGGAAATATCATTTGTTTAGCTGAAAGCACCACTGTCACCTTGTGCATGGTTCGTGTGTGAAGAATAGGAGATTGCTTTGTTCCTCAGACTGTCTACTTTTCCATGTCCCTAGAGTTAGGACCACCCAAGGATCTAGATCGTTTGCTACCTCTATCCCATCTCTGTGAAATGCCCTCCCCAGTAGCCTCCAAGAAACGACGTTACTTGGGGGCATTAAAAAGGGACTAAAGACCAACGTAATGGTGCTTAGTGTATGCACCTGTAATTGCTGATGTTCTACTAATTGAGTAGGAGGGTGGACACATGTCTGCTTCTTCTTTGTTACTGTAAATGCTAATGGAAAGCACTAGGTTACATATTTTCTCCAGTATCTCATGCTGCTGTTTTACATCTTTAACCTAGATTTTATTTAACATAACAAAAGTTCTTTATGCCATTGCTTAATAAGTGCATAGAAGATGGCATAACCTCCTTGATCTACTTGCCCAAACGATATAATTATAACTTACTATTATGTCACCTCTTGTCTTAATCATCCTACAAATGTCAATTTACCTATTGTAAATCATAAATGTTTACCTATGGATACTCCACAGTTTTAAGCTGATGTAATGTGTTATTTGTACTGTTCTACAAATGTTGGTTTAATGTGTTATCTGCAATAGTCGCCCCTGAAAAAGGAACTCTACTGGTCTCAGTGGGCCCACCTGGTTACCAAAATTAAAGGAAGGAAGGAAGGAAGATCTAAGTTTGAAAAAGAAACAGTAGCAGGTAGATTTAGTGGCCCGTCTGTGTGCCCATTGTGCCCTAACCTCTGAGTGTCACTGATAGAGCTGGTGCCAAAGAAGGTGCTGGGCAAATTCAGAATGATCAATCACTTATCATACATGAAGTGTGACTCTGTCAACCATCACATCGATCCTGTCGATATGGCAGTATGATATGCATTGTTCCACACAGCCATCGAGGTGGTGAGGGGGCATGGCGTGGCTCCTTATTGGGTAAATTTTCAGAAAAAGGCATTCGCTCAGCTCTAGTTTCTATGTTTCTAAACTTCCTTTTCTCCTGAAAGTATCTAAAAAATCCATATTCCCTTCCCTTTATACTCTCAGTGATCTGCAGCTCCATGTCTGATTTTGCCCTCTTTACCACTGCCTTCATCTCTTTTAAGTTTGCCTGATAATCCTCCCATTCTGCCTCCTCTTTGGCCACCTTGCAGCTCATGAATGCCTTCCATTTTGCCCTCCCGTACGTCCCATGAGAACCAGGTTGGTCTCATGCTTGTTCAGTTTAGTGACTTTCTTGGTGCAAGAGTCATTGCCTTCAGAATTTCATGCTTGCTCATTCCCAACTTTTCCTCTACCCCCTTGATCTGATCTACTCCCACCATGTTTTCATTCATTCATTCATTCATTCATTCATTCTTTATTTATATAAGGCACCTTTCTAAAACCAAGGCGCCTGTACAGAATACATAAAACAATAAATAATTAAAACAACATTAAAACAATCATAAGTCATTAAAAGCTTTGCTAAAAAGATATGTTTTCAAAGCTCCTTTAAAGCTTTGGACAGTTGGGCAGTTTCACACCTGACAAGGTAGAGAATTCCACAGGGTTGGGGCCATAAAGCTAAACAATCTTGCCCCTGAAGTTTTTAAACAGACCTTGGGAATCTCTAGCAATCCCTCATCAGTGGATCGGAGAGAGCGGGTGGGACAGTAAGGACAAAGGAGCTCTTTCAGGTAAACAGGTCCCTGATTGTGTAGGGCTTTATAGGTCAGCAAACTGACCTTGAAGGTGATTCGCCAGCAAACTGGCAGCCAGTGCAGTCCGCGGAGCACAGGCATTATATGACTAGACCTAGTAGATTCAGTCAACAGCTTGGCTGCCGCATGCTGCACTAGCTGCAGACGGTGAAGTTCAACCCCCGATAGCCCCAGGTAAAGGGAGTTGCAGTAGTCAAGGCGGGAGGTGACGAAGGCGTGGACCAACGTTGGAAGATCCTCTGGAGGAACCAGGTGCTTCACCCGGGCGATGTTCCTCAGATGGTAAAAAGAGGTTTTGACAACCGCTGACACCTGAGATTTAAAAGTCAGACAGTCATCAAATACAATGCCCAGGTCCCGCACCCGGTCTGAGGTCATCAACTGGACACCCCCAAGCCATAAGCCCAAGGGTGATCCAGCTAACAAACCCGCCTCACAGCGACCCTGGTCCACAACCAACACCTCAGTTTTTTCAGGGTTCAACCGCAGCCAGCTCACATTCATGCAGTCTTGGATCTCGGCAAGACGGTTGTTAAATACCGAAATGGCAGCAACCTGGCCGGGCACAAAAAAGATATATACAGCTGGGTATCATCTGAATAGCAATGAAAACCCAGACCCTATCACCTAATAATCACTCCTAATGGCAGCATATACACTGCTAACAACATGGGTGCCAAGATGGAATCCTGCAGTACCCCTCAGAACAAGGAGACTGATGCTGAAGAAAAAATTCCAGACACCACCCTCTGAGTCCTACCCTCGAGGTAAGATCGAAACCACCTGAGGACTGTATCAGACAGTCCACAGATAGACCGCAAACACTCCAGTAGCACACCATGATCCACAGTGTCAAACGCTGCAAAGAGATCAAGAAGGACCAAGATGGAACAGGTCCTTCGGTCTCTCGCTATTAGGAGGTCATTTAGTACCCGAACAAGTGCTGTCTGGGTACTATGCCTTTTCCTAAATCTGGACTGGAGAGAATCATAGACATTGTTGTTGGTCAGATGATCACCCAGCTGCGCTGCAATCCTCTTCTCAATAACTTTACCCACAAAGGGTAAGTTAGAGACAGGCCTGTAATTTACTAGACAATCCAGGTCCAAGGAGGGTTTCTTCAAAGAAACAACTACAGCCTCCTTAAGAGGATCTGGAAAGATCCCCCTCTCCAAGGACCTCCAGACTATCACAGCAAGGACTGGGCCGATTTTATCCACACAATCCACTAAAAGACGTGTGGAGCCTGGGTCCAAATTACAGTTGGTTGGACGCAGTGATTGGATGACCATCACAATGTCACTGATTGTGGGGAGGCTGAAGTCAGACCACACAAACTGGGTGTCCAACATCTCCTGCCGACCATCACAACTCCCATTGGAGAGGGTCAGCCGGACATCGATCTGATTTTGTAACCTTATCTGCAAAGAAAGAGCAAACTCCTCACACCATTCTTGAGAAAAGGCTCTTCCAGGCTGAAGACAGACTGGATTGCATAATCTGTCCACAGTCCAGAAGAGCTGAGCCGGTCTATTCTGTGCAGCCGCAATCTCTCTGGACAGGAATTCTGCCTTCTTATGAGAGATTGCAGATTGATAGACCACATAGTGGTTCATCAAACTAAGTTTGTCATAATCCAGACTGGACCTCCGCCAGCACCTCTCCAACCTTCGTCCAACTCTCCTCAACTCCCTCAGAGTCTCATCAAACCATGGAGACCTGGGAAGAAGAGTGAGAGGATGAACATGAACAGGAGCAATGGAATCCATGGCCCCTGTCACCACCTTATTATAAGCACGCACCAGCTCTCCCAGATCCATGCAATCTCTCAGTAAGCCTGATAGGTCCAGCACCGCCATCAGGTCATCCAGGGAAACACCCCTTAATGGGCGGTACCAGACCATTTCCATAGGGGCTGACCTATTAGGGGTGGCCTCAAAACTGAACCCAATGGAGTGATGGTCCTACCATCCAACCGGTTCCACCACCAAGTCGGATATCTCCATCCCCAGAAGGAACACCAAGTCCAATGAATGACCACCAATATGGGTCGAGGAGGAAATAACCTGTGTGAAGCCCAGTGAAATCATCAACTGGAGGAAGTCTTGACCACAATGTGAGAGTTCATCATCAACCCAGGCATTGAAGTCCCCCAGAACCAACCATCTGGAGGACCCCAATGTCAGGTCGATAATGAAGTCTGCAACTTCCCACAGGAAAACATTCTCGTCACCTGGTGGACGGTATACAAGAAGTATCCTGCACCCCACACCCTCGCCTAAGATACAGTACATTCAAAGAACCTGGTGATTCCCACTGGCACCTCCACTAGGCTCAGTTCTGTTCTAAAAAAGATAGCAACACCCCCGACCCTATGATCCTGCCTCGGGCGGTGTATCACTGAGTACCCATCTGGAACTGCTGCCGCCAAAACTGGTCCAGCATTTTCATCCAGCCAGGTCTCGGTGATGCACCCTGACCTTTTCTCTAATCTGGGTAAAATCTGCCCATTTCAAGTCCAGAACCTCCACCCTTAAGGGGGGACCAGAGTTCCTTATAGCCATTTCAAATCACATGGAATTGTGATTGCTGGACCCCAGTGGGTCCCTAACTACCACTCTTCGCCCCCAGCAATGAGCTGGTAATTGCAACTCAAGGATGGTGTCCTGCCATGTGGGTTGACTAACCACCTGCACCATCAGACAGTCCAGGATCACATCCAGCAGTGCCTGACTTCTGGCACTCTCGGTCATAGGGGTATCCCAGTCAATGTCTGGCAGGTTCAGGTTTGCCACTACCACTAGGTCCCGTTTTGTTGCCCCCCCCCCCCCACTTTCCTCACCTCTCTCTTACTTTAGCCCGGTGGTCTATAGACTGCTCCTATCCTAATCTTTTTCTCAGCAGCCATGATTAGCTGTACCCTAATTGACCCCACTCTCCCCTTTTATTCTTGATGGTCCCCTCTTCTGTAGCTTTAGTACCCTCCTTAATATAGAGGACTACTCCTCCCTTTAATCTTGCCTGTCCCTGTTGTACAAGGTATAACCTGAAACTGTTGAATCCCATTCAGTGTCTCTATTATGGCCAGCACATCTAACCCA
The DNA here is from genome assembly GCA_016271365.2 of Neoceratodus forsteri. Classification (NCBI taxonomy): domain Eukaryota; kingdom Metazoa; phylum Chordata; order Ceratodontiformes; family Ceratodontidae; genus Neoceratodus; species Neoceratodus forsteri. The sequence goes on from CM057452.1 coordinate 1,084,416,753, forward strand.
GTCTCAGTCATAATTGCCTGTAAATCTCTGATCTAAGTATTCAGGCTCCTGGCATTCAGACAGACCCCCTTCCAGCCTTCATCCTTATTCCTGTTACCTGTTCTGTGGTCCCTGCCCACTGCAACCCGTTTTTTCTCCCTATTTTCCTCCTGCTATCTGGAGTAATGTGACCACTAACATTTCTCTCCCTTTCTAAACTATCTTGGTCCCTCCCTTTGCCACTGTCACCCCTAATCTCCTTTCCATGTCCAGCAGAGTCTCCTGCTAGGTACAACCTGTCCTCCTACCCTTCTAGGAAATTCCCAGCTTCTGTTTCTCCCCTCTTCAGTTTAAATGATGGTCCACAAAAACATAAAACATCTTTCCTACTGCACTTGCTCCTTCCCTCATGAGATGGGGATTGTTTCCCTTGAGCAGCCTTCTTAGGCTTTCTTGTCTTACAAATTGAATGCACCCATGGGCTACCATTAACACTACCCCTTTGATTATAATGCTTTATCTCTGTTCTTTTAACTCAAGTAGTTTTTTTATCCATAATTGGACCACAGTGCTGGAATTTGGTTATTTCAAACTCAGCACAATGCTAGACTTCATGGTATTATGGTCTCTCTGACCTATGGGAACCTCAGTCATGATATTTCTGAAAATGCCCTGTTTTTCGGAAAATGCCCTATCTGAACATTGCACGAATTAAGATTGCCTTCCCCTAGTTCCTCCTACACCTATTGGGTAATGAAGCAGTTCTGCATATCTTCAACAAGCATCTGGATTTTTGGCTCTTTGCTGCTAGTGTATCCCACTATATGTCTCAGAGATTGAAATACTACATTAGTATATTATTTCCCTGGCTCACTGCCTTCCTACAGTAATTGCCTTTTCTAATTTCTTATCTATGTTGGTCATCTAGTTAGGTGACCTAAAGACTACTCCTTCATATGGCCTTTCTCCATTTCTTCAGTCACCTGGAACCATACTGAGCCCACATCCCTACTTCTGAGATTATTTTACCATTGGTTCCCACTTTTATCCCTCTGTGTCTTCGAAATAAATAAACAAATAAATAAATAAATGTGACAAACCCTACCCCTCTTCAGTACCCATGCAATGTCCCTACTGCAGCTGCACCCCACCACCCACCTAAAAACCAGCATTCTTTCCCTTCCCCTGTTTCCCTCCCTTCTGACCTTCCATTGTTCTCTTACTGTGTTTTCTCAGTCATCCAAAGTTGTACCAAGGGCCAGTCCCTACCTGATACCTACACCATTAACCTAACTCTTCCCTCCACTTGTCCACATCCTGAAGGGCTGGGATTCGGAAACTCTTCTGTCTCACCTGCACCCTCTCTTCTGTTCTTTCAAAGCCTAGTCCCCATTGCTACCTATAACCTGCGTCCCTCCTGTTGTACTCAACCTCTCACTGCCACAACCTGCTCCCATCCTGTCATGCTTGAACCCTGCCTTATGCAGGCCGAGTCCTCAGCATACTTGAGGGGTCAGACCCCAGCAGACATTTCTCCTACCTCTTCCTCAGCCTCCTCATTCCATCCACTTCCACCACCCTCCCCCGCTTCTCTGGCTACCAACATACCTACCTCTCTCTCACCTTCCCTTCTCCCCCTTACGTAGCCCTAGCTATGGCTGACCCCTAATTTCTAATGCACTTGTAGTTAACTTGCACTTCTGTAATACCTTAGCCAACCTGTTCTACCTGTGTTCACTCCTCACTTACTTCCCTAGATCAAACTACAACAATTCTATTCAGCCATTTTCTAGCTATACAATTATGTGTCATGTATGCCTAAACATTATTTTGTGTTGTTGTCTCTATCCAGTCCAAAAGTGTTGGTGTAGTGTCTATCTAGTTCAAAACTGTTAGCATCCCACTATTTCATTACTCCTGTACAGTCTGCTCAAATTATTTGAATATAATCCAGTGTAAATCTATATTGTGTACCAAACCTCTGTAAACTATCCTCATGTTCCTCTACCCCCAGGTCACACTGGGAGGCGAGCAACTTGTTGCTCAGTGTGCCTTCCTGGTGAAACATTTCCATAAATAAATAAATACAGTATAGCCTAGGACATGCATGTCCCGGCTATTGCTTTAGTATTCTGTAGTGGGGTATGTGCACCACCTAATGACAGATAGTAGATACAGCACCAGTGAGAAATGGAATAGTACAGTAGGTAGGTCAACAACTTTGTTAACTGATCCACTTAATTGTTTTTGAAAATCTGCTACAAAGCATATTATAGTACAGTAGGCTAAACTATATAATGTTAAAATACAATTTCCATACTTACCAGTTTAAAGAAAGAAAAAAAATCATTTAAAAGGTATCCTTTCCTCAGTTAAACACTATTTTAAAACAAACTTTTACCCCACTGGAAAAGTTCCTGACTCTGTGATTGGTATAGAATTTGTCCACAACTTGTGCATATGCTGTTCATTATGCAAACTTTTCTGATTTATCAGTAGCAATACAGTTATTGTTTTCATTCTATATTTCTGTCACAACATTTTTATAATCGTCCTCTGTTTTTTACATTCGCTTGCGTGCATGCGCAAGGAATGTCTTGCAACAGTATGACTTTTAGAGATGTGTGACCCTCCTCCTGAATCCAGTGCTCAGTGTTGCAGGCACGACCCTACCAGACCAATACATGCTGAACTGTGTATGACAGCCGTTCAGCTGTGTTGGTCTTCACTTCAAAGAAAAGGTACACTGCAATCAGCGGTGGTAGCATGTATGCAATTTGCTTACTGATCAGCTGAACTGCTGTTATGCACAGCTAGGCATTAAAAAACCCTCCCGCTTCCTCCTTCTACTAATATCCTCCCCCTCTCTCATTAGTGCTCTCCCCACCCAAACATTGTGTGCTGAGGGGGGTGCCCAATCCCCTGTTGGCTGCAGCCGGCCCCCAAACAAACACCCAGTTGGCACGCTGGGAGCCCACTGCAGGGTGCTCATGCCTCCCAACCATGCACACTGTATGGCCAGTGGGGGTGCCCAATCCCCAACAGCTCCAGTCCCACCATCAACAAACAGGTAGGTGGTGCACTGGGAGCCCAACCCAGCATGCCAAAAGCGTCCTTTTTTTCTTTTTTTTTAATCCTGTGAAAGAAGAAAATGGTCCCTTCGGTGAGTCCCTGCCCCCCTCCTGCGAACCAACCCTCTGCACACCCACCTTCCCACAGCCCTCTCACCCCATACTTACCTTTGGAGCCAGGCATGATGATCTTCGGTGGACCGGGACCACGTCTGCACTCTTCAAAGCCGACCGCGAACTGAGGAAATGCCGGTAAGCTGTATAATGGCATAAATAGGGTTTTTCCAACCTAGGTGGATATCTCGGCCATTTTTTTTACTTTTGACACCAAATTTTCAACATGGGGTTCTTGACACCCCTTCTCATGAATTCAGTCACGGTCATGACATTATTCAGTCCCAAAAGGTGATTTCGTGGTTACTGCATGGAATCACCTTTTGGGACCGAGTAATGAAACGACAATTTGGTGTTCATTGGGTGGGCTCTCAAAAAGCCTATGTTGCAAATTTGGTGAAAAAAATCAAAAAAATGACTGTTTTACGAGCATGCATTGCGCAGTTTCCACGCGCACTCATAAGTTCATGAATTTGTAATATTTTCACTTCAGATTTTCAACATAGGCATATTTTCACAACTCCTTATAACAAGTGCAGCTGTCAATTTTCACATCCTGCCCCAAAATGTGTTTTCGCACTTCCAGCACAAAATAGCATGGTTGCTGCTGGTAATCAGTGTTCGCTACAGAGTAAGACAATCACAGTGACACTGTTCATGAGCAGAGGTCCTAAAATGACTATGTTGAAAATTTGGTGGCAAAAGTCCATAAAATGGCTGTTATGAGTGTGCGTTACGCAGTTCCTATGCACACTTGTAAGTTCGTGAATTTGTAACATTTCCACTCCAGATTTTCAACATTGTCATTTTCCCACATCTCTTTATGATCAGTACAGCTGTCATTTTTCACATCCTGGCCGAAATTTGTTTTCGCAATTCCAGCATGCAATAGCACGGCAGCTGTGAGAAATCATGTTTTGTACAGAGTAAGAAAATCACAGTGACGCTGTTCATGAGCAGACATCCTAAAATGCCTATGTTGAAAATTCTGTGTAAAAATTCAAAAAATGACTGTTTTATGAGCGTGCGTTGCACAATTTCCATGTGCATGCGTAACTTCGCAAATGTGTCATATTTTCACTCCAGCTTTTCAACATTTGCATTTTCTCACACCTCCTTACGAACAGTACAGCTGTCATTTTTCACATCCTGGCCCAAATCTGTTTTCACTCTTTCGCCTCAGAATAGCGCAGTCACTGTGGGAAATCAGGGTTCGGTACACAGTAAGAAAATCATAGTGGCACTGTTCATGACCAGAGGTGGCAAAATGCCTATGTTGAAAATTTGGTGAAATAATTCCACTGAATGACTGTGTTACAAGTGCGGGTTGCACAGTTTCCACACAGGCTCACACCCTTGAGCACAACCAGGGCGTTAGGGTTCCTAAGACAGACACTTAAGAAGTATGAGGGTGAAATGTTACTCAGATGCAAGAGGAGGTGCAGAGAGGTACTCTGTTGGGATATGGATGCTAAAGGGACATGGATACAAATGGGGGGGCCTGCACAAATGCCAAACACCAATCGAAATACCAGCAAGCGAACATTCGGCATTGACAAATTTATTTATAACTTGGCAAAAATGCCTTCATCTGAGGAAACATATAAACATAGAATTTATCGCACTTGTCAAAAAGAGTAGGGGAATTTTTTATTCAAAACTTAAAACAAAATATACAAAAGTGTATTACTTCATACAACAGCATAATGAAAAAAACATAAACAAAAAATACATGAATATAACAATATATGTCAAATTTAAACCTAAACAGTTCAGTAGTATACAGATATCTTATCACATCCCCCCAAAAAATGTCTGGAAAGCATAACAAAAAAAAATAAAAATTATACAAAATTGAGTAACATCAAACAAAACCATAATGAGATCAAAAAAATAAAAAATGTAAAGGAGCAATAATGAACAGAAACTGTAAAACAAAAGAGTCTAAAGAGACACAGAAAATCCTTCTTATCCCAACCCTACTACAATGAATATGGGAAAGATTTATACAAAATTGGAAAAACCAGACTTAAAAAAAATAACCTCGTACAACAGCATAATGCAAAAAATCAATACAGAAAAGAAAAATATAACAAACATAAACTACGAAACTAAAAAATTAGATTATAACAAAATAGGTATGGAAAAATAAGACACTGAATAATTAAAGTCAGGATCACCCTGTATCCAACCAATGCAAACGTTTCCAAAACTTTTGAAACATAACATTAGAAAAATGCCTTTTCTCAAAAAGTAGAATCTGAAGAATGGAGGAATGTATTTTCCAAAAAACCTGACTAGGAGACAAAAATAGTTTTTGTAAGGACCAGGCACAATGTGCCTGCCAAAGATGATATTTAATACAGGCAAAGAGTACATACACAGTATCAGGGTAAAAAGGACTCCAGGATACTGGTAAAATCCCAAAAAACAAAACCTGATCAGTTAAGGTTCCTAAAGGTAATTTTGGCCATTGAGTGGTAGCATAGGCCCAACATTCTATTACATAGGGGCATTCAAAAAAACAAATGCTTTACAGTTTCTAAAGGAGCATGACATAGATGTGACCTAGGACACCCTCTCTCCGAGACACCTTTATGCTTCAAATTACCCTTCACATTCAATTTCAAATGAGCTGTAAGCCATACCACATCCCACATATAGGCAAGGGTTCTCTTAGAAATCAACATATTACTAATTTGAGAGACGTCAGATAAGGAATAGACTAAAAAGGCTGAAGGAACCAAAAACGGTTCCATAATCTTCTCATATAACGGCTTCGTGTTGTAAGATATTAAATGAATCCTGAAAAGACCCCATACCTTTAATTTTGAAAAACAGGATTGAAAATGTTCAGGAAGACCTTTTAATGAAATATGTTTAGGGAAACCTTTATGTAACTCCCAGCATGAAAGCCAGGGAGAGACAGTGTCTCCAACCTAGGACTCCCATATTTTCCCAAAATTGTGTAGTAAAGGAAAACATTTTTTGGAAAGAAACAAGGAAAAAAGAACACAATAGGATTGACCATTTTAATACCTCCCCACTTAAAATCCTGATATAAGATACTCCTCTTAATAGGATTCATTCTACTACCCCAAATCGCAGAAAAAAATAAACCATAAAGGGCAGTGTCCAAAGAAATCGGAGGGGGAAAAATCGCACCTAAATATAAAAACATACTTAACAAAAAGGTTTTAACCATAAATACCCATTTCTTTTTGGACATTTTCCACTTATTCCAAGTAGAGACTTTAGATTGTGCTTGCTGGAGAGATAAATTCCAATTGTATAAAGCTGGATTCACCATACCCCAATAAAGGCCTATAATTTTACCAGGACCTATACAGATTGGGACATTCAGACAATCCCATAGGATCCAAATTAAGAGAGAAATACTTACTTTTATTGAGATTAATGCTAGACCCAGAGCCCTTCGCATATGCCATCACCAAGGCCGCAGTGACAAGGCACGAGGGGAGATCTGCCAAGGTAAGACAAACATCATCAGCATATACAATCGTTTTAATTTCTATGCATGTACTATTGAAAGACAAACCTCTAATATCGTCATTAGTGTTAAGGTGTGTGAAAAGGAGTTCCAAAGAAATAATGTATAACAAGGGACTCAAAGGACATCCTTGTCTAACACCTTTTGTGACCGAAACGGGACAACCAACCCAACCATTCACAAAAGGAAGTGCCAATGCTGCAGTATAATACGTTTTCAGCCAATCTAAAAAAGCTAATGGAAAATTCTTGAAAGACATACAAGCCGATAAGTAATTATGAGAAACACTATCAAAAGCCTGTTTCTGATCAAGGCTAATGATAAAACCCGTAAGATCTCCAGACTGTCCTCTAGCAAATATCTCAAACAATAAAATAAGATCATCCTGAATGTATCTGCCAGGCACTGAACAAAACTGAGTAGGGTGGATTATGTCTTCTAAACAAGTGGATAAATGATTACTAAGTATTTTGGAAAGAATTTTGTAATCACAATTTAGAGGAGTAATCGGCCTCCAATTTTCCAAACAAGTTCTAACACCTTGTTTATGCAATAAGATTATCAATCCCATATACATACTAGGGGGTAACAGATTCACAGTTAAACTATACATGAAAAGACCAGTAAGTTCTTTCATAACCAGGGAACCAAAAGTTTATAGAATTCATTTGGTAATCCATCAGACCCTGGCATGTTACCCATATGAGAATGAACAATTACCTCCTGTACTTCTTGTTCTGAAACAGGCTTAAGTAAACCAGGGATTAAATGATTAGGAATCTAAGGAAGAGGGCAGGATGATAACCATTCCCGTATACAGGAATCAGTGGGCTCAAAACTCGCCGTAAATAAAGATGTCAGTTTCTTACGAACATACGAAATTTGCCAGCAGATAAAGGCTTAGAGGTCTATCAAGTCTGCTCGAATGTGCAGCTAGCACCCCTTATTCTGCAGCTGCCCCTCCCTTCCACCCTTCCCCTTCATTAACCCTCCCCCTTGTCCTGTCCCATCCTTGTTTGAAGCAGTCCACTGTTCTACTGCATACCACTTCAGCAGGTAACGCATTCCACCCAGCCACCACCCTCTCTGTAAAAAATGTCTCCTCATCTCCCTCCTGAGCCTTCCTCGCTCCAGACTCATATCATGGCCCCTGGTGGCCCTCCCCTCCCTTACTTTGAACAGCCCCTCTGTACCCATCTTGTTTATTCCTTTCATGTATTTAAAGGTTTCAATCATGTCACCCCGTCTCTCCTCTCCTCCAGTGAGCACACGTTCAACTCCTTCAACCTCCTCTCATATGATAAGTCACCCAGCCCCTTGATCATCTTTGTCGCTCTGAGCTGCACCCCTCCAGTAACAATGTCCCTCTTCAGATACGGATGCCAGTACTGCGCAGTACTCCAGGTGTGGTCAACTAACAGCCTATACAGTGGCAGAATCACCTCCTCCCTCCTCGAGGATATACCCCTTGCAATACAACCCAGCATTTTGTTGGCCTTTGCAGCTGCCTTCCTACATTGTGCCGAGTTGTTCATTGACCCTGTAATGAGCACACCCAGATCCTTCTCCTCCTCTGTCTGGGCTAGCTGAACGCCTCCTAGCTGGTAACTCCTCCTTGGGTTCTTCATCCCAAAATGCAGCACCTTGCACTTTTTGGCATTAAAGCCCAGTTGCCAGGTGTCTGACCAAGTTTCAAGCTTTGCCAGATCATCCTGCAACCCCTGCCATACCCCTAGGTCATCCATCACCTCGGCTACCTTGGTATCATCAGCAAACAGACTGATCTTGCTCTTGATGTCCCATGATATGTCTGCAATGAATATCCCAAACAATACTGGTCCCAACACTGACCCCTGTGGAACACAGCTCATCACTGCCCTTGGGTGTGAGCTCCCACCACCACCACCCTCTGTTGCCTTTCCTACAGCAATTCCTACCCATCTCACCAGCTTTGCACCCACCCCTGTGCCTACTAACTTCCTTCCAACCTTCCATGTGGCACTGAGTCAAATGTCTTACTGAAGTCCAGATACAGGACATCCACTGCATGGCCCCTGTCCAGTTGCCTAGTTACCCAGTCATAGAACTCGACCAGGTTGGTTTGGCAGGATCTGCCACGTATGAAGCCATGCTGTCTGCTGTCCTGTAGTCCTTTGGCCTCTAGGAGGCCTGACCTCCTCCTTCAGGATAGTCTCCATTAGCTTTCCCACAATGGATGTGAGGCTCACTGGTCTGTAGTTTCCTGGTTCATTCTTGGGCCACTCTTGTGGAGGGCGCCACATGAGCCATCCTCCAGTCCTGAGGTACACACCCAAATGTAGTGAGGCATTAAATAGGTCTGCCAAAGGTCCTGCAAGGACCTCTGCCAGCTCCTTCAGTACCCTGGGGTGGATGCCATCTGGGCATGGTGCCTTGTCCACCCTCAGTGCCTTCAAACCCTCTCGAACTCTGCTCTCCATGATTTCCCCATCTGTCACCACTTCACCCCTGCTTCTGCCATTTCTCCCACCTTGGGTGTCACCCCCCTCTTCTCTTTAGTAAATACTGAGCAGAAGTACTCATTTAGTGCTTCCGCCTTATCACACCCTGCTTCCACCCAACCCACCTCCTTCCTAATCCTTACTATGTGGTCCTTACAGCTCCTTTTCTCCCTGATGTACTTAAAGAAGTCCTTCTCCCCCTTCGTAATGCCTTGTGCCAGCCTGAGTTCCGTAGATGCTTTGGCTCCCCTTACTGCCCTTGACACCTCCTTCGATTCTGTCAAGTACTCCTCCCTGTCCTCCCCCTCCCTGTTTTCTTGTACTTCCTAAAGGCAGCTCTTTTCCTCCTTACCTTTTCCATGACCTCCTTGCTCAACCAGATCAGTTTCTTAGCCCTAGCCTTCTTGCTCTGTGCTTTGCAGCAGGTTTTGGTTGCCTCCACTATCCCCAGCTTTATGAGCTCCCACCTCTGGTTAGTGTCCATACTAGACTGAATTCTGGCTAGGTACCCTTTTACCACTTCCCCCATCCTCCCAAAGTCAGCCCTCCTGAAGTCCAGCACTATTGTGCCAGATTCCACTCCTTCCTTGCCCGTATCCAATGTGAGCCATACTGAGCGGTGGTCACTCTCTGACAGCGGTTCCTCCACTGTAAGTTCTCTCACAAAGTCCCCATTTGCCAGCACAAGGTCAAGGCTATTTCCTAACCTGGTTGGTTCACTGACCATTTGCAGCAGGAAGCTGTCCTGGAAGGCATCCAGCATTACCTGCTCCCTTCTGTTCCTGGTTGTTGGGGTGCTCCAGTCCACTCCTGGCATGTTGAAGTCCCCCACAATCACCACACTACCCTTCTCACAGGTCCTCCTGAACTATCCCGCTAGTTCCCTATCTAACTCCTCCGTCTGAGATGGTGGCCTGTATACCACTCCCATTCTAAGAATTCTGTTCTTGGAATCCTGGATTTGCATCCAAAGTGACTCCGTACTACCCTCCTCCCCTTCCTCCCTTACACACTTCAGTCCTTCCTTCACATATAGTTCCACCCCCCCTCCTTTCCCAATCACCCTGTCCCTACAAAATAATCTGTACCCTGGTACAGACAGGTCCCAGTCATTGTATTGGGTGGCCCATGTTTCCATGATGACAGCAATGTCCACCTCTCCCTCTGCCATGAGAACCTGTAACTCTGCAATTCTCCTCCCAAGGCTCCTAGCATTAAGGGTAACCACCTTCCACCCTTTCCCCCCTCCCATCCTGCCCTCCTTTCCTAGCATCACCAACAGTACTTGCCATTTGTCCTTTGTCACTGTTATGGGGGTAGCTCATATGGTTTCCCAGCCTGTGGTCTCATATCTCTTCCCAACTGCCACCCCCACTCCTAGTTTAAATTCCCAGCTTCCTCTATGTACTCCTCCATCCTCTGTTTCAACACTTTCTTTCCTCTCACTCAAGTGTAGTCTGTCCTGGCATAGAGACTACTGTCCTCCCAGGTCCCTCCCCACCCCCAACAGCCCATACCCTTTAGCACAACACCAGGTTCTTAGCCATCCGTTAAATTCCTCTATTCTCAGCTTTCTTGTTGTGCTTGCCTTTGGCATGGGAAGTATCTCTGAAAAAGTTACTGATCTTCCTGCCCCCTCACATAATTGTGCTAGTTCCTCAAACCTTCTCTGGACTGTATCTACTGTCTTGTCAGCCAGGTCATTTATCCCAAGATGTATAATTAAATGAGGCTTGTCCCTACCCCTTCTAGCATATTTCAGAACAGACTGTCCCACCCTTTCCGCTGTCATTCCTGGCATGGCCTCCACCCAAATGCGACTATGCCTCTCGCCCTTGCTACCCCACATAACTCCTCTTAATATTGAGTCCCCCAGCACTAAGATGCCACCCCTCTTACTCCCTGCTTGCTTCCATTCATCTCCCTCTCTCATTTCCAGCTCCTCTTCTTCCTCCTGCACATTATTTCCCCCTTTTACCCCGTTGCAATTCTCCCAGCAGAACGTCCCCCCGCTCCAGTTTGGTCTAGGCATTTATCAATTACTCCTCTAATTTCATCATTTCCCTCCTCCACCTTCTTCCTCTCTAGCAGTGCACAACTATTTTCTGAAGGCCATTCACAAATACCCACTCCCTCTCTCTTCATAGTAACCTGTTCTCTCCTTTCCACTCCATGACTTTTGCCACTTCTTTGCCTCCCCTCACAAGTCCCTATCTCCTCCTTCCATTTGTCTTTTGTCTCCTGACATGGTTTCCCTGGCAATTGTTCTTCCTGGCCTGGGCCCCTTTGTCTCTGCTTCCCTTCTTCTGACCCTCTCCTCACCACTGTTGGCTTAAATCACCCTCCCTCCTCTCCCCTTCTTCCTCCCTCCAGTACTGGGCTAAACCCACCCCCAATCTGTCTTGCCTGTCTTAGTTCTTCCTGCAGACCCTCAATCTCCTTTCTAAGTTTTTCTATGTGGTTGCACACTAAACATCCTCCCACACTCCAGGCAATTTTTAGAAAGATTGGTGCACTGCAGTTGTTGCAGCCTACCACCCTACCCATTGCTGTCATTGCCCACCAGTGACACCCCACCCTTCCAGATGCAGGATACCAAACACTCCCCCAAGTCTCCCCTCTCCCTCCTCTATCAGTGCAAAACATTTTCTTTATTTCCCTTACCTCCTTTGTTGCACACGTTTAGATATATTGAGCAACTGCTTTTTATATTCCTATCCTTCCTATCCACACTCAAAACAGACTTTAAGTAGCCATTGCACAACCTTCTTCAAACTCCTACTCCTCCTTTCCCCAATGCAATATCAATGTGAAGAAGTAATAATGAAAGCTCCTAGATTTGCATTTACTTCCTTCCACTGAGAGAGCAGTCATCTCTTCACTTGCTGCTGTTCCTTTCCTGGATGTCTGCTTTTGCTATGACAGGTGCATATCCTTTGCCTGTTTGAGGAAGTGATGTCAGAACCCCTGGTATAAGGAAATAATGGACCAAAGGCAGGACCAACCCAAGTCTTCCAGAAACAATCAGGTAGCTGAGGCCTCTGGTCAGACCATTAGCACCCTTCCCCCACTCTGCACTCAAACTTTGCAGCTAGTGAAGCCAGCAACAATGAATCACAATTCTACTCAAAGCCCCCAAAATAGGTTTGCTACTCAAAGAAACAGGACTCCAATTCAAACAGCTTCACCAACAACACATCAAAATAGGCTTGGAATTAGAAGATATATGTCTCCAATTCAAAGAAACAGACCCAGTTAAATCACACCGATTATGTTTTAAAACAGAAGAAATAGGTCTCTACAAATGCAGCCTGCCACACAGTGAATCAAACAAATGAGCCTACTTATAGCTACCAAAACAGGTTTCAAAATTCCAACAGGCCCAAACAATACCCTGCTAGCCCCTTAGTAGTAAGAAAGAAAAGAAATAACTTTCTACCAAGTAGAATCCACAAGAAACAAAATGTAAAACAACAAGAAGCAACTGTACTGTAGATCTGATCTTGTCCCCCTTCTAGTTCCTTCTGAGAAGCCAAAGCACTGAGTTCCAAACTCTGTGATTTCCCTTGTGCTGCTTTCAAAATCAGACAGTTCCAAACTCTGTGATTTCCCTTGTGCTGCTTTCAAAATCAGAGTTACAAACTCTTTGACTTCCCATGTGCTGCTTTCAAAATCAAACAGTTCCAAACTCTGTGATTTCCCTTGTGCTGCTTTCAAAATCAGACAGTTCCAAACTCTGTGATTTCCCTTGTGCTGCTTTCAAAATCAGACAGTTCCAAACTCTGTGATTTCCCTTGTGCTGCTTTCAAAATCAGAGTTACAAACTCTTTGACTTCCCATGTGCTGCTTTCAAAATCAAACAGTTCCAAACTCTGTGATTTCCCTTGTGCTGCTTTCAAAATCAGACAGTTCCAAACTCTGTGATTTCCCTTGTGCTGCTTTCAAAATCAGACAGATCCAAACTCTGGGATTTCCCTTGTGCTACTTTCAAAATCAGACAGTTCCAAACTCTGTGATTTCCCTTGTGCTGCTTTCAAAATCAGACAGTTCCAAACTCTGTGATTTCCCTTGTGCTGCTTTCAAAATCAGACAGTTCCAAACTCTGTGACTTCCCATGTGCTCAATTTTTTTTTTTTTAATTCTTCTTTCAAAATATCTTTTTGGTAAGAACTGTACCTGGTGAATGTATCAATGTAGTGATATCCTTTCTCAGCCTAGAAGCATAACAGAAGTCAAAAGGATTCGTATGAGTCCGTGTCCCACTAACACCAAACCTCTGTTCCTGCTGCAAGGAAGACATACGACCATATTGCAATTTTGTTAGTCTAAGTTTCAAAGCAGGAAATTCTTGAACATCATAAACAAGTCCCTTTACAATACATTCTTGAAGAAAAAGAAAACATTGTCTGGCAGCAGAATATTCATGTGTCCTATTCTTTCCAAGCAATCTACCTATTGTCTGGAAATAAGTTTGAAATTCAAGTTTAGTATCCTCCCATTACAAATTTCTATCATCATACAAGAAATACACAGACTGTCTAGCCATAATAATATCTTGAAAACCTTGTTTAACTTCTGGAATAAAATTCAGTTTCCAATTGCCAGACCCTCTAGACGTCGTATGGCAATTGGAAAGAGTAACACTAAGCATTGCATGATCGGAGGTCACCACCAATGAGACTTTTGGCAGTGTAATTTGCAAGGAATGGGAAATAGACCAATAATCAATGCGAGAAGATCTCTGTCCCTGAAAAAAACATATGAGGGATTACTGTATTAGGCTGATAAATATCCTTTAAGCCAGCTTGTGTAAGCAAGGATTGTAAAAAATGGGTATCACAATAAATTTTGGAAGTGACAAAATGTCTGTCTTGGGGTGAAAGGTTAATATTAAAATCACCACCAAATAACACATTTCTACTTGTAAAAAGAAAAGGCCAAATTTTTTTCAATAAGGAAATCCTACCAGTTTTTGTTTGTGGACCATAAATGTTAATAAGGCGAAAATCTAGGGAGGCAAAAGTAACATCTAACAAAAGTGCATGACCAGGGGAGATATCTACCATACATGTGACTTTAATGGAAGGTGTGGTAAAACAAATCCCCACTCCTGAACAAAGATCTTCACCCCCAGACCAATAACAGGGGCCCCAAATGCAAGCCTCAGAGGTCTTTGTAAAATCTTGTACTGTATACAATCTGGTATCTTGAAAGTATATGATATCAAAAGATAGAGTAGAGAATAAATCAAAAGTAGCCAACATACAAACCATAGAACGAATACTATTTGTATTCAAAGTGGCTATCTTAACATTATAAACATCAGCAGAAGATCCCATTCAATCAGGTAACATCAACAGACAGTCTAGCACATTTCCTAGTACCCTTTCAAGGCTTAGTACCACTCTTTTTTTTGACCTGACTAGGAACTTCAGTATCTGAAACTAACTCCATCTGAGATGAGGTAAATGATGCCGAGTCAGAATCATGATCCAACCCAGACATCTCCTGTGACAAAACCGAAAATTTATTAACAGACATAGGCAGCCCCATCACAAGGGGTGTAATGGTGGATACCATAGGCCTGGGAGCAGAAATCTCCATTGGAAGGGGTGTAGGCAAAGCAGTACTTACCAAAGGGAAGGGTGGGGGTCGCATAACTGTTATAATGGAGTCACTTGACCCAGAATCTAGATTACCAGTGTCAGAATGGTCAGTGGTCACGGGGTGCAGGACATCTCCCACAATAGGGTCAGGAGAAGGAGTAAGAGGTTTGGGAAAAGGATGCTTAGCAATCTCTGTCTGTCTCTTTTGAGGTTGAGGCTCCAAGAAGCTAGGAGGCAAAGGTTCCATAGCCCTTTGAACTTAAAAATCCTGTATACCATAATCAGCTTCACCTGTATTGTGAGCTGCCCAGGGACAATCTACAAAGCAGTGGCCACTATTTTCACACAGATTACACTTGGGAGTGTTCATGCAATGCATATTAACATGACCAGTTTCCCCA
This sequence comes from Neoceratodus forsteri, assembly GCA_016271365.2. Lineage (NCBI taxonomy): Eukaryota > Metazoa > Chordata > Ceratodontiformes > Ceratodontidae > Neoceratodus > Neoceratodus forsteri. Next base: position 1,084,431,915 of record CM057452.1, read on the forward strand.
CAATATGTGCAAATCTGAACAGTACAAGTTGAGCTAAGATGCCTAGAAGAACCACATTTAAAACAGCATTTTATTTGTCTAGGATAAAAAATGAAGCCTTTATCTCTCCCTATGTAAAAACAATTGGGGAGATGTTCCAAACCATCCACAGTGTGTCGCAACTTTATTTTCATTTTCCACCCCCCATTCCAAAAACCCTCAGCATCTAGGATCAGGTCTGGGGTATCCTGCAAATCACAGTGCTTCTCTAACCAGTAAAGAATATCTGAAATGTTTACTCCTTCATTGTGAAACAAGATTTTCACCCTAAATGGTTGTTTTGTCAAAGGGATAATCTGAAAAGGAGTGCATAAAGGATTTGTCTTCACTGTCATATGCTTTATCCAGAAACGTTCCAGGAGCTCAGGAGTCCGAAAACTGACATCAAATGTTAAGTCACCTGGAGCATGGATCAGTGCATAAACTTCCAAAGGTGTAAAGCCTAAGAACTGTTTTAACAAAACACGACCCACAAAATATCTGTCAGGAGCTGGATCCATACTCCCAGATATCGTAGACGAACAGCATTTTGTCTCTTTGCCAGTTCAAGTGGTTTCCTAAATAAATCAGCATAAGTAGACCGAGGTACAGTTTCAGGTGTTTGATCATTAGTTTGTTTATTTGAATTAGGTAATGTATCAGGGTCTAGGTGAGAAACAATGTCAGCAGCAGACGTAGAGACAGAGTCACCCAAAGAATAATGTGTAACATCACAAGAAGTAAGAGAGTCTGAAGCAACTAGTGCTTTACCTGGGAGAAGAACCGTAGGGTCCGTGACCAACCGCTCAAGAGATGTAGGCAGTGCAAGATGTGAGTCCGAAACCAAAATTTGAGAAGAAATAGCATCCGTCGGCAAAGCAGCCACAGTAGGGGATTGCGAAGCAGGCAAATCAGCACTCCATTCACCCGACTCCATTTTGACCCAACCGATGTCTTACAGGGCCTTTTCCGGTGACCATCCGGGTTCTCCAGGCACCAGAGACGCAGTTTTGACAACCGGAGCATCGTCTGCCATGGAAACAGAATCCACAGCAAAAATTTTGGACAAAGCAGTTGAAGATGTAGCAGATTCGGGACTTCGTTACCGTTTACGGTCTAATTCCAAATCAAAATTCTGCAGACGTAATTCTTCATCTAAGAGAAACAGTTGCTGTTGTAGAAAGGAGCGTCTTTCTTCTAAGACATTAGTGGCTTCCATATGTAAAGTTGAGAAAGAAACACAAGCATCAGGAATCTCAGGTGTAGCAGATAAAAGAAAAGTTTCAACCCTAGTTCCCTCCAGGGCATCAGTCGCAGTTTCCAAAACAGTAGGCAAAGGTGCAGAGGAAGAGAAAGCTGCCTAGCTGGAAATGCAGCCTGGACCAACGGCTTCTAGCTCCGGAGTGAGCTCAGCCATCTCTGCAGATGGACGGACTGCACCACCCGTCTACAGAGTAGAGGAATTTCCCCGGTTTCCTGGCCAAATTTTCCTCATTCACTAAAAATACCACCAACAGCTGGATCTGATTCAAGATCAGTTGGCATTCATCTGCATCCCCTTCCCCCCGGGTTATGCCTGGAAATAGGCAGAATTTGTCTAGTGCACTTACCTGGTCAACAAAAATGAAATAAATAAATAGAATTTGACGGCAGATAAGGACTGCTTGGCCCACCTAGTCTGCCCATTTCCCACCTGATGGATAAGCTGCAGATTCTAGTTAATCAACAGCTTACTTCCTCCTACCACCCACTAGAATTGCCTTATGCCTGTCCCATGCATTCTTGAATTTTCCCACTGTTCCTGACTCCACAGCCTCCTCAGCAAGGCTGTTCAATGCATCCACAACCCTTTCTGTGAAAAAATACTTTCTAACATTACCTCTGAGCCATCCCCCTTCTATCTTCAAATTGTGCCCCCTTGTTATTGCACATCTCTTCTTCTGAAAAGATACTACCCTCTTGTACTTTGTTAATTCCCTTGAGATACTTTAAAGTTTCTATCATGTCCCCCCTCTCCCTCCTTTCATCAAGGGTATACATATTATGCTGCTTTAGTCTCTCCTCGTATGTCTTCTGGTGCAGACCCTGCACCATTTTGGTTGCCCTCCTCTGAACAGCCTCCACTCTGTCGATGTCTTTGTGGAGATGGGGTCTCCAGAATTGTGCGCAGTACCCCAGATGTGGTCTCACTAACTGTCTGTACAGACGGATAACAACTTCCTGTTTTCTACTGTTGATGTCTCTCCCTATGCATCCCAGTATCCCCCGAGCCCTCCTTACTGCCTTCTCACATTGCTTGCCCACCTTTAGGTCATCTGATATAATTACTCCTAGGTCTCTTTTGATTTTTGTTGTTGTTATTAACTCACCCTCCATTGTGTACTCTTCCCCTGGGTTTTTGTTTTCCAGATGCATTACCTTGCATTTCTTTGCATTGAATCTGAGCTGCCACATATTTGACCATTCCTCCAACCTTGCCAAGTCCCTTTTCATTCTTTCCACCCCACTTTGTGTAACAACCCTGTTGCAGATCTTTGTGTCATCTGCAGTGAGACATACCTTTTTTCCAAGTGCTCTCCAATGTCACTTATAAAGACAGTACAGAGGACCGGTCCCAGGACCGAACCCTGCGGTAATCCGCTAGTTACCTTCCTTTCTTCACTGTGGACTCCGTTTACTATTACCCTTTGCGTCCTGTTGTCCAGACAGTTTTTTATCTAGGCTACCACCTTGGGACCCACTCCAAGGCTGGCTAACTTGTATATTAATTTTTTGTGTGAGACTGTGTCAAATGCCTTGCTAAAATCTATGTAGGCCATATCCACAGCCCCTCCCTGGTCCCTGGTTTAAAAGTTCATTCAGAATTTTGTCTGGAGCTTTATTTGTATTTCCTAAGACATTAAAAACATAAAAACAAGAACAATGTTAGCAGAAAAAGATGATCAGTTCATCCAGTCTGCCCTGTTTTTATTTATCCTACCTCATAACCTATTGTCTATCCAGGGGTTTACACTCTCGCCTCCTCTCTTACTGCTACCCCTCTTACTATTAAGCTCCTTACTTTGTGCCAGTCATACTTGAACCTATTAATGTACTTTGTGCCCACCACCTCAGCCAGTACTACTGTTCCATGGCACAACCCCTCTCTCCATAAAGTAAAACTTTCTCACATCCCTCCTGAATCTCCCAGCTCCTCCAGCTTTCACTTATACTCCCTTCCTTTTGACCCACCATTCCTGCTCAACAGTTCCTCACAATCTGCCTTGTTTATTCCTTTTGGAGACTTGAAAGTCTTTATCATGTCACACTCTCCCTTCTGGCCTCCAGCAAATATATGTTCAGTGCCTTATGACTCATAGTATCTGCTCTGTTTGTCCCGAATAAGTTTGGTTACCCTGATCTGCACCATCACCAGCCTGTCAATGCCTGTCTTAGGTTTGGAGTCCAGAACTGGACACAATATTTAAGATGGGGTCCTTATCACTGATCTATAGGTATCACCAGTGCTGGATTTACTGTTATGCAAAGTACGCCAGTACACAGGGCCCTTGATTTCTGAGGGCCCATTTTGGAGCTGTTTTCTTTGAGTGCACACACACAGCATTGCCTTTTTTTCCTGTCCATGACATTTTTTTCCTGTTTTATAACTGTCCTTCTAGTATGTCTCTGAAGGGGGTGTATCATCCTGAGCCAATGACATCACATATGTTGACATCAGATAGACCGTTAACCCCCTCCACCCACCCACAGTGCACTACCCTCTGGCTGACTTTGGGTACTGTCTGTGCTTCTGTATTGTTCATGTGCACCCAGAGATTTTGGCACCCATTGCCATGTAGTTTCAGGTCAGTTGGTGACACAGCTGTCACTCACCTTGTGGGTGTCAAGTCAGAGCAGGAGTCAGGGCTGGTGGCAGAGTGGTTGAGGAGGCTGAGCAACAAGAGTCAATGAAGTTGGAGAGGAGAGAGACAGAAGCCTGAAGTGGTCAGGTCACGGTGACATTGAGGAGGCTGAGTGCATGTCATATATGAGCAGAGCCCAGCCCAGCCTAGCAGCTGTACACTGAGTCTAGTGAGCCAGCTGTAGACAGTCATAGAGCTCACTTTGCCTTGGGGGGGGTTGCATGAGGCTGCAGGCATTCAGTGAGTGAGGCACTGCTGGGTTGCCATTTGGTGGGTGAAGCACCACACAGCTGGCATTTTCTGGGTGAAGACAATGGGTGTCAACATTTTCATGCTGGTTGGTTGGAGGAGGCCATGAGAATACTAGACAGGGTCTGGTAGAGCCAGGGAGACTGTAGACTGAGACAAAAAGCAATGAGGTAGCTTGAAAACTTGAAATAAACTTGAGGCATCGGGCAGAAAACTAAAAGGTATATAAATGGGTAACCATATCCCATTTGATTAAAAAGGGTTTTTGAACTTACTTATTTTTAAAAAATATATATTTTATTAAAACGCAGAGGAGTGGGCTCAGGCTCAGATGCTCCATTCTATTTCAGCATTTGTTTGTTTGGGTTTGTGATACAGATGATCCTCATCCTGTAGCAGACTCTAACAAAGAAGTGAATTTGTGATTAATAGACTAGTACAATAAATAACATACCTCTCAAACTTCACTGAAATATGGGACATAAATACTCAAAATGTGGGATAATGTGGGACATTAGGTTTTATAATGTAGGATACATCATCAAACAGTGAGAGATACAAGCTCAGAAAACAGATACTATGGAAACAAATGCTTTTATGTGGAAAGTTTAATTCTGCATCTTTGAATATTAAGAATTTCTGTTTCAAAGTCTCAGTTTATAGCACCTTCAGTATGTGGGCAGCTCTTATTCCATGTAGGACAAAGCAATTTTAAGGGTTCAAACATCAGCTGATGAGGGATGTCCTTCTTAATGTGGGACAGTTGAGAGGTACTGTATGTAAATAACCCTTTACAGAAGCAAAAATATGTTCATTTTTTAAATGGACACCAGGATCATCCCAGTGATGCAGAGGGATGAGGGGCTGCAAAGCGTCTTACTTCTCCCACACTGACGACCTGAGTTTGGGAATGTGTGCGCAGGTCATTGGCGGTCAGCTTGGGTAGGACTGGGAGAGGAGAGGTGAACCTTCCAGGCTCTTGGCTGGCACCAGATGGAGGTCAGGTGGTAGCAACAAAGTCTGGAGGGTTGGCATAGTGCTGGGTGGGTGGAGTGGAACCGGTGGTTCCAGTGTGCATGTGCACCTCCACATGCATACGTTAATTGAGTATGCCGTAGTCTTTTGGTAGATGCAGGACTAATGAAGCCTTGATGTGTGTCTCTGGGTGGGGTGAGGAAGGCCCTCCCCTTCCTGATCCCATCATGGCAGTCCTTGGGGGATTCTGGGCTTTCCAGTCAGGGATAGACTAACAATTTTCCCGGCACTAAACATTTGCCAGGTGCTAAATGTTGGTATATTCAAAGGACGTATGTAAATTAGGTTACTTGTGTATTCACAGGGCAAACAGACACATTACCATATCATTACAGCCTGATATGCATGTCTAACAAGGTGGATTGCCCAGCCATGCAATACAAGGGCAAACAGTGTTCCACCTGTGCAGCAGACAGGAACTGATTGCAAACACTGCTTGCAGGATGTCTCAGGCACTACAACAGGGAAATGCAGGTTTTTACACAACTCAGTACATGCTGCTGCTATGAATGGCAAAACATAAAACAGATGGATGATAGTCAGCACTCATAGGACATGTTTGGCCTGATGCTGTGCTGTCTGTGGGATTACATGTACACTGCACTGTAGGCCTCATGGATGCAGGACAGCAGCACAGGCCACACTGTAACAGTCTGGACAATATGCAGTGGGCATGCCATATGGCATGGTGGGGGTTCCTGTGACACCACACTGTGGGACATGGCTGCATGCACTCTGCCTACATGGATGGTGCAGTGGGGTGGGTGCAGTTGGGGGTGGCAGAGGGCCTGTGGGCCTTTGCACCTTAGCAGTTCTGCAACACATGCAACACCACTGCACTGTATGGGACATCGACCTGTCACCTGACAGGGTGGGACCAATGCAGCTGCTGACAGGTGGCACACACAACCACATTGTAGGAATTCAGGGCAAGGTGCCTGTGTCACTGGTGTATGCCCAACATGGTGAGCTGGGTGTGTTGTACATACACAGTGGTAGTGCTGCTTGTGGAGGGTGGTCAGCAGCAGGGGTATGCGTATGACACAAGCCATGTGTTGTGCCATGGGGATGGGCCGCAACATCATGCACAATGCACCATGTCCCCAACAATGTGTGAATATCAAACGTGACAGCCACACAGCCCAGATGGGACACCGGTACTGTGCGCAGCCATGGCTACTATGTGCTGTGTAACACACACACACACACACACAGACGCATGGTGTCCACTGAGCTCATCACTGCACATGCACAAATGGTGTGTCAGTGTTGCCATCTGGTGCACAGGCACAGGCAAGGGAGTTGTTACTGCAGTACACTGTGGCCATGTCCGTACTGCGTGTTACACTGTGTGGCAATACAGTCCTGTGCCTGAGGCACACAGAGCCTGTCATGGCCTGCCTGGTAAGTATGGTGCCATGTTAATCAGGTACAGTTCCGGTTGCGCACACGTCAATCCCTGTGACTAACCACTACCATTCCATCTGTCCTTTACGGGTGATGCTGCCAGGCAGGAACGTCTCCATCCCCACAAGTTCATAGGCGATGAGCTGAGGGTCCTGGTACATGCCTTCAAGGAGAAGAAGCAGGTGATGTGGCACAACAAGCCCACCAATGCTATCAGCAGGAATATGTGGGATGAGATAACAGTGGAGGTAAATACAGTGGGTGGCCGTGGTCACAGCACAGAGTCTGTGCAGAAGTGCTGGAATGACTTGCTGCGAAAGGTGAAGGAGGAGGAGGAGGCACAAAGGCTCAGGGAACCACTGCAGACAGGTGGAGGCCACAGACCATAGAGCAGCATGACTGGGACCCCATCCTGGCATTGGTTGCATCAACCCTGAAGTCAGTGGGGGTGGAGGGGGTTGATGGTGGTGGATGTGAGACACAGCGGACACCCCCCAAGGCAGGTGTGTATGCACCATGACCACACTATTGCCCGCATGACAGCTACAGGGGCAATGTGTCACCGTTCCACTGTAGTGGCCCAGTGGCACTTGCCAGACACATCCATGTGGTGGTAGTTGTGCATTGGCAATGCACGTGCATCACAGCAGTGTGCATGTGTTGGAAGTGCACACTGGTCACCGATGTACAGATGCAATATGTGCTGTGGGCCCTGGTTGGGGGTGTGTGCATCGGGGCTGCATCCTCAGACACACAGTCTGTGGGGGGGGGGGTGAATGGACTATCTGCAGGATCATCACCGTGGGGTGTTGCATGTCATGGTGGTGGCCTTGAAGTACATTGCTCAGTACAGGGCTCTGACATTGTTCCATTTGCTTCACAGCACAGAGTGGTGATCCAGCCATGGGACAAGAGGGGCATGGGCCTGCACAAGAGGAGGATGATGATGTAACACAGGTGGTGCCTTCAACATCGGCCATGGGGGTCACCTATGGACCAGCTGTGGCTGCACAACAGTGATTGGCATCGGGACGTGGTACCTATCAAACAGTGGCTATCATTGTTGCATATGGTGATGACGAGGATGATGATGATGACCTGGAGGATGCACAAGTCAATGACCTCACATGCGGCCCTGTGGTCACATTCACACTGACCAGTGACTATGGTTAGGGTGACTCCCAGATACAGGATGTGCAACCAGCGGGCAGTCCTGTGGACAGGGTCAGTGGGATGGGACCCACAGAGGCAACACACATGGGTGCAGGGTGAGTGGGGGCACACAAGGACATGTTGATATAGCACAGCAGCAGGATGTTAGGCAGTCAGCTATCCAGCATGTGCCATTGGACATTTGCTGCTGGCCAGAGGGTGCAGCACAGGCCCAGCAACAAACACAACCCCCTGACAGGCCACTGCAGTGGCAGCAGCAACAGCATCAACAACAACACCAACATTTACATTAATGACATCAGCAGCCCCTTTGACAGCAACAGCTGCCACCTCACCCACCCGCAGGATAGGGCAGGATGTTCCCCCCAGGCCCAGATGGCCAGAATGCCCAGTCTATGCTCAGAGCTGCACTGGAGTCCCAGTATGCCACACTGCATGACCTGCATGACTTCCACAGGGAGGTGAAGCATGAACTGGGACAGTTGTGGGACATGATTGGGTCGGTCATGCTCCGTGCAGAGCAGCGGGCAGAGGAATGCATGATGCGTATCCTAGCCACTGTTGGGAAGGGTTTTGGTGACCTCACTGCTGCTGTGAGGGAGCACACAAAGGTGATGTGGGCTGTGAACAGGGGTGGTTGGCAGGGCTCAGACACCACGCAGTAAAGGTGGTCCACAACCGTAACACAGCATGCGTCCCACGCACGGGGTGTGGGCACTGGGTCCTCCACCCCCAAATCCCAGTCCTTCACAGGTCAAGCATGGCGTCATGGCTACCTTCCCTCCAGGTCTGGTGCTGCATCCCACCATGGTCACAGGTGTGCTACTGGCCAGTAATCCCCGCAGTCTTCACCACCCATGTCTTCAGCATCAAGCACACTGACCATTGTGTCCCGCCTACAGGGGATGTGTCGTGTGCGAGAAGGTAGGTGCCAGTGATACTGTCTGATGACATGCTAGTAGGCCCATTGGTTCACACACACACACACACACAGCCACTCACACACACAAGGTCACTCACACACACCCATGCACTCACTCGCACACAGGTACACACATCGCCCACACTACACATCCTACCTATGCACACCCTCAGACCTATGCCCTGCATACTACACACACTTCAGCCATCCACCCATGCATGACATGCACAACACACTACCCTTGTAAACACACTTCACATGTGCATAGCTACATTGCGTGGTACACCAGGGTTAGCACTGTTGTCACTGTTCTGTACTGTTAATTGTTTGTCACACATATTAAAGGCACAAGTCATGACATGCTGTTTGTCTGTGTTGTTCACTCACCTTCCCATCTGGGCTAGTGTTTCCATGATGCTGCTCCCGTGCTCCAGAGCTCTGCAGGCCATTTGAGGGCCTCTTCTCTTGAGTTGCTCTACTATCCCCAGGCCCTCTGGCTCTGGGTCACTGTCTGACTTTACCTTGGGTTTGGGTGCACACATACCACGGTTTAGCACCATGTTGTGCAGCATGCAGCACACTAGGAATATACAGCATACCTTCCAAGGGCTATACTGTAGGGCACAACCTGAACAGTCTAGGCTGTGGAACTACATCTTCAGCATGCCAAAGACCCCCTCTATGATGTTCCTGGTGGCAGCGTGTGCCTCATTGTACACCTCCTTGGCCACTGTGGTTGGCCGGGGTACTGGTGTGAGAAGCCAGGGTCTCAGGAGATAGTCACTGTCCCCTGTGAACATATGTGTACATGTTAGCTGCACTGTCCTTCTGTCTGCCTATTGCAAATGTATGTCACATGTTTTGCTGTCCCATTGCCCACTGCCCCCCCATCACCATATCTACTGTTACCCACTGTTGTGTTTGCATGTAATGGCTGCAGATACTCACTGCCAAGGTGCCCACTAGTTCTTCTACCCTCCTCAAAGGCCTGGCACAGCCTTAATTGGTGCCATATGAAGGCATCATGGGGCATTGCCAGGGTACTGTGCAAAGACATTGCTGATGTGCCCTGTCGCATTGCACACCATCTGGCAATTGATGGAGTGGAACCCATTCCTGTTTACATATATGTCACTGCCATCACCAGACAGTGCACAGATGGCAACATGGGTACAGTCAATGGCACCAAATATGGCTGGTAGGTGCGCAACTCGATAGAACTTCTGCATGGTTGCTCTGCTTTCAGCTGCCCTGCTGGGGAATACTATGAATTCAGCAGCATGCGGCAGGAAAGCTTCTATGAACTGGGTCAGGAGGCACGAGGTGGTGGACTGCGATACCCCAATGGTGTCTCCCACTGGTGTTTGGAACATCCCAGTGGCTAGAAAGCCCATTGCTGCTGTCACTTTCTCCTCCACTGTCATGGTATGGCAGCATCTGGTGTTGGGCTGCAGCTGCTCATGCAGGAGTTTACATAAGTGCCTCAACATGTCCCTGTTCATCATGTACCGGCCAATGATGTAGTCATCAGGCAGACTCATTGGAGACTCTGGGCCAGTACACCTTGTGTGCAGCATATCTCCTCCTTAGCCTGTGGTGTGGGCCGAGGTGGGCATGGTCCCTCTCCTCCTCTTGCACTATTTCCTCCACAAGTGCATCAGCACAGTATTGCTGAAAAATGCCATGTCTGCTTCCTACACTGGCCGCACACCCCTCTGTGAATTGCCCTGGATAAGACCTGCCTTTTATAGGTGGTAAGTAGTGCAGCACTATGTGTTGCGCAGAATGTCCCTGTACCATGCTATACCTTTGAATATACCCTTGTGCCTTTATGCAGGTTCCTGCCCCTCACTTTGCCCCTTGCATACATTATGTGTTTGCGCTGGTGCTAATGCATTTCACCAATGCTATGTCTTGCTTTGAATATTGTAATTCTGTGCTAACCCAGCCCTAACCCGTCACAATCTGTTTCCGCACAGTGCAAATGTTTGAATATCCTGGCCACAGTTTCCTTGAAAGGTCTATACATCTGTAAATTTTTTTTTTTCATTATTTATTTTCACCCCTCCTACGTCCGAGTGGCCTCTCCTTTAGGCTTTCTGCCTAGGAACCCCCGATTTCCAGTCTGAACCCACCCTGGTGCCAGTTTTTCAATCCCATATTGCAGCTGGCCCAGGGTAGCCTGACATAACCCATCATTGGACGGGTTCCCTCCTTCTGGGGGGGAATTGCCTTACCAGAATTCTTTCTCTCGGCCCTGGGTGCTGCTGAGATTGGTCCTGGCTCACCGCACAGCTCCGTGGAGGTGGGGATCCAGGCGGCCATCATCGATCATTCGGATGCCATTTTTCTGGTTTTCTAGGTTCCCTCATCGCACCGCTCATGCAGTGTCTCCAGTCTCCACTGGGGGCCGCTGCATAGAGAGGCAGTCCCCAATCCCACCCCAGGATAGGAGAGCAGTCCTTCGGATGGTCAATCCTATCCTCCCTCTGCCGACCCCCGGGCGTCCCAAGTCCATTTCCGAACCCGGGTCGCCGGCGTGGTTCGAGGTAAGGCTAGTGCCTCAGCCCTCTGCCCCACCGGGCCAGCTAGCACCTGTCAAATTTAATGTTACTGCGTTCTCTAGTTTTAAAGTTGCAGGGGTTTATTATTTTGCAGTTTGCAGGCTTTTAAAATTTTACAGTATTTAAAATGTGTTGAAAATGTGGCTACTTTTTGTAATTTGGTACCCATTAAAGCAATTATGACACACATAACCATGCAGTATAGTAGTTTGAATGTTTCAAATTTGGTAAAATTTGGATAAGTTGTTTTTAAGGGGAACAGTCAGCATTAAGAGGCCTACATCCAAGTATGGGGCGGATTCCAATTTGCACTTTGCATGCAAAAAATATATATTTGTTTTGCTTACTGTCAACTACAACATAATAGATTGTGTAAGACCATTTCTGTTGACTTGCAAGCTGACATTTTCAGTAATTACAAATCCTAAAATCCTCTGCAGCTGACATCAGAGAAGGGCTGTGACAATGGGAGATTCAATAGCCTGCAGTGCAAGTTAGAGCTTTTATAAGGTCCAGTCAGATGTTTGCTGGTTCCACTGTTCTCCTTGAAATAAGTACAGTCCTCTGTGATACCCAGGGCTGGATCTACTTTGCCATGGGCCCTACGCATAGCAGTAACCATGCCCTCCCCCATGTCACCCCACCTTCAATGGTTACCTTACATGGCAGGCAGCACACCTGAACAGTGTTTAACGTTTAACAGGAAAACACAACCAAATGCCACTACTAGATGGTGAAAACATTGTAGCACAATTCTTCATCTGAGCTAGTTCCCCAGTTTAATTGCAAAAAAAACAATTATGAGTAAAAAATTTTGTTGGGGGTAGTAAAGATAAATACCTGTTGTTCAAAAGCTGCCACCAACAGCTATAAAGCAGTGAGGCAAAACCACAACATTCAAGGTGCTACTCTTAATTTAAACTCTGGTGTCTGTTTAAATATATTTTTTTTTCCACAGAAGATATTTCCTCCCATTGGCATGATCACAGGCAGGCTTGTTAGCCCTGTCCCCAGCTCCTCTCATTTGGTGCCCATCCCTTGTCAGTGTACCATCCTGACATGGCCAGCAGACCATGCTGGGCAGTGCTAATTTAGCCATGGGGCAAAGTTTTGAATATCTGGCCCTGTGTGTATCACATTTTTTAAGCTCTTGTTTAGATGGCATTCTTTTTATAAGTGGCAAAAAATGGCAATCAGTACTTAAAGTCAAATTCCTGTGGTGATACAGTTAAACCTGGGAAAGCCACATGACAAGATGTGCATGTGAATAAATTTTGCTTGGTGATAAATCAACAGTTGTGCAATGTTAGGCATTTGCATAGGACCAGTAGGGATGCAGCTTGTATCTAAATGGGCTCTGATTGAGGGACAGGGTACTGGTCTTGTCAAGGGTCATGAAGTCTGGGGGATTCAAATTAAAGAATATATGTTGGGGGGGCAGCTAGCATGGGGTCACCAGTTGCAAGAGTTAGATGCATGGTTTCAATGAGAAATGGACAGTTGAACTGGGTAGCACAGGAATAGTAAATTCTCCAGTTGGAGCAAGGAAGCATGGACTGTCAACAAACTTAGTTTGAATGCAGGTTATGTAAGAATCCCACCCAGTAAATTGACTATACAGTGAGCCTGATGCACTTGTAAATCTAGACCCTTAGAGATACTCAAAGAGATGTAACTGCAGAAGGAAATGGCTGGAGCTCCAAAAAGGAGGAATTCTGAACATTCCAATGAGATAGATATGAATGAGGCAACTCTTTTTATGTTTACTTGCATGCATGTGCAAGAAACATCGTGCCATCATCTGAGTTTTCAGAGGAGTGGCACCCATCTTCCAATTCAGTCAGTGTGTTTGCAGGCATGGCCGCAGTTCTCCAATGAACGCTGCAGCTGTCTATGGCAGCAGTTGAAAATGCAGTGCCGTACAGTTGAAAGGGAGCGCTCCGCTTCAGTGAGCAGCGCTCCCCCCTCCACGTGCACGCATGCATATTGCATGCTCATGCTCAGGACCTCCTTGTGAATGAGCTTGCTCAATGGAGTTTTCCTGCAATAAACTTGAACTTGAACATAAACTTGAACTCATGCACTCCCCCCCACGTACACACTGTATGGTCGAAGGGGGTGCCCAATCCCCTGTCGGTTCCATGCCCCCCCCAAAAAAGCTTTCTAGGTGCCATGCTGGGAGCCCATCCCAGCACGGCAAAAATTGGTATGGCCGACGGGGGTGCCCAATCCCCAAACAGCCTTCCAGCTGCCATGCTGGGAGCCCACCCCAGCATGGCAAACGTTCCATGTCGTCTTCCTAAAAAAAAAAAAACAACCTGTAAGTAAAAAAACATTCCCTCAGCGGTCTCCCTACCTACCCATGCCCACCATCTGTGCATCCTACTTCCCACACCCCTCCCTCACCCCATACTTACCTCCGGAGGCCGGCGAGATGATCTTCGGTGGACTGGGAAAACATCTGCACTCTTCAAAGCGAACTGAGGAAATGCCAGTAAGCTGCATAATGCAACAAATAGGGTTGTTTCAACTTCAATGTACATCTCAGGCATGTTTTGGAATTTTGGCACCAAATTTTCAACATGGGGTTTTTGGGACCCCTCCTCATGAATTCTGGAACTGTCATGGCATTAATCAGGCCCGAAGGGTTATTTTGAGGTCACTGCATTAAATCACCTTTTGGGACTGATTAATGAAATGACAGTGCCAGTGTTCATAAGGTGGGCTCTCAAAAAGCCTATGTTGCAAATTTGGTGAAAAAATTCCTAAAAATGACTGTTTTACGCGTGTGCGTTGTGCAGTTCCTATGCATGCTCGTAAGTTTGCAAATTTTTAATATTTGCACTCCAGATTTTCAACATTGCCATTTTACCACACCTCCTTATGAGCAGTACAGCTGTCATTTTTCACATCTTGCCCAAAATGTGTTTCTGCACATGTAGCGCACAATGGCGCAGTCGTGTGTGAAATCAATGATGGGACACATTAAGAAAATCACAGTGACACTGTTCATGAGCAGAGGTCTTAAAATGGCTATATGTGAAACTTTGGTGAAAAATTCCTAAAAATGACTTTTCTGCGCGTCGTTAAGCGGTTACTCGCACTCCTCGTAAATTCACGAATTTTTAATATTTGCACTCCAGATTTTCAACATTGCCATTTTACCACACCTCCTTATGAGCAGTACAGCTGTCATTTTTCACATGTCACCCAAAATGTGCTTCCCTGCATGTAGCGCACAATGGCGCAGTCGGTGTGCGCAATCAATGTTTGGGACAGATTAAGAAAATCACAGTGACACTGTTCATGAGCAGAGGTCTTAAAATGGCTATGTTGAAAATTTGGTGAAAAAATTCCCCAAAATGACTGTTTTAGGAGCGTACGTTGCATAGTTCCTATGCACACTCGCAAGTTTGCGAATTTTTAATATTTGCACGCCAGATTTTCAACATTGCCATTTTATTACACTTCCTTGTGAGCAGTACAGCTGCCATTTTTCACATGTCACCCAAAACGTGTTTCCGCACATGTAGCGCACAATGGTGCAGTCGGTGTGTGAAAGCAATGTTTGGGACAGATTAAGAAAATCACAGTGACACTGTTCATGAGCAGAGGTCTTAAAATAGCTATGTTGAAAATTTGGTGTCAAAAGTCCATAAAATGACTGTGTTACGAGTGAGCATTGCGCAGTTTCCACACACCCTCATAAGTTCATGAATTTGTAACATTTTCAGTCCAGATTTTCACCAGTGGCATTTTTCCACACTTCCTTATGAACAGTACAGCTGTCATTTTTCACAGCATGGCCGAAATGTGTTTTCACACTTTCAGCGCAGAAAACGCTGTGGGAAATCATTGTTCGGGACAGATAAAGAAAATCACAGTGACACTGTTCATGATTGGCGGTCCCAAAATGCCTGTGTTGACAATCTGCTGTAAAAAATCCCCAAACTAATTACATTATGGGTGCGCGTTGCACAGTTTCTACGCACGCTCGTGACTTCACCAGTTTTTTCAATATTGTCACGCAGATTTTCAACATTGCCATTTTTTACACCTCCTTATGAACAGTACAGCTGTCATTTTTCACATCCTGTTCGGAATGTGTTTTTGCACCTGTGGTGATAAATGCCATAGTCGCTGTGCAAAAGCAGCTTTTGGCTAACAAACTGATATTGCCACTGTTCATGAGGTGGGGGTCACAAAAAAACCATGTTGAAAATTTGGAGTGAAAATACCAACGAATGCCTGAGGCATTAGGGTTTCCGACCATAACGCCCCACCCTGTAGAGAATGACAGGCATCAGGGGTGTGACTTGGGATTCTCGCCTGTAATGCTCATACCATTCCACACCCTGCAGCCAGTGAGAGGCATTGAGGTGTGCCTTGGACTCTTCAGCCCCAAAGTTCAACCCATTCTCCTATACTGCACCCATCTCACTATATTTCCTGATGGAATGGGGTGCGCATAAGGGCCAAAGACCCCAAGGCACACCATGACACTTGTCGGTGTCTGCAGGGTAGGGTGTGGTGAAATGGTGTGGCAGTTATGCCTGATGACCCAAAGGCACACCCCGATGCCTGTCAGTCTCTGCAGGGTGGTGGTGGGGTTGGCTTCAGTTCAATACTTCACTGCCATTCCTATTATGCAGCTCTGTAACTCCTACACTACCAATGCCAATGCCAGCAAGCAAACATTCGGCATTGACAAATGCTTGTTTTAAAGGGAGTGAGTCACTGTAAATAAAAGGGAGGATATCACGAGGGACAGCAGTTCTACTGAGTCTATTTGGTAAAGCTAAGAGAGAAAGGGGCAAAAAAACTCAACATGGGAGCAGCCACAGGACTGCAAACAGTTCAGTTCAGCTTATCAGATGAAACAGTGATACGTGCTTTGTGAATGTTAAATTTCACAACAAGAATTCTAGCAGCATTACTATGGCAAGCCGTTAGGGACATAATTCAGAATGTCTGGCTGTATAGTAAAACACACACTATATGGTGAAATACATACATCATATAGTGAAATATATACATTATATAGTGAAATACATACACAATGTAGTGAACCACATACCGTATCTACTGAAATATATACATTGTATAGTGAAATACATATACTGTATACTGAAATACATATATTATATAATGAAACACATACACTACATAGTGAAATGCTTACACTGCATAGTGAAATACATACACTATCTATTGAAATCCACATACTGAGAACTGAAAATCCACATACATTATATACTGAAACAAATGTACTATGTACTGAAACATATACACTACCTATTGAGATACATACACTGCAGACTGCAACATCCACATAAACAATCTTCTGAAACAAATACTCTATACATTGTAACACATATACTATATATTGAGAAAAAACTGCATACACTATACACTGAAACAAATACACTATATATTAAAATGCATACACTACACACTGAAAAAGCATACGCACTATATATTGAAACAAATACACTATATATTGAAACATCTACACTTTATATTGAAATACATACACTATCTATTGAAATAAATACACTATGCACTGAAAAATCTGCATACACTATATATTGAAACAAATGCACTGTATATTGAAATACATACAGTATCTATTGAAATGCATATACTACACACTGAAAAAAGCACATACACTATATACTGAAACAAATACACTATATATTGAAACATCTTCACTTCATATTGAAATACATACACTATCTGTTGAAATAAATGCACTATGCACTGAAAAATCTGCATACACTATATACTGAAACAAATACACTACATGTTGACATACACTATCTATTGAAACACATACACTGTAGACTGAAAAATTCACATACTCTATATCTGAAACAGATAAACTATATACTGAAATGGACTATGTTCTGAAACTACCCATCCCTCTGTCCCTCCCCCATGAATGTCCTAGAGTTGAACTCATTGCCTGCTGCATTCAGTTAGCTGCTAGCTTGATGAGAGGATGTCTGAAACTGCAGAGCTGAGGTAAACAAAACAGGGCTATCTCTTATTCTACTTCTTTATGGGGTTTTTCCTTTTGTTTTGCTTGCACACCTTTAGTCAAATTTCAGACCATTGTGATGTAACAAGAAACTTTTAAAACTAATTTAACTGCTGTAGTTTATTCTTTTAAATAAGTGCTGCCTTCATTTACTGTCAGACAACACATTTGTATAGGAAGCTAATACAGGATATTCCTAACATACCTGTATCATAGGGAGCTGCATGCATTTTCCAAGATAAAGTGCTGATTTGTTTTATGTGTAATTAATTACTGTGTAAGTCCAGCAACTTATCTGAGTTGAATGCTTGGGAAGCACTTCAGGAGCTGTGGAAGTGTAAGCCAAAATCATTGCTAGTTTGTACTCTATGGCCTATGTTTTGATTAAGTTTTTATTTTAATGTTTTGTTTAATAAACGTTTCTTGGTTAAAAACAAAATATATATTTTTGCTGCAATCCCTCAGTATTCAGTTCTCATCAGGAGTTTAGCTGGCATATGCATATAATTTGCATTGTTTTACTGAATAACTTTACTGTGAATCCTCACTGGAGGCATGCACAGTCTGTTTTGGGGTTTGAGCTTCTCAAACTGTGTTGTATTTCTTTTTTTTTCCCATAGAGATTTTTATCTCCTTAGTCACCCTGCCACCCCTTTGCCCACTGACATCTCCAGCCCAATCACTTATCATCCACAGGACATATTTGCTCTGAGATCCACCCCCACTCACATCCCCGTGTTGGGGCCAGGAGGGGGAGGGCCATTGACAAGGAGACACATATTCTGATATGAGCAGAGCCTGGTTAGCAGTGCAAAATCTGCAGCAGGTTGTTGGATCATTTTGCCATTAGTGGGTTTCTGCCTTTTGTTTCATCCACTGGGCAGCCAAGCATGGAATTATGCAATTGCGTATAAAGATACATGCTTGCTTTGTGCCTGCCTGAGCCCTCCCCCTTATGCAACTCCACTGCCCTGCCAACCCTCCTCAGCTAGGTAGATGTTGAAGAGCGGGGTGGTCAGACTTCCCCTCAGTGAGAGGAGAGCATTCCCTGAGATGGTCAATCATATCCCCCCCCCAGGCTAACCCCTGTGCAACTCAGGTCCACCCCCAAAACTGGGCCACTGGCATGGGAGGCAGTGCAATCACCACCAAGCTGCTAGGCCAGCCCACCAGACTGTGTTTTTATAAGTAAATAAAGACAGCATATAGGTAAAAGAAGAAAAAAAACTGTATTTTAACTAGTCTGTTATAAACATTTTAAGTCACATCACAATGTTTTGAAATCGGATAAAGGTTTTGCAAGCAAAATACGATAAAACAATACATAAAAAGATAGATAAGATAAACCTTTCATGTTTACCTTCTGCATCTTAGGAGGCATCAGCCAGGATTTTTAGTCAATTGGGGCCCCATTTTCAGAAGGTTAGTGTGCAGAGCTAAACATTACACTGTGGGAACAGCATGGTTGGATCGGTGTCGTATTCAGCATCACTTGATGCTACCCTGATCATGTGCATGTGCATATATACTACTACGGCCATGCAAATGAGTGATCCTCTCCTGCATACAGAGCACAGTGCTGTATAAAAGGTTTCCTTAGTGACCATAAGTATCTCCCTCTACATTTTATACTCAGCCTCTAGGCTTCTAGTACCTAGATGCTTGATTTTGCACTTTTTCGCTTTGAACCCGAACTGCCATGTCCCATAGCACTCCTTAAGTTTTATAATGTCCCCACTCATTCTCTCCATCTGCACCTATCAACGCTATTACAGATTGTGGTGTCATCTGCAAAAAAGGCATATCTCCCCTTCCAGTTCTTCTGTTATGCCACTTTTAAAGACACTGAAGAGGATGTGTCCCATTACTGAACCCTCCGGCACCCTACTGGTCACTCTCTCCTCACTGGAGGGAGTGCCATTTACCACCACCTTCTGTAGCTGTGCGCTATATCAGGTGCATCACTTAGGAGTGCACAACACTAATCTGAAAATGGAGGCCACATACCACTGTAACAGAATTAGCACTGCATTGTGATAAGCATGGCTGATACTATTTTAAAAAGCATTCTTCTGTGCAGTGCTAACCTGTTAATGTGGCACTATTTTTTTTTTTTTGCACAGGATTATTAATTTCAACCACATGCTCAAACAACTGGGGGTTACGCTAAAGCATATAAGGTGTACAGGTGTATTAAATGCTTTCTTGAAGTGTTAACACACTGCGTGGTTAGTGCTAGTTAATGATTCTGGGAATCGTGTTTTAACTGCACACACGGAGCTTGCCATCAACCCCCCACACACATACACACACAGTCAGTTCTGGACACAATAAAAAAACAAGCATTTGTCAATGTTGAATGTTGATTGCGTTGGTCCGTTGAGATTGCTCACTGGCCCTCTGTCACTCGCTTGTTCTGTTTCTCCTGGTACTGCAGGCTGCCGTTTTGTACTGAGCTCCTTCCTGCGTTGGCACCCCTTTTCTGTCCACAAAGAAATCTGCAAATGGCCTGACAGAGCTCCACTGAGATGGGTCACTCCCCCCTCTGACTCCCTCATTCTGTTTCTTCTTGCGCTGCAGGCTGTCCTTTTGTACTGGGCTCCTGTGTGCATTGCTGTCTTTTTCTGCCCACAAAGAAATCTGCAGCAGTCCCGACACAGCTCCATTCAGCTTGCTCTCATTCCCCCTCTCTCACTCACTCATTCCATTTCTGCCAGCGCTGCAGGTTGCCCTTTTGTACTGGGTTCCTGCCTGTGTTGCCGGCTTTTCATGCCCACAAAGAAGTGTGCAGCAGTCACGACAGAGCTCCATTGAGCTTGCTCAGTCCCCCTCTCTCACTCGCTCATTCTGGTTTTCCCGCCACTGCAGGATGCCATTTTGTACTGGGCCCCAGCGTACATTGCTGTCTTTTTCTGCCCACAAACAAATCTGCAGCAGTCCCAACAAGCTTCGTTGTGCTCATTCACTCCCTCTCCCTCACTCACTCATTCTGTGTCTCCTGCCACTGCATGCTGCCCTTTTGTACTGGGCTTCTGCCTGCATTGGTGGCTTGTTCTGGCCAGAAAGAAATCTGAAGCAGTCCCGACACAGCTCCATTGAGCTCGCTCACTCCCCCTCTCTCACTCACTAATTCTGTTTCTCCCGGTGCTGCAAGCTGGCCTTTTGTACTGGGCCCCTGCCTGCATTGCCACATTTTCTGCCCACAAAGAAATCCGCGGCAGTCACAATACAGCTCTGTTGAGCTCGCTCACTACTGCTCTGTCACTCACTCATTCTGTTTCTCTTGGTGCTGCGGGCTGCGCTTGTGTACGGGGCTCCTGGCTAAGTTGGCACCTTTGTCTGTCCACAAAGAAATCCTCAGCTGTCCCGACAGAGCTCTGTTGAGGTCGCTCAGTCTCCCTCTGTTACGCGCTCATTCTGTTGGTCCTGGCGCTGCAAGCAGCCCTTTTGTACGGTGCTCCTGCCTGCACTGGTGCCTTTTTCTGCCCACAAAGAAATCCATAGCAGTCCTGCTTGAGCTCTGTTGAGTTAACTCAGTCCCCCGTCTCACTCACTCATACTGTTTCTCCCACTGCTGCAGGCTGGCCTTTTCTACTTGGCCCCTGCCTGCTTTGACACCTTTTTCTGCCCACAAAGAAATCCGCAGCAGTCCTGACAATGCTCCAGAGAGTTCACTCACTCACTCTCCCTCACTCGCCCTCTCATTCTGTTTCTCCCAGTGCTGCAGGCTGCCCTTTTGTACTGGGCTCATGCTCTGGGGTCTTTTTCTGCCCACAAACAAATCTACAGCAGTCTCAACAGAACTCAGTTTAGCTCAGTCACTCCCCCCTCACACTTGTTCGATCTTAATCTGTCCCAAACACTGATTTCCCACAGCGACCGTGCTATTCTCTGGCAGGAGTGCAAAAACATATTTAGACCGGATGCGAAAAATGATAGCTGTACTCTTCATAAGGAGGTGTGAAAAAAGTGCCACTGTTGAAAATGTAGTGTGAAAATATTACAAATGTTCGAAGTTACAAGGGTGCGTGGAAACAGTTCAACGCACGCTTGTAACACGGTCATGTTATGGAGTTTCGTCACCAAATTTTCAACATAGGGCTTTTATGACCTCTGCTCATGAACAGTGTCACTGTCATTTTCTTAATCTGTCCCGAACACTGATTTCCCACAGTGACTGCATTATTGTGTGCGGCAACTGTGAAACCACATTTCAGTCAGGACGAGATAAATCACAGCTGTGCTGCTCATAAGGAGGTATGAAAAAAATGCCACTGTTGAAAATCTGGCATGACAATATTACAAATCTGTGGAGTTACAAGGGTGTGTGGAAAGTGTGCAACGCACACTTGTAATACAGTCACTTGCTGGGCTATCATCACCAAATTTTCAACATAGGCATTGTAGGACCTCTGCTCATGAACAGTATCACTGTCATTTTCAAAATCTGTTCCGGACAATGATTTCCCACAGCGACTGCTCTATCTCTGCGCCAGAAGTGCGAAACACATCACTTCCAGGATGGGAAAATGACGATGCACTGTTCATAAGTAGGTAGTGGAAATGGCAATGTTGAAAATCTGGAGTGAAAATATAAATTCACAAAGTTATGAGCGTGTGTGCAAACTGTGCAACACACGCTCGTAACACAGTCATTTTATGGAGTATCATTAGCAGATTTTCAGCACAGCCATTTCAGGACCTCTACTCATGAAAAGTGTCACTGTCATTTTCTTAATCTGTCCTGAACACTGATTTCCCACAGTAACTGCTCTATTCTGCGCTAGAAGTGTGAAAACACATTTCCACCTGAATGTGAACAATGACAGCTGTACTGTTCTCAAGGAGGTGTGAAAAAATGGCAATGTTGAAAATCTGGTGTGAAAATATCGCAAATTCATGAAGTTACGAGCGTGGGTAACAGCTACGCGGTGCAACTTAAAACAGTCATTTTTACATTTTCCGCAAATTTGTAACATAAACTTTGAGACCCACCTCATGAACACTGGCACTGTCATTTCGTTAATTGGCCCGGAAGATGATTTCACGCAGTGACCGCGAAATCTCCTTTCGGGGCTGATTAATGCAAAGACAGTTCAAGAATTCATGAGGAGGGTCCCAAAAACCCTATGTTGAAATTTGGTGATAAAAGTCCCAAAAATGCCCGAGATATGTACTAAAGTTGAAAAAACACTATTTATTACGTTATACAGCTTACCGGCATTTCCTCAGTTCACGGTCGGATTTGAAGAGTGCAGACGTGTTCCCAGTCCACCGAAGATCATCGTGCCAAGCTCCGGAGGTGAATATGGTGTGATGGGTGGGTGTAGGGAGGCAGGGTGTGCAGTGGGCTGGTGCGGGTTGCAGGTGGGGGCCAGGAACACTACGAGAAACCATTTCCTTTTTTGCAGGTAAAAAAAATAAAAATACTTCACGGGACCGTTTTTCCCTTTACAGGGGCATGTGGCACACTGGGATGGGCACCTGCGCGCAGCCAAGCTTTCTTTGGGGGCAGCAGTAGCCGATGGGGATTGGGCACCCGTCGGCAGGAATAAAAGCAGGGTTGTTACAGAATGCCGACGGGGAGTGGGCTCCCCCGTTGGCACCAGAAACAATGGGGCACCGAGGCCGATGGGATTTGGAGACCCCGTTGGCACATAAACACGGTGGGGGGTTATATTGTTTGGGAACACGGTGGCAACCTGCCACAGTGTTCACAAACAAAATCAGGGTTTTTACATCCCACCCTGCAATGACGGGTTGCTCCCTCATTGCAGCAGATGGCTGATGCTGCAATGACGAGGCGGCCCTGATTGCAGCGTGAAATTGCCAGCAGTTGGTGCAATATTCCAAGCTACTGTCACCAGCAGCCTGCAATGGCAATGGGGAAGCAGGAAAGATGTTTTTGCAGGCTGTGGGGCGTTGCACAGCACTGCCATGCCTCCACAGCTTGCTACTGAGAAAGCTGCCGCAATATGTTATTTGCGCTGTGCGCAATCAACATAAAAATGGTATATCTTGTCTGCCCCATTTCCCATATTAAACCTCAGAACCTACTGTTCATGCAGGGTAATAGCCTTCACTATCCACTCCCTTGTTCCCCTCCCTACTACTATCAGCCTGAGTAACCATTATACCCTTCACTTTGTCACAGCCATTCTTGAAACCATTTATGGTTTTGGTGCCTGTCATCTCAGTTGGCAAACTATTCCACATTTCCACCACCATTTCTGGAAAATAAAACTTTCCAATATCCCTCTTAAACCTCCCTCCCATCAGTCTCTACTTGTGCCCCCATAACCTTGAACTGTTACTCATGCTAAGTAGTTCTCCATTCACTTTGTTTATTCCTTACAGGAACGTGAAGGTCTTTATCATATCATTCCTCTCTTGTCTGGTCTCCAGTGAAGACATGTTCAGTGCCTTGAGCAGATCCTCATACGATCTGTTCTGTCAGCTCTGAATCATCCTGATCACCCTTTGTCTTTATCTTTCCTGAAGTGAGGTCTTCATAAGTTCAGAACTCTGAACAGTATACCCAGTGCAGCCTCACCAACGATCAATAAAGGGCAGTAAACCTCTTTTCTTCTACTATCAGAACCCTTCTGGCATCCTAGTATCCTATTTGCCTGACTAGATGCCTCACTGTACTAAGCTGATTGTTTAAGGAGTCACTAATGACGAATACTAGGTCCCTTTTCTCAGCTGTAGTGCTCAGCTCTACCCCTCCTATCCAGTACTCTGTCCTGGGGTTCTTGTCCCCTAAGTGAATCACCTTGCACTTTTTGGCATTGAATTTCAACTGCCAAACCTTAAGCCACCTCCCTAATCTTTACATGTGAGTCTGCAGTTTCCTACTTCCCCATCACTATCTACCCTCTCATGAGCTTGGTGTCATCTTCAAAGAGACACAACCCCAGATTCATTCTCAAACATTGTTAATGAGCATATTGAAGAGAACAAGAGTCAGGATGGATCCCTGTGGCATTCCACTCTTGACTTCCCTCTTTTCTGATCTGACACAATAATCACAACCCTCTGATGCCTCTCATTCAGCTAAAGCCCCCTCACCCCCATCAAAACACTGCTTATATTTTCCTTCAAATCCCTGGACCTCACCCCCTTGTGCCGTGACCTAAGTCACTCTGATTGGTCCCCTATCTCATTGGTCTGCTCCACTGATTCCATGCTAACATATTTCAAAACAAAATTACTCTAAATATATATATATTTTTTTTAGTTGTTTAACCAGGAGTAGCACACTAAGCTGAAAGCTTTTTTACAGGAGCGACCTGGGAGCACAGGGAAGTTAAGTGACTTGCTCAGAGTCACACAGTTTGCAAGTGGAAGCTATGGGATTCAAACCCAGGTCTGGTTTGCTGGATGTCACCAGATTTGCAGCTCAGAGCCTTAAACCACTGCGTTATACTGCCTCCTCTTTATGGGACTGCCATGCCCCCCCAAGAGCAGGACATGAGAAAAGGTACACCATCTCCCCTAGATCATGGCTGATCTCATAGCTTACTTGCAAGTGCATGATTTGGCCTGGTCAAAAAATAAACGTAACCTATCCCCATGGCTTCCAGGAGGTGTCATCATCTCTGCAGCACTCTGTACCATGGCAATAAGCTTGCCAAGGTGAGAATTTTACATCTAACTTCAGTACCAACATTGGTTACCTGTCTAAATTTTGAAAGGCTGCCACCCTTTCTCCTCCTACTCCTTTGCCTGTCCTCAGAGTCAGTGACACCCTGTCTCTAACCTCTCCTTCATCACCATAGAGATGTAATTCCTTTTCATCATCTGTACCTCATCTCTCCTCTCCTCTCCTCCCTCTCCTTCCTCACACCTCCTGCCAGCCTGCATGATTGTCATCTCCTTCATTCCCACTATCTTTTTTTTTTTTCTCCAGTAACTCCATCCTTTATCCCTGACACACTTCCTGCCCTTAATCCTTCCAAGGGTAGGAGCCCAGATGGCTGGGATAGCAAGCTCCTCCATCTGACTGCTTCTGCAATCTCCTCCCCATTGGATGACCTCCCTAACCTCTCTTTCTGGTGTTCCTCCATCCCTGCTGACTGAAAGGCTGCCACTGTTACTCCTCCTCCACCAAAAGATGGTGACCCGTCAGCTACGAACAGCTACTGACTCATTTCTCTCCTCCCTCCAAATTATAGATGCAAATTATCTTGTTACAGCTCTCTCCCTTTCTGGATTCCTCTTCCTTTTTCACCCAATACAAGTCTGACTTCCGCAAAAATCACTCCACCAACTGCCCAGGCTCACCAAATCCATCCATAATGGTATGGATCACAGCCTATTCACTTCTGCTATCTTCATCGATCTAGCCAAAGCATTCAACCCTGTCTACCATCCAATTATTAGCCAAACTCCAGGCTGCAGGCCTCTCTGACTTAGCCATCAGCTGTTCCACTCCTACCACAGGGGTAGGTCCCAAGCAGTCAATAGTGGTGACCTCCTCTCTCTCTCTTTCCTGCCTGTATCCACTTGGGTCCCACAAGGATCTGTGTTAAGCCCACTACTTTTCTTCATTTTCCTTAATGATCTCCTCCTCTTTGTGCTTGTCTGCATCCATTCACATGTACATGGATGACACGGTCCTCTTCACAGCAGGCCCACAGACTCCAGCTGGACTTTGATCAAGTTCAGCCCTGACCACACACAAATCAGCTTTTCCTCAATGCCAAGAAGGCTGTCTCCATGTCCTTTGGCACAAGGCACCAGACTCTCTAGGCTACCTACCCTTCCTACTTTCCATACCCTGGATGGCTCCCCTGTGAAGGATGTCACCACCTTTAGTTATCTTGGTATCTGGCTAGACCAGCACCTAAATGTTTCTGAACAAGTGGATGCTATAGTCAAAAAGCTGCACCACAATTTGGTGCACTTTACAGTAACTGTGACTGTATCCCATCTCCAGCATACCATGCTATTATCCAAAGAATGATCCTCCAAATCTCTGACTATGGTGAGTTGGTCACAGCATAGCCCCTTCACTACCCTTTCCAGACTGACACATCTTCAACTATTTCTGCCATTACACTCTCGATTATCCTTCTTGGACTCACCATTGTTCTATATATCTCTCTCCTTTTCTTTTTGGACATACATCATGCTCCACTGTGCCAGCTTTGTGGGCAAATCTGATTTGCCTCACTCCTCCTATCTCTTGATGGCCCCATTATTAGCCATACCATCAGAAGCTGAAATATTAGAACCTAGCAGTCCCTTCAGTTTCCACAACCATCGGGAAACTCATGTTCAGCCAACGCTGCCTAAAATCTGGAACCCTCGCCCCAGTCATTCACCAATCTCCTCCCATGGATTCTTTTTCAAACCACTGCAGTGGTCTCATCTCTCCTCCTGCACTTGCTCTAGTTTTCCTCTTGCTCTCCTATATACTTATTTCCAGTTTAGGTACAGCTAAATTTGGCACCTGTGCTTCCACTCTGTGGCATTATGCACAAATGTTTATAGTTAATGTTGAAGTAAAAGTCTCCAGCCCCTTTGCATATTAGTTGTAGCAGGGAGCCCCTCCCAACTGTGAACTCCATCAAATACCTTGGGGTGACACTTGACCACCAGTTGGACCTAGGGTCATATCCTAAATGTCTGTAGAACTGTGAACTGTAATTGGGTCTGGCCTATATGGCTGTAATAACCTGACACCTGCTGCCTGCCTGGCACTTAGCTAGAGGTGTACTACTCTCCTTCCTTAGCTATGGTCTCACCAATTTGCCTGTACCTCCAAAGCTCTTCTCACTTGGTGGCACACAACGTACAATAACATCTGTCACTTTGCACTGGCCTCCCCCAGTCTCACCCACCATTGTGAGCTTTATGATAAACTAGGTTGGCTCTCCCTGACCAATCACCGAACTTTGGGCTGGGATGCCTCGTGGCCAAAGTGTTCAGAACCAGCACCTCTGGGGCTGGTACAGCGTCTGTCACCTCCTGACCCTCCTCTTACCCACTCAGGTCCTAGGGTCCTGGGATGCTAAAGTCCTTCACCTGAACCCTATGGGGGACAGGGACTTTGTTACATGCTCCTAGGTCTGGAACTCCTTTCTGACCCGCATGTTCTTTCTGCCTCCTCCCATCAGTGCTTCCCGAAGTCCCTGTGGGGGCATCTGGCTGTTCAGCGTGTGAATGTCCCAAGCCTCTCTAGCCTAATTTGTACTTGAGCCCAACTGTTCTGAGGACCTGCCATATGATCTTTTGGTCAAGCTGCGGATCCAATCGCTCACCCAGGTCATCTGACTGCACTATGTATGCTCTAGACTACATATTGTTGATTATATGTACTTTATCAATTTCTGTCATAGCAGTTCACTCCATGCATTACCGTTTTGTGACTCAATGCATTTTGTTACTCTATGTACTTGCTTTACTTGCTGTTATGTTCTGATGTATCTGTATTACCTGTTGTACTCTCCCGGGAAGTTCCTGAAAATAGGCATATAACTTGTCTAGTGTACCTACCCGGTTAACAAAAGCTAAATAAATAAATAAAACTGCTCTGTATTTGATCGCCAGCATAGGTTTGTGGGTCCTTACTGTGCTGTATATAGCATTGTCGATTGTTTGCTTGTCACTCAAGTTCTTACATCTTGCATGAATTATTCCCAATGTAATTTGTGGTTGTGTACCACTCTGCTCCATGTATGTTATGTATTTTGAACTGTTGTGCTACCTAAGACCCACTTGTACAAGTTCCCCCTTCCCCAGGATGCATCTAGAAATGAGCTCCCAGCTTAGTATTCCTGGGTGGGGAGCACTAGACACCAAATATCATTTTCCTATAATAATTGGAGCCATTTAAACTGTGAGCAGGGGTGTAGAACCTTTACATGCCAAGGATCATTTTGGTATACTACTTGGGAGCATCATAATGGTAACCACAGATAGGGTCACAATATGCACCACTGTGTGCTCAAATTAATTTATTTATTGAAAAGTTTCACCAGGGAAGGTACACTGAACAACAAGTTGCTCGTCTTCCGGTATGACCTGGGGGAGAGGGTGGTGGGAGTTACATAGTAACAATGAGTACACACAAAATACACAATATCATACAAAAACATAGGTTACAACTGAATTACACATTAGCATGAAAAGCCAATAATTACAAGGGTAGAGAAGTGAAAAACCAGTCGCAGTGAGCTTATGGTGAGACAGAGAGAGAGAGAGCATAATGTAATAAGTGTGAACCAATGGCCTGCACTATGCAGACTTAGAATAGCACAGGGTGGCAAGTGAAGTGAGTCAGCAGGGCATCAAACAGGATGTAGGACAAGAAAGGTGGAGAGCTAGGAGCAGGTGCAATTTACAGAGAGGAAATTATGAAGAGCTTGATTTAATGAGCCAGGCTAGGAAGAGGATCAGATATGTGTAGGTAGAGCATTCCACATTTTGGGGAGACGATAGGAGTGGGAGGCCTGTCCACTAGTGGTGGATCTCTGGGGAAACAGACAGAGTTCTATGGTCATGAGCTCTTAGAAGTTGAGAGGGGTGGTGGGGAGATTAGGGAATTTAGGTAGGGAGGGAGTGTTGTCAGTACTTAGAGATGAGATTTTCACAATGATGCAGTCGCCTATTTGTTAGGGATGGGAAGGCTAAAGCTCAGTACAAGTGGCAGCAGTCGGTAAGGTGAGGTGCATCCAGAGCAAACTGACAGAATGAGTTGAAAAAAGTTTCCAGGTTGGCTAAGGAGGTGGCAGGAGCAGAGCAATAAAAAACATCACAATAGTCGAAAACTGGGAGGATCAGTTTTTGGATCATTTCTCGTCTTGCCTGTTGCGGGAGGCAGGAGCAGTTTCTAAATAAGGCGCCGAGTTTGGGATGAAGCTTTTTTATTATGGCATCTACATGGGCCGAGAAGGTGAGATGTTTATCCAGCCAAACGCCCAGATACCTGAAAGACTTGGTAGCAATTACAGTTGCTCTGTCGAGGGTAGTGAAGGTAGGGGCAGAAGGGAGCCTTGACAGCTTCTGACATGTGCCAAAAGGCATGGACACAGTTTTCTTGGCATTTAGAAAGAGTTGGTGAGATTGAAACCAACTCTAGGCATTGTTGAAGTCACGTTGGAGCCTGGAGGCGACATCTAAGGGTGAGGGCCCAGAAGAGAATAGAACCACATCATTAGCATACATATGTATAGAAGATGAGGTACAGATGGATGAAAGATCATTCAGAAAGATGGATAAGAGAATCGGGCCTAGTATGGACCCTTGGGGGACTCCAGAATATATGGGTAGAGGAGGGGAGATGTAGTCGGATATTTTTACAGACTGTGAGAAGTCATATAGGTATGTGCTGAACCATGTAATGGCATGTTCAGACAGCCCAGCTGATGAGAGGGTGTGGAGCACGAGGGAGTGGGAATCCGTGTCAAAAGCTTTAGCAAGATCAATAAAAATGACAGTGGTTATGTGACCGCAATCCATGCCTGTCAGGATTGCATCAGTGATTCAAAGCAGCGAGGTAGTAGTAGAGTGATGTTTACGGAACCCAGATTGATATTGGGTGAAGAAATTTCTGTCTGAGAGGTACGAGGATAGTTAGTCAAGGACTAGATGTTCTTGTAGTTTGGCTAACTGTTTGGTCTGTACCTCATCTTCTATACATATGTATGCTGATGATGTGGTTCTATTCACTACCCTCGATGGAGCAACTGTAATTGCTACCGAGACTTTCAGGTATCTGAGCGTTTGGCTGGATGAACATCTCACCTTCTTGGCCCATGTAGATGCCATGATAAAAAACTTTGTTCCAAACTCAGTGCCTTATATAGAAACCACTCCTGCCGCCTGCCACAGGCAAGACGAAAACTGATCCAAAAAATGATCCTCCCGGTTTTCGACTATTGCGATGTTGTTTATTGTTCTGCTCCTGCCATCTCCTTAGCCAACCTGGATACTCTTTTCAACTCATTGTGTTGGTTTGCTCTGGATGCACCTCACCTTATCCACCGCTGCCACTTGTACCGAGCTTTAGCCTTCCCATCCCTAACAAATAGGTGACTGAATCATTGCGCAAATCTCATCTCTAAGTACTGGTTTGGCACACTCCCTCCCTACCTAAATTCCATAATCCCCTCCACCCACTCCCTCTCAACTTCTAAGAGTCCATGACCACAGAACTTTGTCTGTTCCCTGGAGATCCACTGCTAGTGGACAGGCCTCCCACTCCTATCATCTCCCCAAAATGTGGAATGCTCTTCCTACACATATCCAATCCTCTTCCTCACCTGGCTCATTAAATCAAGCTCTTCATAATTTCCTCTCTGTAAATTGCACCTGCCCCTAGCTCCCCCTTTCTTGTCCTACATCCTGTTTGATGTCCTGCTGACTGACTTCGCTTGCCACCCTGTGCTATTCTTAGTCTGCATAGTGCAGGCCATTGGTTCACACTTATTACATTATGCTCTCTCTCTCTGTGTCTCACCACAAGCTCACTGCAACTGGTTTTCAATTCTCTACCCTTGTAATTATTTGCTTTTCATGCTAATGTGTAATTCAGTTGTAACCTATGTTTTTGTGTGATATTGTGTATTTTGTGTGTACTCATTGTTACTATGTAACTCCCATCACCCTCTCTCCCAGGTTGTACCGGGAGACAAGCAACTTGTTGTTCAGTGTACCTTCCTGGTGAAACTTTTCAATAAATAAATTAATTTGAGCACACAGTGGAGCATATTGACCTACCTGTGGTCACCATTATGATGCTCCCAAGTAGTATACCAAAATGATCCTTGGTATGTAAGGTTCTACACCCTGCTCGCAGTTTAAATGGCTCCAATTATTATAGTAAATGATCCTTGGTGTCTAGTGCTCCCACCCAGGAATACTAAGCTGGGAACTCATTTCTAGATGCATTCGGGAAGGAACTTATAAAGTGGGTCTTAGGTAGCACAATAGTTCAAAATACATAACATGCATGGAGCAGAGTGGTACACAACCACAAATTACATTGGGAATAATACATGCAAGATGTGAGAACTTGAGTGACAAGCAAACAATCGACAATGCATATACAGCACAGTCAGGAGCCACAAACCTAAGCTGGCGATCAAATACAGAGCAGTTTTATTTATTTATTTAGCTTTTGTTAACCGGGTAGGTACACTAGACAAGTTATATGCCTATTTTCAGGAACTTCCCGGGAGAGTACAACAGGTAATACAGATACATCAGAACATAACAGCAAGTAAAGCAAGTACATAGAGTAACAAAATGCATTGAGTCACAAAACGGTAAGGTATGGAGTGAACTGCTATGACAGAAATTGATAAAGTACATATAATCAACAATATATAGTCTAGAGCATACATAGTGCAGTCAGATGCCTAGGAGAGCAATTGGATCATGCGAAATGACCAAAAGATAATTGGCAGGTCCTAAGAACAGTTGGGCTCCAAGTACAATTAGGCTAGGGAGGCTTGGGACATTCATACGCTGAGGCCAACTTCAGATGCCCCCACAGGGACTCCCGGAAGCACTGATGGGAGAAGGCAGAATGAACATGGTCAGGAAAGGAGTTCCAGAGCCTAGGAGCACATGCAACAAAGTCCCTGTCCCCCATAAGGGTTCGGGTGAGGGGTACTTTTAGCTTACCAGGACCCTGGGACCTGAGTGGGTAAGAGGAGGGGTCAGGAGGTGACAGAAGCTGTGCCAGCCCCAGAGGGGGTGACGGTTCTGATCACTTTGCCCACGAGGCATCCCAGCCCAAAGTTCAGGTGACTGGTCAGGGAAAGCCAACCTAGTTTATCATAAAGCTCACAATGGTGGGTGAGACGGGGGGCAGCCAGTGCAAAGTGACAGATGTTATTGTACATTGTGTGCCACTGAGTAAGAAGAGCTTTGGAGGTACAGGCAAATTGGTGGAGACCATAGCTAAGGGAGGGAAGTAGTACACCTCTAGCAAGTGCCAGACGAGCAGCAGGTGTCAGGTTATTTTTGGCCATAGGCCAGACCCAATTTACAGTTCACAGTTCTACAGACATTTAGGATATGACTCCCTAGGTCCAACTGGGGGTCAAGTGTCACCCCAAGGTATTTGATGGAGTTCACAGTTAGGAGGGGAGCTCCATCTGCACAACTGATATGCAAAGGGGCTGGAGAGGCTTTTACTTCAACATTAGCTATAAACATTTGTGCATAATGCCTAGAGTGGAAGCATAGGTGCCAAATTTTAGCTGTACCTAAACTGGAAACAAGTAATAGGAGAGCAAGAGGGAAAACTAGAGCAAGTGCAGGAGGGAGAGGTGAGACCACTGAAGTAGTTTGAAAGAATCCATGGGAGGGAGATTGGTGAATGGCTGGGGCAAGGGAGTTCCAGATTTTAGGGAAGCGGTGGCTGAACGTGACTTTGCCGATGGTTGTGGAAACTGAAGGGACACTAGGGTTCGAATATTTCAGCTTCTGATGGTATGGCTATAACGGGGCA
Source organism: Neoceratodus forsteri (assembly GCA_016271365.2). NCBI lineage: Eukaryota > Metazoa > Chordata > Ceratodontiformes > Ceratodontidae > Neoceratodus > Neoceratodus forsteri. The sequence continues at coordinate 1,084,464,694 of CM057452.1, forward strand.
GTCGGAGAGATAGGAGGGTAGGGAAACAAACCAGATTTGCCCACAAAGCTGGCACAGTGGGCATGGTGTCTGTCCACAAGAAAAGAAAAGGAGAGAGATTTATATATAGAACAATGGTGAGTCCAAGAAGGATAGTCGACAGTGTAATGGCAGAAATAGCTAAAGAGTGTGTCCAGTCTGGCAAGGGTAGTGAAGGGGGCTACGCTGTAGACCACATCACCATAGTCAGAGATTTGGAGGATCATTCTCTGGATAATAGCATGGTATGCTGGAGGTGGGATACAGTCACAGTTCCTGTAAAGTGCACCAAATTGTGGTGCAGCTTTTTGACTGTAGCATCCACTTGTTCAGAAACATTTAGGTGCTGGTCTAGCCAGATACCAAGATAACTAAAGGTGGTGACATCTTCCACAGGGAAGCCATCCAGGGTATGGAAAGTAGGAAGGGGAGGGAGCCTAGAGAGTCTGGTGCCTTGTGCCAAAGGACATGGAGACAGCCTTCTTGGCATTGAGGAAAAGCTGATTTGTGTGTGGTCAGGGCTGAACTTGATCAAAGTCCAGTTGGAGTCTGTGGGCCTGCTGTGAAGAGGACCGTGTCATCCATGTACATGTGAATGGATGCAGACAAGCACATGGAGGAGGAGATCATTAAGAAAAATGGAGAAAAGTAGTGGGCTTAACTCAGTTCCTTGTGGGACCCAAGTGGATACAGGCAGGGAGGAGAGAGGAGGTCACCACTTTTGACTGCTTGGGACCTACCCCTGTGGTAGGAGTGGAACAGCTGATGGCTAAGTAAGAGAAGCCTGCAGCCTGGAGTTTGGCTAATAATTGGGTGGTAGACAGGGTTGAATGCTTTGGCTAGATCGATGAAGATAGCAGAAGTGAATAGGCTGTGATCCATACCATTATGGATGGATTTGGTGAGCCTGAGCAGGTGGTGGAGTGATTTTTGCGGAAGTCAGACTTGTATTGGGTGAGAAAGGAAGAGGAGTCCAAAAAGGGAGAGAGTTGTAACAAGATAATTTGTTCCTGTATTTTGGAGGGAGGAGAGAAAAGAGTCGGTAGCTGTTCGTACCTGACGGGTCACCATCTTTTGAAGGAGAAGAAGTAACAGTGGCAGCCTTCCAGTCAGCAGGGATGGAGGAACACCAGAAAGAGAGGTTAGGGAGGTCATCCAATGGGGAGGAGATTGCAGAAGCAGTCAAGTGGAGGAGCTTGCTATCCCAGCCATCTGGGCTCCTACCCTTCGAAGGATTAAGGGCAGGAAGTGTGTCAGGGATAAAGTATGGAGTTACTGGAGAGAAAAAAAACAATTGTGGGAATGAAGGAAATGACAATCATGCAGGCTGGCAGGGAGGTGAGGAAGGGGAGGGAGGAGAGAAGAGGAGAGGAGAGATGAGGTACAGGTGATGAAAAGGAATTACATCTCTATGGTGATGAAGGAGAGGTTAGAGACAGGGGTGTCACTGACTCTGAGGACAGGCAAAGGAGTGGGAGGAGAGAAGAGATTGTGGCAGCCTTTCAAAATTTAGACAGGTAACCAATGTTGGTACTGAAGTTAGATGTAAAATTCTCACCTTTGGCAAGCTTATTGCCATGGTACAGGTGCTGCGGAGATGATGATACCTCTGGAAGTCATGGGGGATGGGTTATGTTTATTCTTTGACCAGGCCAAATCATGCACTTGCAAGTAAGCTATGAGGTCAACCATGGTCTAGGGGAGGTGGTGTACCTTTTCTCATGTCCTGCTCTTGGGGGGGGCATGAAGTCCCATAAAGGGGAGGCAGTATAGCACAGTGGTTTAAGGCTCTGAGCTGCAAATCTGGTGACATCCAGTAGACCAGACCTGGGTTTGAATCCTACAGCTTCCACTTGCATACTATGTGACTCTGAGCAAGTCACTTAACTTCCCTGTGCTCCCAGGTCACTCCTGTAAAAAAGCTTTCAGCTTAGTGTGCTACTCCTGGTTAAACAACTAAATATATATATATATATATTTAGAGTAATTTTGTTCTGAAATATGTTAGCATGGAATCAGTGAAGCAGACCAATGAGATAGGGGACCAATCAGAGTGACTTAGGTCACGGCACAAGGGGGTGAGGTCCAGGGATTTGAAGGAAAATATAAGCAGTGTTTTGATGGGGTGAGGGGGCTTTAGTTGAATGAGAGGCATCAGAGGGTTGTGATTATGGTGTCGGATCAGAAAAGAGGGAAGTCAAGAGTGGAATGCCACAGGGATCCATCCTGACTCTTGTTCTCTTCAATATGCTCATAAACAATGTTTGAGAATGAATGTGGGGCTGTGTCTCTTTGAAGATGACACCAAGCTCATGGGAGGGTAGATAGTGATGGAGAAGTACGAAACTACAGACTGACATGTAAAGATTAGGGAGGTGGCCTAAGGTTTGGCAGTTGAAATTGTTCGGGTTCAAAGCCAAAAAGTGCAACATCTAGCACCTAGGTACTAGAAGCCTAGAGGCTGAGTATAAAATGTAGAGGGAGGTACTTATGGTCACTAAGGAAACCTTTTATACAGCACTGTGCTCTGTATGCAGGAGAGGATTACTCATCTGCATGGCCGTAGTAGTACATACAGTATGCACATGCACATGATCAGGGTAACATCAAGTGATGCTGAATACGACACCGATCCAACCATGCTGTTCCTACAGTGTAATGTTTAGCTCTGCACGCTAACCTTCTGAAAATGGGGCCCCAATTGACTAAAAATCCTGGCCGATGCCTCCTAAGATGCAGAAGGTAAACATAAAAGGTTTATCTTATCTATCTCTTTATGTATTGTTTTATCGTATTTTGCTTGCAAACCTTTATCCAATTTCAAAACATTGTGATGTGACTTAAAATGTTTATAACAGACTAGTTAAAATACAGTTTGTTTTCTTCTTTACCTATATGCTGTCTTTATTTACTTATAAAACACAGTCTGGTGGCTGGCCTAGCAGCTTGGTGGTGATTGCACTGCCTCCCATGCCAGTGGCCCAGTTTTGGGGGTGGACCTGAGTTGCACAGGGGTTAGCTGGGGAGATATGATTGAGCATCTCGGGAATGCTCTCCTCTCAGTGAGGGGAAGTCTGACCACCCTGCTCTTCAACATCCACCTAGCTGAGGAGGGTTGGCAGGGCAGTGGAGTTGCATAAGGGGGAGGGCTCAGGCAGGCACAAAGGAAGCATGTGTCTTTATATGCAATTGCATCATTCCAGGCTTGGCTGCCCAGGGGATGAAACCAAAGGTAGAAACCCCCTAATGGCAAAATGATCCAACAACCTGCCGCAGATTTTGTGCTGCTAAATGGACTCTGCTCATATATGTGTCTCCTTGTCAATGGCCCTCCCCCTCCTGGCCCCAACACAGGGGATGTGAGTGGGGGGGGATCTCAGAGCAAATATGTCCTGTGGATGGTAAGTGATTGGGCTGGAGATGTCAGTGGGCAAAGGGGTAGCAGGGTGACTAAGGAGATAAAAATCTCTATGGGAAAAAAAAAGAAATAAAACGCAGTTTGAGAAGCTCAGCCCCCAAAACAGACTGTGCATGCCTCCAGTGAGGATTCACAGTAAAGTTATTTAGTAAAACAATGCAAATTATACGCATATGCCAGCTGAACTCCTGATGAAAATTGAATACTGAGGGATTGCAGCAAAAATATATATTTTAAAATAAAAACTTAAAACATAGTCCATAGAGTACAAACTAGCAATGATTTTGGCTTACACTTCCACAGCTCCTGAAGTGCTTCCCAAGCAGTCAACTCAGATAAGTTGCTGGACTTACACAGTAATTAATTACACATAAAACAAATCAACACTTTATCTTGGAAAAATGCATGCAGCTCCCTATGTATACAGGTATGTTAGGAATATCTTGTATTAGCGTCCTATACAAATGTGTTGTCTGATAGTAAATAAAGGCAGCACTTATTTAAAAGAATAAACTACAGCAGTTAAATTAGTTTTAAAAGTTTCTTGTCACATCACAATGGTCTGATATTTGACTAAAGGTGTGCAAGCAAAACAAAAGGAAAAACCCCATAAAGAAGTAGAATAAGAGACAGCCCTGTTTTGTTTACCTCAGCTCTGCAGTTTCAGACATCCTCTCATCAAGCTAGCGGCTAACTGAATGCAGCAGGCAATGAGTTCAACTCTAGGACATTCATGGGGGAGGGGCAGAGGGATGGGTAGTTTCAGAACATAGTCCATTTCAGTACATAGTTTATTTGTTTCAATATATAGAGTATGTGAATTTTTCAGTCTACAGTGTATGTGTTTCAATACATAGTGTATGTGTTTCACCATGTAGTGTATTTATTTCAGTATATAGTTATGCAGATTTTTCAGTGCATAGTGTATTTATTTCAACAGATAGAGTATGTATTTCAATAGAAAGTGAAGATGCTTCAATATATAGTGTATTTGTTTCAGTATATAGTGTATGTGCTTTTTTCAGTGTGTAGTATATGCATTTCAATAGATAGTGTATGTATTTCAATATGCAGTGTATTTGTTTCAATATATAGTGTATGCAGATTTTCAGTATAGTGTATTTATTTCAATAGATAGTGTATGTATTTCAATATAAAGTGTAGATGTTTCAATATTTAGTGTATTTGTTTCGCTATATAGTGTATATGCTTTTTTCAGTGTGTAGTGTATGTATTTCAATATATAGTGTATTTGTTTCAGTGTATAGTGTTTGCAGTTTTTTCTCAATATATAGTGTATGTGTTACAATCTATAGAGTATTTGTTTCAGTAGATAATTTATGTGGATGTTTCAGTCTGTAGTGTATGTATCTCAATAGGTAGTGTATATGTTTCAGTACATAGTACATTTGTTTCAGTATAGTGTATGTGGATTTTCAGTACTCAGTATGTGGATTTCAGTAGATAGTGTATGTATTTACTATGCAATGTAAGCATTTCACTATATAGTGTATGTGTTTCACTATATAATATATGTATTTCAGTATACAGTATATGTATTTCACTATACGATGTATATATTTCAGTAGATACTGTATGTGGTTCACTACATTGTGTATGTATCTCACAATATAATGTATATATTTCACTATATGATGTATGTATTTCACCATATAGTGTGTGTTTTACTATACAGCCAGAGATTCTGAATTATGTCCCTAACGGCTTGACATACAAATCAGTCTGTTTATCTTCAGCTCCTTCTTCCTTTCTCTCAGTCTCTGCCTTACTTCTCTGTGTCCTGTGACAGCAGTGCAGAATGCTTTCAGGCTCCTTTTAGCTCATTCATTAGTTGCTATAGCAATAAACAGTGCTTCTCAATACTTTGCAGCTCTGTTTTAGCTCAGCAATCAGTTGCACCAACAAGATGAAGAGCCTTTCAGACTGACAGGCGTATGGGCTTAGTTAGAATAGGGGTAGCAGAAGTAAAGGGACAGGATGACCACTAGGGCCGGTGCAGAGTAATTGGTTAAACTGGGCAGACAGAATGCACCAATGGTTCTTTTCCTGCCATTAATGCCTATGTACAGTATGTACTTGGGGATTAGGTAAAGCAATCAGCAGCAGTAGCAACAGCCAGAAGACAAGCTTTTTTGCATCTGAATACATTCACTATAATAAAGACTTCTCTTTCATGCTTAAATACACCTGTGTTTCATATACACACTCTATATACACTACGGCCCAGATATTCAAAAGGGTTGCACATGGCGCAACAGTGTTGCGCCATGCGCAACCCACTGATGCTTCCCAGTGCAATATTCAAAAGGGAAAAGTGCACGGCACAAATCCTGATGCGCCGGACCGCATCAGTAATGCATGCAGGCACAGATGGGGGGGGCATGCCCATGCATACCCTGCACAGCCCGATATTCAGCCCTGGATGTGCAGAGCCATGCATGCCCAACCCCTACATGCGCCAGCACAAAGTTGATCCACAAAAAAAAGGAACAACTGATGGCCACCCACAGGTGAGCTGCCGCATTGCAGGGCGCAACATGGCAGCTGCCACCTGTGGGTGGCCACCCGAGCTCCGGCTGCACCTGGCGGTGCTCCCCCATGCCCGATCGTTGGCATTTGTACAGAAAAAAAAAGACTTCTGTCTAATATCCCTGGTGGTCCAGTGGACCGCTGTCTGCACAATCACGGGCATTTGTAATGAAAAAAAAGACTTCCATCCAATATCCCTGGTGGTCTAGTGGACCGCTGTCTGCCCGATTGCGGGCATTTGTAAGAAAAGAATAGACTTCTGTCCAATATCCCTGGTGGTCCAGTGGACCACTGTCTGCTCAATCACGGGCATTTGTAAGGAAAAAAAAGACTTCTGTCCAATATCCCTGGTGGTCTAGTGGTACCCTCCTCCCCACCCACCCAATGAGCCCCACCGCCTGCTCCCCGGTCAGCCTGCGTGCTGGCAGCACCCCACCCACCTACCGCTCCACCGCCCGCCGACTGACACCATCGGTAGTGTGATGCCCATTGGTCCACATTGTGAGCTAATGGGTCAGAGCCTGTACCATATTAAAGTCCAGATATGTGAATGGGATCCATTCACATATCTGGAATGTGTAGTATGGCATGGGCTGCATGCCCATTGGCTCACGCCGTGGATCAATGAGCGTACAGCCCTACCGACGGTGTCAGTCAGCAGGCGGCGGGGCAGCAGGTGGGTGGGGTGCTGCTGCCTGCAGGCTGATCAGGGGAAGTGGGGCAGTGGGGCTCAGTGGGCAGGTGGGGGGGTACTGCTAGACCACCAGGGATATTGGACAGAAGTCTTTTTTTTTCATTACAAATGCCCGTAATTGGGCAGACAGTGGCCCACTGGACCACCAGGGATATTGGACAGAAATCTATTCTTTTGTTACAAATGCCCATGATTGGGCAGACAGCAGTTCACTGGACCACCAGGGATATTGGACAGAAGTCTATTCTTTTGTTACAAATGCCCGCGATCAGGCAGGCAGGTCCACTGAACCACCAGGGAGTTTGGGGATATTCTTTCTTTACTTAGCCCACAATCGGGCGGGCAGGTCCACTGGACCACCAGGGAGTTTGGGGATATTCTTTCTTTACTTAGCCTGTGATCCAGCAGGCAGGTCCACTGGACCACCAGGGAGTTTGGGGATATTCTTCCTTTACTTAGCCTGTGATCGGGCGGGCAGGTCCACTGGACCACCACGGATTTCTGATTTCCCTTTTTTTGCTGCAGCCCACGATCGGGCTGTGGAGCACATTGCCGGCTGCAGGGGGTGTCGGTCCCCAATGGCTGCTGCTTTGCAGGGCGCCAGGCACAAGTCGTCAGGAATCAGCGCACCTGCATGCAAACAGGGCCATAATGACATGCAAATGGCCCCATTTGCATCTTGCATACATTATGGCCCCATTTGCATGTCGAGTTTTGAATATCGCGGTTGCTCTGCATAGTGCAATGGAACTTGTGCTAGCGCATCCCCATGCTCCACTCTGGCCACTTGCATTGGCACAGTGCCACTGCGCCATGCACTCTGCGGGTGGCCAGTGTGTGATATTCAATGATGCTGTGCCATGGCGCAGCTCCGTTGAATATCGCCCAGTCCACACCCCTATACAGCCAAGTTGCACTGTGCCCAAGCTTGCGCCACAGCCTGGCACAGTTTGAATATCTGAGCCCACATATATACTGTACGTATATATTGTTTACCAGGCCATGTCCTATTTTTCCATTGTAAGTACAAAAACACACTACATGTTTTGTGGACCATGTTGGAATAAACCAGTTATTTGTTAATTTCTACACAACCAGTGCCTGTCATTTCTTGTTGCTTGCATAACACACTAGAGGTAAGTAACATGGAAGAACTGTAGAACGTAGTGTATGTCCCTTCCTAAAATGAGGTTGGGGAAATGTTGCATTCTGACTGGCTACCTTCCATACTTAATTGCAGTACAACCATCACCTACTGTGCCATCTGGAAATTTCACTTTCAGAATTGGTGACCTGAATTCTCTGCTCCACATAAATAAAATAAAACTGTCAGTCTTTCTGCTGATTATATTTGAGTTGCTCAGATGCTACTTTGAATCAGATTCTGGACCCAACAGAGGAACCAGCTGGGTGCAGAACTATCAATTTCAAAATAATAATTTATTCTCTAGAGGTACTGTTTTTACTGTCCTAAACCCATTTTATGTGATAAGACACTTCATTTTGTTGGAAGTAGTGCCCTAAGCACACTTGCAGAAGCTGAAGGTACTCAGCCAGTGTCACCATGCCTTACTGTACCACTGGGCATGCATTCAAGGCACTACTACCAACACCCTTATTGCTTACTTCAACCTTAGAGTTCTATAGAAGAACACAAATGCACTGTTTTTGTGAAAACCACCTAAGCATTCATCAAGGAAAAAACTGTATCATACAGTTCCAAAACTATCCCAACCACAGGTATGTAACTCAGAATCACACACTGAATTTATTCAAAAGTGAATAAAGGTGGACCAAAAACAGAAAGTAAAGGTCTGTAAGTTAAATGCAGTTCCCTTTTAACCACCAGAGGGCATTTTTGATGAACACTTAATTGTATGAAAACACATAGATACATACATAGATACATAGACAGTGTCGGCAGATAAGGACCTATGGCCCACCCAGTCTGCCCATTTGAGCTTGTAAGTTCAGTTTGTTTTCCTAGAAGTCTGTTTCCCCTTACCCCTGACCTCTAGAATTCCTTTATGTCTATCCCATGCATTCTTAAATCCCGTGATTGTTTCAGCCCCCACCACTTCCTCTGGCAGGTGTTCCACTTGTCCACCACCCGCTCTGTGAAGAAATTCTTTCTCATGTTTCCTCTGAATCGTCTTCCTCCAACTTCATCCCATGCCCCTAGTCCTGGAACATCTTTTTCGCTTAAAATAGTGTTTTCCTGCACCTGTTCCTCCCTGTAAGATACTTGTATGTCTCTATCATATCCCCTCTCTCCTCCTCTCCTCCAGGGAGTACATGTTCAGTTCCTTCAACCTGTCTTCATAGGACTTGTTATGCAATCCATGCACCATCTTTGTTGCCCTCCTCTGAACCTTCTCTACCCTGTGTATGTCCTCACGTAGGTATGGTCTCCAGAACTGTACACTGTACTCCAGGTGGGGCCTCACTAGTGTTCTATAGCGGAATTATGACCTCCTTTTCCTGCTGGTGATGCCCCTGCCTATACATCCCAGCATCCTATTTGCTTTACCTGATGCCTTGTCACACTGTTTCCCTACCTTGAGGTCATCAGAGATGACAACTCCAAGATCTCTTTCCTGCTTGGTGCATGCTATATCCTCACCCCCCAACTGATATATTGTGCCAGGGTTTTTGTGCCCCATGTGCATTATCTTGCACTTCTTTGCATTGAAATTCAACTGCCAAACCCCTGACCATTCTTCAAGTTTCTGCAGGTCCCTTCTCATTCTGTCTACACCCTCTGGTGTGTCTACTCTGTTACAGAGCTTTGTGTCATCAGCGAACAGTGAAATTCTGCCTTCTAGATCCTGTGCAATGTCACTGATGAAGATGTTGAATAGGACTGGTCCCAGCACTGATCCTGTGGTACCCCACTGGTCACTCTTCCTCTGTGGAGTGACAGCCATTTACCACCACCCTCTGTGTCCTGCCACCCAGCCAGTTACCTACCCACCACACTACTGTCCTGCCCACACCCATATTCCCCAGTTTGTGTAATAGTCTTCTATGTGCACAGTGTCAAAGGCCTTGCTGAAGTCCAGATAGGCCATGTCCACTGCCCTCCCCTGATCCACCTCCCTAGTCACCCAGTCAAAAAATTCAATGAGGTTGGTCTGACATGACCTCCCCCTGGTGAAACCATGCTGCCTTGGGTCCTGTAGTCCATTGACAACCAGATGTTCCACCAATCTCTCCTTCCGTAGTGCTTCCATGATCTTTCCCACTACCGAGGTGAGGCTGACTGGTCTGTAGTTCCCTGCTTCCTCTTTGTTCCCACTTTTGTATAAGGGGACTACATCTGCTGTCCTCCAGTCTTTGGGTACCTCCCCTGTTTCCAGTGATTGGCTAAACAGGATAGCCAGAGGTTCAGCCACCACCTCTTAGTTCTTTAAGGACCCTGGGGTGCACCCCATCTGGCCCCATTGCTTTATCAACTCTTATTTCTTCCAGTTCCTTCAGGACCCTTTCTCGTGTAAAGGGACTTGTGTCCATTTCTGCACCATTCTCACCCCTTGTACTCCCTTCAGACCCATTACTCCTCTTCCTCAGTAAAGACTGGCAGAAATACCTGTTCAATATGTCAGCTTTACTGTTGTCATCCTCCACGTGGCTCCCATCCTCCCCTTCAGTCTCACTATCCTCCCTTTGTCTTTCTTTTTTCACTTATGTACCTGTAAAAGGTTTTGTCCCTTTACCCACTGATTTTGCAATGTGTTCTTCTGTCTGAGCTTTGGCTTCCTTACTGACTTCCTGCCTCCCTTTGTTTCTCCTGGTACTTCTCTCTCCCTTCTGCCTGTGTCTTTTGTATTGCCTGAATGCAATATTTTTGGCTTTCCTTTTTTGCTACCTTTTTGGAAAACCATAATGGTCTCCTCTTTCTTTCTTCTTGCTAACCTGCTTAATGCATAATTCTGTTGTTCTTATAATCCCCATTTTAAATACTGCCCACTGTTCCTCAACCCTGATTCCTGTCCCATTCCTTAATGCCTCTTTCAAGTATCTCCCCATTTTCCCAAAGTCTGCCCCCCTAAAATCCAGGATACATGTTTTTGTGTGGTTTGGTTCTGCTCTTTCTGGGTTTTCAAACCAAAATGACTGGTGGTCACTGTTACCCAGGTGCTCCCCCACTGTTACCCCATCATACTGTCCCTGTTTGTGAGCACAAGGTCCAGTATTGCCTTCTGCCGAGTTGGTTCTATGACCAGTTGCTTGAGGAAGGCACCCTGAAGGGAGTCCAGGATAAATCTGCTCCTAGTTGATGCTGCTGCTGGGATGCTCCAGTCCACGTCTGGAATATTGAAGTCTCCAACCAGTACTACTCACCTTGTCTGCCATCCTTTGGATGGCTAGCATCAACTCCTATCTGTTTCTTCCTCCTGGGCTGGTGGTCTATAGACCACACCTGTGCAGATGGCTGGCCCATTTTCCTTTCCAGCTTAACCCACAGTATTTCTCCCCCATTTTGTTCCTCCTGGATCTGTGTGGCCCTTATGTCATTTTTCACATACAGTGCCACTCCTCCTCCCTTCCTGCCTGCTCTGTCTCCTCTGAATATGTTGTAGCCAGGTATGGCCATCTCCCAGTCATGGTTATTATTACACCAGGTTTCAGTGATGGCCACAATGTCCAGGTCTGACTGTACCATGACAGCTACACCTTTGTAGCTTTGATTTCCCTTGTTTTGTTGTACATTAATCAACCTCTGTCAGGCTTCTTCTGTTTACTACCTCAGTAAGGTGCATTAGCTTTTTTTCCAGATCTACATGGTCTAAAAGTGCTGATCCTACTATTGCAATGTATGCCCCAAGACTTAGAGACACATTACAGTTTGGTACAGATCTTTATACAACAGGTGTATAGAGAAATGCCACTGAATGAAAATTATATTTTTAGACCCACTTTGCAAGCTATCATGATTTCTTATTTTTTTTTTTTTTTTATATGTTGCAACTGGTATCAAGCAAAGTTGGGTACGTCACAGTGGAATACTGAACCAATCAGAGATCAGCATTCACAATGCTGATAGCATCACAATATCCATGTGTCGCATTGAACTGAACAGTTGAAACTCAAGGATAAACTTTTAAATTTTCATATAAACAGCAGTATTTTAAACTATAACAGATAAACTGTTGTTGTATAAATTTAATATGTTATGGTCTGAATCAAAACATGTAGTTTATCATCACTTGCAAGGAGACAGGACTTCCATAACTCACTTGTTGATCTGTCACTCATGAAGTCCTACCCCCTCACACTTAATGGTACAGATTACATATTTTGAATCATTCTAGTACATAATCTCCATTTCTCACGTCTCCAGCAACTTTAATGCATTGTTTCTATTGAAGTAGCTAGAGTCAAATCTATGTTTTTGGGTGGGCAGTGGGACATTACATTCACAACAGCATCCTCCTGGAATGGTCACTACTATGTTTCAAGCCAGTGTAGCTCTCCTCTCCCATTTGATCAGTCTGCTGAAGTGGGTCTCAGTGTCAGTGCCCAACACTTCTATGAATGTTATAAATGACTAGTACAGTAGTACTGTATGTAATACTGTAGTTTAGGAATAAAATAGTTAAAGAGCCTAGTGCTCAATTTGCATTTGATCAATAATATCTTTCCCTGTTTTGCTTGTTGCATACATTTTGTTTAAGGATGTTACATGCTGTAAGTGCAATCTCAAATGTTATATCATTCCACATTGAAATTCCTAATTCCTCTATATTGGGTTTATTGGCACCTCAAGGGCTGGAAGATTATGGGTTCTAGCCCCACATCAGGTACTTAAGATGAAACTCATACCTGACACTGTAGTCCATTAGCAGGGGGTGCTGTACTGCTGAGGTGCCACTTGGGCAAGATGTTAAACCAATTTCTCCTCGTTTCGACTCTTGTCACTGTCCAGGTGGATGCTAACAATTCCATGGCACTTATCAAAGAAAAGCATGGGAATTTCCATTGATAAAAGAAACTTGAAGAAGACACACATAGCCTCATATATAGAAAAACCTAGATTACACCAAAAGCATAATAACCCTATGAGTGAAAGCGAATATTAATGAAAATGTCAAAACGAGAAAAATAACAATGTTGCAAAAAAAACACAAAACTGAGGCATTCTCACCAATTCCACAACATTCAGTTCCAACCACAACCCTGTTCAAACCTGTCCAATATAATTTAACTTTTTGGAAAGGCAAGGGCACTTATCCATGATTGTAAATAGAGGTGTTGTGAATTTAAACTTCATCAATGAAGTGGCCATGAAGTGGCTTAAATTCTCAATCATGAAGCTTCACAAAGTTTCCACACACCTTGGGAACTTCAAATTCAACACAATTGCAAAGTTTTTACTGTGAAGTGACCATTTTTTGTTGAAATGGCCACTTCACAAGTGCATTTGTGTCAATTTGCCAGAGTAATCCCCAGCAACTTCACAGGTCAAAACTTTATGAATTTGGTGAATTCATACATTATAAATTCTGCAGGGTTTGTGAATTTTTTGTGCCACTTCACCCAGCCCTCATTGTAAACAAATAGACTTTTAGAACATATTTTAGAAAAGAGGACACTCTCCTAAGTTGCTTTTATTGCAAAATAAATGGGCAGTTAGTGGTCCATTTGCACAATTTAATACTGGGGGTACTGGGATTCCATTTCTCCTAAGTTTCTATAAGGTGACAGTACACAAGCACTGAGCACTCATTTTGAAAAAATACTAAAGATGACTAAACAGTATATGGCACAGAAGACTTTATTAAAGCAGAGAATGTGAGCTAAAATCCGGGTGCTTCAGGTCTGACATGACCCTTCCTCAGGGGGTGTGGCCTCTTCCCTGAAAGCTGCTGTCCTTTTGTAATGCACAAAGTAAAGGAACATGGCCAATTTGTATACTTACACAAACCAGCAAAACACCCATATTGCAAACACATGATACACAACATGTAAAAACACCCCAAAGTGAATGATTAAAAACAAAGCAGAGGAAGCAAAATGGACACATTATAACGTTGAAAAGATATCACAGAAAGTTAAGTTAATAGGCTATCATAATAAATAGCCAATATAATAATAAATTAGTCCAATATTGGTAACGTTACCACCATAATGCTGATGGTACTATCATCATAATGGCTGGCAGTATAGCCTAGAGGTTAGAGTAATGAGCTGCAAATGAGCTTGGTACATCCAGCAGACCTGGGTGTGATTCCCACAACTTTCACTTGCATACTGTGTGACTCCGAGCAAGTCACTTAACCAGACCAAAGCCCCCATGTCACCCCTGAAAACAGGCACTTGTGCCTAGTGGCTCTTACATGGTTAACAAAGAATAAATAAATAAATAAATAAAAAAGCAATAGGAAAAATAACAAAAATAAATCTATAAATGTACAGAAACTATGGCTAATATCAAAAAATCAAGTTTTCATTTTTCAGAGGATTACTGAGACAGAAATTATTGTACTGGAAATATACAAAAGAAAAATATGGGGGGGGGGAGTGAGAGGAACAGAACTCCCTCAGGCAAACAAAGCTGCAAACAAAATCCACAATAAATGCAATACCAAGAAAACCTGAAAGAGAGATACATTATTATGGTTTCAAAGAGTAATGATGTCTATACAGTCATTATAACCATGAAGCAACAAAGTATTGGAAATGAAGATACATTTTGATTCTTTTTGTAGCAGAATCCTTTTCCTATCTCCACCTCTCGCATGGCATTTAACATGTTCAATGCCAGTAAACCACAATGTGCATGGGTCGCCATTGTGGTAAATTTGAAAATGTGCACCAAAAGGGGTATTTAGATTTGTGGTTCGAATGGAAGAAACATGTTCTTGCATTCTCTTCCATAATGGATGAGTAGTACATCCTATTTATGTCGAATTACACTCACAGGCAATGGCATAAACTACATAAGGGGTAGAGCAATTGATGAACTGTTTGACAACTGCTTTTCTGTTATTAGATGTATGAAGAACTCATGGCCCAGTGCACTTTATCTACAAACACTACAGTGGCTAGAGTTGAAAAAACCTAATGGAGGTAGACGTAGCCAGTTTTGTGTTGTTTGTGTAGGCGTATCTCTGAAGAAACTACTGGTTACTAGATCTCCAATATTATTACCTATACAAAATGAAATACGTGCTTGTGCTCGAACACTAAAGCTAGTTCCTCATCTCCTTTCAACATATGCCAGTGGTGCTTTATAATATCTGTCACACACCGTGACAGACAATTATATTCTGTCACACAGGCAACAGAAGTTACTAAATCACTTTGTTTTGACTTTGTTTTTAATGCTATCTGGTGATCATTGTTTCTTGCCCTTTTCCTTGTCTTTTGAACGACATGATTACAGTAAACTCTCTGCAGAAGCCTGTCTCCTAGCTCTTGTGCTTGGGTGTCAAAGGTTTTTAAATCTAGAACATAGAAACATAGACTTTGATGGCAGATAAGGACCGCTTGGCCCATCTAGTCTGCCCATTTTCCTTCCTACAGGATAGGCCGCAGATCCTAGTTAACCAACAGCCTATTTCTTCCTACCCCCCACAAGAATTGCCTTATGTCTGTCCCATGCATTCTTGAATTCTCCCACAGTTTTAGACCCCACAACCTCCTCAGGAAGGCTGTTCCATGCATCCACTGCCCTCTCTGTGAAATAATACTTCCTCACATTGCCCCTGAACCGCCCTCTATCTTTAAATTATGTCCCTTGTTCTTGTGCATCTCTTTTCTGAAAGATGCTACCCTCTTGGACTTTGTTGATTCCTCTGAGGTACTTAAAAGTTTCTATCATGTCCCTCTCTCCTTCTTTCCTCAAGGGTATACATATTAAGCTCCTTAAGTCTCTCCTCATACGGCTTCTCTTGCAGACCATGCACCATTTTAGTTGCCCTCCTCTGGACTGCCTCTATCCTGTCTATGTCCTTGCGGAGATGGGATCTCCAGAACTGGACACAGTACTCCAGATAGAGGTCTCACCAACTGTCTGTACAGAGGGATAACAACTTCCTGTTTTCTGCTGCTGATGCCTCTCCTATGCATCCCAATACCCCAGCCTCCTTACTGCCTTCTCCCACATTGTTTGCTAACCTTAAGGTCATCTGATATGATTACCCCCAGGTCCCTTTCCTTTTTTGTTATTGTTACTACCTCCCCCCATTGTGTATTCTTCCCCTGGGTACTTGTTTCCCAGGTGCATTATTTTGCACTTCTTTGCATTGAATCCTAGCTGCCATTCTTCTGACCATTCCTCCAACCTTGCCAAGTCCCTTCTCATCCTTTCCACGCCTCCTTGTGTATCAACCCTGTTGCAGATCTTTGTGTCATCTCAAAGAGGCATATTTTTCCTTCCAGTCCCTCTGCAATGTCACTTATGAAGATATTAAAAAGGACTGGACCCAATACTGAACCATGCGGTACCCCACTAGTAACCTCTCTTTCTTCAGAATGGACTCCATTGACAATTACCTTCTGTGTCCTGTTGTCCAGCCAGTGCTTTACCCAGGCTACCACCCTGGAACCCACTCCCAGGCTGGTTAATTTGACTATTAATCTTTTGTGTGAGACTGTGTCAAATGCCTTGCTAAAGTCTAGGTAGGCCATGTCCACTGCCCCTCTCTGGTCTACTACTTTGGTCACCCAATCTGAACTATTTCTGCATGTTTTAGTAAATTGTCCAAATGGATTGCCTCCACTGTATGCCTAGGGTGGGCACTTTGTGCCAATAATAATGTGTTACCTGATCTAGGTTTTCAGAAAGTACATGTGTGTATCATTTCTCCAGGAACAGATTTATGTAGAAGACCATGAAATATAATCTCTATTGGATGTGTAGTGGCAGTAAATTTGAGATTTAAATTGTTGTGATTCAGAAATTTCACAACATCAGAAGTACTGTTATCATCACCCTCCCAGATAATCAGTATGTCATCTATAAATTTAGCCCAGAAATTTATATGGGGAAGGGAAGGGTTGGAGTTAGGTTCAAATACCCTGGCACACTCCCACCATCTCCAAAAAAGGTTGGCATAGGAGGGTGCCATGGTAGTGCCTATTGAGGTGCCACAAGTTTGCAAATTGAAATTCTGATCAGAAAAGAAAATAATTACATGTAAGAACTAATTTCGTGTCCTCCAACAAAAAATCTCTAGGAAAGTTGCTAACTAAAGAGTAACTCTTCAAATGAAAACTGAGTGTTTCAAGACCCTAATTATTTTGAACTGGTGTGTACTGAATATACAGCACATCAACAGAAATCCAAATAAACTTTTCGGACCAGACAGTGCCAACAAGCCTGTCCAATACATCCATCATATCCCTATATAGGAGGCATGATATGTGCCATTTTCTGTATAATCTCAGGGTTTTATTTAACTCTAAAAATTGATTTGCGTTTTGCTCATAAAAGTGCTAAATCTTTGTGAAAATGCATATCTCTTGACTCAATGTATTTAACAAAGACAGCACTTCTAGAAAATCTATATAAATACTTTCTGTACAGTTTGTATCGTCCCAAGAAAAAAGCTGCTAATCAATTATTTAAAACCCTGTAATCTGCAAAAAACACTTTTCTTTCATTGAGAGAACCTATATCAGAGATGATTGAATGGCCTGGTGGCCTTGCTTGGTCCTTATGAACTTTAAGTAATATATATAATGTGGTTACTGCTGGATTCTGTATCCTCATAAAGTAAATGTCTTGCTTAGTGATATGTCCTGTGTTATATGATTCAAGTAAGAATGCATGGACATGATTGGTTAAATCTTTTATTGTGTCATTTGTCAGATGTCTGTGGTTCACTTCATCTTGAAGTTGTTGATAACGTTCTGCTTTGTAGAATTCCTTATGCATAAGTACCACTACTCTTCCTTTATCTGCTGCTTTGATTTCAATTGTGCCATTGCATGCCAGCTCGTCCAAGGTCTCTTTTTCCTCCTTTATGATGTTATGTTCACAGCTGGGACCAATTTGGAGGTCGCGAGGGGCAGATTGTGCAGCCCTCCCCTATACAGCAAGCAACAAGGTCGTGAGGGTCCATATGCTCAGTCCTTCCACCCCAGAAGCCGTCTAAGCTGGGACCAATTTGGAGGTCCTATGGGGCAGACTGTGCAGCCCTCCCACATACAGCAAGCAACAAGGTTGCAAGGGTCCATATGCTCAGCCCTCCCACTGCAGAAGCTATGTAAGCTGGGACCAATTCGGAGGTCATGAGGGGAAAATTGTACAGCCCTCCCCCCATACAGCAAGCAACAAGGTCGCGAGGGTCCATATGCTCAGCCCTCCCACCCCAGAAGCCGTGTAAGGTACGAATGGAGCCCGCAAGATACAGTACTGCTCTCACTGTGTTAAGCAGCACAATTTGATCCCCGCCGCCCCCACCACCACCCTTGTTCGTACTCTACATTTATAGGGACGATCATGAGAGCATAAAAACCTATCAGCTAACTTTGCCATTTGCAGGCTATATGCACTAAACACTAGAGGGCTCACTCTCTTGTACTTATTGTTATACTCCCAAAGCAGGCAGCATGACAAGCAACCTAAGCACACTTATCCATTCCATCTTAATATTAACAACACTGGAGGGCTCACTCTCTTGTACTTATCGTTATACTCCCAAAGCAGGCAGCATGACAAGCAGTCTAAGCACACTTATCCATTCTATCTTAATATTGACAATCGTTTTACACTCCCACCCCTCTCTCCCTTTCAAAAAACACAGCTTCAGTGACTCGTACAATTGATTCAATACTCACCACCCCACAAATACATACCTACAATACCACCAAACTCATCCCCCCGCACAACACCACTTGGCTCCAATTATACCTCGAGCCTTAGCTGCACCTTAAGCGGGCCCCTACTGGCAAGACCTACACCCCCATCAAACACTCACCCACTAAATAGCCCCAATCCTCTCCTATCGCAAGCACAATTAGCTCAACTGATCCCAACCATCCCAATACCAATCAGACTACCCAAACATACCACCATTCACGCCTCAGCATAAAATGGTTCCAGACAGCTGCTCTCAGGCATGCTCTCCTCCTTCTCCTCATGTCTGGTAACATACTCCCCAATCCGGGACCTATATTGACTAGTAGTCCCAAGGGACACGGGAATGGCGGCCTCCTACTGGCCTCACTAAACATCCGCAGCCTACCAAGAAAACTTACGTTGCTACAAGGATGGATCTCTCAACATTCCCCTGACATCCTGGCTCTATCTGAAACCTGGCTCACAAGGAATATACCAGATGCCTCAGTTGCCCTAAATGACTATGTCATCTTCAGAGCAGATAAAACAGGAAAGAGGGGAGGTGGCTGTGCTATATATGTCAGATCTAATCTACAGCCCCTACTGGTCCCATTGCCCTTGCCGGAACATGGGGCTCAAGCCATTACAGTCATAGCCACACTTGGCTCCTCTGGGAAATCACTATACATAATGGCAGTCTACATACCCACCAACCAGAAATTAGCCTTTGACTCTATCCTCGCCAGTATAGCCCAGCTCCTCCCCCAGGAGCGAGCTGATAATCATGGGTGACTTTAATGTGAATTTGTTATCCAAGGCATCAGCCCCTTTCAAAGATGCAGGCCAAGCACATGACCTGACCCAGGTAGTCCAGTCCCCTACAAGGCAAGACCCCAGGTCAGGGACACGCAGTCTTTTAGACCTCATCTTCACAAACTTTCCCAAGCACCTCTCTAATATTAAAGTGCTCCTGGATGTCCTAAGTGACCACTGTCCCCTCTCATGCTACTGGTCGAATAAAAACACACCCAGCCAACCTAAAATTTCCTTCCAAAGGCACCTCAAAAAGGTGCCTTAACCAAAATTAAATGCTATCTCTCCACCTGTGACTGGTCACCTGTCCAAACCACCCAGTCCGTTGATGCTGCCCTTACCACCTTTATTAAAATCTTTAATACTGCCTGTGACAAGTTTGCCCCATTCTCAAAAAAGGTTATAAAAAGTAGAGACACACCGTGGATCTCACAGACCCTGCTAGATCAAATGCACCACAGACACAATCTCTGGCATAGGGCACTGAACTCTCAGCTTCCAGATGACAGACAACTCTATAGAGATTCAAGAAACAAGTGTACCTGGGCTATTTGACTAGCTAAGACAAATTACTATAAACAAGCCCTCACCTTGTCTTGGGGCTCTGGGAACAAATTCTGGAACAATGTCAAGGAGCTCTGTGGGAAAACAGTCTACCCAACACCTGCACAGGTACTTGACAAAGGTGCCCTCTCCCAGGACCCCAACACCATATCCAATGTCCTGAACAATTCCTTCGCCGATCTTATTCACATACTCCCAACAAACTTCTTTGACCCTATTCCCAGGGTCCCCTCTATCACCTCCCCTACGACTACCCCCCCTCCCTTCTGGCTCAGAACCATCTCCTGTAGTAAGGCCAAACACTACCTAACCAAAGCCTTACACAACAAGAGGTACAGCAGCGACTCCCTAGATCTTAAAATCCTCTGTCTAACTCTTGACGAGACCCTCCCTCACCTCATCAAAATAATAAACTGCTCTCTGCATCTAGGCCAATTCCCTACACTCTGGAAAAGGGGAAATTATCATGCCAATCCTTAAAAAGGGTGATCCAACCGACCCTGGCAACTATTGACCCATCACGATACTCCCCCCTCAAAGCCCTTGAAAGAATAGTGGCAGACCAACTCACTGAGTACCTGGCTAATCACACACTGCTGTGCCAAGAACAGCACAGGTTCAGAGCAGGTCACAGCACTACCACTGCCCTTCTCAAATTTACATCTTATATACATGACGCTCTTGAACAGGGGTCTATAGCAGGAGCAATCTTTGTAGACCTGACCAAAGCATTCAACACCGTCAGTCATGCTCTACTTATCCACTCACTCCCTTCCCTCAATCTCACCCCTGACACAATATCCTGGTTCAAACACTAACTCACTGGCCGGACACAAGAAGTCAAAATCAACAACACCCTGTCCGCCAAGCAACCAGTCCTTGCAGGTGTACCTCAAGGGTCTATTCTAGGCCCTCTACTTTTCACCCTCTTTTTGAACTCCCTCTCAAAAGCCTGCAGTGGTAAGCTACTGCTCTATGCAGATGATGCCATAGTGTACTGGAACGATAACACTCCTAACACCCTCCAACATACACTACAAAGCTGCTTTAGTGAACTAGAGGCCTGGTTCACTGAGCATCGATTAATACTAAATTACACTAAAACCAAATCTATGATCATTGTGCACTGCCAAAATCCCTACAGTAGCACCCACCTAAGTATCTCTAATGCTCAGGGCATCCACATTGAACAGGTCCCGTACTTCAAATATCTAGGCATCACACTAGATACATCCCTCATCTACCACATACACATCAACCACCTCTCCTCCTTGGTAAACACCTGACTTGGGATTCTCTATAGACACAGACACTGCCTCCCCCCTCAGGCCCTATGGCTGGCAGTAACTAGCTCAGTCCTATCACTGGTCGATTCAGAATAATAATTTATGGGACGGTGGACCTCATAGCCCTTAACCGCATTAATCTTGCCCTCAATAAAGCCTGCAGACTGGTCACAGAAAGTGATAGACTAACCCACACTTGCGATCTCTATAAGCCAGCGGACTGACTGACCTTCAAAGGGAGGCTTAAATACCACACTTGTCGCCAAGCCAAAAAGATACTCATGAAGCTTGCACCCACTGGCCTACACTCCCTCATCCAACCAAACCCTCACAGGAGCACCCCAAGGCACCAGGCAAGCACACCCCTCTTAGTCCCCCACTGCAGGACTGCACTAGGACAAAGGTCTTTCAGCTATCGGGCTCCCATCTGGCTTAATAAACTCCCCTCTTCCATCTCCCTGGCTCCAAGTCTAGGCCAATTTAAAAAAGGAATTAAGAGACACCTCATTGACTCTTGAGACATGTGGCTGCTACTAACTCACTCCACCTCAACGACCCAGGGTCTATCATCAACCCTAGAGATACAAACCTAGCATTGTAAAAGTTTGATGTAATCATGTAAAGTCCTAATGTATTATTCTGCTGAATAATACTTGTTCAAACTGTCTTAAAGAAATATGTCTGTTTGTACTGACGTGGAGTCTTTGCAAAAGAGTCTTCTACTCAAAGGATTATAATTCCGAAACGTTAATAAATAAATAAATAATAAAAATGTTTTTTGCTGTGGCAGTGGTGAGTTAAATAAAATATTTGGATCTCGAGATATCAACAATTGATATGTGAAAAGTGCAAGCGAGTGCTGAGCAGGGGACAAAAAGTGGGCTATGGTTTAAATGTAGTACTAACATTGATTTCATGACTGCTAGAAGTTTTACTTTGCTCCAGATCAGGTTCATGCATGCCCATATTCTCCTCATAGAGCATTATAAGTGCTTCCAGATCTTCACCTCCTGAATTTATGTTAATTTCCAAAAATCCCATTTTATCAGTCGTGCAGTATAATTTCTTTAAATTCAGTTTTCTGAAGAACTTCTGCACATCTACATATATGTGAAACAGATTAATCACAGGATCAGGGACACAGTTCAGTCCTTTACTTAACACATTAATTTATGCAGTAGTAAGAAAACAACTAGAAATATTTAGGACTTGCTTTTGTGATTGTGTAGGATCCAAGAGTGGGGGTTAGATGTTCTGACCTCTTCCTCATCTGCCCCTCCTTCAATTCATTCAATAACAGAAAAGAAGTTGGGTAAGTAACTAGTATTGATTCTGTTTTTGGGGTTGACTTTTCTTGGTTTTAACTTTAATTTTGCCAGGGAGGAACTGCAGCTGGGAGATATTTGCAGTAATTTGTGACTAGACCTGTTACTTAACCTCTGTGAAATAGGTGTCTGAAAGGAAGGATGGCACTTCCCAGGGTGGCGAGTCAGAGTTGTAGTTGATTGTTTCTGGATGGCATAGGTTTACTCCTCTATGGAGGCACCCGCAGTGGAGACCAAGGAGGATGCTGGGAACCTTCACATTGGAGACCCACAGGAGGGTGGCACAGGACCCTACAGGGGAGGGAAACAACTCTTGGTGAGGGACTCAATTGTTAAGAAGGTAGAACTGGGGGAGGGAGGGGGAAGTGAGGTAAGGTGCCTGCTCGAAGCCATGGCTTGGAGGGACAGAAAACTAATCCTCAGGATCATGGGAGCAGCTACAAAGGTGAGTGAGCTGGATGTCATTATCCACCTAGGGATGAATGATCTGGCTGAGAATGGGATCAGCGCAGTGCAACAGGAGTTTGTGGAGTTGGGGAGGGGCCTTAGACAAGTAGCACACATGGTAACTTTCTCAGAAATGCTACCTGTCTATGGCATGGATGAGGCTAAAGTACTCTACACCATGGGATTCAATGATTGGTTGAAAAACTGGTGCAGAGCTCAGGGATTTGGCTTCATTAGGGACTGGAGCTTCACCTGGAGGGATGCAGGCCTATACAGGTGCGATGGTCTGCATCTATCCAGGTGGGGAACCAGGATCCTAGGTGATAGGTTTAAATGCTTCATTGACAAGCATTTAAACTAGCCAAGGGGAAGGCACTGAAAAGCAGAAGGGAAATCCTAGCGACCCCCAAAAATCAGGGTAGTTAGTGAGGTAAATACCAAGACAGAGTAGTCGATAAGGAGAAGGGCAGGGGTAAGTGGAGAAACAGACAAAGGCAGTAAGGACAGGGATGGGGCAAAAAGGAATAAAGCCATACAAAATGGAGGGTAATGAGCACCAATGCCCATAGTCTAGGTAAAAAACTCCCTGAAATGGTGGCCTTGATGGAAGAGAGATGCCTGGATATCATGGCAGCCACAGAAACATGGTACACAGAGAACCATGACTGGGATGTCAACATATCAGGGTACACAATCTACAGGAGGGACAAGGAGGGAAGAAGAGGAGGAGGAGGAGGAGTAACTCTCTATGTAAGGGAAGGGATCAAAGCAACAGAACTAAAGGGTAAACAGGAAGGAGATGAGGCACTGTGGGTCACCCTGGAGACTGGAAATGGCTCCACAATCTGCACAGGGGTTGTATACAGACCCCCATCTCAGGGGGAGGAGATGGACAAGGAAATGACAGAAGGCATCCTTGGGAAGGCAGAGAAAGGGGAGATATTGCTGATGGGGGACCTCACTATGCCAGATGTTAACTAGAGCACCTTTGCTGCAACCACATCCAAGAGCAGGGCCATTCTCGATACCCTACAGGGGCTATGCCTCAAACAGCTAGTTTTGGAACCCACTCTGCAGGGAGAAATCTTAGACCTGGTACCCTCAAATGAGGACGGAGAGAGAATCTCTGATCTTGAAGTGGGTAGCCATCTGAGAACAAGAGACCACCAAACAGTGTGGTTCACGATAAACTTAGCTGTAGAGTCAAGCCACACAAAAGTGAAGGTACTGGACTTCAGGAGGACTGCTTTTGACAAAATGGGAGAGTGCCTCAGAAAAGCACTAGCAAACAGACAAGAAGATGGGGTGGAGCAACAATGGAAAAACATCAGCTCTGCCATCACAAAGGCAACAAGCCTTTGTGTGAACCAAATAAACAAATCAAAATGAAAAGAGAAAAACCACTATGGTTCTCAAAAGAAGTGGCGGGGAAGGTAAGGGAGAAAAGATAGCATTCAGGAAGTATAAGGAAACACAGAAGGAGCAGGACAGAGAACTGTACCAGTTAAAGCAGAAGAAAGTGGGGAAGGCAATCAGAATAGCAAAGACCCAAACCGAGGAAAAGATAGCCAACTCAGTTAAGAAGGGGGATAAACCCTTTAATAGGTACATTAGGGAGAAAAGAGAGACTAAGGCAGGGATACTGAGGCTGAATAAAGAGGAAGGTGGTTGGGCAGAGAGTGACAATGAAAAAGCAGGGATACTAAATGAATACTTCTGCTCAGTATTCACAATGGAAAAGCAGGGGGTGATACCTAATCCAGTCGATAGACGCACTCTAGATAGGGGGGGGTTGTTATTAATCCTTTCACAGAAGAAAGAGTTCTGAAAGAACTCTTAAAATTGAAGGTACATAAAGCAATGAGGCCTGATGGGCTTCATCCCAGAATTCTAAAAGAACTAAGGGAAGAACTAGTAACACCACTGACTACCCTTTTTAATAAATCATGGGAGGATAGTGTGGTACCTGAGGACTGGAGGAGGGCATATGTGATTTCCCTTCACAAAAGTGGGAGCAAGACAGAGGCAGGAAACTACAGACCTGTTAGTTTGACCTCAGTGGTATTGAAAAAGATGGAATCACTTCTGAAGGAAAGAATTGTTGAGTACCTAGAGTCCAGTGAGGCACAGAACCAAAGGCAGCATGGATTCACAGCAGAAAGGTCATGTCAGACAAATCTAATTGATTTCTTTGACTGAGTGACCAAAGTAGCAGACCAGAGAGGGGCTGTAGAAATGGCCTACATAGACTTTAGCAAGACATTTGACACAGTCCCACAAAAAAGATTAATAAACAAATTAGCCAGCCTGGGAGTAGGTCCCAGGGTGGTAGCCTGGGTAAAACACTGGCTGGACAACAGGACATAGCGGGTAATAGTAAATAGAGTCCATAGTGAAGAAAGGGGGGTTACTAGTGGGGTACTGCAGGTTTCAGTCCTGGGGCCAGTCCTTTTTAATGTCTTTATAAGAGACATTGCAAAGGGACTGGAAGCGAAAGTATGTCTCTTTGCAGATGACACAAAGATCTGCAACAGGGTTGATACACAAGGTGGGGTGGAAAGGATGAAAAGGGATTTGGCAAGGTTAGAGGAATCATCAAATGTATGGCAGCTTAGATTCAACGCAAAGAAGTGCAAAATAATGCACCCGGGAAACAAAAACCCAGGGGAAGAGTACACAATGGGGTGAGATACGAACAACAACAAGCATTTGTCAATGCCAACGTTAACTTGCAGGTACGCGTGGTGTTTGGAATGTATGGTGCTTTACCCTAATGCCCTGTGCGATTGCTGGTATTTGCACAATAAATTGTCAGCATGACCTTGTTGCTACCCCCATTGTGCGCTACATAGGCGGAAACACGTTTTGGGCAGGATGTGAAAAATGACAGCTGTACTGCTCATAAGGAAGTGTGGTAAAATGGCAATGTTGAAAATCTGGAGTGGAAATATTGAAAATTCGCAAACCTACCAGCGTGCATGGGAACTGTGCAACGCACGCTTGTAAAACAGTCATTTGTAGGATTTTTTTCACCAAATTTTCAACATTGCCATTTTAAAACCTGTGCTAATGAACAGTGTCACTGTGATTTTCTTACTGTGTCCCATACATTGATTTCGCACACCGACTGCGCCATTGTGCACTACATGGGTGGAAAGATGTTTTGGACAGGATGTGAAAAATGACAGCTGTACTGCTCATAAGGAGGTGTGGTAAAATGGCAATGTTGAAAATCTTGAGTGAAAATATTGAAAATTTGCAAACTTACGAGCGTGCGTAGGAACTGCGCAACGCAGAGTCATAAAACAGTCATTTTTAGGAATTTTTAACCTAATTTTCAGCACAGCCATTTTAAGACCTCTGCTCATGATCAGTGTCACTGTGATTTTATTAATGCGTCCCATACATTGAGTTCGCACACCGACTGCGCCATTGTGCACTACATGGGCAGAAACACATTTTGGGTGACATGTGAAAAATGACAGCTGTACTGCTAATGAGGAGGTGTGGTAAAATGGCAATGTTGAAAATCTGGAGTGCAAATATTGAAATTCGCAAGCGTCTGGCGTGCGTAGGAACCTGCATAGCGCTGCTGATAAAACAGTCATTTTAGAATGTTTCACCAAATTTTCAACATAGCCATTTTAAGACCTCTGCTCATGAACAATGTCACTGTGATTTTCTTAATGTGCTCCATACATTGATTTCAAGATAATCGACTGCGCCATTAAAGCCATAAGCGAAACACGTTTTGGGTGAGATGTGAAATGACAGCTGTACAGCTCATAAGAAGGTATGATAAAATGGCAATGTTGAAAATCTGGAGTGAAATATTGAAAATTCATGAACTTACAAGCCTGCGTAGGAACTGCGCAATGCACACTCGTCAAAACAGTCATATTTTGGAATTTTTTGCAAATTTTCAACATAAATTCTAGGACCTTCTCTTGAATGATGTCACTGTCATGGTGTTATTCAAGGCTGAAGGGTGATTTTGCGCAGTGACAGTGCAGTGCCTGCAAAATCAACCTTCGGGCCCGAATAACGCCATGCCAGTGACATAATTCATGAGAAGGGGGTCCCAAAAACCCCATGTTGAAAATTTGGTGCAAAAATTCCAAAAAATGACTGAGATATGCACTAAAGTTGAAACCCCCCTATGTAGCCCATTATACAGCTTACTGGCATTTCCTCAGTTCGCGGTTGGCTTTGAAGAGTGCAGACGTGTTCCCGGTCCACCAAAGATCATCACGCCAGATTTTGGAGGTAAGTATGGGGTGGGGGTGGGGAGGCTGGGAGATGCGCCGTGGGACCGTTATTGTTTTACAGGTTAAAATTTAAACAAGATGACATGGGATGTTTGCCACGCTGGGGTGGGCTTCCAGCATGGCAGAAGATGGCTGGGGTGGGGGTGAGGGAGCCAGCGGGGATTGGGCACCCCTCAGCCAACAAAGTAAAGGACCATTTGCCATGCTGGGGTGGGCTCTCAGCGTGGCAGCAGGATGGCTTGGGGTGGGGGCTGTGGAGCCAATGGGGATTGGGCACCCCATCGGCAAACAACATTTGCCACGCTGGGGTGGGCTCCCAGAGTGGCACCAAAGCTGGGGGCAGCGTGATGCGTGAGGGGCGGAGGTATGCTGGTGACACGAGGGGTGCAGCATGGCAGTGGTGCTTTCTCGAAGCAGAGGAACACCGCTGTCATACTGAGCCCTGCACCCATTGGTGTAGGGACTGC
This sequence comes from Neoceratodus forsteri, assembly GCA_016271365.2. Taxonomy (NCBI): domain Eukaryota; kingdom Metazoa; phylum Chordata; order Ceratodontiformes; family Ceratodontidae; genus Neoceratodus; species Neoceratodus forsteri. The sequence goes on from CM057452.1 coordinate 1,084,492,335, forward strand.
CACGCCTGCTCAAGGGAGCAGTGCATTGGGTGGGAGAGGCACACCCCAGGGGGTTACTTTCCCAACGCTCCTTGCATGCCGCGTGGAACGTAAAATGGAAAGGGACCTGGGGTAGTCATAAGATGGCCTAAAGGTGTGCCAGCAATGTGAGAAGGCAGTAAGGAGGGCTGGGGGGATATTGGGATGCATAAGGAGAGGCATCACCAGTAGAAAACAGGAAGTTGTTGGCCCTCTGTACAGACAGTTGGTAAGACCACATCTGAAGTACTGTGTACAGTTCTGGAGACCCCATCTCTGCAAAGACATAGACAGGGTGGAGGCTGTTCAGAGGAGGGCAACTAAAATGGTGCAGGGTCTGCACCAGAAGACATATGAAGAAAGACTAAAGGAGCTTAGGATGTATGGCCTCCAGGAAAGGAGGGAGAGGGGGGACATGATAGAAACTTACAAATATCTCAAGTGAATCAACAAAGTCCAAGAGGGTGACATCTTTTAGAAAAAGAGATGTGAAATAACAAGGGGGCACAATTTGAAGATGGAGGGTGGATGACTCAGAGGTAATGTGAGGAAGTATTTCTTCACAGAGAGGGTTGTAGATTCATGGAACAGCCTTCCTGAGGAGGTTGTAGAGTCAAAAACAGTGGGGGAATTCAAGAATGCATGGGACAGACATAAGGCAATTCTAGTGGGGGGTAGGAGAAAGTAGGCTGTTGGTTAACTAGGATCTGCAGCTTATCCGTTAGGTAGGGAAATGGGCAGACTAGGTGGGCCAAGCGGTCCTTATCTGCTGTCAAATTCTATGTTTCTAAACAGTTTATCAAGTACTCCACTCCTTAAGTAGTGTATGCCGTTACCTGTGAGTGTAATAAGACATACATAGGATGTACTATTCATCCATTACAGAAGAGATTAGAAGATAATATCTCTTCCATTTGAACCACAAATCCGAATACCCCTTTTGGTACGCATTTTCAAATTTATGACAATGGTGACCCAAGCAATCTGCAGTTTACTGGCATTGAATATGTTAAAGGCCATCTAAGAGAAGAAGATAGGAAAAGGATTCTGATACTAAAAGAATCGAGGCAGATTTTTATTCTCAATACTTTGTTGACTCATGGTCATAATGATTGTCTAGACATCTTTCCTTTTTTGAAACCATAATAATGTCTCTCTCTCTCTCTCTTTTTCAGGTTTTGCAGGTATTGTATTTACTGTTTATATGCAGCTGGGTTTCTCTGTGGGGAGTTCTGTTCCTCACCTATTTTTTCCCTTTCCTTCCCCCTCCCTTTTTTCCTTTTTTTTTCTTTTGTATATTTCCAGTACTGGAATTTTTCTTTCACTGATCATTTGGAAAAGGAAAAAAAATATTTTTTGATATTAGTCATAGTTTCTGTACATTTAGTGATTTATTTCTGTTATCTTTGCTATTTATTATTATGGTAAATTACCAGCCTTGTTCTGCTGCTCTCCTATCCCATATCTGCCCCCCCAAGTTCCCCCTTTACTTACCCTGTTTCTTTCTACTCCTATCTACTGCCTCCCTACTCTCCTTTTATTATGCCCCTTCCTCCATACCTTCTAGCCTGTCTTGTTCCCTTCTGTGCCCTCTTTGTCACTGATTCCCTGATCATCCCCTATCAGTCCCTCCACCACCCATTAAGTTTATAATCTGTCTGACTCACTTGCTGAATAATACCATTCAGTCCCGCTTTCCAGCACTATGTCACAGTCCAAATCTGTTCAGTTTCCTTGTCAGATATCTCACCAAGAAGTGCATGATCTCTCAAGCCTTAATACCCCTTGCTATCATGCACGTAACCCTCTGGATTATTGCCCTCTCTATAACCTTGCCTGGTGATATCGAACCTAACCCTGACCCTTTGTCCCCTCAGTACACACCTAAGCAAACCAGCTCCCATGCCTGGACCCATGCTCATGACTTCAAAATCGCACATCTGAATGCCAGGAGTTTGATGGACAACTTCTCTGAGCTAGAAGCGTGGGCCACACTTCATGACCTTGACATCTTGGGTGTCTTCAAGACTTGGTTAAAACCTGCTATCTCTGACATGTGCTCCATCACTGGATACAGTTTCCTGTGTGTCGACAGCCCTTCAGCCAAAAGGGGTGGAGGCCTTGCCCTATTTTTAACTCCCATCTCAACCTCACTCTCCTACCCACATCTCCTCTCCTGTCCAGTGAAATTCTTAATTCCCTCCTAATTCTAGGGTGAGCCAAAAACTGCACATTGCATGTAGAGATGTGGCAAAATTTAATTTTGCATGTGAAATTCCTGCAAAATTGGCAATTTCTCTGTGCAATTCATGAAATTTGGCTAGTCTACGAAAAATTTAATGGGTGCAAAATTGTGAAATTCCACCCACAAAATGTAAAATTTGCCCAAAATCAGCAGAATTTTGCCCATGATTAGCGAAATTTGCTGTTTCACGGGCAAGATTTTGCGCTTCACAGGCAAAATTTGTACTCTGCTGATGACATTCCGCATTTTGCACCCACGAAAAATTTCGCCAAATGCGCAAATTTCATGAAATGTTTTGCAAAACAAAATTTACCTGTTTCACCCAACTCTACTTGTATGTGTCTACATTCCCCCAAAAAGTGGTGCACATGGATTAACTGAACTGGTGGACTACCTATTCTCGTGTGCCCTGAAAAATTAAGTCATAGTCATGGGAGATTTCAACCTAGACTGGCTTAGATCTCGGGCTAGCAGCTTTGAATCCATCATCAGCAAAGCCCACCTCTCCCAACTCAAATCTGACCTCACTAGGCACTCCACTTCTGGCTCTGATAATACCCTCATAGACAGGATACTCACCAATAGGAAAGATAGGATTAGTCTACAGGGACTCTCACAGACTTTATTAGTGACCGCTTCCCAGTCTTCTGCATCTGGAACACTAGTTCCTCACCCTGTTCTCCAAGGTAATTACCATAACTGACTTTTCTGCGTTTAACCTTACTCCGTTCTTAGATGATCTCAGGCAAATTGACTGGTCCTCTCTTTTCACTCCCAGTGACATCAACCTTGCCACTGAATATTCCACCTCAGTCATCATCTCTCTGCAACAGAATCATTTACCAACCACCAGGCATCGGGTTAGAGGGTCAATCACCAAATGGTTACACGGCCCCCCCTTCTCTTTATGCTTAAAACTTGGGATAATGCCTGGGCCAAATACAAGTCCTCATCCTTATCTGCCGACTGGGCTGTCTATCGTAACTTGCACAACATCTGTAAATGTGAAATCCATTCTGCTAAAAGTACACACTACAGGAATCTTCTTACAACCACAGCCTGTAACTCCAAGAAGTTCTGGTCCCATATAAAAGGCCTCCTAAGGAAAAAACAAAGTCAAACCCCCCCCCCAAGAGCTGCTGATTGACAACATGAACTGTAACAACCCCTCCACTATAGCCAATGCCATCAACTCCCTCTTCTCATAGAAACATAGAATTTGATGGCAGATAAGGATTGCTTGGCCCACCTAGTCTGCCCATTTCCCTACCTAATGGATAAGCTGCAGATCCTAGTTAACCAACAGTCTACTTCCTCCTACCCCCACTAGAATTGCCTTATGTCTGTCCCATGCAGTCTTGAATTCCCCCACTGTTTTTGACTCTACGACCTCCTCAGAAAGGCCATTCCATGCATCTTCAACCCTCTCTGTGAAGAAATAATTCCTTTACATTACCTCTGAGCCATCCCCTCTCTATCTTCAAGTTGTGCCCCCTTGTTCTTGCACATCTCTTTTTCTGAAAGATGCTGCCCTCGTGGACTTTGTTGATTCCCTTGAGGTATTTGAAAGTTTCATAGAAATATAGAAACATAGACTTTGACGGCAGATAAGGACCACTTGTCCCACCCAGTCTGCCTATTTCCCTTCCTATTGGATAAGCTGCAGATTCTAGTTAACCAACAGCCTACTTCCTGTAACCCTCACTACAATTGCCTTATGTCTGTCCCATGCATGTTTGAATTCCCCCACTGTTTTAGACCCAACAACCTCCCCAGAAGGGCGGTTCCATGCATCTATCACTCACTCCATGAAAGAAAATTTCCTCACATTACCCCTGAGCCGTCCCCCCCTCTGTCTCTAAATTGTGCCCCCTTGTTCTTACACATCTCTTTTTCTGAAAGATGCTACCCTCCTGGACTTTGTTGATTCCCTTGAGGTACTTAAAAGTTTCTATCATGTCCCCCTGTCCCTCCTTTCATCAAGGGTATACATATTAAGCTCTCTCAGTCTCTCTTCATATGGTTTCTGATGCAGACCCTGCACCATTTTAGTTGCCTTCCTCTGGACTGCTTCCATCCTGTCTATGTCCTTGTGTAGATGGGGTCTCCAAAACTGCACACAGTATTCACCAACTGTCTCACCAACTGTCTGTGCAGAGGAATAGCCACTTCCCTTTTTCTACTTGTGATGCCCCATCCTATGCATCCCAGTATCCTCCTGGCTCTCCTTACTGACTTCTCACATTGCTTACCCACCTTTAGGTCATCTGATATGACTACCCCCAAGTCCCTTTCCATTTTTGTTGTTGTTAGTACCTCCCATACTATTGTGTACTCTTCTCCTGGGTTTTTGTTTTTTCCCAGGTGCATTACTTTGCACTTCTTGGCATTGAATCTAGGTTGCCATATGTCTGATCATTCCTCCAACTTTGCCAAGTCCCTTCTCATCCTTTCTACCCCTCCTTGTGTTTCAACTCTGTTACAGATCTTTGTGTCATCTGCAAAGAGACATACCTTTCCCTCCTGACCCTCTGCAATGTCACCTATAAAGATGTTAAAAAGGACTGGACCCAGTACTGAGCCTTGAAGTACTCCACTAGTAACCCTCCTTTCTTCGGAATGTGTTCCATTCACTATTACCTTCTGTGTCCTGTTGTGCAGTCAGTTTGCTACCCAGGCTACCACCCTGGAACCCACTCCCAGGTTGGCTAACTTGATTTATTAGTCTTTTGTGCAGAACTGTGTCAAATGCCTTGCTAAAGTCTAGGTAGGCCATACCCACAGCCCCTCCTTGGTCTATTACTTTGGTCACCCAGTCAAAGAAATCAATTAGATTCATCTGACATGACCTTCCTGCTGTAAATCCATGCTGCTTTGGGTCCTGTGCCCCACTGGCCTCTAGGTACTCAACAATTCTTTCTTTCAGAAGTGATTCCATCATTTTCCCTACCGCTGAGGTCAGACTTACAGGTCTGTAGTTTCCTGCTTCTGCCTTGCTCCCACTTTTGTGAAGGGGAGTCATATCTGCCCTCTTCCAGTCTTCAGGTACCACCCCATCCTCCCATGATTTGTTAAAAAATGTGGTCAGTGGTGTCACTAGGTCCTCCTTTAGTTCTTTTAGGATTCTGGGGTGAATCCCGTCAGGCCCCATTGCTTTGTCCACCTTGAGTTTTAGGAGTTCTTTCAGGACTCTTTCTTCTGTAAATGGACTGGTGTCAACCCCCCTACCCAGAGTGCTTCTATTGTCTGGTTTAGGTAACTCCTCCTCATCTTCTTTTGTGAATACTGAGCAAAAGTATTCATTCAGTATCTTTGCCTTTTCCTTGTCTCCCTCTACCCACCTCCCCTCTCCTTTATTAATCTTCACTATTCCTCCCTTAACCTTTCTATGCTCCCTAATGTACCTATAGAAGGTTTTATCCCCCTTCTTAACTGAGTTTGCTATTCTATTATATCCCCTCTCTCCCTTCTTTCCTGGAGGCTATACATCTTAAGCTCCTTTAGTCTTTCTTCATGTGTCTTCTGGTGCAGACCCTGCACCATTTTGGTTGCCCTCCTTTGGACAGCCTCAGATCTATCCTCCTGTGAATCTTCTATGCCTCACCTCTACCCTCCCCCCACCTCTCCTTCAAATGTTCCTCTTCAGCAACTTCACCCAGTTATGCAATCTGAAGTTCTCCATCTCCTCAATGCTGTTTCTTGTCATGGTACCTCTTGCCCCATTGGGATAGAACCCAAAATATTTCAACTGAGTGCCCCTCCTTGTCACCACGTTTGTGCACCTATTTAATTTATCTCCTCTGTCATCCACAGTGCCTATCATTTGGAAGACTGCTAGGGTTGCTCTGATGTTTAAAAACAGTAATTTTAACTCCATGGTAAACTACTGACCCATCGCTATTCTGCCATCCCTCAGCAAAGTCCTTGAAAAGCTTGTCCACTCTCAATTCTCTGACTACCTGCTGAACTCTAATCCCCTATACACTGCTCAGTATGGATTTCTGCCAACCCATTATACCTCTACTGCCCTAACTCTATTCACTAGAGATGCCAAATCCAATATGGATAGAGGCCTACTTACAGGAGTCATCTTCATTGATTTAACTAAAGACTTCAATTTAGTCAACCACTCTCTTCTACTACATAAGCTGGAGTCCCTTGGGTCCTCTAGTTCAGCCCTATCCAGGTTTCTCGAACTACCTTTGCAACTGCCATCAGTTTGCATCCTTCAACTAGGCCCTCTCCTCTCCTGCCCCTTTAAAAGTAAGTGTTCCTCAAGACTCCATCTTGGGTCTGCCACTCTTTTCTATCTTCATCAATGACATTCCAAACTTCCCTTCCCACTGCAAGACCCTTCTGTATGCCTATGACCTTATACTTTACACTGGGTCCACCTCCCTAAATAAAATCAACTCCAAGCTCACCTCTAACCTTCACACTATCCAAACCAGGATTTCCTACAACTGTTTTGTCCTGAACATTTCCAACACCCAGGCTATGCTGGTTGGGTCCCCCCATAAGACCCGTACCCTGGCCTCCAAGCTCTCCATTCAATGACTGGATGGGTCACCTGTCTCTTTGACCCTCTCCCTTAGATATCTTGGGGTCACCCTGAACCCTGCCCTCAACTTCTCCCTGCACATTAACAATATTTGTAGATCTGTCAATACCAAGCTTGGACTTGTCTACTGTATCCACCATGCCCCTACCCCAGCTGCTCACATTGATCTAGCCAAGGGAGTTCTACTTCCTACACTCTGTTATGCACTTCCATGTTTCTTCCAGGCCAATGTCGGCTGCCTCCAGAAATGGAAAATTGTTTACAACAACGTACGTAGTTTTGCCTCTTCCTCCCCTCGGCTTAACCACCATTGCCTGCTTTATTCATCCTTACACTGGTTGCGTCCTTCCTCCAGGCATTCCTGCATTCTTGGCTGCTTCACTGACAACATTATAAGATCCTTGCAACCTGTCTCATTGGCCTCCTTATTATCACCTGTAAGCTATGCATACTCTCTGAAGTCTTCTTCACATGCCCTGATGATCATCTCCAAATGCTCTACTAAGATGGGTAGACAGGCATTCACCCACTACACTCCCAATTTCTGGAACTCCTTACCTGTACACCTCTGGGTCTCCATCTCCCACAATATTTTCAAAAAAGATCTCTTTCACCACCTCCGCACTTCTGACAAATGCTCGTGCCTCTGATCTCATTGTCTCCTGCTGCCCAGTCCTGTGTTTTCTGCTACAACTGTGCATCCTCCTGTCTTACTGAATCATGGCTGTTGTCTGGGTTGCTGCCTGTACTTCTCTCTCATTTGTACCCACATTGCCGGTAAACTAAGGCTCTTCTGATATTGTCCTCAATGATTTATTTTCAACCACTATCCTGTAATGCTGGGCACTTCCTTTATTCACCTAAATGCTTATATTCATTGACCTATGTTTATATCTTAGTCACCTGTTATGTACTCTCCAGGGTCATGCCTGAAAATAGGCAGGTTTCTTGCCTAGTACACTTACCCAGGTAACAAAAGCTCAATAAATAAATAAAATAATTTATTATTATCATGGCTATATATTATGAAAACTTATTAACTTATCTTTTTAAGCTAGCTTTTCATCTTTCTAATGTGCTCATTTTGCTTCTCCTGCTTTGTTTTTAATCATTTAATTTGGGGTGTTGTTATCTATTGTGTATCGTATTTGCAGTATGGGCATTTTCTTGGTTTGGCCTTTCTTCACTGTGTGTAACTATACAAATTGTGCATGTCCCTTTAAATTGTGTATTACAAAAGGATGGCAGCTTTCAGTGAAGAGGCCATGCCCGCTGAGGAAGGGTCATGTCAGACCTGAAGTGCCAGGGTTTTAGCTCACAGTCTCTGCTTTAATAAAGTTTTCTTCGCAGTATACTGTTAACCTTGTTTGAACTGAGGGAATGATGTAACTCCCTGAGATGGAGCCCAAACCTCAGAGAGTAGGGGAATAATTTTGCTAGGTGGCAAGTTATCTACTCATGCCTGGTGGTGCTGCACTCACAGACAATCCTGGTGAGGATGGCCATGACCCCTGAACTGAGAATCAGGTTTTGTGGCCCCCACACCTCATGCTGGCCAGGGAGAGGAGTCATTTGGAAGAATTTGTCTCTCTCTTTCTTTTCGCCTTGTACCATCTTCATGAGAGACTCCAAAGCTGCCACAGGCTGATGCAGTCTGACCCCCAAACAGCTAACTCCAAATACCTCAAAGACATAGTGTACTGGCTCCAGAAAATAGCATGAATCCAAAACAAATCCCCAAATCTATTCATCAATTGCACTATTAACTTGATGTCTCACACTGGTCATGCCATCCCAATGATGCCATGTTATATTGTAAGCCCAGGATGAACGCAAAACAGTACACTTCCACAGTAATCTCAAGCCACTACCTACAGTTGAACAGTTGCCCTTCTTCACCCCCCCAAGCAGCAGGTCAAAACCTGCCCAAGTCCCTTGATGTTCCCCCACAATGCTCCCATAGTGACTCCTGGAGTCTTTCTCAGTGACTTCCATCTGGGAAGAAGTTCACTCCAGCACATGCTTTATTGACTCCCCAACCAGCATGCCTGTGTTTACTTGCAAGAATGTCAGGTTCCACTCGTCAAGCCATCACCCCCCATTCCCCAACACTCTGTGCATAAAGGAGTGTTCACCAAACGATCTGTTAGCTCCATCCAAAGACCTGGAAAAGACACAGAGAACAAGGATAAAGATAAGCTGTCCCAAGTCCAGCAACCCCCTGGGACCCATTGCCCAAGGTGCATATCTGCCTGCCAAGTAATCATTGTGGTCCATCATGAGCCCCAATGCACTGGATTCCCAACATGACATTTCTTGCCACTTCCCTGTTGTCTCTAAACAAGGAATGCCTGCTGATTCTGTTCCAGGTTCCACTGAGAAGACTTGAAAGGAGCAAAGGGTAATGTGAAAACCAGAGTTGCTCATAACATGGGGAAACCTGAAAGCCCCGCTCCTGGGGATGGGACCCCCGCTTGGCTTAGTTGACTCTCCATTCCAGCTCCATGGGGAGGCTTGCCAGGAACAAAGGACAATGAAATCCAGAGCCATAGCTAGCACATGATGTAGGGTAACCGGAAGTCCAGCTCTTGGGGAAGGGTCCTCTTCTGTGCTGCACTGCCTCTTGTGTAGCCATTGAGCCCAGCAAGCATTCTCCAGCTTGGGCCATGCTCAGGACTTCAACCTAGGCAGACCTACCCTTGCCCATGCCACTAGGCCTGCTGGTAGCTGGCTCTCTGTGCCCATACAGAACGGGCCCATCCAACCCCCTTCTGGACTTTTGGAACCATATGACTCTGTGCAGTTATCTAAAAAACACTGTGCCTGGGGTGGGGATTACCCGACAAATGGCAGCCACGGAGGTGAGAAACCATCCAACCACTCTGGTACCAGTGGATCTGCTGGGGCCTCAACTAGGTCACTGCATCTAGCTAGGCCAGCACACCTGCTGGACCTGGTCCCCAGAACCTAAAGGGTAGTCAGGAACTCACCATGCTGACCCCTTCAACCCTGACCGTGTCAAGCACTCCACAGTCCCTGCCCTGGCTGCAGGAGGGGTTCTGGCATGGTGCCTCCCCATTGGTGGACTGATTTGGGCAGGCTTCTGGGGCCTCTGGATAAGTCCTGAAAGACTCACCATTCACCTTATGTGCCTTACCTGATGGGCATTCTGGCCTCATACTGACCTTACCCATGGTGGTCATGGGCTCCTCAAGTATCAGTGTTTCTGCCAAGCACGCTTCTATCCATGATAAACCTTTCCTCTCATACAATGCCTGCAGTTGCTTTTCCAGCACCCCTTCCAATTTCGGTTCACTGGATGTCTGTCTTTCGATGGCAATGGTACTACTGGAACTGTTGAAATGAGAAGAGGCTGCTGTGCACAAGAAACTCACATTAGTAATGGTCCTGTGAAATCCATGTCAGTAGTCTCACTTCACTGCCTAATCTGGGCCCTATGTGGAGGGCCTTGCTGTGGCAATCAGTCTTCACACTAAAGCTCTCCCTTGTGCTCCCTGTCATTTCACTGGTACTGTAGGTATGCCTTTTTTTTATTTATTGATTACGTTTTTTCTATTACCTATTGCAGGAACTTATCCCCTGCAGCTCAAGAGAATACTCTGAGTACTGCACCAAACTAGCCACTGCCAAATGCAAATGCAGAAGCTGGGAATCCTTCATGGACACAGAAAAATTCCTTACACTGCCTGCCCTCTGCCTGACAGTATCTAGCTCTGTTCTGACACTCATCGATTATGGCTTGGTACTTTACAGTGTAGCTACTGACATGACTCTTAAACGTGTAGAGACTACCCTTAACAAAGTGTGCAGACTCACCCTAGGTGTGGATAACCTAGCACACATCTGTTCACTGTATGAGCAGACAAACTGGCTGAACCTCAGGAATAGGATAAAGTGTCTGACATGTCTCCTTGATAAGAATGCTTTGCTTGGCAAAGCTCACCCTGCATAAGGGACTTACTGCAGGTTAACCTCTCTAGTTATCTGACCAGGGGCATGGCCCATAGTCCCCTCTCTGTTTCCTTCATGAAAACCTCATTGGGACAATGGTCCTTTGTGTATAAGGCCCCACTTTGGTTAACTGAAGTCCCTATATCTTTACTAAACGTCGATAGTCTTCACTCTTTCAAAACTGACCTCAAACACTTCCTCACTGAAACTGGATCTTGTGAGTGCAGGATTTCACCTGTCAATTCTGGCCGTTCTAGGCCTCAACTTACCCCATCCTTCCCCTAGTCTGAATCATATGCCCAGTATGAGTTGACTCCACTGACCTGGTGCCTAGCCCTTATCAATGTCTTGATGCATTTAATAAATTCCTTGTCTCCTCCTATGCCCTGAGCTCTTGTTACTACCAGTCTTCCCACCCTTACCCTTTTTCCATCTGCCTTTCCTCCTTCCCATTCTACCTTTCCTCCCTTTTAATGCAAAGCCCCCACTTATATTACTGTTCTATCCTCCACTCCTACCCTCTTGCTTAAATTTGATCTCTCCCACTAGTCTACCTCTAGTCCCCTCCTCCTCCTCCTCGTCTAAGCCCTCCAACTCCTGGACTGAGTCTACCTTCTAGGCTGCATCCCCCTCAATGGAGCCTACCCTTCAGGCTTCCTTGCACTTGTTTTTCAAAACTGAATGATGTGTTTTACTACACCAGTTGAACAATAAAGTGAACATCTGTTGGCTTTATGCATTGTGTCAGGGGTATTCTGAACTTGGGCATCTGCAATAAGTCAGCTAATTCATTGCCTGAACATTGCCATTATTGAATTATCCCTTACTTTCTGTATGTCAAGCTTTTAATGACTCTACATGGGTTTGCCTGAATTATTCCCTTACCTTTGTAAAATGTTTGCCCTTCTATTTTTTTTGTGAACAGAAGTTCTTATAATGTATGTATATGTGTATAAATGTATGTATGTATTGTATTGTTTAATACTGACGTGGAACCTTTGAAAATGAGCACCTTGCTCAAAGGTTATTTCTGAACCTTGAAATAAATAAATAAAAATAAATAGGAAGCCTTGCCACGTGCAGCATAAAGTGGGTGCATCCCCACATTGTCACTTGCCAAGGCTCATGCTAATTCTTGATTGAGAAACCACTCAATACTCTCTGAGAAGCTTGTTTAATTATTTATTGATTATTTATTTTTGTTTTTTGTTATTTGTATACTTATATATCATTATGAACTGCATATTCTATCATATCACATAATATGGTGAACACAGCTCTAGCATAGTAAACCAATAGGACCCAACTTCCTCTGGCACTGACCTTATTCCCTTCAACAACACTTTCACCACTTTGGTCACTCCTCCGAACTGGGGTGACACTGAGGGTGAGAATGACATTTCTGATGGCTTCTCTGTTGCTTCCTCCATGAATGAATTATCCTTTGCTCAGCAGGACCCTAATACTAGCTTCATTAAGCATAGGAGGTGGAAAACTAGGTCTCAGATGATGTGATCTGGGTCCTACTCTCGTGCACTCTTTGTCTTGTTGGGGTGCATCTTAGTAGTGTTTGAATTTTTGCCCAGTTTCTGTATTTACTGTACATCTTTCTGTTTCTTTTCATCTGCATTTGATCAGAGCATAGCCTGCTGCATACTTTTCCTTTTTTTACATGATGAGTATATGCATGGGAATGATTTATTGTTAATTTGTCCAATAAAATATCCCTACTCTTCCTGTAGGGGGAACTGCTGGCCATCGGGTTGACAAGATGGTTGATTCAGGAGGAGAAGAAGGACCACACTGTTTGAAGGTAAAAGTTGGAGAACTGTTTTTTGCAAGCTCTGTGGAAATTTCTGATAGTTTGGAGGTTTCAGCAGTCATGGATAATCCTGATATTCCTGAGAACTTTCAAGCATCATCCTCAGAGAAGTTTATGGAACACAACAGTGTACTATAGAGCTAAATTCAACAGTCCACTCACCTGTGCAGGTGGAAATTTCAGCTCAAGATAACAGCCCAAATAGTTTGGTTGAAGAAAAAATGCTGGCAGGTACACATGAAAGAAGAACTCTCCTTCTCCAGCTGTTAGCTGATGAGGAAGCCACCCTTAAGGCTCTCAAAGGAGTAACACAAGAAGATTTAAATATTTCTTCCAAGGTGTTTCAAAAGAATGTGCAGCCTGTACAGAGTGCTTGTTGAACAGGTATGCCTGCAAAAGAACAAAAGAAAGCTGGTGTGATATTCCATTTTGAAGGAGCCCCCTGGTCTCCGGAAAGTGCCCCATTAGCAGCGGTCCGGAACCGATCCTCAGATGGAGCAACATGGGAGGCTGGTGTGGCTCCAACCACAGTGGACATTATGAAGCTTGTAACCGGAAAATTGGGTACTGCAAAGTTTAAAAATACAGTTAAAAATCTCTCACAAAATACTGGTTTGACAAGTGAGCCAGCCACGTCAGCAAGCATTGATGCCTAGGTAATGCTGAAGACCAGCGAGAGAACAGATTTTGAAACTGACAAAACATCACAGCCGAGAGTAGCAGTGTAAATGTGGTTAAAAGACTGACTTCACTAGATCACAAACAGAGTGAGTCTTACAATAGTAACTCCTGTTTTTTGGGGGAACTTCAAAAATCTCAAAAACGGCAGCAAGAAAATAATAAAAATGTCACTGTAAATGATAGTGTTGGAAGGGTCAGGTTAAGAGCTCACTTCTGATCCAAATCAACACTTGGGTAAAAAGACTGAGGTGTTACATATTGCCCAAATTATGTTTCATTCTGAAGTTGCCCCAGTTTCTGCTGCACTGCTGTCCACTTCTTGAGCAGACTTAGTAAAGGCTGGAAGTCAGAAATACAAAACAATACCAATATTATAACTTGTGGTTCAGGGGACCAACATACTCCTGCCCCCCCCCCCCCCAAAACAGTCATTATGGTCAGTGGGCATACAGCTACTCCACAATATAAAAGTTCCTCAAATCAACAAAAGCAAAAGGAAGGCAACACAAATAGAGGGTCTTTCAAAATTTCATATCTCTTTGCCAGTTCATGGGAACCGGCTAAACACCGGAATGCTGTCTGCTTAAAGTATAAAGGAGGGCATGAGGAAGCCCCAGACAGAGTTCATGTTGTGCATTGATTCTTAAAAGAATCTCTACAATTTTTAGCAACAGACATTTTTGCAGTTAATCGTATGTCAGGGGATACTCAAGTTTGACATTATTCCATCAGGTTTTGGAAAAAATATAATTCTCTCAAAACATCTTCTACATGGTCTCCTTTCATAGAGATCCCCTTAACTAAGCCTACCGTTAAACTATAACCATTTTGTTTAAAAATGAAGGTGTTCATATTTCAGATGTTCTATACTGGGTTAAACAAAGGGCAGATGTGGCTGAGCTTCCTACACCTATTTTAGACTCTGAAAACATCTGGACAGGAGGATGGAAAACTAAAGTGAGATTGAGAACTAATGATCAAGTGACATAGTATCTCCCCTAGCAGTTTTTATATCGAACATGACAGAGGTTTTTGTTTCTATGCAGGACAACCCAAACCATGCCACAGATGTGAGTACCTTACTCACCTCAGCAGTGCTTGTGGCTCTACGGTTTTGTGAACTATGTCTGGGAATGGGGCATTCAAGACATTTTTGTCCTAATCCAGTATTATGTAATCTATGTGAAGAATTAGGACACTCTTATAAGAAATACCTTTGGGTGGTTCATAATACGGGATCTTACTATGATCAAGATGACATGGTGCATGAAGCACAACACAAAAGATCCCAAGAAGAAAACTTACAGAATACGGATAGAGCAACTGTTCCCAAAAGTGATGTGGCCAGCAATGCATCTATAGAACAGGAGGTGTATACTGAACCGTTACAAAATGGAACTGGAACTGTGGCAGAATTAGAAGTTAACTCAAGTGAAGCAACACATATGGAAGTTTCAGACTCTCATCGGAGAGAACAACAAAGTAACAAACTGGGAGATTTGCTTACTAACATGCAAGATCCTTCAAATATAAATAACCAGCTATGCCCCCTCCTGCACTTCCCCAGGAAGACTTTAAGATGGCTGGAGGGAAAAGAAGGGGAAAAGACCTCAGCTGAAGTCCAAAATATTAAAAAAGGACATAATGGTGACTCAAAAAAGTTATGCAGTTTTACAAAGGAACACAGAGGAAGAGGAAGGAGACTCAGATACTTCCTCTGTTATATCTTCACAAAAGGACCTTGTAGACACTGATGCGGACATCTCCGACATTAAGATGTCAAAATAAAAGGACTAGAAGAGAAAAGAGCTTATAAGAGTTTTTTCTCTGAGAGATTTCTTTTCTTTTTTCTTTGTTAAATGGCTCAAAGGTTGACACAGAACCTAACAATAATTACACTTAATATTAACAGTATGAGGAATTATAAGAGAAGATTAATTGCTTTCTCTTCCCTGAGTTCTTTTGAGGCAAACAATTTTTCTAACAGGACAGCAGGTTAAGGACTACAAGTGACATATTCCAAGCCTAAAAAGTCTGGCCCTTGGGACCATCGGTGTGGTCTATAAGGAAATACCCCTGTTTGGCAGTGGGTATATTGTTTAAAGCCATCAATGAAAAGACTTCGAAAGTCATGGATATAGACCCAGGGAGATTGCTGCTATTAGATATAGTATGGCAGTAGTAGTCTATGACAATTGGAGCTGTTTATGCACCACAAACAAGAACTGCATACATAGAGATGTTTCCGCTGTTACAACCTTACCTACATATGAGACATACAGTATCCTATGAAGACAGCGATCAGGAAAATGGCAGTAATAAAAAGAGTGACGGAAAACAGTTCGACCACATAGGGCAAATGGGAATGTACAGCAATCACCGAAATGGCAACCTATGTTTTTATCCCCCTCCCGAGTTACATCCCCGTGGAGTTGATTATAATTGGTAAGGGCTGCAGGGGGCAAACCCCCACCAAAAAAAGTCACTGTGCCACTGTTGTCATCGTCTTTGACACTCACTGTCTTTGACACTCACGCTATGTTGCCAGTGCTATTTTTCCTTTGCTTTTTTTGGCCTTATGCATTTTCCCTCACCCTTATCACATAGAACAAGACTTACTATATTAGATGGGGACTTTAACTGCCCTTGGGATGTTGTTGACAAAACAGGCAAGACAAATAAATTGTAAACTTTACTGTGACACAAATTTTTTTAAAACAAATGATATCTGCAGCAGATTTTAAAGATGCATATAGACAAATACAATGAAAAGGAGGCCACACTTATTACAGGGGATCATTGTCTTCCAGTACTGATTATGTTTTTGTCTCCAGCTGATGTAAGGTTCTGGAAGCAAAAACTGTAACCTCTGCTACAGTATGTCTAATCATTTTGAGGTTCATATTAATCCAAGATGAAGGCATGGGGGAATTTGCTGCTTCCTTTATGGCCCTACAAAAGAGGAACCCCTTCTATCCTTTCAGCAGGGGTAGCCCCACCAGATCACTCTGACTGCATGGCATATCCTGGTGGACCTCATTAACTACATACCAACCCAGGAAACTCTCCATGGTTCAGGCATGCAACCAGGGAGGAGGGGGGTTCTTGAATTCCTCTGGCCATAGCCACAGCTATTTCTGCCCCTTTCTCAGCCTACCACCACGACTGGCAGCCCAGACATCAGAGAAAAAGAGAGTACATGGATAGCTCCCACCAGCTCCACCAGAAGATGCACCACACCTGGAGCTACAGAAGTATACATGCACTCACCAGCTGGTGAGAAATTTCAATCCATTCTGCAGAATAGTGCAGATGACCCTGTAGGGACCAGATGACAGGCCACGTGGTCTGGTGTTTTATGGCTTACATCCTGACCACCACTATTGTAGCCTTAGGCCATTCTGTATCCTGTGGCAAACCCTGCAAAGAAATGCCACTGGGAGCCATCTCTGACCACTGGATTTCCTGAAGAACATGTAGACTAAGCTGGCTGCCCCATCAAGATCTGGAGAGTACTAGTAACCATGCCCAATGTGCTCAGATGCAGTGTGGTGCCTTAACACATCAAGTATGGGGAGGGGAGCTGGTGTATTGTTACAGTAGCAATTACAGTTCACCATTAAGCAGCCACAAATTATTAATTCAAGAATCCAAGCAAATGTGGTTCACCTCACAACCCTTGCTACTAAGCCCCAGAAGTTTAAGGCTGTAGCAAGGAATTAAGTCAAACTCAACATTAATTCTGCCAGTAATGGTGCACTTACTCAAACTTGAAGGAGTCAGAAAAATGGGACCTGTAGGGAAAATTTGGTCCAGCCAGGTAATCTAAATCACATAATAGCAAACAAGCACTGGGAGACTATGAGGAATGTAACCTACTAAATCCTACCCTCTTCTGCTGCTCACTCTTCAGCTGGAGAGAGTGAGTGAGGGGGAGCACTCAGTTCTAGTTCTTTTTAACCCCTCACTCTCCTCCCCTAGCTGGGTGCCCCAACCCTATGGGCAGTCCAAGTGGTTCCTCCTCTCAGAGTGGTATCAGAGCACCTCCCACCCCATGGGTGGAATGCCACCTGGTTACCTAGAGGCCAGGGTTTGAGAGAGGGGCCACTGGCAAAGCTTCCTCTGCTACAATGCTTGTGCAGACCGTTTACTTACTGTGGTTGTTGCACTTTATTCCCTGTGTACACATATTTGTGTAACTAATGATGGAATGTGTTCTCTTTGACTCTGCATTTGTAACCTGTTTCTGTCTTTGTAAATTTTTTGAAAACCAAATGTTACTTGTTTGCAGTGTTTGTATATAATTATCACCAGGTTGCTCCTGAAGAAGGGACATTCTGTCCAGTGAGCCCACTTGATTATCTGAATCCAATAAATAAAATTACAAATCAGAAGCACACTGAGTCATGTCTCATTTCCAGGTGTGACCGGGGAGGGGGGGGGTTACATAATGGAGTGGAAGGGTATAAGCAAAAAAAAATAGTAATGTAAGGTAAACTCAAATAATAGTATAAAGACAATTAAAAAACAGCAAATGTGAGTAATCAAAACAAGTCCTGGCAAATACAGACATCCCCAGAACAAGCATTGATAAATGCCACTGATGTTTGCTTACATGTTTTTATAATGCAAATATAGTGTGAACAAAGGCATGGAGGAGGCATGTGTAACTTGCTCAGGATCACACAGCGACTATTTGACTTTTGTAGGGTTTGTACCTACAGTATGAGTTCCCATTTCCTAACAAAGCTCACAGTGCCTGGTTGGGGGGGAGGACTGGAAAAAGCTAAAAACAGACAAAAATGTTTATATATCTATGCCTGTATCTCTCTATCTCTGTATCTACCTATCTATCTATCTATCTATCTACAGTATCTATCTATATCTCTCTGTCTGTCTCTCTATCTATATATCTATCTATCTATATATATATATATATATATATATATATATATATAAACTATCTATCTACTATATCTCTCGATCCATATTTTGTTTCACAATACAGTATATTGACCTAGGACAGCCCAGCTAAAATGCAATGTGATATACACAGCGGTGTTCTGATTTTACCCATTGTTACAATGTATTTACCAACGATTAGCCATCATTGTGACGCTCTGTACTTCATAGTTGATAGGGGTATGCTAAAACACATGCAGATGTTGCAGAATGCAGCCGCTCAGTTACTTGTGGACTTTCAAGTGCATGCCATATTTCTCCGGCACTGCATGACCTACACTGGCTGCTGGTGAAGTGGCCTATCTCACTAAAAATAGGTATGTTAACCTATATAGCCCTGCATGGACTGGGCCCAGCCTTCCTGAGAGAGTTCCTGCACCCATACACCAAAGTTCGCCCACGCCAATCTTCCAAGGAGGTCCCGAGGGCAAGATGAAAACTTCAAGTGATCTGGCCATTGAAGTAGCAGGTCCAGTACTTTGGAACTCCTTACCCTGAGGGAGGCCCCCTTGATGGATGTTTTTAAAAGGGGGCTTAAAACAAATCTATTCCAGCAGGCTTTTGGAGACGCTTTATAATGTTTATAGCACATATATGTTTTTTATTAAAAAGTTATTTATCTTATGGGATAGTATGTTGTGGGAATTGCAATGGTATAGCATTGCACTGTATTGTATTATCTTTGTTTTTATGGTCTGTACTTGTATTGGTATCTGCATTGTATTATTTATGTTGCATTTTATTGTAATGGCACCCTGGGACTCAGGCTAAGGGCTCTAGATATAAATAAACTCAACTACTACTACTATCCGAGATGCAGTGTGTCATTTCCAGTCTGGGGCTGTTGGCACCCATTTCCAGAGCTGGGTGGACTGCAGCACCAGAAGGCTATTAGGATGACAACTGGTGGCAATTTTTTAGTATTTATTTTTATTCATTTGCCCAGGATTTGATGCAATAGCTAATTTATCCATTTGTTACCATGTGTTTTCCCAGGACAGGCCAGCTGAGATACATGGAGAATAATGCATGGGGTGGTGTGCATCATGAGAATTTAATGCACACCCTTAGTGCGATTTCTACATAAATCCCAAGAGCAAAGCTCGAGGGGTCTATAAAAGCATTCCACACTGAGGGTGTGCATTAAATACACCACGTCATGTTTATTTTTTATACTCACTGGGAGGCAATTTTTTTCCCACCAGATTACTGACTTTATGCAGGCTGTTGGATGCATGGGCTAAAAAAAATAGAAGCATTTAACAGGAAAACAGTGTAGCAGTTATTATAAATATCTTATGAATTGCAAGAAATGGTAGTCTAACATAAACAGCAAAGTCAGAAACACAGAAGGAACCAGTCTTGCAACAATGGCACAGGAGAAAAAACAACAGAAATTAGGTTTACAGCACTCGAAAACTGTGTTTTTCTAAATGAGAGAAAAAGAACCGTTGAACTGCCTTGTATTTGGCACACCACTGTCGATATTTAGATTCTTTAAAAAGCCCCAAAAATACATTAACAACAATACAAAATGAATAGTTTTACTCTTTTCTTGTCTTCTGGTTTTCTTTAGTTGCAGATTATCGTCATGTGATCCGGTCACCACAGAGATTCTAGTTTCATTTATTGAATGCTGGTAGTGGGAGCTGAGGTATAAGACAAATAGTGCAGAGAATTGGGGCCCGATTCCAACATGAATGGTGTAACTTTCATGTAGTTGCAAGTTATGCCAGTCTCCCCAATGCCAGGGATCCTACACCACATTCCAGAAGCGACAGGGTCCCAGCACTTGCGGCATTCGAGATACGCCATGTGTGTGGCAGTAGCCCATGCTTGGCATATTGCAGCCACATGTCGCAACTCACAGCAAGTGACAGGCAGCCCCCCGAAGCCCCCTCGGCCCAAGACCACCTCGGCAGAGACCAGGGAGCATGGGAGGGGCAGGACACATGGCACAGGCATCTGGGGGGGCACACCAGAAATGGACCCTCAGGGGTCCAGGCAGATCGGTGGGTTGGGAGCAGGTGTGTGTTAGTAGGAGCTTGGGGGTTAACCTGGCACTGTTGCCAGGGCTCTGCATGGTGGCATCCAATGGCGCCAGCCATCAGATGCTGCTTAAGACAGGTCCGAGCTGTCATACCTTAGGTACACTACTGCATCTCTTGTAATTGCAACTGCAGGTTATGACAGCTGCTCTATTAGAATTGGGCTATGTTGCTATCATAACCCGCAGTTGTGCCATGCATTGCGGGATGCAGTGGAAGTGGTGTCACCAGCCTGCATACACCATGGTGCATCTCATCTCTTGTAATAGGGGCTGGCGTATTGCCTGGCATAAAGTAGTGAGATACGCCATAGGGTTCAGCATATCTCACCTTATGCCAGCACACTCCCTTCTGGAATCGGGCCCCTGAGCACTAAAGAATGTCTTAAAGAGTGTAAACATCCTTTATAAAGCAGAAATTTTGAAAGGGCACTTGTTTTATCAATGATTCCGTTTTTGGACTAAATGAAGCACAGTGAGTGTGAAGCTTCTAACAGTCTCAATGCAAATGTTCTCTGACAGCAGATGCACAGCTTTAAGAACAGGGCTTGTGCTTACGCTTTCAGATTCTGTCTTCGGTAATAACCAGTCAGTTATTATGGCAAAAAATAACTGGATGAGCCCATAGGAAAAAAATGCTCATCAGTTATTACCTTATTTCCAGTGACATCCTGCTTCTATCTTCAGTCTGAACCAGGCCTTAGTACAGACCACCAGAAAATAGCAAGCAGTTTAGTATTAAAACACAAAATCCACAAGACCATTTTAGAGCTAGTTCCCTTTTTCACTGGGTTGAGATGCAGATAAGGCACAGAACTGATTCCAGAAAAAAAAAACAAAAAAAAAACATGTGTCTGTGCTTTCTGGTATCAGCCTTTGCAGAGTGTGAGAGAGTCCATTTGGCACTGCTCTAAATTCATTCATAGTAATTTGCTTACACTTCCCATGTTGTTTGCATTACTGGAGAATGTGTAATTTGGTATTTCTTTATGAACTTGTTCACATCAGCACTGTGCTTTGGCACCAGTCCCATGAATAATTTACCCGGTTACCAAAGAGTAAAAAAAAAAAAAAAAATAATAATAAATAGGAAGTTGGAAAAGAAAAGAGAGGGTAAGCCACAGATCATTTAGGGCCTGCGATATATGAAACAGGTAAGGAAAATGGGCAGACTAGATGGGCCAAGTGGTCTTTATCTGCCATCAAATTCTATGTTTCTAATAATCAGTCATCTGCCAGTCTAGTCAGTTGCTCATTTAAAAGTAAGAGCCAACACTTGATATGAGCTCAAGCTGACCGAATTACAAAAATGGGAAAGCCAACACCAGGGAAGGGCTCTCAATGGTAACATTAAAAACAAAGCTGAAGGCTGAATACATAATTTATACTTCACCCACCTAGTGTAGGTAAGATGTAGGGGATCTTTTACTTGGGTTCGGGGGAGCCTGGGATGGGTTCTTGGAGCCATGTCCAGTCATAGCTATAAAATTAAAAATGGGACCACAAAGGATTTGTAGTTGTTTAGCGAGAAAATAGGATGGGGAAGGTTAAACATTAAACAATACTTATCCTATAGGAAGGGGGTCAGTGCCTGTCACACCTGTTGAAATATAGTGAAAAATAGGTTAGTATGGGGAAAGCTACTGTAGTAGCAGATGCACAAACAGTGTAGCAGAACGGTGCATGAGTTACAGGCTGAGCATTTTGTTAGGGGTTCATAAACAGCAAACAATGTGTTTGTTTATTGATGGATTGATTGATTGACTGATTGATTGATTGACTGATTGATTGAAGTTTTACGAGGAAAAACATACTGAGCTAAATAAAATAAAAAGGGTTATGCAGTGAGGTAGTGTCTCTCTGGGTTCTGGATTAATATATTGTAAACAAAATTAACAAGCACTATGCTGCAATGCCTTGCTTATTACTTGAGGTAAAGCTAAAGGATCATGTTTTATGAGCCATTGTATTGGATGCTAGGGAGATAAGACATTTCATTTCAGTATGTCTTTATGAGGTAGTGGTACATAAATAATTAATTTGTACAGGCTGTTCATTGTCTCAAAGACCTATAAAATCCCTTGATTATGCATTCATTTCTTCCAAACAACCCACACATTCCTTGCGCTGGTATTGCCTCTGCATATCTTCTTTAATGGACTCAGGAAAGTTCTGCTGAGAAATGGGTCACAGCATGAAATACTGACTCCAGTGAGCAAAAAGATATGTTTGTGTTTTTATATGACTTTTTTTCCATGCTTTCCATGGACCGGACAAGCGCTATAGCCCTTCCCTTGAAGGATTACATCCTCCCACCCCACTGACCGCTCTCAGCCAGCCATCCTGGGTTCCCCGCAGCTCCCCCTCCCACAGCAGGGCCAGGGTGAGAAGTGCTGGCTCGTGTTCCCCCTTCCCCAGAGAACAGCAATCCAGAATTGGTGGTGGCACAGATGACAGCAACCAGGTCCATCACAGTCCTGTCCAGTCCAGGGTTTTCCTCCTCCATGTTATCCTGCCCCCACACCTGTGCAATGGGCAGAGCGGCTGTCTCCACCTCTGTGGAAGCAGCCAATTGCCCTGGATGTGGGCTAAACCCATTGCTTGCATCTGTGCTGACACCCAGCCACCTCTGGGTGTTTGTCGACAGTGCACAGCACTATTCCTCCTCCTCAAGAAAGGAGTGCAGTCCTCCATATTCTCGATCCTTTACTTCCCTGGCCAACCCTCAGATGACCTGAGTCCATTCTCGAACATGGGTTGCCAGTGTGGTGCGAGGTGTGACATCCAGTGCCTCAACCCTCAGTGCCACCGGGCCGGCCTCAAAAAGATATACTTTGATTTTAACCTGATGAAATACTACTGATGACTGGACAGGGACCAGTGTTGGGTTAATAGCACAACACATCAGACTGTAATCAGACTGCCACTCCCACAAAGCAAAAGAAGCACAACAGAGGAACTGACATAGCTGCTGTTTACTGTATGCCTTTTTATGTTTTGCAAACAGATCAAAATTCAGCTTTTGTGAGTTTTGAGTACCACAGCACTTTCATTCTGATAAGTTCCTTAAACAGTTTTCCTAATTGCTCAAATGTTCTGTAATTTGTAATCAAATTATATGCCTGCACAAATACACTAAGTGACAGACTTGTCACCTCCTCTACGACAAATATATGTGGCACTTTTGTTGCTGCAGCAAGGGCATCAGAACACTTGTATCCCTGCTGTACCTTTTTACATGATCCTCCAGTGCACAACCACGCACTGCAGAAAGGTAACTGCCACGTTCTTCTGTCCCTGAAAGTTGATCTCTTAATTTAATGCTACAGGAGAACATGCAAGTGAACTCCTGGATTCCGGTAACACTACCTTTCTCAAAAAGGCCATTAGACTGCACAGAAGGGGTTGGGGAGAGGGAGCAGGTGTTGCCTGCCAGCAGTGACTAAAAAGCAGGACTGAGGAGAGAAAGGAGGTAATTTCAGCCACCAGGGACTAAGCAGAATGGCAAGGGCAGATGAAAGGGGTGTTGCCAGCTACCAGGGACTTTGCATGTGCAGGGAATTAACACTGCAATTACTAGAGTTAGACAGGCATGTCTTGCGAAGTCTAAAGCTGGGCAGAAAAGCAGGAGATGGGGCAGAGTTGAAGTTCCATAGATCAGCAAGAAATAGGCCTGGCGTGGCTGGGGTAGGGAAGTAGCAAGATAGTTAGTTGGGGATTGTGATTCAATATTCTATAAACCTGAGAGTGGCTGACTGATGCTTGAAGCAGTTTTACTGAAGGAGGCGGACGTGTGCCATTTATGCTACAGTACATCATAGCTCCATGATTTCGAGTACCAAGAATGTGTGTTTTGGTGTCTGTCAGATCCAAAGTATCACCAATTGTGTGATACGAGTGAGCAGCTGGGCAGCAAACCTAGAATGTATTGGCAGACTTAGACTGGTGGACCCATTTAGTCTGCAATATTTTCTCTGCCTAACACTACTCCCAGGACTCTGTTTGATCACAGGTGTCCTTCCTTCCTCTCTTACCTCTATTTGTTATACCCATGTGCCTATCCAATGCATGCCAGAAACTCCCCACTTCTCACCCCAACCACCTCCTCTGGAGGCTATTCCAGGTGCCCACTATACTTTCTGTAAAGAAGTATTTCCTCACATCCCTCCTAAACGTCCCCCTCTCAAGCTTCATAGCATGCCCCTGTGTTCTGATGCTCCTCCTCTTTCTGTTAAAGAGGCTCCTGTCTTGTACCTTTTATACCCCATAGGTACTTATAGGTCTCAATCATGCCCGCTCTCACTCACCTTTCCTCCAGGGAGTACATGTTGAGCTCTGAAGCCTCTCCTAAAATGGCGTCTCACGCAATCCCCACACCATTTTAGTAGCCCACCTCTGGACCTCTTTCACCCTGTTAATGTCCTTGTAGAGGTGTGGCCTCCAGAACTGGACACAGTACTCAGGTGGGATCTCACAGGTGAGTGACACAGGGCCAACACCATCACCATCTCCTGCTAGAGATTCTCCTCCCAATGCACCTCAGTATCCTGCTCGCCTTGCACGCTATCCTGTTGCACTACCCTGCCACCTTGAGATCATCAGATATGTTTACCCCAAGGTCTCTTTTTTGCTTGGTAACTATAAATACCTCCCCCCTTCTTATACACAGCCCCCAGATTTGTATCACCCTAGTGCATGACTTTACACATTTTGGCATTGAAACACAGCTTGTACTCCATAGACTACTCCACTAGTTTCCCCAGATCTCTTTGCATTCTCTCAACCCCTTCCTGGGTATCCATCTGGTAGCAGATTATTGTGTCATCCCAAAAGACACACTTTCCCCTCCAGTTCCTCAGTGATATCACTTATGAAAATACTGAAGAGGACAGGGCCCAGTACCAGTCCTTGTGGTACTCCACTGATCACTCTCCCACTCTCTGAGTAACTGCTGTTTACCTCCACCCTCTGCCTCCTATCTTTCCACCAGTTTCATAAGCAGCACACCACCTTCTCCATCACCCCCAAGGTAAGTTTCTTTATCAGCCTCCTGTGTGGAACAATGTCAAAGGCCTTACTGAAGTCCAAATAGGCGGAGTCCACTGCCCTCCCCTGACTCACCTCCTTAGTTACCCAAGCAAAGTAATCAATGAGATTTGTCTGACATGTACTCCCCCTGTGATGCCATGCTGCTGGTGGTACTGCAGTTCATGTGTCTCCAGGTACTCCATCAGTCTCTCTTTCAGCAGGGACTCCATTAACTTCCCCACCACTGATATGAGACTGACTGGTATGTAATTACTGGACTCTTCCCTGCTGCCACGTTTGCTCAGAGGGACCACATTAGCCCTATTCCATTCCTCTGGAACCACTTCTGTCTCCAATGAGGTGCTAAATAGTGTTTTCATAGGCGAGGCTAGCATCATGCTCAGTTCTTTATGTTCCCTTGGGTGAATCCTGTCCGGCCCCATGGCTTTGTTTTCCTTAAGGGCTTCCAACCCTGGTAGACTGTCTCTTCCATAAGGGGACTTGTGTCCACTCCCCACATTGTCTGTTAATGCATGATGGCCCATCCCTTCCCCACCATGAAGACTGAGCAGAAGTATTTGTTTAAAATGTTAGCTTTTTTTAGGTCTTCCTTTGCACTAGTCCCCCCTCCCCATCTCCTGATCTTTAATATAACATCCCTTGCCTTCCTCTTCTCACTCACATAGTTGAAGAAAGCCTTTTCTCCATTTTTGACCTCCTGGGTAATCCTTTCCTCAGTGTAAGCCTTTGCTGCCCTCACGCTCCATCCTACCTTCCTTTGTTTCACTAGATATACCTCCCTGTCTGCCTCCATTTGGGATGCCTTATATTCCTCAAAGCTGTTTTTTTTTCTCTTTTACCACCTTAGCACTTCCTTCAAGAACAACAGTGGCATTTTTCTTCTCTTGCCGTTACCCTAGTTCTTCCCTCCTTTTTTTACTTCGATTGTACCTCCTGCCCCACCCCCCATCCCTCCCTTCAAGGTATTTCCTGAGAACACAAAAGTCCAGTATGTCACAGATCAACTTAGGGTACTAATGAAAAGGGCCACTTGCCCTCTACAAACTCACAAAAAAGAAAGATTTCAACACTCTTGGACACCAGTGAAACTCGAACACTTGTCAATGCCAATATACTTTTTATTCAGTCTAAAATGCCAAATACATGATCCAGCCTGGAGGTAGACAGGATCCCCAGCACTTCAACTAACAGCTATGGGTTTTGTCAGGGTTGTGTCCTCTCCAAGCAACCCACCACCATTTTAAAATACCTGCTTAAAGAAAGAGTAACAAGCAGGAAATGTATATATTATCACAAAGCAGTTTCATATCAAAGCATATCAAAACATTCTCCCACATTACTTCACCAATACACAAAGTCTCTTCATCTCATTTTTCAAGGCAGTAAAGGAATTTTTTTTTAATTCAATACTAATGTAAAAAAGGGAAGGTGGGGGGAAGCGAAGACTAAAACTGAGGTAACATAGAATGGACAGTAAAAGAAGGGGCTACAAGTAGTCCAATGCACCAACACATATAACTACAGCTGTTTAATCAAGCCATAAATATTGTACTGTATTTGATTATGTTACAAGTCCAACCACGTTATGAGTGTCCCATTATCTTCAGTTGAAGTGAAGGAACTCAAGCTAAGGACCTTGTTCAGTTGTGCCAAGACCTGTAAGAAAACACAGAGACATCAAGTATGTGTCACTGGGGCAGAACAAATTCAAACAATAAAACAAGATACAGACAACATATTGACATTGAGACACAAGTGACCAGAGTCACAGAGCAGTAATAGAAAGTTTGAGACTAGCAGTTTAATCTTTATTGTAGCGTGAAAGGTCAGCTTCCTCATTCAGCCCAGGGGTAGTACTGTATTCTGGGATACAATCCAACGTGTTTCTTTCTGAAGGAGTTGATTAACCCTGTCCCCACCTCATTCTAATGGGCCCATGAACTCTAGTGCTGTAAATTTTAGGTAAGTTAGATCTGAGTTATGGTACTAGCCAAAATGTATGCCAAGGATGCTTCTCTCACTGTTATTGATAATAGCCTTAATGTGCTCCTATATGCATGTCATAAGGAGTCAAACTGTCTTGTCTACATAGGGCCCAATTCTCAAAGGCAGAACTAAGACGCAAGATGCCTGCATCAATTAGAATGCTGCAAGAAGCACCGTGTGCCAAATCATGCACCAAACAGGATTCACAAATGCATGGTTCACCAATAGCAGCATAGGTGTGGCAAACACCACTTGCACCACTGGTGCATCCGGTGTTGGTCAGCACCATAATGCAAGGTGCATTGCGACATGGGAAAGCCACAAAGGTAGTGTGAGTGGAATTCACAAATGGGCAGCAAATAGGAAATAACAAATTTCTGCAAGACCAGCCACAGCTGATGTAAAGGGACTTAGAAAATAAAAGGCTGATGTAGAGCAGCCTGTCAGAGGAGTGACTGACTTACAGGCAGGATTGCAGTGGGAGAGAAAGCAGAGGGCACATTTGCACTGGTGGCACCACTGGGCATATGATTAGCCATGTTATGCTGCAGAAGACGTGCCCGCCAACATGCCCAACAGGGTGGCCCCACAGAGGAGCCCCAGGATGACAGGCAGCAGGAAGACAGACAGCAGCAACGGAGATACAGGAGGCATGACAGACATGTGTACCGCACATGTACCTCATACATGGACAACACAGAGGAGCAGTGCATCACCCGTTACCAGTTGGGCAAGGCTGCCATTGCCCAGTTATGCCAGGAGCTGGAGCCAACATGAGAAGCAGGACACATAGAGGCCATGCCATTCCAACTGAGGTGAAGGTCTGTGCATCCCTACGTGTACTTGCCAGTGGTGGATTCCAGACACCAAGCGGGGATGCAGTGGGCATATCACAGCCCTCGATGGCACAGTGCCTGAGGCTATACATGGATGCCCTCGTACACATGACACACAACTACCTCCACTTCCCTACAGATGCCCATGAGCAGCATGCAATAAACAGGGATTCTACAGCACTGCAGGATTTCCACATATCCTGGGTGCAATTAACTGCACACATCTCGCCATACAGGCACTAATGGAAGAACCAGACACATGTAAACAAAAGGTACCATTCTATGAATATACAGGTGACATGTGACAGTCGATACCGAGAAGGGTCCAGCCATAATGCATACATATTCCGAAGCAGTGAACTGTGTGAGGCATTCGAGAATGGAACACTGGTGGATGGCTGGCTGATAGGTAAGGCACCCAAACCAACACAGGCATTTTTAAACAATTAAGTATTTTAATTGTTGTGGGGTACTCGGTGCTGTGTGACCTTTACCAGCACTTACGGGGCAGGAGTAGTACATTTATCAGGTGCTTGGCGAGCAGGGCGAACTGAGTAGGGAGCAAGTGGAGATGCGTGCAGAGACACGCGCTTCTGCACGTGTTCGGCGTGTTCTGCAGGAGCCAAGGGAGTTAAACAGGGACTATCCACACAGGTATTTACAACAAGCACAGTATTACTGCACACTCTTTTTATCCCGTTTTCTCTTTGAAACCAGCTCCCTATTCCCTTGGAAGTTTTAACTGCTGCTGCTGTAAGTCTCCATTTTAGGTTTCATATTATGGCCCAGTTAAGCATAATGTCGAATTTGTCTGGAGGGGTCCAATGTGTCATGTGCCAAATGTATAATACCACCCTGAGTATTAAATTAGCAATGGGATATATTTGTCCCAAGTGTGAGGAAAATACATCCTTGAAGCAAGAGGTGGCCTTATTTTATACCAGGCTCTCTAAACTTGAAATTAGTCAGAAACAAATGCAGGCCAGATTTAAGGCACTAAATCAAACATCAACAAATGTCGCTATGGATGCTCCTGGTGCCAGTAACATGCCACAGTCTGATTCTGTTTGCACTCAAATATTACCCACTTAAATTAAATATCTGCACTACATCCAGGTAGTAACAGAATACACCCTAGAGACAATGACTATATTGACAGTCCAGACGAGCAGTGGTATGAGGTTCAAAGCCGACAGGTTTACAAAAAGGGACGCAAAGCCTCCCACTTCTCCTTGACTACAAGTAATAGGTTTGCCATTTTTAATGAACTTGAAGACCCTTGTTTGTTCAAAAACAATAAAGATGAGACATATGTAAATGCACCAGCTGTAGCACACCAAAAAGATTTGTCTAATTCTTCATCAAACCCACAACCACTCATTGCCGCCTGTACTTCCCTTTTAGATACTCCATTAATGCCTATCGAAGCACCTCAGTCCAGTCTGGGCTCTGATTCTGTATATGCACTGACCATAATAGATGCCCCTGGCCCATATCAGGTATCACAGAGGCAGATCTATGTCATAGGTGACTCCATGGTGAATCACCTAGACAGGGCTGTTTGTGATCCTGATAAGGAAAACCGTACCTGCTCAAGCTTCTGGGGAGCTAGAATTTCAAACATTACAAGTATGGTTCATAACATTCTGGCTGATGGGGGTACAAATCCACTAGTGGTATTTCATATTGGTATGAATGGCTTTATGCATTCTAGCATTTTGGACATAAAAATTATCTTGTTGCCATCTGGAATATTTTGATTGAATGAGGGTGTGAAATAGCTTTTTCAGAGGTTCTACCTGTCCCAAGAGCATCAACTGAACACAATAATAAAATGCATATGTTTAATATCTTGCCTCATGTCAGATGCCTTAAACAAAATCAGACTTGCCTCACCCTTTGGGAAGATTTTATTGGCAGATTTGATTTAGATTGTAAAGATGGGTTACATTTGAGCTATAAGGGAAACCTATTATTGAGTAATCACATTTTGGATTACATCAATAATCATTTAAACTGCTTGATTTGGGGAAGAGAATAGTCCCTCCCCCATGAGGTCATCAGGAAAAAAATACAATTTCAAGCAAATTAAAATGTCTATATTTTAATGCCAGGAGCCTACATAGTAAACTTGATGCGTTGAAAGTTACTCTAACGATGGATGAGGTTGATATTATTCTCATCACTGAGACATGGGAGGATGTCAAATCCAGTTGGGATTTTTCCCTTCCCGGGTATATGTTGTACAACTACAATAGAAGGGATAAAAAGGAGGTGGTGTTGCCATCTTTCCAAAAAACTCATTACAGGCAGTTGATATTTCAAACAAGGTTAAAATACTAAATGGCATCATTGAAACAATGTAGATTAAACTATTGGAAAATAAGTATCAGCATATTATCTTAGGGGGTTGTTATCGCCCCCAAAGTACCCCAGTGAATATTTTAGACACTATTATTCAGGAAATCAAATCAGCCTGCTCATTTGGCGATATTATTCTGATGGGCAATTTTAACCTGCCCGATATTGACTGGAATAGGATGGTGGCTACATCAAACTCTGGAAAGAAATTAGTTAATATGTTTGTACAATGTGACTTACAACAGGGGGTAAAACTACCTACTAAGGGTACTAACCTTCTTGATCTTGTTTTCCATAGTAGACCCCTGATGATAACAAATATCTCTATGCTGTCGCCTATTGACAACAGTGATCACTATTCAATTAGTTTTGTCTTGGCATACACACTTACCTTGGCATCCTGTACTTCAAAAACTTATTTATATGATAAGGCAGGCATTGGAATTATTAAAAATAAATTGCATAGTATTAACTGGTCACCCATATTTAACACCGTTGGTATTGCAGAATATTATAACGCATTACTCACTAATATTACTGCCTGAGGAACAGTAATGTTCCATTAAGAGAAAAAAACATGTCTATTAAATCTAAACCAAAATGATGACTAAGGAACTAACTAAGCTTATTAAGAAAAAAGACAAATGCGGCCTTTTTAAAGTCTCGTACACCTTCTAATTGGAGCTGTTTTCCATGCATTCAAAATAAATGTAAATACAGTATACACAGGGCAAAAAGGAAGTGTGAGATAAACTTAGCATCAAATACACTTAAAGATAATGGCAAATCATTTTTTGCATACATAAATTCCTTAAAGAAATCCACCTGCTAGGTCAGTCCCATTCAGATAAATGAAAAACTAATTTATGATCCTCTTGATATGGCCAACTTTTTTAATATAAATTTCTGTAATGTGTTTCAAAAAAATCAGGCTAATAGCTTAGCAGACCATTCCCCAGGTAGTCACATTTCAAAATCAGAATCAGATGTCCATGCCAAATTAATCTATCTCAAGGGTAAAATGAGTATGTCTCCTGATGATACTCCAGGCCATTTTTTGTATTTACTAGCAGGCAGTTTGTCCACGACCCTGAAACTATTATATAAGCACTGTTTAAATTATAACTATGTGCTAGAAGTATGGAAAACTGCATATGTAATTCCCATTTATAAAAAAGGTCCTAAAAATCAATGGCAGAATTATAGACTTATAAATCTTACCTCACCTATGGATAAAATATTAGAAAGCCTTATTAAAGATCTGATAACTGCATCGCTTGACAATATAGACACTGAACAACATGGTTTGAAAAAGAGAAGAAGTTGTCTGACTAATGCTGTGTTTTTATGAGGATCTAAATTTATAGTTAGACAATAGACTTCCATATGATGTAATTTACATCGATTTTAGCAAGGCTTTCGACTATCTCCCACAATGGGCAGTAATACAAAAATTTTATCTTTCCAATATCAATCCAAGTCTTGTCAGATGGCTAGCAAATTGGCTGGACATTCTCAACAAGTTTTGATTAATGGTCAGCTTTTTTTGCAGGGGTTCGGTCACAAGTGGTGTGCCACAGGGTTCAGTATTGGCCCTAGTTTATTTCAGTTTTTTATAGCTGATATTACGAAACATAGTTGTTCAAATACATAAAATAAGCCAATGATATAAAAATCGGTGGGCCGTGTGCAAACCCAGATCAAATATCTGTAATTCAAAGTGACTTGGAGAAATTGTTTAAATGGATTGTCACCTGGGGGATGAAATTAAATTACTCTAAGTGTAAAACCATGCATTTTGGGGGTAAATAATTCCATGCATGTTTATACAGTAGATAATATGATGTTGGCTAGTACAGATATTGAGAAGGACTTGGGAGTTTTGATATTGGATGCTTTCCTCCCAAATTCAAATATAAATGAGGTTATCCTTTGAGCAAATTGAGTCATTTGGTCTAGTAAACAAAATATTACATCAAGGGATAAAAGAGTGTTGATGCCACTTTACAGAGCCTATGTCATCCCACATCTGGACTACTCATCTCAACTGTGGTGTCCTTTTAAGAAACAGGACATCGCACAACTAGAAAAGGTGCAAATGAGATACTCCAAAATGGTGAGAGACTTAAGAGATGAACTATATGAAATCAGACTAACCTCACTTAATCTGATGCCCCTATCTACCAGGCTGTTAAGGGGTGATCTTCTTCTTATGCATGATATCATTAATGATCCATATTTAATAACTAACTTAGGGTTGCATTTTAAGGATGTGACTTATAATTTTAGAGGACATCCATTACAGTTACAACTTAAGAGATTTAACTTCATTCTTCAGAAGTTTTTCTTCACACTGTGTATTATTAAGTCATGGAATTCTTTACCAATTGAAGTGATAGTCAGTAATTCTAAATTTATATACAAAACGTGACCTGACAAATTTATTCTTTCAGGCTCAATTTCTAGTTATTATTAGCACATAGGAGCAATCTATGGGCCTTATGGTTCTCTAGTTCCTATCAAATCCCAGTATCCTAGAATGCTGTATGACATTTTGGTGACCATAAACACACCATGGTGAGGCATGGTGGTGCATGTTAGGGTGCATGGACTGTGCCCATTGACAATGTGGTTGCCACAGTGCATGTTGAAAAGCTAAACCATCATGCAGATATGGCTGGGGAATGTCATTGTGCCTGCACGCATGCCATGGTGGTGTCCTGACAGGCCATGGATGGCCCCGGTACCAGGTGTCATGATCTGAGAGGTGGGGTCCTGCTACACATGGGACACACAGCCAGCAGGCAGGATAGAATGGTATGTGGTGTATGTGGACACAACAATAACTGTAATGTGTACATTCCCCCACAGGTGAGAGTGGATACCCCCAACAGCCATGGCTCATGACGCTGGTGAGACACCCTGAGACAGCAGCACAGCAATGCTAAAATGAGGAACATGCAATGACATGCTGTGTGATAGAGCAAACCTTTGGCCTACTCAAGATGCATTTCCGCTGGCTCATCAGATCCAGTGGTGCATTGTAGTATACACCACAAATGGCATGCAAGATATTCATCGTATGCTGTGTGCTGCACAACATAGCACTTGACAACAGCATACCAATTTCAGACCTTGAGCAGCCACCAGAAGAGGATGGTGATGTTGGGGGAGGCAGAAAAAGAGAAGGATGAGAGGCCCACCATGGAATGGCCCTGTCGTGCATGGTTACAACAGACTGTGGCTGGAAATGTATGCATGCCAACCTTATATTATCACACTTTGGCTAACCACACAGCAGCATGTGGCACACCCCATGTGGTGTGTGCCAAGCCACAGGGACTGAGACACCCCCCTATAGTGGACTGCAGGGCATGTACCCCACCACAGAGGCTGGAGGAATCCTGCAACCTTGTATGTATGATACCTACTACAGAGTTATCAGGACAGTGTTGGCCATGGCACCAACCTGAAGCTGTGGATGCAGCAGGCAACCCTGGACCAGTGCGAATCACCAGCAGCCCATAGTGGAGAGACCATAATACACCACTGGACCAAACTAGTTGCGATGATACAGAGGTGTTGCTGCCAGTGGCTGCAAACAGACAGTGGCAGCACTGTTGTCTTTGAGGTGCCTGTTTCCTGTGTGTGGTCCAAGAAGGCACCTGACCAACATGGCAGCCATATGCAGGGGGGGCCATGACTTGCATGATGTCCACTGCTGGAGGGTTGGGGTGGGCAAAGAGAATCCCATGGAAGGCCAGTAATGTGGTTCCCACACAGGTGGGCATAGGACATGCTGCCCACCCATGCAACATGCCAGCAAAACTGCACGGGTGTCACCTGAACCCACTGAGACCATGCCTGTGGTGGATAGGGAAGCTAACGTCACTGTCTGGGTGACATTCTGAACAATTCGGCTTGCGAGACACTGTCTCAATGCCCCATCCCCACAGCTCTGTAGTGCATAGACCCCCCCTCTCTGGTCACCTATCACTGCCTAATGAATAATGGAGACATGCCATGCTGGATAGTGGCCCACCACCCAATCACACCCTGGCCACATAGTGAGGAACAACACACAGACATGGTGAACACCCCCCCCCATGTGTGCATGCTGACACACCTGTTGGATAGTGGCCCTACTGCCTTCCTGAGCACTGGGCTACCTTGTAAAGACATCACATTCCAATGCCAGGCATGGCACATACAACCGTGCCCTGGAGGTGATCAGCAGAACGCCACCCTCCTTTACCCAGACCACCACACAGTCCTCGCTGTGCCACTCCAGTCCCTGGTGGGCTTGGGAAACCCCCACCACCAACCCCAGTAGGTGGTGACCCAAAATCCTGCCCTGCACTGAGATCCTACACCCACCGAATGACCAGCACATCCCTCCACTCACCCCACGGCTGGCCACATACTTCACCATCAGTGAATGTGTGTGTGCTGTCACAGGCATGCACCTATCCAGAGACAGCCAAGTAGGCGGACGAGAGTGGATGTGAGTGGAAGGCTGTGCGGGTCATCCACCCAGGAGTGGGACCTTATGGGTGGCAGGGTGGTATGGCACTGACTGCTAGGGTGGGTTGTGGGGGGGTGTACATGGACATCAGGGACTGAAGGGCCACAGCAGGGACTGTTTGGGTTTCCGGGTATGGGAGGGTGGCATTCTACTGCCCACCACCAGCACAGGGAAGTATGTACCATACCTCGCATAGGCATGGGGTATGTACACAGGCTGGGATAGCGCCCTGGGGGGGGACCACTAACCACCAGGGGGGGTCTATAGCATACAAGGTGTGGTGAGTGGACCTGTAAGGGGGAGGGACCAATATCCAGCAGGTGTGTTGTGATGGGGGGGCATGGTCACCACCGATGTGCTATGGGGCCAGGCAGCCATTGAATGGTAGGGGGGAAGGGACCACCAACCATCAGGGTGTAGGGGTCACACATGGACAGGAGCCACACATCCAAACTGTGTGCAGCATCTGACTGCCATATCTTGGCTGAACGCAAGATGTGTCAGCAACAGCCCACATGCATGCAGTGCCCCTTTCCTGATGCATTCTGCATTGCAGAACATGCTGTGCCATGTAAGAGGCCATAGCTGGCTCACAGAGGGCAGGTGGGGGTACACGTGTTCATACATGAAGAGTAACATGCTGCAGGCACAAACACAACAATGAACAGCAGCCTGCAGCATGACATCCCCAGCCCCAACATAGGTTGGCCCCAATTGACAGTGCATTGTAGCATAGGCGTTGTGTGGTGCTGATGCCACTGTGATGCACTGAGTGTCGAGCACTGCATGTGCTGCATGTTGCATCTGCTGGAAGGGTGTGGCTGTTGCACGTTGTGTCAATACCAGTGTGTTGCCACTCGTACGTCACGTACATCTGGGATACACACAACATGTGCCACTCCATGTGCAAGAGGTGCACATGCACATGCTGAAGGCCCAAATCAACACTGCTACAGCTACAGTACCCATAGCTTAAACAACTTCTAGCAGGAGTAAGAACCAGATTATAACCCCTCAGTAACCTATACTGTTTACACTGCTGAAATGTCACAGTGGAACAGATCACTGAACTTCACTGATGATGGGACAGTGCTACTCATCAGTCCAATGGAGCAGTGGTCCAGAGTACTGTTCCCACAGGGGACAGAGGTCCACTCTCACACAGAGGGAGGGGATATGGTCCACAATATGTGCCCTTCTCCAAATTGTGTCAGTGGAATGACCTTGCCTGGAGGGAGGCCCCACTCCTAACACACCTAAGAACGATGGCACATGTTATAGATGTGCAGATGCCCCTAACTCACATTTCCAAGCTATTCTCTATCAATACAGCTCTACCCCAACCTAACCTATCCCCTACCTCTTCCACTGCTCTTGCTGCCACTGGCCTACTCCTTCTGACTCGTCCCCTCTTGCTCCCTCTAAATTTTCTTATTTGATTTAGCACTTACCAGCAACTGTATCTCTGGTTCTGGACTTGCACTCATGTCTCGTAATCCGTACTTTGTTCAATGTTATGTCTAAATGTCTACATGTGTTCTTTAGACTGCTCATACTAATTTTTATTCCTTGTATAACTGAATTATTCATACTCATGGTTCTCGTGACTGTATGTATTTTTGAGACCGTTGATACCTAATTACTATTTTACACATTGTATAACCAAATGTTGTTTATATCTGTGGCCATCTTTTGGCATTTGTACAATTTTGTCTCTTGTTATGTTCCTCCTGTACCCCTTCCCCCAGGATGCACTGGGAGATGAGCAATCACTATTGTTCAGCGTCCTTTTCCTGGTGAAACTTTTAAATAAATAAATAAAAAAAACAAAAGATGTGTGGAGGATGCCCCAGAGAGGCAAGTATGTATAGTACCACACAATGTATTGCCACACACCACACATCAACACACTGCACTGCTGACAACAACGTATGTGTGCTGACATGTGCTCTCACAATTATATCTCCACAGGGCAAGAGCAAGCAGGTCCAGGTGATGGGAGGCCCACAACATGAGGACAGGTTGCCAAGACCATCAGACAGTGGGATGGGCAACCAGGCCCATGGCTCATGGGTGAGTCAGTCTGCCGTTGGGCATGCATGCATACAATGGGTGAAATGCCATATATAGTGGGCCCAGATATGCCAGTGGGCATGGACGCTGCCTATTGGTTGCTGCAGAACCAGGCAGGTGTGTCTGCGGTGGTACACGTCCCGGTTTTGTGCACATGACTGCAGGAGATGTGTGTGCATCTAGGCACAGGTCGCTTGTGACCTTGCACATATTGCAGAGGCTGACAGGGCCCCTTGCAATGCATCCCAGCCATATGTCACATTGCCCAGTTTGTGTACACACACACATGGACCCATGCAGGCATGATAGCTAGGCTGGCAGACACAGGAAACAGTACAATGTCAGGCAACAGGCCTGTCACATCCACAGCCAGGCACACATGGGCCAGCATGGGTCTGTGCATGCAATGTGCCATGGTGACACATCTTGCATGGTGGTACACCTGTGGCAACAGAATGTCAAGCACATGCTGCAGCACACACCCCGGCACACAGCAGCAGTGGCAACACTGCACCCCATGTGGGGACAATTGAGATGTGGCAAAAGCACAGTGTACACCATGACACCATGGCCATCCATCCCCTGACAGTGCCTGTCACATGTGTACTGTGCAGAGGGTGGAATGTCATGTCCATGTCATGCAACTCATTGTGGGAGCACTCTGCGCCACATGTGTCATGCGGATATTGATGTGCCACCACACTGTGCAATACCTCACAGGCCTGTACTTCGTGTTGCAGGTGCAGTTGGTGGTGCGTGGAGAGGACAGCAAGGCCATGTTGCAAGATGGCATATGCTGGAGAGGGCCATGCAGCACCCGAAAGAGGGGTGAGGCAAGGGCTTATGCTGTAAGAACAAGGAGGATGACACAGGCCAATGCACAGGATGCACGCCAAGAGGGACATGACACCGCACCAAACAATGCACAGGGACCTGCAGCACAGCCACAAGTGCCACTGCCAGATGATGACGGAGCTTCTGAGGACTAGCTGGACTCAGAAGCAACAGTAGAAATGTGAGTGGTGGCCATGGAGGAGTGGCAGGCTGCAGTGGTGGAGGCTACCCATGGTGAGGATGATGGCAGTTCTGTGCCTATGGCACTGGTGGATGACGACGACTGGGATGCTGGTCAGCGGGTAGATGGGGAAGATGCACCACTGGCCCATGCAGCCATGGAGATCACAGATGATGCACTGCACAGTCTGGACCTGCGTGTGTTTGCACTTGGACTCAGCATGCACATAAGGCTACTCCCCAGGCATCTCAGCATGGTACAGTCCGACATACAGGACCTGCTGGCTTACCTTGACTGCATTGCCGGACAATGACTGTTGCAACCATGCACAGCGCAAATGGCATACCCAGTGCGGACTGGTGACTGTTGATGCTACAGTGTGTGCCCTTTGATGGGCTTTGTTGGGGACCTATCTTGTGTGACATTATCTCTTGTTGTTACAGTGTTGTTCCATGTTGCACTGGTTTTTACTGTTGTGATGGTTCTCCATGTTTTCCAGTTATTCACCTATTTCACATTTTGCTATTTTTTTGTTAGTTACTGTGGTTAATACAAATGTTATTACCGTTCATTCCATGTCTGTATTTCCTTTACGCACATCTGTGCCTGTCCAGTTGACTATGGAGTGTACTGATTATTGTCAGCAACATGTGGTCCTGCCCAACACTGTGTGCACCTGCCCGCACATGTGCAGCAATTTGTGGTACTGTGTCACGTGCTTCATGCAGTGCAAGTCGCAGTGGCACCATGCACCACCATACACATATGTGACACTGTGTAGGCACAATGTCAGGGCACAGCCATGACATATGACTAGGTATGCTAACTGTTATTGGGGTTTTCTTAGTTCAACAGTGGCATGCTGCTGTGGGTAAGTCAAAGCACCAGTTGACACGGTGGAACCCCATGGTTTGGGTCTGTAGGTGTGTAGCATGCTGCAATGCTACGCCTGTGGTGGGCCCATGCATTATTGAGCATGTCTAGTGGGCTGGGGGGGCTGAGGCCCTTAGGGTGATCGACCACCTACTGACAGTCAGATGGCACCCTGTGCATTTCCTGTGTTGGTGTGAATTGTGGCAGGGACATTGCATGTATCTGGCATTGCAACACAGGGACTGGGAGTGCTGCCACTGGGATGTGTGGGATACACCATGGTGGTGTGGATGGCAGATGATGTTGGGCAAGGCACTGGGTCAGAACTTCACCAAGCAGAACAGCGCATTCAAGAACCACATGGCAAAAATGCTATCTCTTTTGGTTTTGCTGGGGGCTCTGCCCCCAGCACCCCCTGAACTAAAGGATTCTCACTCTGGTGGGGGGAGCAGATCACGGGGCAAGATGACACTTGAGGGTCAATGGAATACTGTTTCCATGGCCCCTTGTAAAAAAAAAAAAGTCCCAATTGGCAAAAATGTAAGGAGACCAGCATTAGAACCCTGGTGTTCACAGCTGCCAAGTCAAGCTGCTATATGTTTCAGCCGTCCACACCACAGGAGCAGCTTGGCCAGCCTCCTGGATTCTGGTGCCCTTGTCCCCTGTCAGCACCATGGACAGCGACCTGGGGAGCGGTTACTGCAAGTGCTGTAAATCCCCTCTCACTGTCTGTGGTAGCACTATCTAGTCAGTTGACTGGTGCTATTCTGGTAGCACTATTCTAGGGGGTTACCACTGGGCAACAATGGTCATGCCCTCTGGTGTGACACATGGCGCACCATGACAGGCCAGGCAGGGGTTATTACATACCTGTATTGTGGCATGGGCTTCACAGTAGTGGCACACAGTGTTGCAGCTGACACTGGTAGTTCAAGGGATGGGGACATATATGGTGTTGTGGGCTGCACACTGGTTGATCTGTGGTACACAGAGGGCTGTGGTCAGTGGTGTGTGGGCTCCCTGCAGGGTGATTGTTGACATGGACACAGCTATATGTTTTGATGCTATATTGACCATGCCGCAGCACAACTGTGCCATGACACCTGGTACGGTAGTACAGGGGAGGCTTACCGGTATCTGCATTTGAACATGATATGGATCTGGGGGTGTTGCCAACATGTGACCTAGCACACACACTCTCAGTGTGACTGTGTAGTGTTGTTGGCTGATGGGATGCTGGTGTGTATTGCTGGGAGTCTGTGGTGGGTGATGCGTGGTGGCATTCATAATGTACAGGCAACTGGAGGGGACACAGTATGACTCTGTGGTGGTGTGCAGGCATGCAGACCTTATATAGGATGTAGGCATGCTGAGTTGGTCCAGAGGTGCACGGCCAGAATGATCCCAGGCTACAGGATACATCCTCTGTTGGCCCTGTGACTTTGCACACTGGATGTGTGTTGGAAGCGGTGTGACATGTTAGAGCCATGCAGATACAGGCAGGTGGTTCCACGGTGGGGTGTGGGGCAGGTCTAATTGTAAGTCACAGGAACCACTTGGGGCCCTGGCCTACACATGCTGTGGGGGGGGGGATCCCAACAGGTTACAGGCTGCAGTCATATATGGTGGGGGTGTTCACTGCCTTGACTGGACTGCCTGAGGGGAGGTATTTGGACATGAGCGATGAATGCAGTCCACAGGGCATGGTTCATGCACATCGGTACACATGGTACATGAGTGGGGGCTTGTGGGGGGTGGTTTGGGGGTGGTCAGGGTCATTGATGCAATATGTCTGACCAAATCCTGCATCACATGCCGGGCAGCCAAGATGGACATGGCGTTATCATCCTGCCGGCTGTGATTGTCTGTTAGTATGTCTGTATCTCTATGTTGCAGAAGGCGTGTCATTCATTATTGGCTTCACCATTGCTGGTTGTTACTTGGGATGTCCACGTGGCAGCTGCTGTTGCATGTTGCTGCTACACTATGCATCAGGCTGGTATCCACTGTTGGCATGTGTCCCTGTGGCTGTCTGCTGTGCATATACCATGTGCTTCTGTGAATGATGTGGTGCGGCCACATTGGCTGGTTGCTGTTTTGCTGCATCTGTGCCTGCCCAACGGGTCTTGTACTGTCTGGTACGTCACCAGCTGTGCTGTCTGTCCATGGGTTCAGCGGTGGTGTTCTATGGTTGG
This sequence comes from Neoceratodus forsteri, assembly GCA_016271365.2. NCBI lineage: Eukaryota > Metazoa > Chordata > Ceratodontiformes > Ceratodontidae > Neoceratodus > Neoceratodus forsteri. Next base: position 1,084,533,556 of record CM057452.1, read on the forward strand.
CCAAGGACTTCTCCCTGTTCATGCCAACTGGGACACCAGCCATCCTCTTGCGGCCTCTACGCTTGCTTGTCTCCATTTGTGCTGGCCCATGTTCAGTAGCAGACAGTGTGGTCACTGAGAGAGTGCCCTGCACTGTTGTGTCTTACGTGCCCATGTCTTACTCCCCTACACTGTCTGCCCATTGTGCAGCCTGACTCTTGTGTCCCTGTTTCCCAACCACAACAGCCTCTCTACACGCATCCTTGCTCATGTGCCTTGGACTGTTGTTGGGTATGTGCTCCATAGCCAGCAGACTACTGCCTGCATGGGGTGTGTGCATCTCTGTGGCCATACCACACTGACTGGCATCTTCCCTGTGTTCCCCTGACCTTGCCATGTTGTCCATGTGGATCACCTGTGTCTGCTCTGTGGCACTGTCATCCAGCTGCTGTGGCATCCATCCAACAATTTGCAGGCTGCCTGAGTTACCTGCTTCTGATATGTTGTCCTGCACTGCTTGCAATATACATCTGCAACACAGTGCCTGTCTGTTGTCTGGTGCATAATGCATGCTGTACTAATTTCTGTTCCCTATTGTCATGCTCCACTGCCAGTTGGGTACCTCTGGGTGGCTCTTGTTGTGCATCGACAGTGTTGTGCTCTGGCCCATGCTGTCCAGGTCTTGTGTCCCATCTGTCCTCCTTCCCAATGTGTTCCATGCTTGTACGAGGGACCAGTGTTGTGTGGGCCACATTCTGACGCAGGCAGTGTGCAATCTCTTGCAGTGCTGCTGCCATTGCTGTGCTGGCCTCTGTCTATCTCACCTGCAGTGCTATAGAAACATAGACTTTGATGGCAGATAAGGACCGCTTGGCCCACCTAGTCTACCCATTTCCCTACCTAATGAATAAGCTGCAGACCCTACTTAACCAACAGCCTACTTCCTCCTACCCCCCAATAGAATTGTCTTATGTCTGTACCATGCATTCTTGAATTTCTCCACTGTTTTTGACTCCATGACCTCCTCAGAAAGGCTGTTCCATGCATCTATAACTCTCTCCAGGAAAAAATACTTCCTCACATTACCTCTCAGCCGTCCACCCTCTATCTTCAAATTGTGCCCCCTTGTTCTTGCAAATCTCTTTTTTCTGAAAGATGCTACCCTGTTGGACTTTGCTGACTCCCTTGAGATACTCGAAAGTTACTATCATGTCTCTTGCAGTGCTGCTACCACTGACCACCGCCCTCTGTGTACCACTTCTATCATGTCTCCCCTCTCCCTCCTTTCCTTGAGGCTATACATATTAAGCTCCTTTAGTCTTTCTTCATATGTCTTCTGGTGTAGACCCTGCACCATTTTGTTGCCCTCCTCTGGACAGCCTCTACCCTATGTCTTTGCAGAGATGGGGTCTCCAGAACTGCATGCAGTACTCCAGATGTGGCCTTACCAACTGTCTGTACAGAGTGATAACAACTTTCTGTTGTCTACTACTGTGATGCCTCTTCCTATGCATCCCAGTATCCCCCCAGCCCTCCTTACTGCCTTCTTCCATCGCTTGCCCACCCTTAGGACATCTAATATAACCGCCTCAAGGTCCCATTCCATTTTTGTTGTCAGTATCTCTGCCCCCATTGTGTATGCTTCCCCTTGGTTTTTGTTTCCCAGGTGCATTACTTTGCACTTCTTTGCATTGAATCTAAGCTGCCATTCATTTACCATTCCTCCAACCTTGACAAGTCCCTTCTCATCCTTTCCACCCCACCATGTGTATCAACCCTGTTGCAGATCTTTGTGTCATCTGCAAAGAGACATACTTTTCCTCCCAGTCCCTCTGCAATGTCACTTATACTGCTATGCTGCGTTCCATGACTGTTGTCTGCCTCTCAATGACACATGTCTGCCACTGGGCACACAGGCTTATGTCCTGAAGGACCGCTACAAATGTGTGCATGCTGCCCCTTCCTGTATCCCAGTTATTACAGTGGCATGGATGTCCATCACTGACACCTGCAACTGGCATATGTGGGCCACTGTGGTGGTGGTGGTGTACTCCCGTATGTTGTCACGGATATACGCCAGTGCCTGCTATGCAGCCGCCTGGGTGAATATGACATCCTGGCAGTAACGATTCAGGTCCTGATTGAAGTCTGCATATAGTGGCACTGGTGTTGTCCTTGGTGACCTATGGCTGCTGCCCCACCACTGGCCTGTTTGTTGTCTTCCTGTGCTGGTTCCTGACCATCACTGGTGGCGTATGTACTGGCGGCCTGTGTCCCCTGAGGTGTGTGCTGTCCACTGTGTCCCTGCTGAGCATTGTCTGTGGATGTTTGGTGGCCAGTTACCATTGCTCCTGCTGCAGTTGTGTCCCCTGTGTTGTTGAAGCACTCCAATGTCTTCCCATCTGTGTCACTGTCGGATGCTTGTTGTTGATCACCATCAATGTTGCTCTCACTCGATTGCCTTGGCTCCCATTAGTGCTGCTGTCACTGGACTGCTGCTGGTCCCTGTCAGTGTCACTGTCTGTGATTTGCTGTTGGTCCCCATCAGTGTCACTGTCAGAAGCTTATTACTGCCATCCCACAGGCGTCTGCGTGGCTGTGGCATGTGCTTCCGGCTGCGTGCGTTGATTTCCTGCAGGAGGCACAGACATGTGCGGAGTTGATGGCTGTGTTGGCAGGTGTTTTGGTATGTTTTCATTGTGTGCATGCAGACATGTGCCGCCACCTTGTGGTACAACCATATCTAGTGGTTGCCCACTGGCATCACCTACCACATGCATGTCATGTACCTACCTCGTGCATGTTGCTGCCCGGAACAGGTTCAGGTCTTTATCACCCTGGATGGGGGCTGCAAGCACTGATCTGTGCAATGATATGTTCCTTATGTCTGCTGAGGTGTTGTATTTGGTTGGGACCTTTGCCTGTTCCTGCAGCGGATCACCTATTGTGGATTGCCTTTTCCTTGGCAAAAGATTTGAGGTCAATGTGGCGCTTCTGGAGCTCCCTTACACTGCACTTCATCGCCAGGGCTGGTCTAAGGGTACTTAGAATATTCTCCTCTGGGAGAGTTGCTTGTTTATGGCAACATGCCATGGTCCCAGTTCCCTCTTATTCTTATTATGATAAATATTAGTTTTTTCATGCCCTGATCCTCGATCCCCCATGTTCACAATAAATATATAGGTACATGCCCTGGTCCCTGATTCTCCATGATTATAATATGAATCACGTAGTATCTTGCCCTGATCCCTGATCCACATGATTACATTATTAAAAATAATAGTTACATGCCCCTATTCCCACTCCCCCATGCCACAAGCCACCTCACACCTCTGCCGCTGGCTGCTGACTGAATTGTCAATGTACATAATTACAGTATGCACATTGACAGTTCAGACGGCAGCCAGGTGTGGAGGTGTGAGGTGGGCTGATCTGGTCGCTGGCTCTGATCATTAATATTAGTACTGGTAGCTTTGGTATCAGCAAGGGGGGGCATGGAATAATGGTCTTATTCATACTGGCATCATCAGAGATGGGGGGGCATTAAGTTACTTATTTTCAGTGTAAACATGGGGATCGGGGTTCGGGGAATAAAACTATATTATTAACCCTTGCTGTACAGTGGACTGATATATCAGTCAAGAATTCCTGTAAATTCTAATTCTGATGGCAGCCTGAGGTTTAACAATGTAATCATGGGGTACTATATTTGCCATAATGAACACATGGGGATCGGGATCAGAGCATGGCACTATATTATTAATAATGTGATTATGGGGGTTTGGGGCATGTAGCTATATTTTTAATTATGTAATCATGTGGATCAGGGATCAGGGCATGACATCTTTCATAATGTCAACATCGGGGATCACTGGGGTGGTGGGGTTCTTAATTATACTGGGGCAGCATCTGGAAATGGGGAGGGGGTACTGCTTGCCCTGATGCAAGGAGCCTGTGGCAACCCCTTCAATGTTCCAGGTATTTGCCACATGGGAGAGGTTGCCACAGGTGTGGGGACTTAGGTGCCAGGACCCCTCCTGTACCAGAAAATGGTGCATGGTCTCTGGTGCACCAGGCTTCACCATAAGCAGCTATTTGCCACAGCTTGCACTAATCTAAGCCTTCTTTGAGAATCGGGCCCTTTATTTCTTGTGTGACCTCATTTGTAGTGTACATAGCATGGTGGGTTTTACCATGCCATAGCGACAGCAAACATGAAGACATCCCTGACAGCGACAGTTGCATTGCCAAGTGTCGGCAATGAGGTGTCAGGGATGCCTTCATGTATCCAGTGGGGGGCTGTGCCTCCCAAACCCCCCCCATGTGAGAGGCTCTGCCTCCACACACCCCAGTCTCTAGGATTCCAACCCTGAGTCAGAGTTGGACTGGGGGGGGTGAAACACCCTGCGAGGCAATCCCCTGGCCATGCAGAGACCATCACAGCAACATGTGGATTTTGCCCAAATCCTGTCGCTGTGATGGTCTTCACCATCAAGGAGTCACTGCGGCGATGGTATACCAGCATGATGGTGTTCCTGCTTTAAACACTATGTAGGCAGGACAGTTCAACCCCTTGAAACATGCATACAGGACCATGTTAAGGGTATTATCAATAATAGCAAGAGAGGCATTCTTGTCTTACATTTTGGCCAGCACCATAACTTGGATCCAACATAGAAACATAGAAACATAGACTTTGATGGCAGATAAGGACTGCTTGGCCCACCTAGTCTGCACATTTCCCTGCCTACAGGATAGGCCGCAGATCCTAGTTAACCAACAGCCTATTTCTTCCTACCCCCACAAGAATTGCCTTATGTCTGTCCCATGCATTCTTGAATTCTCCCACAGTTTTAGACCCCACAACCTCCTCAGGAAGGCTGTTCCATGCATCCACTACCCTCTCTGTGAAAAAATACTTCCTCACATTGCCTCTGAACTGCCCCAACTTGCCTAAGACTTACAGCATTAGAGTCTAATACAGAGTCTAGTATATAGAATGAGGTGGGGACAAGGTTAATCAACTCCTTCAAAAAGAAACATGTTGGATTGTTTCCCAGAATATGGTACCACCCCTAGAGCAAAATGAGGAAGCTGACTACTTACCCTACATTAAAGACTAAACTGCTGTTCCCAAACTTTCTATTGCTGCTTTGTGACTGCAGTTGCCTGTGTTTCAAGGTCTATGTGTTGTCTGTATCTCATTTTATTGTTTGAGTTTGTTCTCCCCCAGTAACAGTTACTTGATGTCTCAGTGCTTTCTTACAAGTCTTGGCACCACTGGACAAGATCTGTAGTTTGAATCCCATCACTTCGAGTGAAGATAATGGGATACTCCTAAAGTGATTGGACTTATAATCAAATACATTATTTCCGGCTTGATTAAATAGCTGTAGCTGTATGTGTTGGTGCATTGGACTACTTGTAGCCCCTTCTTGTGCGGTCCGTTCTATATTACCCCAGTTTTTATCACCGCTTCCCCCACCTTCCTTTTTTTTACATTAGTACTGTATTAAAAAAACATTTCCCTTTACTGTCTTGAAAAATGAGACTAAGGGCCATTTGTTTATTGGTGAAATAATGAGTGGAAATATTTTGATATGCTTTGATATGTGAATTATATACCTGTCCTGCTTGTTGCTATTTCTTTAAGCAGGTATTTTAAAATGGTGGTGGGTAGCTTGGAGAAGACACACCTCCAGTCAAAGTGCTGGGGATCCTGTCTATCCCCAGTTTGGATAGTCTATTTGGCATTTTGTATTGAATAAACAGTTATATTGGTATCAAGTGTCCAGGTTTCACTGGTGTCCTGGAGTGCTGGAATCTTTTTATTTTGCAAGTTTGCAGAGCCTAAGCATTCCTTTTCATTAGCACCCTCAGTTGATCTGTGATGCACTGGACTTTTGTATTCTCTATAGTACTTTGATTATTACTAGTTGCTGTTGGAGTCTCCACAGGATGAGGAACACTGAAGGGGACACACTGTCTTGGACAATTGAGTAATTCAGCACCTGAGCTGTATTCGTACCATAACTGTGAACCATGAGTAAATATACAAAATTTTAGTACACGTTCCCTGTCTTTCCTCCGAAACTCACCTTAATTAAACTACACTGGTAGTATGATTGAACCATCAATCTGTGAGGAATGATGGTGTTTCCAAGGTCAAAGCTATGGATAGTGGTACAGAGGGTTATGACTGCCTGGAGAACAGACCTGCTACATTGAAATGCCGAGAACATCTCAAACAGTCACTATACATGGAGGACCATAATAACTCAGATTCTGGTGAGCTCAAAGTCCTTATTGTTTTGACTTGAAAAAGTGAAATTTGATGAACTTAACAAATGCTATAATAAAATTTCATTATAGCACCATTCAGAAAAATGATGGTCAACACTTGGCCTCCACATTGAAAAACAACCTTCTTTTGGGTTCTTGGACCCAATCCAGAAAGCAGATTGGGAAAAGGTTTGTACCCCTTGTACTAATGAGTTCCTAATTGCATGGATCAAAAAAGAAGACAGGGACCTAGCAGAGCTAGAATCCAAGATTACAGAAATACAAGCTGCAGTGAGACCATAGAAAGAACACCCAGATTTCCCCTGATTTAGATAAAAATACACTAATGATATAACTAAAGTTACAAAAGATCTAATTAAAAGAAAACAGTCAAAACTAATGGCATACACCCACGATATTGACATTTCGACAGCGGAGTCCTCTACAGTGACAACAGTGCCACGTTGCTATAGGGAACCTGCTGGAACCCAGCACTATCTGTTGGGGGGTCCTGCAACCCCCCCCCCAGACTCAGCTCTGACTCAGAGTTGAGAATCCTAAGTGGGAGGGTTGGGGGGGCTTTGCCCCCACCCGAAGAAAGCACTTGTGTCTTTTGGAAACCGGCAGCTGACTGCAAAATGCAGTCGAACTGCCAGTTTTGCTGTCAGGTCATTTGACAAATATTTAGTTGATGACCAGTTGTGGATCCAAAACTAGCTAGGGATTCTAAGGACTTTGAATCTGGACATATTTTCAAATGGGACAGACCAGAAAGCCCACCTCAGAGGGGTCAATCTGCTAACCAACCTAGAGAAAGATATTGGAGTGGAAACTCCAGACCAAGAACAAGATCAAAACATTTTGGTGAGCAGCAGCATTTGAAAAAGTCTATAACCATTGAACTAGAAGCAGAGATCATTAATGAGAATACACCATCAACTTCAACTGGCAATCCTTTTAATGAAAATCAATCACAAGCTTGGGGGAACAAAAGAACTCACGACCACTAATTATTCTCAAAAAACACAAAAACAAAGAGATCTCAACCCAGAACTCACAGAGGATATAGAAGACAAGGGAAATATAAGACCCAGATGACAACAACTACACTTGATTTAAACAAGAACACAGTGATTAATTTGACTCAATATATTATCACAACAGAACAACTAAAAGTACAGTACTTGAACATGGTTTCTTGTTTTCACCAACTCCCAATGCTAATTTCTTTGAAATAAAAATGGATGTCTTCAAATTAATCAGAAAAATAAAGTTGAAATACTATTTCAAGACTGCAGCAAATATGGGAGCTATTTGCCATGATTCAAGACCTATGCACTCACCACAAATATCCAAAACTGGAAACATGGACAGTGAAACACCTGTGGTACAGATTATCAGGGATGAATCAATCCATCATGAACTTCATCTATTAGACTGCTCTGATTTAGAAGAACTATTAGATCAGTATACAGGAATGGATAGCCTGGATGAATTAGATGTAACAATCGTAACTGACAGAGCATGTAATTTTAAACCAAAATCAGTCTTTACTCTGCAGATTTAAAATGTGGCAATTTTAACTTTTGAAAAATTTGGTTTTGAAAGAAATAGATGAGCTTAGTAAAAATTCATCTTTCTATAGGTATAGCAGCCTTACTGCATCTGAAAAAAGTTGCAATATAACACTTACAGAGGTTGGATAATATAATATTTAAGGCATCTGACAAGGGAAGAAATGTCTCATTAGAGGAGAATTTTTATGTCACTCGGATCATGGAATTATTAAGTGATGTGGATAACTATGAAAGACTTACAGGAGACACATCAGCTAAATTCACCCTTGCATTGCATACATTGGTTGATGAGACATATACTGCAGGATGGCTCTCTGTGGAAGAGGCTTCTTTTATAAAACCCAGTTTCCTGATTGTCCCAATATTTTATGGGCTCCCAAAAAATCCACAAATTCCCATTAATCCACCACTAAGATCAATAGTCTTAGGCATCAAATCCGTCACTCACAACCTTGGAAAGTTCATTGATTATGCTCTAAAACTGTTTGCGGTCATGCTACCATCTTACATTAGGGACACAATACACTTACTGGAGAAATGACAAAATGTAATCTGGGAAGAGATCTATATGTGGCGGGCAATTGATGTAGTACGTTTATACCACTCTATTAAACACAGAGAGGGCTTGAGGGCAATTAGACACTCCCTGCACAAAGCAGCCATACTGTAGGTCCAGACATACTGAAAACATTTTTTGTTACAGACTGGATTTCATTTTAGAAAACAATTGTTTTGTGTTTAATAAAACATTTTTTAGACAGAAATGTGTTACTGTGATGGGTGCCTCAATGGCCCCATCATATGTCAATTTATTTATGGGCCAATGAGAGGAGCTATATATTCACCACACTCAGAACAACCCTTTCATCAATAAAGATGTTGTACTGCTTTATTGATAACATTACTGTATATGCATTTGGGAATCTACTGAAGTTTTGTTTCCCAAGTTCATGAACTACATTAACAACATGAATAACTATCTTAAATTCACTCATTTGACTGAAAAGAGACTCCATCACTTTTATAGATGTAGAATTAAGATCGAAATCAGAAGGTGTAACAGATAGGGTAGGGTACAGAAAGCACCCTGCTGCAAACTCATACATGTCGACAGTGTGCACCCCCCAAAATTAAAGGAATCTAGCCTGCTTAGCCAGTTTGTGAGAATCAGGTGGAATTGCTCTCAAGACTCAGGTTTCCTGATCCAGGCTGAAGAAATGATGAAAAGATTTAAAAACAGAGGATACAGCAGTGAAGTTTTGAAGGCAGTTTTTGAAAGGGCTAATAATTTGGAATGAAGTACCATATTAACTCATAGACCAAAAAATAGGGAGGACCAAAATATGATTCCAATTTTTACAAAGTATAATAACCTAGCAGGCAAAAAGGGTAATGTAGTCCCTAAACACTAGCATATCTTAGCAAGTTCTGGTCAGCCAAGATGGCTGCTAGGCATTAAAGAGTTAGTGGATTTGTGCATCTGTTTTGCTTGGTTTTCTACTAATTTTAAATGTTTATCACATTGTTCCATGAGTGAGAGTACTGACATTTGTTACAGTTGTAATGCACTTTTGATATATATATATTTTTTTAAGATAGCACATCCATTGCTTCCTATTGCTTGCCATCAGACCCGCCAAAACCCAATGTGGCATGCTGAGATGACAGCGGCTGCTTGTAGAGCAATGCTGTGGCTGTGCTGACTGTCTGGTGTCTCTCATTCTTAAGCTTGTCAATTTACATATTCTTGTGTATATTAAGTGGATGCAAGTATAAAACAAAAAAAAGGACTCTTGTCGGCACAGCGGTTGCCTTGAACCGCAGCTTGAGATGAGTTGGACACTGGCCAGAGTTCAAGGAGCTGCTGTAAACTTGCTATATAATCCATGAGCTACTGCATATGCACATAGCCAATGTATAAAAGAGTTTGCTGTACTGTACTGTGCAATGAGGGCTTCTGGTAAGAGATCAGGGGGTGGTAAACCTGATAATAACCTGGATAAGGGGGAGGCGCCCCTTGGGTAATCCTCACTTCTCCTGGAGGGAGCATAAAGTGACCATCCATCATGGATTATAAAAGCATAACTGCACCTGCTCAAATGGGAGACAGGTGTGAATTTGTGCAACATAGGTACCAAGAAAATTCCAATTATCCAGCTCAGCTCCTCTGGCTACCTGTTGTCATTTTGAGGGTTTTTCTATCTGATATACATTGCATTATAAATTTTCCATCTTTGGTTTATATGGCAGTTGTTGCTTTGTTGTGCCTTTAACCAGTTGGAAACCAGAAGACTGCAAAGTAATATGTTTTTTTAAGTTTCAAAGCTAAGCAATAAATGTTAAAGAGCAGCCTCAAGACATCTCATGCAAGGGGAACATGATCACAAACAGAAACTGAGCGGGCAACTGTAAAGATATTATTATTTTGTAATTCAAATTGAATGTTAGAAGAAGACTATCAGATATTATCAGTGCGGTGTGTGTGATGCTTGGAACACCTGGTCCAGAACATAATAGCATCAGAGAAGGATGTATTACAAGCAAAGGAAAACATGTCCACTCATAGGATGATAGAAACAAAGGAAGGTGTCAATGCTACAGAACTGATGTGCTGTTGTGTGCTACCTGGAATGCATGCAATAACTGATAAACCAATACCCAGCAGGCTATAGTCTCTCATGCCTGGATTGCTGTTAGGGGAAGATGACATGATGACTTAAGATTGCGAAGTTCTGTGTGACAAACCTATGACCAATACACTCCACATTATAGATTATTTATTACTGTACTAACCAATGGCATCTCTCAGGTCTTTTTGTGCCCCTGCTAAGTGTTCATGGCGCCCTTGATATTTTTGTAATCTATTCCACATTGAAAAGCAGTCCTTGTCTGCCATCAAACTGTATGTTTCAATGTTTCCATGTAATACAGTGTGAAAATGTACATTACTAGAAGACTTGATAGACCCTATGGGAGTTTACATTATTTTCTACATTGAAGACTCATTACTGTATGTAACTGTGGAAGACAAGCTCTGTTTGTTTATAATTTGTGACCAAGAAAGACACATTGAGCTATGGCAGCTTACTTCCTGGTGTTCTACTGGGTGGGTTATATGGACCTGTTTTGATGACAGTGGAATGTTGGTCAGGGCATGGAGCAAACTCCCCTATTGCAAAATGTGCCATAGACTCTATAACTTCCACCTGGATGGCCACCATAGGTGAACAGAAGAGACCTTATTTTAACATCTCATCCAAAGTAATGCATCTCAACAGTGCAGCACCTCCTTGTGCTGCTCTGCCATTTCAGTATTAGATATTTGTCTATATACTTGCTGTATGATTAGTACCCAAGATATTTAGATCTTCTGACGCCAGAGGCAAGCATACTAACTATACTGAGCTGCTGGAAATGAGTTTTTGTGAACATCCTTATGATGAATCTGCATTCGATGGAAGTTCAATGGGAAAAAGCAGTTCATTTGCATAATTGATCTCTCTGAACTTGTTGGTCTTTTTCAAAGATATTGTGAATGATTTTTTAGCTCCTGATATACTGAGAACAGCAACTTGCCTTTTCAGAGTAACGGACAACTTGAAATCATTTTGGACACTGGGCAGAGTTGGGTGAGAGAGCTGCTGCAGCATGCCTCTAACTCTGTATCAAGCAATTTCTATATGGGTCCATGGTCAGCATATTTCCAAGCACTATAACAGTGTGCACAGTCATCATTCAGGGCACTACGTTATCATATAACACCCTCAATAGACATGTGATTTTTGCCTATAAGCACACACCATCATGCATTATTCCATACATAAAGTAAGGTTCCAACTGTCTCCACATGGCAGATTTCCTCGTTACCATACAGGGTTGGCAAGGTGTCAGGTTGCCCAGTCACGAGAGGGCTGGGTCTGGGCTGTCAGTTGCCATAAGGCAGGGTACTCCACTATAGGACACTCAGAAGAACTTTAGAAAAGGAACCACAGTGACAAGGGCATCGTCTTAATGGAAACAAGAAAACATGAAGCCTGTCTAAAGAGGAGTAATTTTGCAGCTCGTGTTACCAAGTGTCTGCTGCCACGTCACGGTGTATGTAATGGTGGTAGGATTCCCTGTATCTTCTGTATTTTTTACTGTATATATTCAACATGGGGCATATGAACAAGGAAGTAGGTTTAAACCTCCCAGTACCTAATGCTGCTGAGCCCCTCCATCCCAAAGCTACTCTGTATGATGTTATTTACATTGCTAGTGGCTGGGAGCCCATCCCTGCTGCCAGCTTTGATTGACTGGTTCCTCACTCCAAAATCCACTCTGCAACTATTTCTTTCACCACTAGTTGGGAACTCATCATCACCCAGGTAGTCTGGATCATCTCAAGGCACAAAACAAACTGATGTCAGGGAGTGGTCAGTTTCTAAGTAGGCCACGAACTGACACTACAGCAACATAGGAAGTAAGTGACCACTCATCCAATGTATATCATTTAGTTTCATTTTTGTTATTTATGTACATATAACCACCCTTTGACTAACCTAGGCTGCTCTGCGGCCCTCAGGTCAACTCAGTATACACCTCCAAGGGGGCTGGCCTGGGTTCCACAGTAGTCAGCATATATGGCGAGGTGCCTCCATCTGGGGTAAGTGGCATGGTTTACCTGTGGGCAAAGAACAGGTTACCACCCCCCAGGAAAATATGTAAGCTGCTCCCCTGTACACTTTCCACACACAATAGTAATTCCCCACACAATAGCATTCTCCACCTCCAGCAACTCTATTGCAATAAATCACAGCAACAGTAGTTAAGTTGCAAACAATGAGATTATTTATTGAGGGATGCGGAAAAAGGGAGAATATGAAATGACACAACACTTTGTGAAACTATGATTCCCCAAACAATAACCCCTCCTCCCATCATTGGGTGCAACCAGAAATGTCCCTACATGGTGGGTACCTCACCATGGTGGTGATGTAGTCCTGGGGTTTTTTGTTGGGACCAAAATAACTGTTAACCACTTTTAACTCTTGTACTCTCTGCCTGTTCACAACTTTGAATGTGACACAGTCCAACCCAGAATGTATCCTCTTTAACCTGACTAGCTAGCTAGCTAATAAGATTCCCCAAAGCCACAGCTCGGCGTGATCAGAGCTCTGAAGTTCACTCAGGGGGGTTTTCAGCTGGTTGAGATGCAGTCAGAATGGCAGTTGCACAGTACCATGGAGGTCCCTGAATGGTGGTGCACCACAAGGTTGCAGATCTTGAAACCTGAGGAAATTGGAGGCACATTGGTCTTCACCTACCTGGCCTTGCCAACTTCACCCAAGGGTCTTTATAGACAGTTTTCACACAAGCATGCCTATTGACATCTTCCCCACTGATCTGCTTCCTCTTCTTCAGTCTGGGGGAAAATGATAAATGTGGTCCCCTAGACCCCTCTGTTGCAACCTTGGCCACACAGTCTCAGTCAGGCACTTGTTCAGTCTTTTAACCCCAGTACTTTCCCTCTGCGTGTCTCTTTTCACAGCAATGCTGGAACATTTCACATTCACTTGCCACAGCTCTCTGTCTCTCCACTTGCTGGAATTTTCATTCACCAAACAATAACTCTGCTGAGTGGGCACAGCCGTTCAGTCTGTATCTGTGGTTCACCAACCTTTTCAGGTTCAAAATACTGCCCAACCTTGGATTCACCAGGGAGAAAAGTCAGAAAATCTTAGCAGCACAATGCAGTCTTTATGTCACCTGCACACAACTTGTAATTCTCTTTAAAGTGTGTGGCCAAAACCAGTGAAAGCACAAATGCAGGGAATTTGGCTCAAGAGCCCACAACAATCTTTTCCCTCACACCACACACTTCAGCTCCTCTCGATAAGTCTCTCTTGGGCAGCAAAAAACAGTCCTATTTATAGATTCTGTCATCTCCTCTTCTGATTGGCTGCCACTTTCCCGGGCAAAGTCAATGCCCTGTCACTTTATCCAGTAGCCCCCTGGGGTTTGTTGTTCTGGGGGTGAGGCTGACATTTTTTCTTCACTTAAGCTCCAAACAGTCCAGCCTTCAATTTTAATATATGATCCCTTGACTAGGGCTAAAAACATTCTCCCACAACCAGAGGCTGTCTGATCCTTATTGTATCAGTTCTCTGGCACCTGTCTACTTCCTGGAGCCAGAGATATACTTTGAAATTGGCCACATGGCCAAAATGGAGCCATAGCTCCTTTAAATCTTTAGCCCAATTGACCGCACATGCCCAGTCCAGCGTGGGCCACCATCTTGGTTTACATTTTGTGATCCCATTTTTCAGAACTTCACAGGGGTCACTGCAGCTTCACAAATGCACCTGGAGGCAGGGAAATAGCAATCAGACCACAGTCCCATTCAGAACATGGGCCGAGTATCATCGAGGCACAGGTCAGGAAGCATAGGAAAACCAACAGCAGGTATAAAATTCACAAGTAGTGTTTTCTTTTTTCCAATAAAAGTAAAATAAAAAATAAAATTGTTCAGTATAACTATTTACAAAGGAGGTACAAACAGAGAAAACAAAGTCATCTGAGGGAATCTCTAATTCCAAGTTTCAGTTTTTCAGTCACTCTGTTACGCTTGCAAAAGCATTGCCACTCTTACTGTATTTCTGCATCCTGAGCTTGTTAAGATTCTAAACTTTGTAAGTTTCTTTCCTTGCAGGTGCAAAAAAATAGAACATGATGTCCAAGAACTGGCCTCTTGTTGACAACTCTGCAAAAGAGTTTGTTCTGCATGTCAGCGTTAACCCCCTAAATTCCAAATAGCTTTTTGCAATCATTTTAACAGTATAACTATATATAGTTTCAAACTAAAGGATCCCTGTATCACTTACAGTTTCACACACAAATTCATATATATTTTTATAAACACAAATACACAAGGGAAGAAAATACAGAAACAGCAATTGAAGGCAGAGAGATCACGAGAGGCAGAGAATCGTGAGACTGTTGGAGTGATCAGCTCCTAGGTCTCATGAGAGCATTTGGTTGGCCAACTAGACAGACAAGAGACAGAAAAGGAGAGGACAGAACAGATCCTTGCATTTAACTCTCTCTATGTAACAAACAAGCATGGTCTTAGTCACTTACCTTACTCATTAAGAGGGTACCTGTTTTAAAAACAGGTTTCCAAAACTTTCTAGTAATACTCTTCTAACATTAGCTTATAACCTTTACAGTTCAGTGCATGTGCAGTATAGCAAACAGTGAAGTTTAAATTCACACTTTTTTTTAACCTTTTGAATCCGCAATTCCTGATCCATATCTTGACAGAAAATCAGCATTGTTATTCTCTTTTACCAGATTTGTGTATTACATTGAATTAAATGGCTGTAGTGCCAGGTACCACCTTATGATTATGGATTTTTTTTCCTTTCATACTAAAACACCCGATGCTGTAGTAAAATCGATGGTTGTGACCCCAGAAGGTAACAGGACAATCTTCTAAATATACTGGAGGAGATGCACTGAAGGAATACCTTCCATGAGCCGAAGGGTACCAGTATCATGGACTTTATTTATTTTATTTATTTATTTAGTTTTTGTTGACCGGGTAAGTACACTAGACAAATCCTGCCTATTTTCAGGCACGGACCGGGGAAGGGGGATACAGATGAATGCCAACTGACCTTGAACCAGGTTAAGCTGTTGGTGGTATTTTTAGTGAATGAGGGAAATTTGGCCAGGACACCGGCGAAATTCCCCTACTCTTTTTTCGATAAGTGCAATGGGATCTTTAACATCCACCTGAACTACCACCAATCCAGGCAGATGGGACCTCGGTTTAACGTCTCATCTGAAAGATGGCACCTCAGAAGTGCAGCACCCCTCTCATGCTGCACTACAGTGTCAGTATTGGGATATCAACCCAAGTGCCAGATGTGGGAACTGAACCCACAGCCCTCTGATCTCTTGGCCTCAGAGGCGAGTGTGCTATCTACTGAGTCACTGACACTGTTAAGAGACTAACTGATTAGAGGCCCTTACCCAAGGGGGGGGGCACTGCACAAGCTGAGCGCTTTCCTGTCTAATGCATGGCTGGAAGTGAAAATGGAAGGCAGTAGTGGGGGAGAAATACAGTCAATTGCAGCGCTGTCAATAACAACCAACGCAGAGGAGCTGTAACCACGAACGCTTGACAATTGAAAAGAAAAGAGTAGTAGCAGATAAAATAACCCCAAAACCATTACCTTACCTGAATGGTTCTCTAAACTGATGGAACCCACAGGCAATAGACAGGACATGGTGGTCCAAGCAAAGGATGATCAGCTGAGTGACCAACTGGGCTACATAACTTGTATGTTGGAAGGACTTGTAGTGGACTTGGCTGATGTTAAAACAGCCCTTGTGGGTACCACAGAGGATGTCAGAGCATTTCAAGACAAAGTTAATGTGTTGGAGCAAAGGTCCAACATGCTGGAGACTCACCAGATATATGTTAAGTTGGAGGACTATGAGGCTCGATTACAGAAATTATGTGAGTGGGCCGAGGATCCGATTTTCAAAGAAACTTACCGTAAACCCCTTGATGCAAGTCCCTTGTAGCAATGCAGCAAAGCTAGACCCACTCCCCCTTGTTCTAACTTTGCAACTGTTAGGGAGATGGTTTACTGTGCTTGTGCCACATCTTTGGTGCAAACTGCCATAAATTGAGGGCACTGTCACAACCTGCAACCAGGGTATTAAAATTTGGTGCAAGTTGCGTCAAACCTTTGGATGCAGGTGCGGCCAACTTTGTGGGGACACAGAGCTTGGTCGCAAGCCTTGCATCCCCATTTGAAATTTGGGTCTCAGTGTCTAGGGGTATTTCTAACTTGCCAGAAGTTCCCTTTAATCCCTTCAAAATGCTGTTACTTTGATCCTCCAGGGTTATGGCATGGGGTGGCACTCCTGGGCCCACTGTGCACAAAGGACCATAAACACTAAATGTTTTTGAACAGATTCATCCCTTACTGAATAACAAACTAAGCAAGTTCATATGTGAGAGTCAAAAGATCACAATTCATTTGTCCACATTTTACAGGCAACCCCTCTTCTCAGGGTCTTTCTTTTCCAGTTCCTCTTTAAGAGCTACAGAATGCATTCTGCATCTCTTTCAGAGCAAAGACGAGGTTTCAGCCTCTCTTTCAAGGCCATGGTGGATTTTAGCCCTCCTTCTGAGGTCAGTAAATTTCCATTCCTTTGCGCCCAGGCAAAATCCCAACCTCAACAGCAGGCTGGTCTTAGTGTAGTCAGCTCTAAACACACCTGTCTTGCCTCAACCATTCACATTTCCCTCATGATACAGTTGGATGCACATTGTACAATGGCATCTTGACTCTAACTGCACTTACTTTAGTTACTGGAGCTATTATTGTGATAGTTCTGCTCCTTTTTCCTTCCTTAGCAGTATCTTAACTTGGCTTCTACCTCATGCTGCCCTAACATGGGGTCTTATACTTCATTAGTTTCTTGTTCAATCATTTTATCTTTTCCCTTGTGTACCATTGAGCTGTAATACCATGAAGACAGGTGACATGATGCACCAGTTTTTACTTTGCTGCTATTATATTTCTGGGATGGGTGCAAATGAGTGCAAATAATTGGGACCTGTTGCCTGCCCGTGTGGCCACCTGGTGATTCCTCCTTAACATAGCACAAGTACACCACCATTCAACTAGCTGTCAAACACACGATAGTGTGTACAGAGGCCCACCGAGCTGCTGTGCCCTCATAGTCTATCATTCCTGCAGAGGTGGACAGCTGCCCTTCTTCTCATGCCACCTTGGACAACAAATGCCAAATGTTTTTGACCACACTCATCCTTTACTGAGTGACAAGCTATACAGGCCCAGCCAGCTACCATGGTCTTATGAGCCATAATTTCTGCAGAGTTTGACAACTAGAGAATATTTTCATACTCCTTTTCCTTCTCTCAAATACTTTGGCACCATGAGGGCACCTTCCCTTTCTATCACAAGCTCCTCCCACCAAGGTCTCCCTTCTGGCTGACTCCAGACAGTCAGATCTGAGTCCGGGCAGCCATAGTAAAATAACCACCATTCTCCTGACAAGAGGAGGTTGTTAAACATACTATAGTGATAGTTTAAAAAAAAATGCTGGTTCCTCCTGTGACCCTGACAGGAGTCTATACCAATGAGAAAAGACATCAGTCTTCCCAAGCCTGACTCCAGCAGTACCCATAATGCATGTGTGTTCAAGGCTGGGTTCTGCTCCTGACCCCTGATCCATGATTTAGTGGCCAATGCTAGTCACTCTGTGCTATCCCAGTTCTGCCTCTCCCACAGCTCACCATGCCTTCTGTGTCTGTATCAGCTTGACTATGATAATAACATGAGGTACAAGAGACTGGGAGGGAAAGGCTGAGCGTTGTACATCACTGATTATGATAGGTAGGTTGAATAGCTTCATCACTGATGCACCTACTCTGCCCCCTCCCTCCTGGCTGTGCACATTTCAGACTGTGACACAGTCAGCTGACACAAAAACATGGTAATGACATGCTGTGTTGAGATGGGGATATTCTGGAGTTATTACTACCATTACTACTACACCCCCCCACCACCCCCGCCACCATCACCAATTCATTAAATGAGGGACAGGAGTAGTTCAAAACTAAAATGTCTTCTTCTGTGTGAAATTAGGAAGTTGGCCTAGGCAGGTGGGTGACATTTTAAGATGGGGCTAGGTCTTGGCAGAGAGCCAGAAGCAAGACATTTGTTTTCAAAAAATAATGCGAGAAATGGGTTGTGTGTGAAGGATGGTAAAAGTCTATGTTTGGGTGATGAGGTGCCTAAGGGACCCAACTTGGATACCAGGGGAGGGATAGGGTGTTTTAATTTATTTTTTTAATGTCTCTGAATATGTTTCTCTGAATACAAGCAGCAAAAAATAAAAATACTGGGCACACAGAGCACTGAATATCCTAGTATTTGGGGTATGTAGGAATTAATATCTCATTAAGGTTCAGGAGGGTGGTTCAATTAGGGTGAGAGGAAGACTTTTCAAGATGTTGCCAGCTCTTGACACAGTGCTAGCAGCCTACATTTTACATACATTTGGGAGAATGAGGATGGCAGTGGAAGGTGGGAAATGGATGAGTTTGTGGATATGGGTAGCAAAAGGTCTAGCCTTGTACTCCTGTTGAGTATTAAGTATTCTTTTTAAATTTTAGCAGAACACCAAGTACCAAGTAAGAGGGATGCCATGTATCCATATCAACCTATTCAGGCACTGATTAGTTATCAAGAGCACTTACCTGTAGTTGATATTCTGACTCTCATTACATGACCAGTAATGATCATTGAGACTTCTTTCTAATTGTCAAGACTTGAATCATGACTTCTGAATTATGAGGTGTACATTTCCTGATGTAACATTTGCTCATTAGATGTTGTTTGAATACTTTGCAAACTGCCCATGGAATCACAATCTGACTTCAAGGGAAATGAGCATAGATTTGAATGGCCAGTTCAATAGGTTTGTTCGCACAGAGGGTGACTTAAGCTAAATAATAAAGTGAGAACAAGGGAGAAGGAATAAATAACTGAATGAAGTATACTGGCTTACATTGGGAAGAGACGGCTCCTATCCACCAAATTCCTGCTTTCAGGCCCTGACAAGATGGAGGAGAACTTGAAGAACACCCTCCTCAAAGCAATTATTGTTATTATTTTTATTATCTCAGTACTGGGTAAGTTTCACAAGAATAACATCATTGACAGATTGCCATAATCTTGGTGGGGTAAATATTTGTAGTACTGTGTCATAACTAAAAATGTTGCAAAGCTTTACTTTGCTGGTGAAGTTTAAAGTTGCAAAATTCTCATTTCCAAAACACTTTGTAAATTGCTCACTTTGCCACTTCACAATGAGTTTTCCTGGGACAGTGTTTTTTTTTTTTTTCAGTTAAATTCAGATCAAGGCAGGATGAAGCTGCAACTTCGCCAGTGAATCTGGATTACTTTGATTGAAAAAGTGCCAATTTACCTGCCAAAAACTTTGCAAAGCTGGCACTCTATGAATCTGGAAAACTTTACAAATTAATTTGTAGAGGTGGCTGCTGATAAAGCAGTCAGTCTTAGCCTACATTGTAAGAATAAAATAGGAAAAGAAAATGATTACAAACTTACTGGAGCTATTTGTGGCATATTAAGGAATTTCCTCCAGTTAAAATTGGAAAAAGGAGGTATTATATCTGCACAAATGATGGGTTCTGACAGCCAGATTAATATACCATATTAGTTAAAAATAGATGCTTGGCTGACTTAATCCTCCAAAAAAACTGAACTCCTTGATATGACGGGACTGTATCTAGTTGACTCTGAGATGTTAGAGACATGCTATAACCCACAGAATCCTTGTGAACAAAAAGCAAGTGATGCTTTATTGACAACTAATAGATATTATGTCCTGGCAGGGTATAATGATTGACGGTTAACCCCATCAGAGTATGAATCTGTTTTGGAAGATTTAAGGGATGAAAACCTTGATTTTTATTACTTTTGTAAAGATGGTATATTATTATTGTTAACATGGAATATAGCTAGATTACTGGCAAAATACTGTGACAAGGAATGGCTGAATTTGACTACTAGGTTTGACATTTTGTGTTTCTAGCAGACATGGCAAGAAAATGAGGATTGTGTATACTTAAATGGTTATGAAATATTTAATACCCCAGGTGTAAAAACACAGAAGTTACTGTAGGTAGATATTCTGGGAGGGTTGTCACTTTTATAAAAATAGGAACTTTTAAGCAAGTGGATTTTTTACAGATCTCAACTAATTTTGTTGTTAATTTGATATGCACTGATAATTTTTTTTACTAATCAGTGAGTACATTCCACCAGAGAATTCCAATTTTTTCCAAGCAGGAGTTTGGTCAAGTTTGAATGTGATTATAGAAGAGTTAACTAATACATATCCTGACATAGAACTATTAATGGTAGGGGACCATAATGCCAGAATAGCGCAATATAATGGCTTGATAACTCATACTTTTCTTCTATAAATAATCTACATAAAATGTCTAAAAGAAGAACAAAAGATTTAAAAATAAACAACTCAGGCCAGGAATTAATAAATATTTTAAAGGATTATAATATCTACTCACTTAATGGAAGGATAGAAGGTGATAAGTTTGGGGAATATTCCTATATTTCATCAAAAGGTTCCTCATTAATAGATTTGGCTTTATGGTCAGGTCCAATTACTTATTGGCAAGGCCACTGTTTTTCGGTTTTAACCGGAAAATCCGGTAAAATTCCGGAATTAGGGCTGCCTGAAAACTGGTAAAAACAAAGATTTCATGGAATCTGGCATTTTCTATCAGATCATTAAATCTATAAAAAAGTCTGTTTTTCTTTTAATTCATTCCTGTACTATTTTCAGTTTGCTTTATTTAATGCTCTGTATATTAAGCCCTCTTTAATTCTGATTATTTATGCACATACTAAAAGAATGATAACAGAATCCTGGTAAAATCCGGAAATTAGAGTAACAATCACCGGTGAAATTCCGGAATCTTAAGTCTTGAAAATGGAATTTAATTGTTTTAATCACCGTAAATCAGTGGCCTTGCTTATTGGGGTTATTGAAGAATACTCCTACATTCTTAAAGTGATCACTTTCCAGTGATAATAAAAAACATTTTTTTAAATATGACTGTACAAAGAACTTTACCAGAGACCTGTTTGTATAAAGAAATAAGATCTGAGAAGATGATTATATGGAAGGATGAAACAGAGTTAATGATTTCTAACTTATTGACCAGTTCAATCATTTTTCATGAGGCTAGGTGGCTAGAAAGCTGTAGTCTGGACTATTTGCTGAATAGCCTCACAGCAGTATTTGAAAAACAAAATAAAGGACAATCTAGAAATCCCTATAGTATTGACTAACAACTCTATACATTGTGATAGCTGGGTTGATAAAGAGTGCAGGACATTTAAAACCAGTCTGAGAAAATGATATAAAACCTATAAAATAAATATTAAGTTTGTTATTTAAAGAGATAAACTGTAAAAGAAAAGAATATAAAGTGCTCTTAGAGGAAAACAAAATCATATCATAAAAAACAGTGGGATCAAATGCTTGACGCAGTAGTGGCTAAAGATACAGTAGCAAGACGTTCTGGATTTTAGTTGCAAAAGGGACTAGCAACTATAGGGATTCAATAGATTCCTTTATTTCTGGATCTGATTGGATAATGTTTTTTCGGCAAATTTTTTATGATCTATTAGCTGCTGTTTCCTTTCCCCTAGAAAATAGTACTGAATATATAATTACCCCAATTAAGACAGAAGATGTATATAGGGCAATTAGTACCCTTAAATTACATAAGGCCCCTGGTCCCCTTTGCACACTATCTGAAGTCTATCATTGCTACACTGGATCATGGTGTAGTATTCTAACAATTATTTATAATAAATTTGTAAAAGAATCTAGTTATCCTCCATCTTGGAAAAGAGCAAATATTATTTATTTGCATAAAAAAGGTTACAGAACTAACCCAGCCATGTATTGCCCGATTAGTCTACTGGATGTGAATTGAAGATTTTTTCCAAAATTATCTTAGAAACACTAAATTATCAAATAAATCAAAAAGGAGGTTTATCACATTTTCAAGCAGGTTTTAGGTCTGAATATTTTACATTGGACAATGTTTTCATCCTAAATCACTTAATTGAAATGTACATAAAATTAAGAAAGCAAAAACTTTACACTGTATTTATAGATTTTTCTATGGCTTTTGATGCTATTGCCAGAAGGACACTTTGGATACAGATGTTAGATAAAGGCATAGACAAGGTCTTGGTATACATCATATACAGTTTATATACTAATAATTGGGCTAAAGGACATATGGGGGTAAGTGGTTAGTCGTCCTCCTCATTTGATATTAAAAATGGGGGTTAGACAAGGTTGTATTTTAGCTCCCATCTTATTTGCACTATACAGGAATATGATGTTGAGAGACTTGGAATTGATTGACTCTGATTTACTTTAGATAAAGCAACATAACTGTGAAGTCCTTGCTTATGCAGAGAATCTAGTCCTTGTTTCCCTTTCTAAAAATGATCTACAGAAAAAGCTAGACTTCATAAATACAAAATCACTGGAGTTACAGTTAAAAATTAACTTATCAAAAACAAAAATTGTTATATTTGGGCAACACAATTTTGGGAAAACTCAAAACGAAGGAATATGGACCCTAGGCCCACAAAGAGTTGGGGTGGTTATATCATATGCATATTTAGGCACAGAGTTAAGTGCAAATACTGGACCCTATGCACAAATGGAGTGGAGTGGCTATGCATGCATATCTGGGGTGTGTTGCCACCCCACACCCATTGCACCCCCAAATGGGATGCACCAAGTGGGGGCACACAGACACATTGCACCCACTCCCCTGGCTGCATGAACCGCAATGCGCTGGGGTGGAGGATGTACCAGCACTATGCACCATGCACCATGGTGCATAGTGCTGCCCACAGGGGTGCACAGGGGCACAGGATAAGCCAGGGAGTACCCTGCTGTAAGCCCTCGATGTGCTCCATGAACACAGTGGGAGTCACCTGACAACAGGGCGAGTAGTCCACCCACACTCTGGGGCCACTACATACAGCCACCCAGTGCCACCCACCCACCCTAGCACAAATCAGCCTCTCAGGACACCCCACACACAGGGGCATGGGTCATGGATGCTGCCCCACCCCCCTGGATGGCACCACCTGCCCACCCCCACTAATGGTGGGGTACAGTGCCTCCCCCCACACTGTCAACTGCAATCCCCCCACTCCATCTCTATGCACCTCTCTGATGCCATTGAAGGGCCAGCCACATTTCCCTCCTCACACCACCACTATTGCTGGCCCTCAGACATCCACCGAGTGCACTGCCAATGCATGCACCACTGTGTACGGGATCCACTGTGGGTCCCAGTCCATGCATCTGATTGGATGCCTGACTGGGTGTGCAACTCCACCCCTGCTGCCCTGTGGAGACCTGCATGCCAGGGGTGGGGCCATAGACAGGTAGTGGCCAGTGGTGAATACCACCAGTGTGCACCTGTCTATGGGTGTGGAACTCTGCGGGGAGATTATGTACCTCCAGCATGTATCATCCACCCCATAGTGAATAAGGCCCACTGTGTGGAATGATCATTATTTAAAGATTTAAAAAAACAGTAATAGTCCTGGCAAAGTTTAACCACAAATAGGGCAGCTCAAGTGTAAGGCTTCTGGTGGAGGTAATTAATGTAAAACACCAGGCCCAGTTATTATATGACTCTGAGATATGGGATATTAATAACAGGGAATGCTTAACTATTATGTTTAATAAAATGCTCAGAAAAGTTTTAGGGCTAGGTCCATCATGCCCTGCCCAGTACATCAGGGCAGAGTTAGGCCAGGTGAATACTAATGCCAGAATTAAGACAAGAAAAATACATTGTTGACTGAGAATTATAAGACACAGAACTGATAGATCAACTAATCTTTGCTTACAAGAAAAACAAGAATGGCATACCTTAAGTTGGGATATACTACCAACGTTTGGTATACAACCATTCTAAACTTATTAAAAAAGCATAATTTACAGGTCCTAAACAAATATGTAGCTAAGGTGATCAGGATAAGTGCTAAATATAAAAAAAAATAATACTGTATATCTAAAAAAAATTATTAAATATTGAGATAATAAGGATCTAGAGTATATTAATAAATCAGCATATTCAGAATGGTTTGTAGCAAATAACTATTACTTTGGTATGAAACCTTATCTTGACATCTTAACTGAACCAAATAAATGTAAACTATTTATTATGTATAAATTTGAAAGATTCCCTAGCAATGTACTTAAATGCCACCATAATAAATATTTTCAATTCATGTTATGTGGGTGGCACCTAGGACCTTTGCCACATTATGTGGAAATGTTCTTGGTTTATCAAAGAATGTACCCATTGGTTAATACCATTTCTAATCTTTTCTTCCACTATAGATATATATCTGAACTAACAACTATTATTTTCTACACTGTAGACACTTGGACAATTGAAACGGTGACTAAATTTTTTAAGGCAATAAATAAAGTTAAAAATAAGACAAATAAATGTTCAGCTGATCTCTAAACATCCTCTGCTTTGAAACGTGTTATGATCAAGGGGAAACTGTGTAAACAGCATTGTATTATTCCTTTGTATACAATATATATGTATATATTTATGAACCGGCGATCGTAAATACACCAATCTGATTGGCTGAAAGCTCTTTGAAGCAGTGATGATATCAAGCTACATCATCACGGCTTCAAAAAAGCTCCGGTGCCACCAGCCTCCTTACTAAGCCACATTAACAAACTCCTCCGACCCTAAACGCTCGCCACATCGGTCGCCTGTAGATTTTTTCAAACCGGGTAGAAATGCTGAACATCCGTTTAAGCAGGAGCACGTTAAGTAATTCACGAAAGCCTCAAAAAAATATCCAGCTATTTTAAAACTAACAGTGCCCAGCGAACATGTTTCTCACCTCCTGAAGCACGCACTCATTTCAAAACGGCAGCGGCAGTGCTTCTACACTTACTAAACTCATCCTCGCTCCCGTTACTTCCGAATCCTCAGTTATCGATCACCAGCTTAATTTTTATTTCATTTACTAAAGCTCACCATGCCTGAGTCCATCGCTCACTACCACATTTATTGGCAGACTGGGGACCACGGATGACACACAGAGACTGAAAATACTGTGGCAGATTAGCAGCTTCACACACTAACAGAGCTCAGTCACCATGTAGCAGCAGCACCATCTGCTGGAGAAAGTAGAAACTGTGCACTTTTTAATTAAAAGGTATACTTCCACATCACAAATACAATAAAAAAAAGTATTTAAACACATTTTTTTTTAAATAAATGAACTGAAACTTTAAGCCAGTTCATAATAGCAATAAAGTCACTCCAGGGTGTGGTATATAGTGGGATATCGTAACTTCTCGGACGGTTGGACGCACTTTTGGCCTCGACCTGCGTGCCCAACCACCGGTGGCGATATCCCAGATACCTACACCCTGTCGTACCTTATTGCTTAATTATACAATGGGGGTGAGAGCTATTCCAGTGCAATAAATGGAGAAATTCTCACTGCAGTGAGATAAATGCTCACTGCAGTGAGATAAATGTTGATGACATCAGTGGAGCGAGATATATTCCTTTTATACATACTCTGCTGATGTCACCACTCACTCAAGCTAGCATTCTAAATGAAAGTGCTTCAAAAATCAGTTTCTGTGTCTCACTGAAACCTGCAAATTACTCAGTTAGCATTGCAAAACACACTTACCTGTGTCCCAAAGTTTCTAACATTCCTAGCCCAATTCTGTGCTAATCTCAGCTTCAAAACAACCTGAATTCAAATTAAACTCATTTGCAAAGCAGTTTTTTTCTCACTGCAAGCTGCAAGTAACACAAACAGCATAGCAAAACATATTTACCTGTGTCCCAAAGTTCTCAACATTCCTAGCCCATTTCTGTGCTAATCTCAGCTTCAAAACAACCTGAATTCAAATGAAACTCATTTACAAACTAGTTTCTCTCTCACTGCAAACTGCAACTAACCCAATTGGCACAGCAAAACGCAATCACCTGTGTCTCACAGTGCTACTAACAATCCCAGCTCATTCAGAAACACTCCCACACTCTCAGACCACAGATAAACAGTGCTTTCAGTACGGCCTAGAGGTTAGACTAATGAACTCTCAACAGGCTTGGTACAGTCAGCAGGTCAGACCTGGGATTGAGTCTCACAACTTCCACTTGCTTAGCGTGTGACTCTGAACAAGTTGCTTAACTGCCAATACTCCCACCTCACTCCTAAAAACTCACCTGCTTAACAAAAAAGAAACAGGAAAAAGACACTGCAAAACATGACGCTTTGTAAGCTCTCATCCCATTTGTATAAATAGCACACATGATGTGCAGATCGTGGGATATGGGAAATATTCTCCCTCCTGCAGAGTGAGCTGTGCATTCTCACTCGTGTCAAAGGCACTCATAAGAATACAGAGCTCACTCTTCAGGAGGGAGAATATTTCCCATATCCCACTCCTGCCCGTCATGTATCCCATATATATATATAAGGGATATACAATGGTGAGCTGTCAGATAAATAATTGATCTACACAAGTGCTGTTTGACCTTGGTAACTTCACGAGTGGCACAAGCTAAGAGGAGGTAAATGAGGTCAAACAGCACATGTAGATAACTATTTATCTGACAGCTCACCATTGTATAATTTCATTTATGCAATAGGGTGCTTCTTATCAGTGCGAGGAACATTTGGTTTTGACTGCTTATCTTCTTTTTAAAATGATAATTTCTGGGACTTTCAGTTAACTTTCCTGGTGTATGTCCCCTTGCTAGGGTGGTTGCTATTAAATGAAACACCACTCATTTTGTAGAGAACTTCTTGCTGAACAAATGTCATGGTGACAGTATCATGCTACCTTTTTTGTTTTAAAGTTATTCGCATTTGTTTGCAGAAAAAGTGAAACAGAAATTTAATTTTATGCTGTTTTTTGCTAATTAGAAAAAAACTAAAAGGTATTTATTAATGAAACGCCACTCATTTTGTAGATATTTTCATGCTGAACATTTTTTGTGCTCATAGTACCATGCTATCGTTTTTAGTTTTAAAGTGATTCACATTTGTTTGTCAAAAAAGTGAAAAGAAAATTGAATTTTATGCTGTTTTTGCTAATTATGAAAAAACTAAAAGGTATCTATGAATGAAACACCACTCATTTTGTAGATATTTTTGTGCTGAACATTTTTCGTGCTCACAGTACCATGTTATCATTTTTCATTTTAAAGTTATTTATATTTGTTTGTCTGAAAAGTGAAAAGAAAATAGGATTTTTGCTGTTTTTGCTAATTATAAAAAAAACTAAAAGGTATCTATAAATGAAACACCACTCATTTTGTAGATATTTTTGTTCTGAACATTTTTCGTGCTCTCAGTACTATGCTATCATTTTTCGTTTTAAAGTTATTCACATTTGTTTGTCAAAAAAGTGAACAAAAAAGCTTTGATTGACAGTTTGCATTTATCCCACATATGTGGGATAAATCTAGGGTGGTTAGATTTATCCCACATATGTGGAAATAAATGGATTTATTCAATGGCTTTTGGTCTCACACCTATTGCATAAATATATAAATATATATGTTTTGTGTGTATGTATTTCTATGTATTCTTTCTAGAATGTATTTAATATTTGTTGATGATTTTAATAGTCAAACAATAAACTAAAGTAAAGTAAACTATAAATTAATTTATGAAATAAAGTTTACCAAGTTTGCACTTCTCTAGTCTTACCAAGGGACAGTCATTGCACAGTCATGCAGTAGAATGAATCTGAATAAATTAGAAATGGATACCCTACTTTGAATAGTAGCTTTATGCATGCAGAGTTCTATTCACAAAAGGTGTGGATGGGCTATGCACCGCATAACCCAGGCGCATAGCCCACCCACTCCCACATTAGTGAATAGGCACCTGGCCACGCACACTGTGCCCACCCCATGCACTATGCACAACCCCACTGTGCCCTCCTATGTGGCTGAAACCCTGGCTGAATGCATAGCTCCACACTGGAGCGGGCTGGCATGGGGGGCATGTCTGCACTCCACACCATTCGCGATGGTGTGGGTGCAGTTCATGGGGGGGTGACAGCTACACCGTCTGAAGGCAGCTGTAAGTATTACATGCCCCCCCATGATGCCACTGCTGTTCATGGCAGGGATAGTGGGGGTCAATGGACCTCACACTGAGGCTGCCCCTGATGTTGGGGCACATTTGGAGGACTGGAGAACAGTCATCTGGGTGACCCCCACCCCCCTGTGCTGTAGGCACATTCATACCTGCTGCAAACATGGTGCCCCATGAGCACAGGGGATCCAGCAAGGGACCTGAGATGAGCAGCTGACTGGCTGCCTGCCTGGGTCTGCAGCTCCACACCGGACCACACCCCGGGGGGCGGGGCCACGGATGTCAGCAACGCTTTGGCCAGTGTTGGAAAATATGGCCAATGCGCAGAACTCCCGAAGGTGCGGAGCTGCATAGGGGGTTACATGCCTTCCACACTGCATGTAACCCCACCTGCTTTAGTGACTAACCACCACACACTGTAACTGCATTTAAGAAAGAGTAACAGTTCTTAGATTTTTTTGGCAGCTTTACATTCTTTCAGATTATTTCTTTCTATCCTTCTTTTTTTCTTCTGTCCGCTTTGATCTCATTATCCATCTAATCTTATTTTCTAACTACTGGCAAGTAGAAATGACCATAATTTGCGTATTTTCATATCAGAAGGCTCGACCATACCATACCATACCATATCATACCATACCATACCATACCATACCATGCCATATCATACAGTAAAATATTAAAGTGCATTGTACTGTACTGTATTTTTCCATGCTGTACCATTCCATACTGTTTGCTCTTATACAGTTAGAATATCAAAAGTGCATTACATTAAACATACATCTCAGCACAGTACAATTACTGAGGTATTGTCACCTTAAGTCTTGCACCTTAATGTGTTTCACTGTGACATTGTAAATCTGTTTATACCTTTTATTAAAAACATATTTGTTATAATAAAGCAGCAGTGCATTGTAAAACAATTTGAGCTATACCTTTTTGTACTAGTTATGATGCCCTGTCCCCAGATCTACCCTTTTCCCCATTTTGAGTCTTCTTTAGCATTTTTCCTAGAGTAAAGAGGACTCCTTTTACTATGACTGTCCCCCAGGTTTTTATCATTATTCTCAGCTGTTTTTGATATCCACTATTTAGTATTATAAAATGGCAAGAAAAAATCTAGAAATCTCATTGACCAAGAGAGATCAGCTGACTGTATATTAAATCTCTATATACGCACAGTCATCCTGGTCCTAAACCACATCACACAATGAGTAAATCAGTCCTCCTACAACCGGAACTATCTTCCATCAATCTCCCCACAATCAGAACTGATCTTAAACCACAAACATGGCTGCTACATTTACACTCTAGGAACCTTCAACTGGGCCCTAAAAATAAAACTACCTTAAATATAAATTAAAAAAATTAATTAAATGTTGTTTACCAGATCATCACACTCAACTTACACACATAAACAAATTTATTTATTTAGTTTTTGTTGACTGGGTAAGTGCACTAGACAAATCCTGCCTATTTTCAGGCACAACCTGGGGAAGGGGGATACAGATGAATGCCAACTGACCTTGAACCAGATTAAGCTATTGGTGGTATTTTTAGTGAATGAGGGAAATTTGGCCAGGACACTGGGGAAATTCCCCTACTCTTTTCGATAAGTGCCATGGGATCTTTAACATCCACCTGAACTACCACCATTCCAGGCAGATGGGACCTCGGTTTAACGTCTCATCCAAAAGATGGCACCTCAGAAGTGCAGCACCCCTCTCATGCTGCACTACAGTGTTAGTACTGGGACATTAACCCAAGTGTCAGATGTGGGAACTGAACCCACAGCCTTCTGATCTCCCAGCCTCAGAGGCGAGTGTGTTACCTATTGAGCCACTGACACTGCGATTATTTAGAAACATTAAGTATTGTTTATAGTTTTCATTACAACTGTTTCTTTGCTAACAGTGAAAAATCCCCCTTCTATCTTTACCTGCTCATCAGGGAAATCTCTACTGCTTGCCCTGACAGTTAGAAAATTGAGTCTCTGGCTCTAAAACAGGTCTTTGTTGTGTGTGTACAGTATGTTAGTAGAGAAACATTCTGCTAGTAGAACTGAGCAGAATTTTGAATCCCTGTATTCCATGCTAAACATTCCACGATAAACATTCCATTTCTTGAATGTGTGTAAACACAGAAAAAAAAAACAGAATAAAGATAGTAAGCAATAATACTATATAAACAACGAGAAAAGGTGGTAAATGACTCACCCTGCTGTTTATCTTTTAGGACAGAGTGAGCAGTTCATAATGCTGTCAGTGAGAGTGGCAGTTCTGAGCCACGCTCATGCTTGCAGCATCGGGGAACTGAGAAGCCTCTGTTACGGCTTCCTTTTAGTTTTGTCTACAGATGAGGAGAATGAAATAAAGTAAGGGGTCTATGTGTCATACTTAGAATGAGGAAAACGGCATTTGTGAATTGTTGAGGCTGGCAGGGGAATATGAAGCTTAAGTGGGCAGGGAGGCACACACTGTATAACATTAATCTGGCACCAATAGGCAGAAGGACTATTTTGTTAAAAGCTCAGATTCACTTACATTTTTACTTATTTAAAAATGTGTTTCAAAATAAAAAAAAAAATGCTTCTAAAAATAAAGGGCCATATTATAAGTGCAATAAGACACTCCAGGGTTGTGCTTTACGATGTGATAACCGCACTCCTAGGAACGACCAGCACTCGGCCTTCAACTTCGTGCCTAACTACAACCCTAGGAGTGCGGTTATCACACCGTAATGCATACCTCATCATGTCTTATTGCTTACTCACTATTCTTGTGATTAACATTAACTAAGATGCAAAAACACTGCATTCTAACCTTGTGGGTCAATATGTGTTCACAAACAGTGCAGAATAATAATAAAAACATGGGACTAGACATATTAAAAGGCAAACTCATTTTATTATTTCAAATATAAATAAAATCTGACAACAACCAATAACAGCTGCTTTCAACCAATGAAAAACATTGGACCCTATACAGGGCTATCCACTGTCTCCCACCTGAGATAAGGCTGGCCATTGCTAGACTTAACCTGCCACCCACCTTTTACTGTGGTTTGCTCACCATCTGCAATACCAGCACTGCCAAGCTGAAGAAACTCATCACAGTGTACAACAGCAACTGTCGTTTCATAATGGCTACTAACTATTACACCCACCACTCTAAGCTACAGTATATGCAAGCCCTGGATGGCCAACAACTCAAGCTCACTAAATCTATACTCAAGGTTGTCTCACTACTAAGTCTTTAGGGGATACCCAGCACCACCCCTTATTGAAGATGCTTCAGCCCAAGAGAAATGCAAGTGACCTGAGATCTTCCTCCAAACTCCTGTTCTCTGTACACCGTATATCCAGTACCATGGGTCAGAACACTTTCTCAGTGTCTGCCGGCAAGCAGCAGTATGCAGCAGCCTCCCCGTAAACTGATTCATGCCCCAAGCCATTTGACTTTTAAAAAAGTCTAATGAATTATTTTAACAACCCAGTCTGTGTGCCACCGCTCCCAACTACTTGAGTTGTAGGGCTGTGCGAATACCGAATATCATTTCCCAAATACCACGAATAGTGGGCATTCGGATGACTGTTCCAAATACCTCACTATTTGGTATTCCTGAGAGGTATTCGGAGGATGAGATTTCAAAGTCTCACAGAGCTTCCTTGGCCAATCAGAGTCTGTTTCTGGAGCTCTGAGCTCTGCAGATCATGTGATCTCACTGGGAGACAGTACTTCTCAGAGAGAGAGAGAGGACTTCGGTCTCTGTGCTTCACAAAATCTTGTTAGGGAAATAGTGTTTTTTTTTAAGTGTCAGAGAGAATTTGTGACTGCATTATTTTGTGTTTTTGTCCCTGTACTTGGCTAAGTTACAGGGTGTACTAGGAGAGAGGGAAGACTGTTTGTGTCTGCTGACCCCCCTCCCTCACTGCATTCACCCACACTGCTCTACAGTGTGTCATTTGTTTTTGTTTTAAAGATATTTATTTTGTGGCAGAACATGGTTTTTTTTGTTGCTCAGTAAGGTCAGGCTTTAGTTTCCTGTCTAGTGTGACATAATTATATAGCATATTATAAAATATATATCTAATTTTGGGGAACTGTTTCTGGGCTCAGTAACAGTCATTCAGAGAGGGTTTTGTTAAGTGTAGCAGCTTAGTTGCCACCTCCCCGTGTTTAAAATGTAAAGTTCCAATCCACATAAAATCTAGTAGTGTGAGTGTGAGTGGCCGCCAGTGATTTAACTGAAAAATGTAATGTCAATCTGATTTTGTTTTGAAAAAGAAAGTAGTCTGACACCTAGTATCCCCCACCCCACTGTGTCTGACTGCAAGTGCACAGTCACACATCCGTCTGCTCTTACAGTGTGAGATTTATTTTTTGGTTTAAAGATATTTATTTAGATGTAGAAAAGAGTCTTTTTTTTGCTCGGTAAAATCAGGATTTAGTTTTCTGTCTAGTGTGACAGAATTATAGTATATTATAAAATACATATATTTATGTAATTCTGGGGAACTGTTTTTGGGCTCAGGAACAGTCATTCAGAGAAGGCTGTTTGTTAAGTGTTGGCGCTTAGTGGCCCCCCACCCCCAGTGTTGAAAGTTCAAATCCACACAAAATCTAGTCGTGTGAGTGTGACTGGCCACCTGTGATGCAACTGAAATTTAATATTAATCTGATTTTGTTTTGAAAAAGGAAGGAGTCTGACACCTAGTCTCCCCCACTCCACTGCAAGTGTAGAGTCACACATCCATCTGCTCTTACAGTGTGTGATTTATTTTTTGGTTTACAGATATTTATTTTGTGGCAGAAAGAGACTTTTGTTTTTGCTCAGTAAAGTCACACTTTAATTTCCTGTCTATTGTGACAGAATTATAGTATATTATAAAATATATATGTAACCCCCCCATAAATGGGGATTCCCAAAAGTCTTCCTTGATCTTGCCTAAATGTTCACTGCCAGGCTTGTGTCCTGCATTTTAGCAGTTTAAATGTGATTGACAGAGAGTGCCTGTATAGCCTCTGTGCACTGTCTCTTTAAGAGCTGCCTGGATTGCAGTCATAAATAATCTGAGAGGGAGCTCTGTTGAAAGAGGTAACTATTTGATGAAAATCATTTGGAGTGAGAATGATAATGTAGTTTGTCTAACCTGCCTTTTTTGCAGCAAGGACTGTTTTGTTTGTCTCCATATCTTGGTCCTGGACTGCCGAATTGGACCAATCAGTACTGGTGGGACCTAAAATGGTGCTGGACTACAGGAGCTGTCTGGAGTCAAAATCTGTAGGAATTGTAGTTTTGGGCTTTTGGCTCCTTTTTGCACCTGAAGAGGGAGCCTTTGTTGTGACTGACAGACAGATCCGCCAACCAAACCTTTTGGATTCTGGGGAGAGTCCCAGGCTTGCTGGCAGTTGAGTCAGATCTAAGCTGGGAGCTGAAGAAGCAACAGCTTGAGACAGTCAAGCAGTTGTTTGAGTAGTTTTGCATGGGATAACTGTGGAAAGGCATGAGTTGTGGCCTGCATGTCTGCCTGCTGCCCCTGAGAGGGAGAGAAGAGAATTATTTTGGACTAAATCCAAGTCTGTGAGAACAAAGTAAGCCACTGATTTTTTACCAGGCTCATACTTGAAGAAGACTGAAGATTATGCTGAATGCAATCAGCCTGTCAGGATTTCCAGATGCTTTTGAATCCCCACTTTGTGCAGAGACTTTGCGATCATGACCGGAGAGTGATTTGCCTGGTATAGTAGAATTTTCTTACATATAAATGTGCTGTGTATTGAAAGTAGGTCGTGATTTGGTTCCCCACTGTGTGAACTGTGTTCTGCTTGCTGGTATAATAGAATTTCATTACATGTAAATGTGCTGTGTATTGAAAGTGGGTCATGATTTGGTTCCCCACTCTGTGAACTGTGTTCTGCTTGCTGGTACTGTAGAATCCTTTACATGTAAATGTGCTGTGTATTGAAAGTGGGTCGTGATTTGGTTCCGCACTGTGTGAACTGTGTTCTGCTTGCTGGAAGCTGTATCCAGCCCAAAACGGACTATATCTGAATTTATCTCCATTTGATCAGGACCTTGCCACACTGGCCCAGCCAGACTACATGCTGCACAGAGAAAGCCATCAACAAGAGACCTGCCTGGGGATCAGCCCCCTGCTCCACGCTTGAACAGGAATGACGCCTCAGTGATTCGTGTGGGCCCTGCTTCTCCTAGCACTCCAGATTAACCACTTGCTGTCTCGATTTTCGTCCAGCCTGTGTCCAGTATTGGGTATCATGAGTGATCATCAAGGTAGCTCCCTGCAACAACAGCCTAATCAAAAAGTATGTCATCTGATAGTCTTGTTGTTTTCTTTTCATGAACTGAGCCCTCCGGCTCCAGATTACAAATAGTGTGTGTTGTGCATGTTGTTTTCTTCCATCACAGGGCCCCAACCAGCTGCAACATTCCTGGCTAGCCCACCATTCTCCATCTGGGTACCCTGAGTGTGTGACTGTTTATGGACCCTGAAGTGCATGCATAACTGTTTGATTGATAGAGTCTTTAAGCAAATTAACCTTATTACACCCCTCCCTTGTTCAAGTCCCTTAAATAAATCAGATCTAACTCTTTTTTGCATTTACCCTAACTGTGGTTCCAGTTTGTGCAAGAGTACTGTACTGCTGTTATTTGCTGTGTATAACCTTGTTTTACAGGGGTCCGCAGGGCCAAGCCAGAGGAAAGCCCTGGTGGTAAGTGCAAACAGTGTGGGTAATTGTGTGATGTATCAGGGGTATTGTGAAAGTGATAATTGTGTATTGTTCTGGCCACTAGTAAGGAAAGAGGGGGGTTACAGTGTCCCGGAGGGCTGTGCCCAGGTTAGCTTGACCACTACCAACCCTGACCTCCGGGTGGAGGCATCCATTTCAGAACTCAGGCCCCTTAACCTGCTACTACCTAAGCAGGCAGGGGTAGTAGCCCTTGGGATAGTGCCACCTAAGGGTTACATTTTGGAGGCTCACCGCTTGGATTTTGTGCCTTCTAGTGGCCAAAAATGATGAATTATTGTTAAAGATTAATGGCTACCCCAGTAGAAATGACTGTACACCATTTGGTGGGGTGGTGTACTGGGCAGGAGATCAACACCCAAAATGCTTTACTTATACTGGATGTTCCCCTGGTTACCAGTAAAGACACTGTAGAGGGAGCACTCTCCAAAGTTGAATGTTTAAAAAACACTGTAGAGGTGGGTCGACAGGCTGATTTGATCACCCAAACTTTCTTAGCCTTTGTAGA
The DNA here is from genome assembly GCA_016271365.2 of Neoceratodus forsteri. NCBI lineage: Eukaryota > Metazoa > Chordata > Ceratodontiformes > Ceratodontidae > Neoceratodus > Neoceratodus forsteri. Next base: position 1,084,569,467 of record CM057452.1, read on the forward strand.
GTGTAGTGACCTCATGGACAGCTCTAAAGTGCCACAGACTATTGCCCTAGAAGGGGTTCCAGCAGCCTGGAGAGTGATAACAAAAGACAGTAAAGACCATGGGGAGGATGAGCTCCCACCATTATCTGAGACTTTTGAGGAGAAATTTGCTAAGTTGTTGCCGGAGGAAGGGAAAACTGTGGAGGACTTTAAGAAACCATTCCTGCCACCTGGGGGTGTTCCTTCCCCAACACCCTCTCCCACTCCAGCACCTGTTACTGTGCTGCCTTCTGTGCCCGTGCCAATGCTGGCCCCTATATCTGTACCTACATAGATACATAGATAGTGTCAGCAGATAAGGGCCTATGGCCCACCCAGTCTGCCCATTTGAGCTTGTAAGTTCAGTTTGTTTTCCTAGAAGTCTGTTGCCCCTTACCCCTGACTTCCAGAATTCCTTTATGTCTATCCCATGCATTCTTAAATCCTGTGATTGTTTCAGCCTCCACCACTTCCTCTGGCAGGGTGTTCCACTTGTCCACCACCCGTTCTGTGAAGAAATTCTTTCTCATGTTTCCTCTAGATTGTCCTCCCTCCAACTTCATCCCATGCCCTCTAGTCCTGGAACATCTTTTCACTTAAAATAGTGTTTTCCTGCACCCTGTTCCTCCTGTAAGATACTTGTATGTCTCTATCATATCCCTCTCCCTCCTCTCCTCCAGGGAGTACATGTTCAGTTCCTTCAACCTGTCTTCATAGGACTTGTGATGCAATCCATGCACCATCTTTGTTGCCCTCCTCTGAACCTTCTCTACCCTGTCTATGTCCTTACGTAGGTATGGTCTCCAGAACTGTACACTGTACTCCAGGTGGGGCCTCACTAGTGTCTTGTATAGCGGAATTATGACCTCCCTTTTCCTGCTGGTGATGCCCCTGCCTATACATCCCAGCATCCTATTTGCTTTACCTGATGCCTTGTCACACTGTTTCTCTACCTTGAGGTCATCAGAGATGACAACCCCAAGATCCTTTCCTGCTTGGTGTATGCTATATCCTCACCCCCAACTGATATATTGTGCCAGGGTTTTTGTGCCCCATATGCATTATCTTGCACTTCTTTGCATTGAATTTCAACTGCCAAACCCCTGACCATTCTTCAAGTTTCTGCAGGTCGCTTCTCATTCTGTCTACACCCTCTGGTGTGTCTACTCTGTTACAGAGCTTTGTGTCATCAGCGAACAGTGAAATTCTGCCTTCTAGGTCCTGCAATGTCACTGATGAAGATGTTGAATAGGACCGGTCCCAGCACTGATCCCTGTGGTACCCACTGGTCACTCTTCCCTCTGTGGAGTGACAGCCATTTACCACCACCCTCTGTGTCCTGCCACCCAGCCAGTTACCTACCCACCACACTACTGTCTTGCCCACACCCATATTCCCCAGTTTGTAATAGTCTTCTATGTGGCACAGTGTCAAAGGCCTTGCTGAAGTCCAGATAGGCCATGTCCACTGCCCTCCCCTGATCCACCTCCCTAGTCACCCAGTCAAAAAATTCTGGTTGGTCTGACATGACCTCCCCCTGGTGAAACCATGCTGCCTTGGGTCCTGTAGTCCATTGACAACTAGATGTTCCACCAATCTCTCCTTCAGTAGTGCTTCCATGATCTTCCCACTACCGAGGTGAGGCTGACTGGTCTGTAGTTCCCTGCTTCCTCTTTGTTCCCACTTTTGTATAAAGGGACTACATCTGCTCCCTCCAGTCTTTGGGTACCTCCCTGTTTCCAGTGATCGGCTAAACAGGATAGCCAGAGGTTCAGCCACCACCTCTCTTAGTTCTTTAAGGACCCTGGTGCACCCATTTGGCCCCATTGCTTTCTCAACTCTTATTACTTCCAGTCTGCTCAGGACCCTTTCTCGTAAAGGGACTTGTGTCCATTTCTGCACCATTCTCACCCCTTGTACTCCCTTCAGACCCATTACCCTCCTCTTCCTCAGTAAAGACTGAGCAGAAATACCTGTTCAATATGTCAGCTTTACTGTTGTCATCCTCCACGCAGCCCCCATCCTCCCCCTTCAGTCTCACTATCCTTCCCTTGGTCTTTCTTTTTTCACTTATGTACCTGTAAAAGGTTTTGTCCCCTCTACCCACTGATTTTGCAATGTGTTCTTCTGTCTGAACTTTGGCTTCCCTTACTGACCTCCCTGCCTCCCTTTGCTTTTCCTGGTACTTCTCCCTATCCCCTTCTGCCTGTGTCTTTTTGTATTGCCTAAATACAATCTTTTTGGCTTTCACTTTCTTTGCAACTTCTTTGGAAAACCATAATGGTCTCCTCTTCCTTTTCCTCTTGCTAACCTGCTTAATGCATAATTCTGTTGTTCTTGTAATCCCCATTTTAAATACTGCCACTGTTCCTCAACCCCTGATTCATGTCCCATTCCCTTAATGCCTCTTTCAAGTATCTCCCATTTTCCCAAAGTTTGCCCCCTAAAATCCAGGATACGTGTTTTTGTGTGGTTTGGTTCTGCTCTTTCTGTGATTTCAAACCACAATGACTAGTGGTCACTGTTTCCCAGGTGCTCCCCACTGTTACCCCATCACACTGTCCCTGTTTGTGAGCACAAGGTCCAGTATTGCCTTCTGCTGAGTTGGTTCCATGACCAGTTGCTTGAGGAAGGCACCCTGAAGGGAGTCCAGGATAAATCTGCTCCTAGTTGATGCTGCTGCTGGGATGCTCCAGTCCACGTCTGGAATATTGAAGTCTCCAACCAGTACTACCTCACCTTTGGATGGCTAGCATCAGCTCCCTATCTGTTTCTTCCTCCTGGGCTGGTGGTCTATAGACCACAGCTGTGCGGATGGCTGTTCCCATTTTCCTTTCCAGCTTAACCCACAGTATCTCTCCCTCAGTTTGTTCCTCCTGGATCTCTGTGGCCCTTATGTCATTTTTCACATACAGTGCCACTCCTCCTCCCTTCCTGCCTGCTCTGTCTCTTCTGAATATGTTGTAGCCAAGTATGGCCATCTCCCAGTCGTGGTTATCATTACACCAGGTTTCAGTGATGGCCACAATGTCCAGGTCTGACTGTACCATGACAGCCTCCAGATCTTCCATCTTGTTGCTAAGGCTCCTGGCATTTGCACACATGGCTTTCCATGATTTGACCTCCCTAGACTGTTTCACTGTTCTACTCCAGCCCCTTCCTTGGTTGTCATTTATCCCTGGTTCTCCTTGCTGTCTGCCCTTCTGCTGAATTTTGCCCCTTTGCTGCTTATCCACCTCTTGGGCACTAATCTCCATCTTTTGCACACTGCTTTGCAGAGATAGCCACTCCTCTGGTTCACTGGTTCCACTGCTAGCTGTGGGGGGTAAGCAAGTAGGTACCCTCCTTACTGGCCTGTCACCCCCCCTTTGCTAGTTTAAATGCTTGTCAATGTAGCATTTAAACTTATCATTGAGTGCATGGATTCCCCTCCAGGATGGATGCAGGCCGTCAGGCTTGAACAAACCTCTAACCCTCCAGGTGGGTCCCCAGTCACCAATGAATCCAAACCCTTCCTCACAGCACCAGTTCTTCAACCATGAGTTAAAGTTCCTGGTGCATGCACTCCTATGCTCTCCCTTGCCTCTCACAGGTAGTACTTCTGAGAAAGTGACAGAAGTAGCTACTTGCTTGAGACCCCTCCACAGTTTCCTAAACTCTTCCTGAACTTCCTTTGGCTCCCCATTTGCCAGGTCATTAGTACCTAGGTGGATAATGACATCCAGCTCACCCTCCCGTCTTGCCTTCCTAGTGATCCCCAGGATCTTCTTTCCATCCCTCCATGCCGTGGCACCTGATAGGCACCTCACCTCCCTGTCCTCCCCCTCCTGTGTTCCTAGCTAGATCCCTCTTATGATGGAGTCCCCCACCAGGATTTGCTTCTTCCTCCTCTGGGGTCCACTGCTTTCCCCGCTGAGGTCACCTCCTTGGCTAACCTCCACATCCTTTCCTTCCACTTCTCTGGGTACCTCTATTTGGTTGTCCTCATTTGCCAGTGTGGCATATGAGTTCTTGAGTGGAATAGGATCTGGGATGTGCCTCTGCCTGACTGCTCTAACCCTCCCTGAGCCCACTGTCATCCAAGTGCTCCTCGTTCTCGGCATCCTTTGAGGCAGTTGCATTGGACTGGGTGGTCCCTGGATAGGGGTGATGGTACTCCTGACCCAGTTTACTTCCGCTCTGATTCTGGCTACCTCATCCTGCAGTCCAGAAAGATGCATGCAGATAGGGCAGCACCTCAGTGTACAGAAGGTCTTCCTGAATATGGCTGCCCCACAGCCACTGCATTGCACCACTCCCCACATTATACTGCAATTCCACTACTTGTCTGCTGCTGAAGCTCTCCTAGTTCCCTTTTTATTAATTTACTGTACTAAAAATCCTGCCACTGATCCTCAGATAAATTTTGTATTTTTTTTTAAAGAAAAAGAAACCAATAAATAAATAAATGAGTCAAAACACTTGTCGTGCTGAGGGTGGGCTTCTTCCCCCTTATGCCCCTCCTACTTCACACCCCTTACTATACCCTGTGTTTAGCTCCTGTCATTCTGATTTAACAGGGCATATAATTAAGAGTTGGGGAAGGGGAGGGAGGGCGAAAATTTTCAGCAATTAAAGACAGCACAGAATTGCACCACCACTATGTTTTAAATTTTCAACAGCCCAAAAACAATTATAAGTAAAGACAACAAAGAAAGTATAGTGTCACTAAAAGCCCACAATCTACGTTTAAAAGAAAAATAGCAATTACCAGTTACTCTAAAGCACTGGATTGAATATGTTTCCTTCCTTCCCCTTCTGGCTTCTTGCTGGCTACCTGCCATTAGTCACAAATCCTACTGAAGGCTGAGAATCTTCTCAGGCACCCTCCCCAACCCCCAGGGAGAGGATGACTGGGAGACCTGGATAGACTATGTTGCCCCTCTAGTACTTGAATGGCAATGCTCAGAAGCAGAGAAATGAAAGAGGTTGAGTGAGAGCCTCTGAGGACCTGCCCTGGCTACCATCCATACCAAGTGGGCCAATAACCCCGAAGCAACTGCACAGGACTATCTTGATGCATTGGAAAATGTGTATGGAAGCCTGGATTCAGATGAGGATCTGTGGTAGAGAGTAAGAAACGCTCAGCAGTACCCAAGGGAGCCATTGTCTGTGTATGTACCTCGGCTTCAAAAGCTGCTACAAGAGTGCCTCAGAAAGGGCAGTTTGCCATCAAAAGAATTAGATCGAACTAGGCTTGACCGGATCCTTTAGTCTGCTCCATTTTCAGAATTGCTACTGCTTCAGTTGCTCCTTGCCACCCAACTGGAATCACCCCCCTCCTATGACGAGCTAATGAAAGAAATTCGGGGTGGTTGAGCAAAGGCGACTCCATGGGGGAATTGCACCCATATCTTCTGCTGCTGAGCAAGTGACCGAGAGTGATCAGCCAAGTGAGGCTCGGGGCAAAAGAAGGCACTTAAAGAGTACTTTGAGAATGCAAAGGACTTCCCGCCCTGGGCCCAGCACTGGAAAGACGAACTACTAAACGAAGTCCGAGAGTTGAAGACAGGTGCCTCTGTAAGGGTTTCCCCCATGGAACAAGATTCTGGTCCTTTTCAGGACATGACTGCCATGGGAGTGGGGGTGCACCCTCAGGCATCTGCTACCGAGGAAGGCTGAGATCACTGGATTGACTGCCACTCTAAAGGAACTGTTAAGACACATTGCACCACTCTCACCACTGCAAGCAGATACTAGACCACAATCTCTTACTACTGCTTCAGTTCCTCATACAATGTTCTCTCCCAGGATGACCCAGGAGTCTATCATTTGTCACAACTGTGGAAAAGATGGTCATATGAAAAAGAGAATGCCGGTCTCAGAAGAACTTAGGAAGAGTAGTAAACAGACTCCAAGGGGAGCTCCAAAAAGCAAATCAATGGCCAAGGGGTGCCCGCAGTGAAGGTTCAAGAAACCCTAACTCAAATTTCTTTGTGGCTAAATCGTCTGTCCAGGCCTCTGCTACTGCCTCTCCAGACTGGTCCAAAATAGTGGGCCCTTCAAAGGAGACGACGGTGACTGGGAATGGTATTCATACTCGAGCTGTGCTTGACAGTGGGTCACAAGTGACCATTGAATTCCAGGACTGGTATGACAAACACTCATCTGATATGCCTTTGCAATCCCTGGAAGGCCTACATGTGTGGGGCCTGAGCAACAAGTCTTATCCCCTACCTAGATTATGTCCGCCTCTGGTTGTCTTTTCCTGCAACTGTAACTAGTGTAGAGGAGCGAGTAGAGACATTGGCCCTAGTGTATTCCCAACCAGACTGTATGATGGGGTCCCCCTGTTAATTGGGGCAAACACCCATATGTTTGGGAGACTGGCGCAACTTTGTCACGAGAAACAAGGGCGAAGGACTGGGAAGGCCCTGGGAATTCTGGCTCTGATCAAGAGGGCCTATGATTTTCAACAGAAACCCGAGGAAGCAGACCAGGATGAACCAGTGGGGATCATGAGGAAGAAGGATCCCGATTCAATGGTACTGGCCCCTAACACCAGGTGTACAATTTAAGGGGAGGTCCACCTCCAGAAAGATGTCAAGAACAAAATATTGATGTTGGATGTGCCAGGCGATGGAAAATTGACAGAAGGATTATTGGTCAAGCCCAACATCTTGCCTGCTCGTGCCCATGCCTATGCATGACGAGTGATGGTTCAGATTCACAATGTGTCAGATTGGGAGATCCTGGTGAATAGAGGGTGCACCCTAGCTATGGTACGCTGTGCAGACACTGCAGTATTCCAAGCAACAAGCACCCTGGTGAGAAGGAGAGAGTGACCCCAGACTTGTTTGACTTTGGTGACTCCCCATTGCCAGCTGAATGGAAGGCTAGAATTAGCAAGAGACTTGCCACGAGAGACCAATTGTTTTCATTGAAGGAATGGGATGTGGGATGTGTCCAGGGTGCGGAACATCACATACGTCTGCACGATGAACAGTCATTTTGAGAGAGGTCCCGATGCCTAGCCCCAGCAGACATAGATGATCTGAGAAGACACCTTCAGGAAATGCTCACTGCTGGTGTGAGACAAGAATCCAGGAGCCCATACGCCTCTCCCATTGTGGTTGTGCATAAGAAGAATGGGTGTGTGAGGATGTGTGTTGTGTACCGAACCCTGAACCGGTGGACCGCCCAGACCAATATGCTATGCCTCATATACAAGATGCCCTGGACTGCTTGAATGGGAGCAAATGGTTCTCGGTGTTGGATCTTACAGTGGATACTACCAGATTCCGATGGCCCTGGAAGACCATGAGAAAACAGCCTTCGTCTATCCATTGGAGTTCTATGAGTTTCTGAGGATGCCACAGGGAATATCGGGTGCCCCGGCCACCTTTCAGCGACTGATGGAACGTGCGGTGGGAGATATGAATTTGTTGGAATGCCTGGTGTACTTGGACATTGTCATTGTGTTTGGGAGCACCTTAGAGAAGCACAAGAACCAACTGTTTAAAGTCCTAGATCGACTGGAAGACTTCGGCCTCAAGCTGTCCATTGACTAGTGCCAGGTTTTTCCAAACCTCTGTGAAGTATATGGGGCACATAGTATCTACAAAGGGATAGAGACTAATCCCAGTAAGGTTGAATCACTGACTACCTGGCCCAAGCCCCATAATCTGAAAGAACTACAACGTTTCCTGGGATTCTGTGGCTACTACCGCAGGTTCTTGAAAGACTATTCCAAGGTCATTCGCCCACTCTTGAACCTTACCCAGGGTTACCCTCCTACCAATCGTAAATACAGACAAGCATTTGTCAATGCCGAATGTTGATTGCATTGGTCTGTTGAGCTCGCTCAGTGGCCCTCTGTCACTGGCTCAGTCTGTTTGTCCTGGTGCTGCAGGCTTCTCTTTTGTACTGGGCTGCTGCCTACATTGGCACCTTGTTCTGCTGAGGAAAAAATCCACAGCTGTCCCAACAGAGCTCCATTGAGGTGACTCACTCCCCCTCTCTCACTTGCTCATTCTGTTTCTTCTGGCACTGCAGGCTGCCCTTTTGTACTGGGCTTCTGCCTGTGTTGGTGGCTTTTTCTACCCACAAAGAACTCCACAGCTGTCCTGACAGAGCTCCGTTGAGGTCGCTCGCTCCCCCTGTCTCACTCACTCAGTCTGGTTCTCCTGGCGCTGCAGGCTGTCCTTTTGTACTGGGCTCCTGCCTCTGTTGGCGCCTTTTTCTGCCCACAAAGAAATCTGCAGCAGTCCCGACAAAGCTGCATTGAGCTCGCTCACTCCCCTTCTCTCACTCGCTCATTCTGTTCTGCCGGCGCTGCAGGCTACCCTTTTCTACTGGGCTCCTGCCTGCATTGCTGCCTTCTTATGCCCACAAAGAAATCTGCAGCAGTTACAGTACAACTCTGCTGAGCTCACTCACTCGCTCATTCTGGTTTTCCTACCACTGCAGGCTGCCCTTTTGTACTGGGCCCCTGCATGCATTGCTGCCTTTTTCTGCCCACAAACAAATCTGCAGCAGTCCCAACAGAGCCCCATTGAGCTCACTGACTCCCCCTCCCTCACTCGCTCATTCTGTGTCTCCTGGTGCTGCAGGCTGCCCTTTTGTACTGGGCTCCTGCCTGCATTGGCAGCTTTTTCTGGCCAGAAAGAAATCTGAAGCAGTCGCGACACAGCTCCACTGAGCTCGTTCACTCCCTCTCTGTCACTGTCGCATTCCATTTGTGCCGGCGCTGCAAGCTGGCCTTTTGTACTGGGCTCCTGCCTGCGTTGCCGCATTTTCTGCCCACAAAGAAATCTGCAGCAGTCACACTAGGGCTCCGTTGAGCTCGCTCACTACCGCTCTGTCACTCACTCATTCTGTTTCTCTTGGCACTGCAGACTGTGGTTTTATATGGGGCTCCTGGCTGCATTGGCACCTTTGTCTGTCCACAAAGAAATCCGCAGCTGTCCCAACAGAGCTCTGTTGAGGTCGCTCAGTCCCCCTCTGTCATTGCTCATTCTGTTTGTCCTGGCGCTGCAAGCTGCCCTTTTGTACGAGGCTCTTGCCTGCATTGGCGCCTTTTTCTGCCCACAATGGGTGACCAAAGTAGTAGATCAGGGAGGGGCTGTGGACATGGCCTACCTAGACTTTAGCAAGGCATTTGACACAGTCCCACACAAAAGATTAATATATAAGTTATCCAGCCTGGGAGTGGGTCCCAAGATGACAGCCTGGGTAAAGAATTGGCTGGAGAATAGGACACAGAGAGTAATAGTAAATGGAGTCCACTCAGAAGAAAGGAGGGTTACTAGCGGGGTACCGCAGGGTTCAGTATTAGGACCAGTCCTCTTCAATGTCTTTATAAGCGACATTGCAGAAGGACTGGAAGGAAAAGTATGTCTCTTTGCAGATGACACTAAGATCTGCAACAGAGTTGATGCACAGGGTGGGGTGGAAAGGATGAGAAGGGACTTGGCAAGGTTAGAGGAATGGTCAAATGTATGGCAGCTTAGATTCAATGCTAAGAAGTGCAAGGTAATGCACCTGGGAAACAAAAGCCCAGGGGAAGAGTACACAATGGGGGGTGAGATACTAACAACAACAAAAATGGAAAGGGACCTAGGGGTAGTCATATCAGATGACCTAAAGGTGGGCAAGCAATGTGAGAAGGCAGCAAGGAGGGCTGAGGAGATACTGGGATGCAAAGGGAGAGGCATCACCAGTAGAAAACAGGAAGTTATTATCCCTCTGTACAGACAGCTGGTGAGACCCCATCTGGAGTACTGTGTGCAGTTCTGGAGACCCAATCTCCATAAAGACATAGACAGGATGGAGCTGTCCAGAGGAGGGCAACTAAAATGGTGCAGGGTCTGCACCAGAGGACATATGAAGAGAGACTTAAGGAGCTTAATATGTATAGCCTCGAGGAAAGGAGGGAGAGGGGGGACATGATAGAAACTTTCAAGTACCTCAACGGAATCAACAAAGTCCAAGAGGGTAGCATCTTTCAAAAAAGGGTGTGCAAGAACAAGGGGCACAATTTGAAGATGGGGGCGGCTCAGAGGTAATTTAAGGAAGTATTTTTCACAGAGGGTTGTGGATGCATGGAATGGCCTTCGGAGGAGGTTGTGAGTCAAAATCAGTGGTGGAATTCAAGCATGCATGGGATAGTCATAAGGCAATTCTGGGGGGTGGAGGTGGGAAGAAGTAGGCTGCTGGTTATCTAGGATCTGCAGCTTATCCAGTAGTTAGGGAAATGGGCAGACTGGGTGGGCCAAGCGGTCCTTATCTGCCATCAAATTCTATGTTTCTATGTTTCTGATAGAACTCCGTTGAGCTCACTAAGTTCCCTTGCCTCACTCTCTCCGTACTGTTTCTCCCACCGCTGCAGGCTGGCCTTTTGTACTGGGCGCCTGCTTGTACTGACACCTTTTTCTGCCCACAAAGAAATCCACAGCAGTCCTGACAGCGCTTCGGTGAGTTCGCTCACTCCCCCTCCCTCACTCACTCTCTCATTCTGTTTCTCCCAGTGCTACAGGCTGCCCTTTTGTACTAGGCTCTTGTGTTGTGGCCTTTGTCTGCCCACAAACAAATCCACAGCAGTCCCAACAGAGCTCAGTTGAGCTCGGTCACTCCCCCCTCTCACTCGGTCGATCTTAATCTGTCCCAAACACTGATTTCCCAGAGTGACCGTGCTATTGTCCAGCAGGAGTGCAAAAACATATTTTAGCCAGGATGTGTGAAAAATGACAGCTGTAGTGTTCATAAGGAGTTGTGAAAAAATGCCACTATTGAAAATGTGGCGTGACAGTATTACAAATTTGTGAAGTTACAAGGGTGCGTGGAAACAGTTCAACGCACGCTTGTAACACAGTCATGTTAAGGAGTTTCATCACCAAATTTTCAACATAGGGATTTTAGGACCTCTGCTCATGAACAGTGCCACTGTCATTTTCTTAATCTGTCCCGAACACTGACTTCCCACAGTGACCACGTTATTCTGCGCCGGAGCTGTGAAAACACATTTTGGTCAGGATGTGAAAAATGACAGCTGTACTGCTTATAAGGAGGTGTGAAAAAATGGCACTGTTGAAAATCTGGTGCGACTATATTACAAATCTCTTGAAGTTACAAGGGTGCATGGAAAGTGCGTAACGTGCGCGCTGATCGCCATGAGGCTATCATTACCAAATTTTCAACATAGGCATTTTAGGACCTCTGCTCATAAACAGTATCATTGTCATTTTCTTAATCTATCCTGAACAGTGATTTCCCACAGCGACACGCTCTATTCTCTTGCTTGATCTGCGCTTACATTTTGACCAGGATGGGAAAATGACAGCTGCACTGTTCATAAGTTGGTCTGGGAGAATGGCAATGTTGAAAATTTGGAATGAAAATATTATAAATTCGCGAAGTTATGAGCGTGCGTGCCAGCTGTGCAATGCACACTCGTAACGCAGTCATTTTATGGAGTATTATTATCAAATGTTCAACACAGGCATTTTAGGACATCTACTCATGAACAGTGTCACTGTCATTTTCTTAATCTGTACTGAACACTAATTTTCCACAGCGACTGCGCTATTCTGCGCCGGAAGTGCGAAAACACATTTCGGCCAGGATGTGAACAATGACAGCTATACTGCTCACAAGGAGGTATGACAAAATGCCAATGTTGAAAATCTGGTGTGAAAATATTGTAAATTCGCGAAGTTAAGAGCGTACGTAGCAACTGCGCAACACACGCTCGTAAAACAGTAATTTTTTTGATTTTTTCCACCAAATTTGCAACATAGGCTTTTTGAGAGCCCACCTCATGAATACTGGCACTGTCATTTCATTAATCGGCCCTGAAGGGTGATTCTGCACAGTGACCGTGAAACCACCTTTCAGGGCTGATTCACGCCATGACAGTTCAAGAATTAATGAGGAGGAGTCCAAAAAACCCCATGTTGAAAATTTGGTAAAATAATTCCCCAAAATGCCTGAGATATGCACTGAAGTTGAAAAAACCCTATTTATTATATTATACAGCTTACCGGCATTTCCTCAGTTCACGGTCGGCTTTGAAGAGTGCAGACAAGTTCCGGGTCCATCAAGATCGCTCGAGCCGAGCTCCGGAGGTGGCATGGGTAGGGGTGTGGGAGGCAGGGGCACAGTGGTGGGTGCGGGTTGTGGGAGGGTGCAGGAGACTACGAGGACCATTTCCTTTTTTCAGGTAAAAAACAAAAAACATTGCAGGACCATTTTTAACTTTACTGGGGCATGTGACATGCTGGGTGGGCTCCCAGAATGCCACCGAGTCTTACTTTGGGGGCAGCTGTAACCAATGGGGACTGGGCACCCCTGCCGGCAAGCAAAAAGGGAGGAATTCCTTTCGTTGATGGGGACTGGGCACCCGTCGGCAGACAATAAAACCGGGGGGTTACATTATGCCAACAGGAGTCGGCTCCCCCTGGCAAAAAACATGGGGGTAAATATTGTTTGAATATGGCGACAAGCCGCCGCCATGTTCACAAACAATATCAGGGATCTCACATCCTGCCCTGCAATGACGGGTCGCTCCCTCATTGCAGTAGATGGCTGACGCTGCAATGATGAGGCTGCCCCTGATTGCAGCGGCTGATTTTTCAGAAGGTTATGGCACACTGGCTGAACTGGTGTCAGCAGCAGTGTGCCACAGCATTGGGGGACAGGAGACAAGCCTTTGTAGGCTGTGGGAGCATTGGGCACAACAGTGCCACTCCTCCACAACCTGCTTGTGAAGAAAGCTGACGCAACATGTTTCTTGCGCATGCGCGCAATTAACATAAAAAGGGTCCATTAAAGAACCAGAAAAAGTATACTTCCACCCAGGAGAACTCTTTGGACTCTGCTGGATGCCCGACTGTGAAGCAGCCTTCCATGAGATCAGATACCAGCTCACCCATGCCCCCATCCTCGTCTATGCTGACCCCAACAAACCCTATGTGCTGCATGTGGATGCTAGTCTGCAGGGTCTAGGAGCGGTGCTGTATCAAGACCATGAGGATGACCTGAGACCAGTAACTTTCGCCAGTAGGAGCTTGACCCCTCTGAAAGAAACTACCCTGTGCATAAATTGGAGTTCCTTGCACTAAAATGGGCCATTGTTGAACAGTTTCATGAATACCTCTATGGGGCAAAGATATTGGTGAAGACCGACAATAACCCGTTGATCTATGTACAGACTTCAGCTAAGTTAGATGCCACTAACACACCAGTTGGGCACTGGTTGGTTTCTGCATTATCAACCTATGATTATGCTGTTGAATGCAGACCGGGCCTGCAAAATATTGATGCTGATGCCCTATCACGAAGGCCCTCTTCCAAGAGTGATTGGGTCAGGCTGTCTGAACCTGACATTCGAGCATTGTGCCAAAAGTTTGATAGAGATGAACAGATGTCTGCGGACAGGGTAGACTGTTTAGTAGATTGTTTGGGCCTTTCAGACACCTGCATACCAGCTGCTTATTGCCACTTCTCTGCTCTAGATAATAGTGCACTACCTCAATTTGACAATGACAGCATTCAGTGGGCTCAATCCCAAGATCCTATGATTCAACCAGCACTTGATACCTTGCGTGCGGGGAAAGATGTGTCTAAGTTACATTCCACTGACTTGCAAACTGCTTTATTGTTTAAAGAAGGCCCCAGATCGAAGCTGCTCAGTCAGTTGTTGTATAGATACAATTCAATTCTTCCAGTACTGTCAAACTACTGGAAAAATTTGTAAGCAATCAGTTGCAGCTGTACTTAGAATCTACGAATCTTCTAAATCCAGTCCAATCAGGCTTCAGAGTGAAACATAGCACTATTTCAGAGCTTACAAAGGTGACTGATGACTGGCAAAGAGAACTGGACTGTAGGAACTATGTTTGTGCTGTCTTTTTAGATTTAAGTAAGGCCTTCGATACTGACGACCATGGTCTGCTTCTCTCATCTCAGTGTACAATAAGGTTGGACTCACTGTCCTTGCAGTAGTTCAATAGCTATCTCTCTGACCGCCTCCAGCAAGTAAAGGTTGAAGGTGAATTCTCAACCCTCAAACCTCTTCTGAGAGGGGACCCTCAGGGATCTATAGTAGGTCCCTTATTGTTTGCCATTTACATCAATAACATTGATGATTGCATAACCAGAGACAGCGACCATCTGTTCGCAGATGATACAGTACTTTACTTAAGTCACCCAACCCCAGAAGCCGCATGCAGTGACCTGCAAGCCGAATTCAACTTACTGCAATATCAGCTCCTAAACAAAAAATCTTTTACTTAATGGTAAGAAAACTAAAGCACTGCTGTTCTCTCCTCTGGTTCATACGGCAAATAGAAACATAGAAACATAGAATGTGACGGCAGATAAGGACCACTTGGCCCACCCAGTCTGCCCATTTCCCTACCTGATGGATAAGCTACAGATCCTAGTTAACCAGCAGCCTACTTCTTCCTACCCCCACCCCCTAGAATTGCCTTATAACTGTCCCATGCATGCTTGAATTCCACCACTGTTTTTGACTCCACAACCTCCTCTGGAAGGCTTTTCCATACATCCACAACCCTCTCTGTGAAAAAATACTTCCTTAAATTACCTCTGAGCTGCCCCCCTTCTATCTTCAAATTGTGCCCCCTTGTTCTTGCACACCTCTTTTGAAAGATGCTACCTCTTGGACTTTGTTGATTCCCTTGAGGTACTTGAAAGTTTCTATCATGTCCCCTCTCCCTCCTTTCCTCGAGGCTATACATATTAAGCTCCTTAAGTCTCTCATATGTCTTCCGTGCAGACCCTGCACCATTTTAGTTGCCCTCCTCGGACAGCTTCCATCCTGTCTATGTCTTTGTGGAGATTGGGTCTCCAGAACTGCATGCAGTACTCCAGATGTGGTCTCACCAGCTGTCTGTACAGAGGGATAATAACTTCTTGTTTTCTGCTGGTGATGCCTCTCCCTATGCATCCCAGTATCCCCCAGCCCTCCTTGCTGCCCTCTCACATTGCTTGCCCACCTTTAGGTCATCTGATATGACTACCCCCAGGTCCCTTTCCATTTTGTTGTTGTTAGTATCTCACCCCCATTGTGTACTCTTCCCCTGGGTTTTTGTTTCCCAGGTGCATTACCTTGCACTTCTTAGCATTGAATCTAAGCTGCCATACATTTGACCATTCCTCTAACCTTGCCAAGTCCCTTCTCATCCTTTCCACCCCACCTTGTGCATCAACTCTGTTGCAGATCTTTGTCTCATCTGCAAAGAGACATACTTTTCCTTCCAGTCCCTCTGCAATGTTGCTTATAAAGACATTGAAGAGGACCGGTCCTAATACTGAACCCTGTGGTACCCCACTGCTAACCCCCCTTTTTTCAGAGTGGACTCCATTTACTATTACTCTCTGTGTCCTATTCTCCAGCCAATTCTTTACCCAGGCTGTCATCTTGGGACCCACTCCCAGGCTGGCTAACTTGTATATTAATATTTTGTGTGGGACTGTGTCAAATGCCTTGCTAAAGTCTAGGTAGGCCATGTCCACAGCCCTCCCTGATCTACTACTTTGGTCACCCAGTCAAAGAAATCTATCAGATTTGTCTGGCATGACCTTCCGCTGTGAATCCATGCTGCCTTGGGTCCTGTGCCCTCTGGCCTCCAGATCATAGCAGATTCTTTCCTTCAAAGTGATTCCATCATTTTCCCTACCACTGAGGTTAAACTAACAGGTCTGTAGTTTCCTGCTTCTGCATTGCTCCCACTTTTGTGAAGGGGAATCACATCTGCCCTCCTCCAGTCCTCAGGTACCACCCCATCCTCCCATGATTTGTTAAAGAGGGTAGTCAGTGGTGTCACTAGTTCTATCCTTAGTTCTTTTAGAATTCTGGGATGAATCCCATCAGGCCCCATTGCTTTATCCACCTTCAGTTTTAAGAGCTCTTTCAGAACTCTTTCTTCTGTAAATGGGCTGGTATCAACTTCTGTATCCAGAGTGTTTCTACTGTTTGTTTTAGGTACCTCCCCCTCTTCCTTTGTAAATACTGAGCAAAAATATTTGTTTAGTATCTCTGCCTTTTCACAGTCACCCTCTGCCCACCCTCTCTTCCCTTTATTAAGCCTCACTATCCCTCCCTTGGTCTTCCTTTGCTCCCTGATGTACCTATAAAGGTTTTATCCCCCTTCTTAACTGAGTTGGCTATCTTTTCCTCGGTTTGGGCCTTTGCTGTTCTGACTGCCTTTCCAGCTTCCTTTTGCTTTAACTGATACAGTTCTCTGTCCTATTCCTTCTGTGATTCCTTGTACTTCCTGAATGCTTTCTTTTTCTCTTGAACCTTCACTGCCACTTCCTTTGAGAACCATAGTGGTTTCTTACCTCGCTTCGTTTTGTTTATTTGCTTTACACAAAGGCTTGTTACCTCTGTGATGGCAATTTTTATTATTCCCTTGTTCTTCCACCCCTCCTTCCTGCCCATTTGCTAGTGCATTCCTTAGGCACTCACCATTTTGGCAAGTCAGCCTCCTAAAATCCAGTACTTTGTCTTTGTATGGCTTGACTCTATTGCTGTGTTTATTGTAAACCATACTGTTCAATGGTTGCTAGTTCCCAGATGGCTACCCTTCTACATCTGTGATCTCTCTTCATCTCCGTTTGAGAGAACCAGGTCTAAGATTGCTCCCTCGAGTGGGCTCCAATACTACTTGTCTAAGGCATGCCCCTGTAGGGCATCTAGAATAACCCCACTCTTAGAAGTGGCTGCTGCAACTGCACTCCAGTTAACATCTGGCATATTCAGATCACCCATCAGCAATATCTCCCCTTTATCTGCCATTCTAAGTATACTTTCTATCATTTCCTTGTCCATTTCCTCCCCCTGAGAGGGGGTCTGTATACAACCCCTGTGTGGATTGTGGTACCATTGCCTGCCTCCAAATTGACCCACAGTGCTTCTTCTCCTCCCTGTTTACCCTTTTGTTCTGTTGCTTTGATTTCTTCTCTTATGTAGAGAGCTACTCCTCCTCCTCTTTTACCCTCCCTGTCCCTCCTGTAGATAGTGTATCCTGGTATGTTTACGTCCCAGTCATGGTTCTGTGTGTACCATGTTTCTGTGACTGCCACAATATCCAGATCTTCCTCCTCCATCAAGGCCACTAATTCAGGAAGCTTGTTACCCAGACTACGGGCATTAGTACTCATTGCTCTCCATTTTTTGATGGCTTTACCTTCTGTGTCGGCAACCCCCACTGACCTTTCTACCTTGGTATTTTTCTCATTTAGTACCCTATTTTGTAGGGAGAGGCTGGGATTTTCTTTCTGCTTATCAGTGCCTACCCCCTTGCCTAGTTTAAAGGCTTGCCAATGAAGCATTTAAACCGATTGCCCAAAAGACTTGTTCCCTTCCTGGACAGATGCAGACCATTTTGCCAGTATAGGCTGGTGTCCCTCCAGGTGGAACCCCAGTCCCCAATGAAGCCAAACCCCTGTGCTCCACACCATTTTTTCAACCATTTGTTAAACTGCATGGTGCAAAGTACCCTCACCTCACTCATGCCACTGACAGGCAGCACCTCTGAGAAGGATACTGTGTGTGCTACTTGTCTTAAGCCCCTCCCCAACTCTACAAAGTCCTTTTGCACTGCTCTAATCTCATGATGAGCCAAGTCATTTGTCCCTAGGTGGACAATGATGTCCAGCTCAGACTCCCGTGCAACTGTTCTCGTGATCCTAAGGATGCGCTTCCTGTCCCTCCAAGCCATGGCACCAGGCAGGCACCTTACTTCAGTTTTCCCTGCTCCCCCCAGTTCTATCCCCCTAATAATTGAGTCCCCCACCAGGAGCTGCTTTCTTTCCCTGTGGTGCCCTCTGCCTCCTTCCTGAGGGCCTCCCTTGTGACAGTTGTCTGCACCCTCCTTAGTCTCCTCTGTGGGTGCATCCATAGGGGAACTATGCTCCCCCAGAATGGTGTATGGATTGTGGAGTGTAACAACTGACTGGGTGTGCCTCTGTTCCACCACCCTTACCCTCCCTGAGCCCACTGTGGTCCAACTGCTGTGCTTTCTTCGCAACCTCTGAGGTAGTGGTGGTGGCTGTGGTGCTCTCAGGATGGGGGAGGTTCCCTTGCCACTGTCCAGTGTGGCCTGAAGATGGGCAACTTCCTCCCTCAGGGCAGATAGTTGTCTGCAAACAGGGCATCATCTCAGCCTCCAGAAAGACTCCCGGAAGACTGCTGCCCCACAACCATTACATTGTACTACTCCCCACATAACTGTCTACCTTGTTTAGTTTTTTTTTTTTGTGTGTGTGATTGGTGTGTTATATAGAAATATATGTATTTATACAATGTGTATGCTTATATTGTCAGTGCAGTGTGCTAGACAGGATATGACAGTGATGTGTACCTTGCCCTCTTGAGGAAATGATGTCAGAACCCCAGGTATAAATGAACTATTTCCAGGGGTGGGTGGGGTGAGGGGTGGGAAGGGGTTGGGCCTAAACTGTGCCCTCACAAAACAATCAGCTAAACGCTCTGACCTACCGATGCGATGAGTGCCTTCCTGTCAGCAAGATGCCATACACGACAATTTGTAATACTGCTTCAAACCAGTTTGACAGAGAAAATACCCTGCTAATCAAACAGAGAAAAATCCAAACATCCAAGTCAGACACAGGTAAACCTCCCCAGCCTCAAAAGAGCCTGGTGACTTGTGCTCTGAAAACAGTCAGCCCCAAAACACGTCAGCTGTGCAGAAGGGCAGACACAGAAAACAGTATTTAGCCTATGTGGGTTTAAACTCTTCTGCACTGAAAACCTTAACACTTGTAACACAAGTAAAGCAAACTCCACCTCCCTCTGTTGTTTGAAAGACTGTCTTTTCTGATAATTCTAAGTTGCTTATTTCACCCTTCAGTTAAGTATCCTCCACCTGAAGAATATTAACTTTCCTAAGGAATCTGCTTCAAACCAAAGACAATTGTAAATTGTAAGGTTCACCTCCCTCTGTTGTGAGCACTACTCGTTTTCTTGCAAATCTTAAGTCCAGTGTTGCAGCTTGCAGCCAGAGGTAGCTTCACCTGAAGACTATGAGGTTATCTGATGAGCCTGCTAAAATTAATACTTTTATCAAGGTCTGTAAGATTCTTCCAGAGCTATTGGCTGTTAAGTAGCTGTGATGTAAGCACTTCCTGACACAGTCTGGCTTGGCCTTATATGGCACACTGAGGTAAAAACAAAGAAAACCAGTTTCCACCCCTAGGGACTGTCTGGGTCCAATACACAGCCTGTTACCTGCTCTCAATTCAGGGCTTATGACAAATTCTTAACTCACAGTATTACAAATATTGCAATGCAAACAGTCAATCACTAACTCCAATCAAGTCAGAAGGGCAAAACACAGAAAACAGTAAAATCTTAACAATTGTAACAAGTAAAGCAAACTCCACCTCCCTCTGTTGATTGAAAGACTGCCTTTTCTGATAATTCTAAGTTGCTTATTTCACCCTTCAGTTAAGTATCCTCCACCTGAAGAATATTAACTTTCCTAAGGAATCTGCTTCAAACCAAAGACAATTGTAAATTGTAAAGTTCACCTCCCTCTGTTGTGAGCACTACTCACTTTCTTGCAAATCTTAAGTCCAGTGTTGCAGCTTGCAGTCAGAGGTAGCTTCACCTGAAGACTATGAGGTTATCCGGTGTATGCAAGCTTAATACCGCAAAATTTCTACAATTCTCAGAGAAAAATAGGAATTTGTTAATAATTTCAAATACCTGGGATTATGGCTGGATCATAGACTGTCCTACATAGACCATATAGAGGATATTCTAAAAAAACTACAACAAAGATTGGGTCTTTTCTTTTGGATCAGCCATTTCCTAACAAGAGATGTTGAAGTACGTCTGGTCCAAACAATGTTCCTCTCTCTGATAGACTACGCAGATTTTCTGTACAGTCAATGTCTTGCCTCCTACCTCGTAAAACTGGACATGCTATACCATAGAGCTCTGAGATTCATCACAGGTCTACCCTTCTATACTCACCACTACTCCCTATACGCAGCTCCAATATAAATGGGAGAGAAATGCTGCCTTATAGACACTCAGAGCAATTTCAAACAAACTTCCACAATACATTGCTGACTGCATCCCTTTAAACCAATTAAGCAAGTATGCCCTGAGAAGCCTTACATCTATCTCACTGAGAATCCCCAAAGTCAAGTCATGCTTTGGTAGAGCAGCTATAAGTGCCCTGTTGCCCGCTCTTTGGAAGAAACTTCAGAAAACATTGAAGTTGAGTACTCTGGTCAGTATCGCTACCTTCAAGACCCTTTACTCTCATCTCATTAAGGAACCCTGCAACTGTTTTCCTTGACCCTGGCCTAGGTTCCTTTCATACCCTCTTCTAACTCTTAATCCATGATAATCTCATACACCCTGGGGATCTTATTCATATCCTCTGTCCTCCCATATGAATTTGTGGCCCGTTGTCTTACTCCTACCATTCAAAGTACCTAGTTTCCATATTAGTCCTCATTGGCAACCCAGTCCTTATCCTAGGTCTTCTCCCACCTCTTCTACTTTCTTACCCTGACTCCTGAAAAGCGACTTTGGGATCCTAACTATATACACATTTCTAGATTCCAACCACCCCCCTTCGCTGGTTCTTCCCTTACCTGTTCGACGCTGCACAGTCCAGCAGCATTGTTACTTGTCCCCCAAGTTTAAGTTCCAGTTCTATAACTGCACAAAGGGGGCAGCCATCTGTAAATGATTCTCCAGCATTATGATATCATGTGAATGGCCCATCACTTATCGCTTCTCAATTGTACATGATTATTTGTATTATGCCATTCATGTATCGTACACTATGTATCATAATTGCCTCTGTTTACATATGCAAACTTGTACATTATGTATATATATTTGTGTATGTGTGTATATATATTTTTATACATAACACATTTCCTTGTGTACCTGACCTTGTTATCCCCAGGTCCATCTTGCAAATGAGCCTTACTCAGTGATGTTCACCTGGATAAATACAGATTTTGACTGATTGATTGATAGAGAGACAGTAGTTCAGAGTGGCAAAGTAGACAAGCAACAATTGGTCTTGCCCACGGTCTTTAAAGATTTGGTACTGAGGTCCCGCCACAATCACATGGGGCACCTCAGTATTGACAGAACCCTTGACCTGGTACGATCTCGCTTCTACTGGCCCAAAATGGGGGTCTGTGTTGAACACCATGTAAAGACTTGTACTCACTGCCTGCAAAGAAAAGCCCTGCCTCAGAGGGCTGCCCCCCTTGTTTATATTACTACCAGCACCCCCATAGAACTAGTCTGCATAGATTTCTTGTGTTTAGAACCTGATCAGCATAACATTGGCAATGTGTTAGTGGTTACAGATCATTTCATACAGTATGCACAAGCTTTTTCCAACAAAGATCAAAAGACATCTACCATGGCCAAGGTGTTAGTGGAAAATGTCTTCATCCACTATGGTGCCCCCAAGTGGATCCACTCTGACCAGGACTAATCAAAGAAATGCTCTCTCTATGGGGGGTGCGAAAGTCAATAACCACCCCCTATCACCTGCAGGGAGACCCTCAACCAGAACGTTTTAACCACACCCTTCTAGACATGCTGGGTACCCTCCACCCAAAACAAAAACATAAATGGAGCCAGCACATTAGCACCTTGGTACATGCATACAATTGCACAAAAAATGATGCTACTGGGTTATCTCCCTACTGCCTCATGTTCGGGAGAGAGGGCCGGCTGCCAGTTGATGTCTGTTTTGGGGTCTCTCCAGATGGTGTCCAAGCCGAAAACTACTTGCAATATGTACAAAAACTGAAAGCTCAATTGAACCATGCCTATCAACTGGCCCAGACAATGGCCGCCAAGAGGAATCTAGCCAACAAAGAGAGGCATGATAAAAAAGTAAAGGCTCAAGAGCCTTGACCTGGTAACCAAGTGTTGTTACACAATTTGGGACTCCATGTTAAACACAAAATTGCTGATCGGTGGATCAGTTGGAAAATTGGATGATTTACCTGTGTTCAAGGTACGGCCAGAGAACAACTCCAAAGCTGTCAAGACCATGCACCATAACCACTTGCAACCTATCGGCCAAGTCATGACTGAGGTTGAACCCCCAGAAATTGAGCCCTTGGGCCGGTGACTCATGCTGCTGCAAGAAAGAGACAGAGTCAGCCTGCCCCAGTGGTCACAGATTTAAGGTTTCCTCTGCAGCAGGCCCAGAATGATAGTGACTGTCAGTCCACTTCTGACGATAGTGAGTGCAACTATGCCTATTACCCCACTTATGAATTGAGTCAGCTGTTTTGAGGTAACCCCATAATTACTTGTGAGGATGAAGCTGGGACTTCTGGACTGCCTAACCCCCTGAGCTTTGCCCTTGGAGCCAATGCTCCCTGAAAGTGAAGTGCAAAGTATCACATCTGAAGATCCTGAGTCTGTGTATTGTGGAACTGTATGATTTTCCTGAGGGAGGGGCTGATGGAATGAGTCTTTCTGGTGACATGCCAGGACTTGAAGAACACTATGAGAGTGATGATAACTCCCCTTTAGTACCAGGGCCTCTTCAAAATGAGCAAAGTGTTGTAGAAACAGAGCCTACAGAGCAAGGAGCTGACAGTGTTCCAAGTTTGGACATTTCTACCCAGGCAGAGGCACCCCTCACAAGTGATGAAAGCACCAAGGCTGTTGCTGAAAGTACAGAGAAGGTGGTTGTTCCCCTCAGAAAGACTGGCAGAGCTGTCAAGCCAGTATTGCATTTCAGCTATGATTCTCCTGGGAGGCTTGTGGACTTGCCTCTCCATGTGGTTCACAAAGGTATTTATGTTTCACCAAGCTCACTGCCCAAATTGAGCTTGATGGCCCATTCCAGGTTACTTGTCCTGCCATCTCACCATGGTGCCCCTGCCCCATTTAGCCCCACGTTAGCTGGTAGGGAAGGAACCCCTCTTTCTCTGTCTGTACAAGATGTTTTTACATGATTCTGCATAGTAATGTGTAAGTTACCTGTGTGAAATGTGCTTGATGTATTGCCAGAATGGACAAAGTATTGGGAAATGTAGTGAATATGTATAGTAAAGTAATAAGTTTATGTTAACTGATGCATGATGGCATAGACCTGACGTGAACGGCAAGTTTTCTCCAGGCAGAGAAGGGTGAACCCCCCCTATAAATGGAGGTTCCCAAAAAGTCTTCCTTGAGCTTTCTTAAATGCTCACTGCCAGGCTGGTGTCCTGCATTTTAGCAGTTTAAATGTGATTGCCAGAGAGTGCCTGTATAGCCTCTGTGTACTGTCTCTTTAAGAGCTGCCTGGATTGCAGTCATAAGTAATCTGAGAGGGACCTCTGTTGAAAGATGTAACTATTTGCTGAAAATCATTTAGAGTGATAATGATAATGTAGTTTGTCTAACCTACATTCTTTGCAGCAAGGACGGTTTTGTTTATCTCCACTATCTTGGTCCTGGACTGCCGAATTGGACCAATCGGTATTGGTGGGACCTAAAATGGAGCGGACTACAGGAGCTGTCTGGAGTTAAAATCTGTAGGATTTGTAGTTTTGGGCTTTTGGCTCCTTTTTGCACCTGAAGGGGGAGCCTTTGTTGTGACTGACAGATAGATCAGCCAACCGAACCTTTTGATTTCTGGGGAAAGTCCCAGGCTTGCTGGCAGTTGAATCACATCTTAGTTGGGAGCTAAAGAATCAATAGCTTGAGGCAGTCAAGCAGCCATCTGAGTATGTTCGCACAGGAGAACTGTGGAAAGGCCTGAGTTGTGGCCTGCATGTCTGCCTGCTGCCCCTGAAAGGGAGGGAACAGAACTATTTCGGACGAAATCCAAGTTTGTGAGAATGAAGTAAATCACTGATTTTTTTACCAGGCTGATACCTGAAGAAGACCGAAGATTTTGCTGAATGCGATTGTCTTGTCAGGATTTCCAGCTGCTTTTGAATCCCTGGTTTGTGCAGATACTTTGCGATCGTGACCGGAGAGCGGTTTGCCTGGTATAGTAGAATTTCCATACATGTAAATGTGCTGTGTATTGAAAGTGGGTCGTGATTTGGTTCCCCACTGTGTGAACTGGGTTCTGCTTGCTGATACCATAGAATCCTTTACATGTAAATGTGCTGTGTATTGAAAGTGGGTCGTGATTTGGTTCCCCACTGTGTGAACTGTGTTCTGCTTGCTGGAAGCTGTATCTAGCCCAAAATGGACTGTATCTGAATTTGTCTCCATTTGGCTATGGCCTTGCCACACTAGCCCAGCCAGACTACCTGCTGCACAGAGAAAGGCATTGACGAGAGACCTGCCTGGGGATCAGCCCCCTACTCCACGCTTGAACAGGAATGACTCCTCGGCGATTTGTGTGGGCCTGCTTCTCCTGGCACTCCAGATTAACTACCTGCTGTCTTGATTTTCGTCCAGCCTGTGTCCAGTCTTGGGTATCATGAGTAATCAACAGGGTAGCTCCCTGCAACAACAGCCTAATCTAGAAGTGTGTCATCTGATAGTCTTGTTGTTTTCTTTTCATGAACTGAGCCCTCCGGCTCCGGAATACAAATAGTGTGTCATGCATGTTGTTTGCTTCCATCACAGGGCCCCAACCAGCTGCAACGTTCCTGGCTAGCCCACCATTCTCCATCTGGGTACCCAGACTGTGTGACTGTTTATGGACCCTGAAGTGCATGCATAACTCTTTGATTGATAGAGCCTTTAAGCAAATTAACCTGATTACACCCTTCCCTTGTTCAACTCCCTTAATTAAATCAGATCTAACTCTTTTTTGCATTTACCCTGACTGTGGTTGCAGTTTGTGCAATAGTACTATATTGCTGTTATTTGCTGTGTATAACCTTGCTTTACAGGGGGTCCCCAGGGCCGAGCCAGAGGAAAGCCTTGGTGGTAAGTGCAAACAGTGTGGGTACTTGTGTGCAGAGATGCAGCGAATTTAAATTCCACCAGCGAAGTGAAAGCAAAGAGGGCACTTCGCGTTGCCACTCCACTATGCAATGCAAAGGGCTCACTCTGCTTATCATTACCACTTCGCGTTAAGGCAGAATGGCAATGCGAAGTAAGGTGAAGTCATTGTTTTTAATAGACTTCGCATTCCTCATTATGATTCTAAGTGATCCACCTGGTATTTCAGATTTGGTAGCCCTCCCCACACATCACATGGCTTACAGCACTGTAAGTCACATGCTCTTTAGCTAGGCAGGAAGGAAGTGAGTCATACAAGCAGACACTTTTACTTTCTCCTGTGTAGACGGAGAGAGAGGAGTGTGTTTTGTGATTGCTGATACTTTGAGATCAGAGCGAGGAGGAGATTTAGACGTTGATTTAGACCCAACAGCTTTTTTAAAAGCTACATTTTTTTGTCTTTTCTGTACTCTTTTTTACTTAATTTGTTCTTTCTGTAAATTTTATTTTTCTTACCTTTATAAGTAGTTAGTTGTTTGTCCCCCGCCCAGAAGCAGGACCAGCACCACCTCCTGTCCTGACTCTGAGGCAGTTGAACCACCGCCACCATCACCAAGTCCAGCACCAGGTCCTCTGGAGCAGGATATGCCTGTTCCCCTGGGCCCAGGTGTGGATTCCATCCCTGTTCAGCACCGTGACCAGTTGGCTGCCAGTTCATCTGGCCCTCCCCTGCCTATGCCTGGTCCTCCCTGCACCTCCATTGTTTGGCAGTTTTTTGACTGTGTCGTGGGGACAGCAATGTGGTCAAGTGCCACCTATGTGAGGTGGAGGTGCACCTTGGCCCCCGGGGGACTCACCTGGAGACTGGGGGCCAGCACACCAATATGCTCAATCACCACCAGTTGGAGTGGCAGAACAGTCCATGCCTGCACCTGCTGGCCATTCTGTAGCAGATGTTGCAGCTGTGCATGGTGGCATCCCTAAGAAGAGGAGGGCCACAGTAGCACCTGCTGCTCCACCTGCACCCCCCACCCCACTCCCACCCCCACCACCACCACCACCAGCAGGTCAGCCTGTAGAACGTGTGGACCCCATAGAACTGCGTGTAACACAGTCTGACTTGGCAGTTCTCTAGAGTGCTGTTAAGAACAATGACAGGGTGAGTGCTGTGGAGCAGCACCTGGATCACATAGAGGGACATCAGTTTCAAATTATGTCCATGCTGGAACTACTGCTGGTTACCATGGGATCCCACATTAGTGTTTGTTTCCTCACACCATGTCTCCCCAACACCTTCCTTGCTGTGTTATAAAATGTATTCTTCCACCATCCCCAGCCCTTGTATGCAATTATGCCCTTTTTTGTTGTCTTCCGTATGCATGACACTTTGTATTCTGAGCAGTGCAAGTACACTGTGCTAAACTGCATGTGAGCATGTGTGCAGTGGTTTAAGGCTCTGAGCTGAAAATCTGGTGACATCCAGCAGACCAGACCTGGGTTTGAAGCCCACAGCTTCCACTTGCATACTGTGTGACTCTGAGCAAGTCACTTAACTTCCCTGTGCTCCCAGGTTGCACCTGGAAAAAAGCTTTCAGCGTAGTGTGCTACTCCTGGTTAAACAACTAAAAAAAAAGTCTGTCTTCTTTCCAGTCTGTGTATGTACTGCAGACACTGTTTACAAACCAACTGAGTGTGTACTGGGACGTAGTGCTCCAGAAACCAACAATGGAATACTTGTAGAAAAGGCTTCGAGCACATACAACTCATAAGAGAAACACGTAGTATAAAAAGCTTTATATCTTATTTCCTTTGATAAAGGACTGGGGGAGCAGTCCAAAACATGTTAGGAGTTTTGTAAAATAAAGCTTTTTATACTACGTGTTTCTCTTATGAGTTGTATGTGCTCGAAGTCTTTTCTACAAGTACTGCAGACACTGTCCAAATCCCTGACTTAAAAGCACTTATTAATTAGTACAATGGTGGGAAGGTGAAGCCTGGAGAAATACTACAAAACAGGCTTACAATACATCCAAGTAACTAGTAAAAAATGAATGTTGTGATTCATGACGGAATCATAAATCGTGATTTGTGACTGCATTTGTGACCATGATGATGAAGAAATGTGAATGCCTATGGCTGTACTTCCCCGGGTCTCGATGAGGTGTGGCGCAAAACTCCCCGGCCTAAAAACACTGATTAGTAAGTACAATGGTGGGGTGGTGAAGCATGGAGAGATACTACAAAACAGGCTTAAAATAAATCCAAGTAACTATTGAAAAAAATGAATGTTGTGATTTATGACGTGATTGTAAATAGTGATTTATGACTCATTTGTGACCGTGATGATGAAGAACGTGATTTGTATCACGAGTGACTCATGAGGATGGTCCTGACTTAAAAACGCATATTAATGAGTACAATGTTCATGCAGAATTATGCACCACACCTGTTCAGTACTCTGAAGGGAAGCCAAAGAAACAACTGTGACTTAAGTTAGAGATGGAGATTGGGCCCTAAAGAGATGCAAATGCACAGACAGATCAAGATTGCGCTGCGCACTGAAGAGATGCAGATGCAAAGGCACAACACCTAACCAGTGCTCACCATCAGAAATTCAAATCTGGAAAATAATTCCTTTGCCAGTTGGGGCAGGCCGCAAGGGGGGTGGGGCAGTGTACTGCACTGCTGAAGTAACAGTCACTAGTACTAGTACCAGTAAAGATACCACAAAGAAGTACAAAAATTACACAGCTGCAGTGGATAGCAGGTTCACTTTGTGGAAATTATGTGGCACAATAAAAGATGGCTGATTGGATGACATGCGTCATACACATACACACACACTAAGTAATGCGTAACAAATTTAAAACTTCAATAATATAACCACATATTTTAAACAAACAAAAATTATGCACTGCTGCACCACAACAATCAGCAAAAAATGGCAAGAATTATTGAAAATATTACTGTGTGTACATTAACACAGTTATACAAGAAAAATATCACCAAAACAGAAAGCAATGTCTTTTTCTCCAAGTTAATCTACCTACACCACAGATATACCCCTCCCACAAAGCACACTTCCACTGTCTCTCAGT
Organism: Neoceratodus forsteri; assembly: GCA_016271365.2. Lineage (NCBI taxonomy): Eukaryota > Metazoa > Chordata > Ceratodontiformes > Ceratodontidae > Neoceratodus > Neoceratodus forsteri. The sequence continues at coordinate 1,084,597,508 of CM057452.1, forward strand.
ACACAGGCTGAATCTTATACATTAACATTCAAAATCCACACACAGACAATAAAAGCTCGATGATATGAGCACAGGAGGGTTTCTTATAATCGATGAACTAAAGTTTCAGCAAAACAAATGACCCAAAAAGGCTTTTTTAACAGCTTTTAGAAGGTTTTAATCGCAGACAGCACTCAGAGCAGATTGTCTCCTACAGCTTCATACACACGCTACCCCAAACTGAGTCTGTGCAGAACAATCTAGAGCTCATGTGACCTGAAATCACATGAATCACTGCAAAATTCACCTTTGGAGCTTAAAAACAAGACAAAGTGAGGCGGAGTACATTGTTTTCAATGTACTTCGCCTTAATAATTGGTGGAGTAGTGGTTTGGCAAGGCGGAGTATCGTGAAGTCATTGTTTTAAATGGACTTCCCGTTACCCATTATAACGTGAAGTACTCTGCTTCACATTGCAGAGCACTCCGTGAATTCGCCTTCACTCCATGAATCACTTCACGGAGCGGATTGGGGCCATTTCGCCCACCACTACTCATGTGATGTATCAGGGACATCGTGAAAGCGATTACTGTGTATTGTTCCAGCCACTAGTAAGGAAAGAGGGGGGTTACAGTGTCCCGGAGGGCTGTGCCCAGGTTAGCTTGACCACTACCAACCCTGACCTGTGGGTGGAGGCACCCGTTTCAGAATTCAGGCCCCTTAACCTGCTACTAGCCAAGCAGGCAGGGGTAGTAGCCCTTGGGATAGCGCCACCTAGGGGTTATATATATATATATATAATTTTGGGGAACTGTTTCTGGGGTCAGTAACAGTCGTTCAGAGAGGGTTGTTTGCTAAGTGTTGCCACTTAGTGGCCCCCCACCCCCACCCGCTGTATTTAAAGTTCCAATCCACACAAAATATAATAGTGTGAGTGTAACTGACTGCCTGTGATGTAAATGAAATATAATGTCAATCTGATTTTCTTTTGGAAAGGAAAGTAGTCTGACACCTAGTCTCCCTCACTCCACTGCATCTGACTACAAGTGATGTCAGAGTCACACATCTGTCCATGAGTTTCTTCTCGAGTCTTTCAGTGTGTCAGGTGTGGCACAGTAAACTGTATGTGTGGTGGGCCTGTTGGGTATGGTTCAGTTGTGGGCTTATTTGCAAGCTGCATGTTACGCACACAGTTACGCACACAGTCACATACTATGTTAATACTGTATACATAAATAAAACTATTTGTCTGTGTTAATTATCATAGCAGTTCTTCTGATCTTCACATAAACCAGCATCAGTATCATTTATCATGTCTGGTGACAAGCAAACCCATTAAAGGACTTGGTCTAGCCCCAGCAAATCCACAGCCCCGCCTGTACCAAGCAGCAGTGATGCCAAATCAGAAGGCACTTTACGTTCATCTGCATGCATTTGGTGGCCCAAAATATTTTTCTCACCAGCAAGACACTAGGCTGACATAGTACCTTGAGTGGCGAAAGTAGCTCTAGTAGTAGTAACATAATTGATAGCACTGTCACCACCACCAGTAGCAGCAGCCCATTTTCTGCCCTGACCTTCTGTGGCAGTAGTAGGAGGGCATTACAGCTTAGTAGAGCTCCAAGTGAGGAAGCATCAGCCACAGCCACTGTCTTGAGTCACCCTGTAGCTTCTTCCACCCTTGTTGATGTTATACCCGTTGTGACCACTAGTGTACTCCTAGTTCCTACGACCACCTGTAGCACAAGCACATTAGCCAGTGCCATCAGTACCACTTTTGCTGTCCGCATCACTGTAACACCCACTACAGCCACCACCACCACTGCTTCAACAAGAGCCTCCAGTGACAATGTAAAACCTGTGGCTGCTAGTACTACAACTACTACCAGTGCAGTCACTGTAACTGCGTCTACTGCCATGACCCTGGATACTGCACCACCACATATTTCCACAATGCCTGTGACAACAAGTACCCCTACCCCTAGGATGCAATCCAAACACAGCACTTGTGCTGCTCAGGTGGTTGCTGATGTATTACATGAGCAGGATGCAGAGTCTGCAGTCCAGTCTTCTGGCTCAGGATATATTCTGGACCCTAATGGGCCACCATCATCATCAGCATCTGGCAATGACACTGACACCCACATGAGTGACTTTGGGGATCAGTCAGAATACACAACATATCTGACTAGTGAACTAAGAGCGGCAGAGTCTGCAGACAAATTGAGGAAAGGTGCTAGGAGTATTGGGCACAGGCATGGTCAGTGGAGCAAGCAAGGTGTTAAACCTCTATCTGTCAAAAAAATGAAGCAGTCCACATTAAGCTTCAGCAGGGTTGTGTCACTGCCATCCACACAAGATAGGGGAAGTTCTAATCAAGGAAATCAGACAGCTGTTGAGGAGCAAGATCAATATGCTGGTGCAGCACCCAGTTCATCTGGTGGTAAAAGTGGGAAAAAAAGGAGTAGCCATGCTCGCCCTATTGGTGCGATAAGTGCTGGTTCAAGTAAGGCTGTAAGAAGTGGTTTGGCTTCATTTTAGCATATCTGAAAATGATCCAACTAAGGCAGTGTGTGGGCTGTGTCACAACATAATTAGCAGGGGGAAAAAATGTATCTAAACTAACTGCCATGGCAATGATTAATCATTTGAAGCTGAAACATGCTCATGCACAGCAGGGATCCAGTATCTTGCCCTGCCTTACACCGCCGACACCCTCTTGTGGTTCTGGTGTGGATCCAGATGTTGATGATTCCCAGTCACAAAGCGGTGGTGATGGTCATCATGTCAGTGAGTCTGACACAGTTTCTTCTCGCCCAGCCACACCAGTGAAAGTTCATCATAAAACAGTCTCAGGACAAACCGCGGCTTTCTCTTTGCCTCCTGATGATTCGCCTGCTACGCAGTCCACAACCTCTCCCACTGAAAGGCATCAGACCGCATTACAGTCCCAGACTTCTTTGAACCCCATTATGTGGTCCTTTCATGCAAGGACTAAATATCACCCCTCACACCCATCTGCACAACAGATCACCCAGTTAATTGGGGAAAGGATTGCACTGGATCTGCAGCCATGTTCAATGGTTGAAAACATCGGTGTCAGGTGGCTGATGCAACATTTGCACCCATGGTATCAGAAACCATCATGCACAACATTCTCCTTTACTGTTGTGCTGAACATATAAGTGGATGTGTGCAAGGCAGTCTTTCAATGGCTATCACATGCAGTTGGTGATGTGTTCCATTTCACAACAGACACATGGGAGCAGTACAAACTCCAACCATGCATATATGTTGCTGACTGCACATTGGTGTGCAGCAGACCCAACTGGTATAGGCAGTGAAGGTGCAGGTCTACATGCTTCCTGTCATTCCTCTGCTTTAGACTCCACAATGTCTCATAGCAGGTCCACACTTCTCTCAATGTGTCCGTTATGCCTGTGGATCACTGGTCCACCAACATTTTGGCATTCTTGCAAGACATGCTGCAAGTGTGGACTGAAGACACATCGCTGCATGTTGATTTCATTGTGACTGACAATGCAGCAAATATGATAAAAGCCTTGTGTGATGGGCACTATGAAGGCATCCATTGTGATGCAAACAGTTTGAATCTGGTGGTGACAAAGTCCATCTGCAAGACACCAGTGGTGGCTCAAGCAGTTAAGACAGCAAGAAAAATCTGTGCCCATTTTCATCACTTGGTTAAGGCCACAAACCAACTGTGGCAGGTGGAAGAGTGCATTTAGATAGCACAGCACAGGTTTAAAGTGTATAGTGGAGTGTTGTTCTGTATAGAATTCCATCCCTTTCAAAATGCTGTTCTACCACAGTTCCAAGGTCATGGAATGCTGTTCTACCCTACTGTGGTAGAATAGCATTCCAGAACCTCTAGAGGCTGCATGAGTCAGTTTCATTTTGAAAGCAAAAGATCTCACAACACACATTTTTCACACAGTACTATACACTATAAAAAATACAGGATGAGCAACTCTATGCACAGCCAGTGTGTTTTGCCACCTCGGGGTTCTGATTCCCATGGTCCTCTTGAGTTTCACTCTCGAGGTCAGAGGGAATCATAACCCCTCTGTGGCAGAACACACTGGTTCTGCAGAGTTTCCCACCCAGTATTCTCTATATACAGTATGTCTCAACACAGTGGAATTCGACATTCTACATGTTGCAAAGGCTACTGGAGCAGAAGCAGGCTCTGCATGAAATGACTATGGAGACAGACATTGGGGAAATTCTCAGCCACCAGGGCTGGACTGTTATTGAAGGCACAGTAAATGTGCTTGGACCTTTTGAAAGAAGCACACGGAACATGAGTGCAGAATCTGCACTACTCAGTCAGGTCATCCCTGCAGTCCAGATACTGAAGAAGTCACTGCAGAGATTTTCCACCTATGCTGATCTTGCACCTGCAGTGATGTCTCTTGTACACAGTCTAACAACTGAATTAGGGAACAGGGTCACAGACATTTGTGGCAGTAAGCCATATGTTTTTGCAGCGATGTTGGACCCAAGGTTTAAGTGCGTGATACTGCACCTTGAAATGCCTGCCCACCGTGTCAATGAGTTTCATCAGCAGCTGTACTCAGAGCTCACCTTTACAATGTGTACCAAGGATGTGATGCATACCAAAGTATCCCCAGAAGAACAAGAACAGCAGGTGGAGGATGCCCCTAATGAAATGGAGGAAGAAGACTGCTGGGCACAACTCAGTTCATCCCTACAGATGGAGCAAAGAAGGCGAAACGAGCAGCACCCACTCTCGGCAAGCAATGTTCTCAATTGCTTCTTGACAGAAGCTCTTGAACTGATCTCACTTGACCCACTGGAGTACTGGAGCAAAAAGTTGAGATCATCTCCTCACTTAGCACAGCTGGCCATCAAATACCAGTGTGCCATCAGAAAGGTTGTTTAGCACAGCAGGGGATGTGGTGGAGCCTGACAGATCCTCGTTAGACCCTGAACATGTTGAGCAACTTCTGTTTATCAAGCTCAATTTACCACATCTCAATTACAAGTACAAGTGTTGAATAATTGAATTTTATAGCACTAATAACAATGCTCTTTTTCTGACACATGCCCACTGTAATTGTGTTGCTGGTCTGGCCCAACTTGTGGATTATGTGCACCAACACACCATCTGGTATTATGTTACTGACACTCAATATATTGCTCTTTTTTCACAAACCCCATGACCAGTGATGCTGTCTCTTTGTTAAAAATTATGCCGAGCACCCACCATCTCACATTTTACGGACACCATCTTTGGTTTACAAATTCATGTGATTATTAAAAAGCATAATGCCTGATGCATTTCAGATCTTAAAAGATCCTTTTTCATAGGCAATTACAGCAAGACTGAGCACTATTATATATACAAATGTATTGTGACATCACAGTGACATCATGGACTACAAACGTGCGAAGAACAACTGTATCAGGACCATCCGATTAGCCAAAAACATATACTATAAAGATGCCCTAACCAAGAACTGGAATGACAGGTGAAAATTCTGGGCTAACCTAAATGAGGTCACTGGTCGAGAACTCAAAACGGCCCCTACCATGCTCTGTATTGATGGCTCCCCCATCCTTGACCCTAAATCTATCACCAACACCTGTAACAATTCCTTCACTGACTTGCAGCATGCTCTCCCCGCCAACTTCTTCTCCCCCACCATCCGTACTGCACTCATGCAATCCCCATCATATCCCCTCTTTCGCTTCAAGACTATTACCTTCGGAGAAACCAGGAAATATCTGTGCAAAGTGCTTGGGAAGGGGAGATTCAGTGGGGATAGCCTCGACCTGAAACTAATCTCGCTCTCACTTGAAGAATTCCTGTCCCCTCTCGCCCATATCCTTAACGTCTCACTCCGTCTTGCAGTATTCCCCCAAAAATGGAAAGCTGCAGTAGTCACCCCTGTGTACAAGAGTGGGGATCGTGCACTCCCTGGGAACTATAGACCCATCTCTATACTACCACCACTCTCGAAGGCCCTTGAACGAATCATTGCCAACCAACTTGTCAATTATCCGGACAAGCTCATGCTCCTATGCGCAGAGCAACATGGCTTTAGGGGTGGGAATAGCACCACTACAGCCCTCCTGGAATACATAGGCTTCATCCACAAATCCCTCAATCTTGCCCAGCTCATCGGGGCTATCTATATTGACCTAACAAAGGCCTTTGACACGGTCAACCATACCCTCCTAGTTGACCAACTCACTGCCATAGGCCTTGCCCCTGAGGCAGCTGCATGGTTCTGCAGCTACCTACACTGCCGTTCACAGCAAGTCAGGATAGATACCTTTCTCTCTGACACCAAGCCTGTGTGCTCAGGCATTCCATAGGGGTCAATACTGGGCGCCTCCTCTTTAGCCTATTTCTGAATTGCCTCCCCCTAGCCAGTCAGTGCCGTATCCTCCTCTACGCAGATGATGCGATTATCTTTTCTAATGGCTCTGACCCCACTGCTCTTGAGCAACAGCTACAACGTGACTTCACCAGCGTTGAGTCATGGTTCAAAAATCATAAATTGATAATGAACTACAAAAAAACAAAAACCATGTTGTTCACCAGCCTTAAGAACAAGCACAAAAACTACCCGCTATCAATATGTGATAGGGGTGGTGTTCCTCTTGAACGTGTTCATCACTTCAGATATCTTGGAATCCCTCTTGACAGCTCGCTCTCCTACACCCTCCACATAGACATCACAGCTAAAGCAATCAACAAATTCTTAGGGCTACTTTATCACCATAGGCAGAGCCTGACCCCTGAAGCCCTCAGCATAGCGGTCCACAGTTCTGTGGGTTCCCTAGTGGACAATGGACTGCTGATATATGGCTCTGTCACAGATGCTGCCCTCCAATGTATAAAAACTGCCCTTAACAATGCCTGCAGGCTCACCTTAGGGGCACACTGACTAACCCACTCCTGCAATCTCTATGCAAAGGCTCACTGGCTAACGCTCTATGGTCACTTAAAATATCAGTCTTGCCTCCTGGCCAAAAAGATCTGCCTTGGTCAGCTCCTGACTGGGGTCCAGCAACTTCTAGTTTCCAGCACTAATCCCAGGCCCACCTGAAATTCAGAACTGCAGTCCTTCCTAACTCCAAAATGTTGGACATCTCAAGGACAAAGGTCCTTTGCCTATTGCGCACCGTTGTGGTTCAGCTCCCTCCATGAGAATATTATTAGCCTGACCATTCTGTGGACCTTCAAAAAGAACCTAAAGAACAATTTAATACAGGAATCTCAATGTGTCTGCCATTACTACCACCGAACAAAGGCATCTCCTACCATCTGCCCTTCTGCCAAACAGATCTATCTCTCTCTCTCTCTCGGACACCCTGCACTTGGGGCTCAACCCCCCAACCTGCCTCTCCAGCACTTCTATGCGCTAACCACCTTGTGTTGCTGACAACCAACAGTCTCCCTGTTGGGCACAGTTATTTAGTCTGTTCCTGTATGTATCTGACTGTGTTTACTTATTCCAGTTTGAGTTTTCGTTGTATGTTTTGCATTCCTTTGTTTAAAGACCAAATGTACCTAAATGTTCTCATTCTAATTCTATTGCCTTGTTTGTCTCAATCCTCTGTATAATCACCTATGTGTTCTAAATGTACTAATGTGGAACCTATGTAAAGAGTTCTGAGCTCAAATGGTTAATCCGAGATCTGAAATAAATAAATAAATTAATTAATTAATTAGTGCAAACTTCAAAGTCATAGGATGTAATACACCACATGTTGTGCCTATGTGAAACATCCATTACCCACCCTTAGGTTCTACATATTGTTAAACAGACAATTTCAAATGTAACACAACACTGTGTTACTAAAGTGCATAACCATTTAAAGTGCACATATTCAAAACATGTAATATAGCATATATACAACAGCATAGACAAAAAAATCTCCTGTTTCATAATGTAAAGAAAAGTAGTATAAGGGAAAGGAGGAGGAGAAGAAAAGAAGTAAGAACATAAAAGACCAAGAGAAAAAATTAAAAACTAGAGCAAAGGAGGGAGAGAGGTGATATGATCGAAACATTTAAACACCTTAAGGGCATTAACAAGGTGAAAGAGTCTAACATGTTTCAATATAAGAAAAATAGCAGAACAAGAGGACACAGCATGAGATTAGAGGGAGACCGATTAAGGGGTAATGTGAGGAAGTTCTTTTTCACAGAAAGAGCGGTGGATGCATGGAACGGCCTACCTCAGGAAGTGGTGGCTATGAATACAGTGCAGGGCTTCAAACAGGCATGGGATAGGCATAAGGGAGCAATACAGATGAGTATGAATAGATAGGCCACTGACAGCAAAGGACGATGGCACATTTATAAGGTAGAAAAAGAAATGGGCAGACTGGATGGGCCTTGCGGTCCTTATCTACTGTCAACTTCTATGTTTCTATGTGTCTAGCCCTTCTTTACCTCCTCTTGCCTCATTTGCTACCTCGCTATCCCCTTTTGCCTCCCACCACCTCATTTGAATTTTCTAAATATTGAATTTCCCATGGCTGCTCTGGTGGTGGGCTTCTCAAAAGCTTTTGACTCAGTTGAATGGCCTTATCTTCATGAAGTCCTCCATATTAACGGCTGTGGGCACTACTTCAGACAATGGATGGGCACTCTCTATAACTCTCCGGCAGCCATGATTCTTACAAACAAGGATATTTCTACCCCATTTCGGTTGAGCAGAGGCACCCGCCAAAGCTGTCCTCTATCCCCCTGCTGTTTCTGGTGGCCCTGGACCCTCTGGTTAGGGAATTGTTGGCCACTCCAGCGGTCACAGGTATATGGGTAAAAGATCAATCCTTCTTAGCAGCAGCCTATGCAGATGATCTTCTGTTGATGCTCTCTCATCCTCAGTCTTCCCTCCCGGCAGTGATTACTATCCTCAGGGAGTTTGGGGAGCTGTCTTGTCTGCAGACCAACCAGGGTAAGATGATACTGTCACCTTTAAACCCGGCTTGCACGAGGAATTGCCTACAGGGTCTGGTCCTGGCCTGGTCTGCCCAGGGGTTTTCCTACCTGGGGATAAAGATCCCCTTTGCATGGAAGGACTTAGAAAGCTCAAACTTCTCTCCTCTAATGGCTTGCCTTCTGGCGGAAATCGAGTGGTGGAGACATCTATCTCTCTCCATGCTGGGCAAGGTGGCCATCAGCGCATGTTTCTCCTGCCCAGGGTGGCCTATCTTTTTAACAGCCTTCCTATCCCTCTCTCACCCCAATTGTTCAAAAATGTGGACAAACTGAAGGCATCCTTGTTATGGGAGGGTAAGAAGTCCCATTGGAGCTGCAGCAAGTTCCAGACACACTGGTCTAGGGGAAGACTTGGCCTCCTATGGCTGCAGGGTTATCAACTGGCTCATATAGCCACACAGGCCACAAAATGGTTTGCTCCCTCTCCAGCCCCACCGTTGCTATGGGTGAACTTTGAAACCAGTGTACTAGCATGCCCACCCCTATGGGGGCTCTTGTCTGGGCCCTTCCCTCCCAAATCCAGGCTGACTCCCATAATGGCTGTAACTAGAAAGGCATGGTCTATACTTATGGCCCTCACCAATACACCCAAATTGGCGTGGTCCCCCCCAGCCAGGTATGCCCCCCTTTGGAATAACCCATGTATACAGATAGACAGAAGGCCAATACACTGGGAGGGATGGAAAGCTCGGGGGCATCAGTAGGGTTCAGGACTTGTACATACCCGACTCTTCTGATTTAATGTCAGGGTGGGCTCAGGGAGGGAGAGGGTGGTGGAACAGAGTTGTATCCCTCCAGCTATACCTCTCCACAATTCCTTCGCTCTTCTGGTGGATAGTGGTTCCTCTATTGAGGCACCTGCAGTGGAGACCAAGGAGGATGCTGGGAACCTTTACAAAGGAGACCCACAGGAGGGTGGCATGGGACCCCATAGGGGAAGGAAACAACTCCTGGTGAGGGACTCAATCATTAGAGGGGTAGAAATGGGGGAGGAAGGGGGAGAGGGAGGTAAGGTGCCTTCCTGGTGTCACAGCTTGGAGGGACAGGAAGCGAATCCTCAGGATCATGGGAGGAGCTGCACAAGGGAGGGAGCTGGATGTCATCGTCCACCTAGGGACAAATGACCTGGCCAGGAATGGGATCAGAGCAGTGCAAGAGGAGTTTGTAGAGTTGGGGAGGGGCCTTAGACAAGTAGCACATACGGTAACCTTCTCGGAGGTGCTGCCTGTCTATGGCAAGGGTGATGCTAGGGCACTTCTCACCAGGGAATTCAATGAGTGGTTGAAAAACTGGTGTGGAACTCAGGGTTTTGGCTTCATTGGGGACTGGGGAGCCACCTGGAGGGATGCAGACCTATACTGGTGCGATGGTCAGCATCTGTCCGGAGGGGAACCAGGATCCTAGGTGAGAGGTTTAAATGCTTCATTGGCAAGCATTTAAACTAGCCAAGGGGGGAGGCACTGAAAAGGAGCAGGGAAATCCCAGTCACCCACCACAAAACATGGTAATTAGTGAGGTAAACATCAAGGTAGAGAAGTTATTAGGAAGCAGGACAGAGGTAAATGTAAAAAAAGGCAAAGGCAGTAAGGACAGAAATGGGGCTAAAAGGGGTAAGGCTATCAAAAAAGTAGAGGGTGATGAGTATCAATGCTCATAGTCTGTGTAACAAGCTCCCTGAACTAGTGACCTTTATGGAAGAGGGTTGCGTGGATATTATGGCAGTCACAGAAATATGGTACACAGAGAACCATGACTGGGATGTCAACATACCAGGATACACAATCTACAGGAGGGACAGGGAGGGTAAAATAGTTGGAGGAGTAGCTCTCTATATAAAGGAAGGGATCAAAGCAACAGAACTAAAGAGTAAACAGGGAGCAGATGAGGCACTGTGGGTCACCCTGGAGACAGGAAATGGCTCCACAATCCGCATGGGGGATGTATACAGACCCCCATCTCAGGGGGAGAGAATGGACAAGAAAATGATAGGAGGCTTCCTTAGAATGGCAGAAAAAGGGGAGATATTGTTGATGGGGAACCTGAATATGCCAGATGTTAACTAGAGCACCTTTGCTGCAGGCACATTCAAGAGAAGGGTCATTCTTGATGCTCTACAGGGGGCATGCTTCAGACAGCTAGTATTGGAACCCACTCTGGAGGGAGCAATCTTAGACCTGGTACTCTCAAATGGGAATGGATAAAGAATCTTAGATTTAGAAGTGGGTAGCCATCTGGGAACAAGCGACCACCAAACAGTGTGGTTCACAATAAACACGGCCATACAATCAAGCCATACCAAAGCAAGAGTATTGGACTTTAGGAGGGCTGACTTTGGGAAAATGAGAGAGTGCCTCAGAAAAGCACTAGCAAACAGGCAAGAAGGAGGGGTGGAGGAACAATGGGGAGTAATCAGAACAGCCATCACAGAGCCAACAAGCCTTTGTGTAAAGCAAATCAGCAAAACACAACAAAGGAAAAAACGCTATGGTTCTTAAAAGAAGTGTCAGGGAAGGTTAAGGAGAAAAGGATAGCATTCAGGAAATATAAGGAAACACAGAAGGAGCAGGACAGAGATCAGTTAAAGCAGAAAGAGGCTGGGAAGGCAGTCAGAATAGCAAAGGCCCAAACCAAGGAAAGGATAGCCAATTCTGTTAAGAAGGTGGATAAGACCTTTTATAGGTACATTAGGGAGCGAAGAAAGGCCAAAGGAGGGATACTGAGGCTTAATAAAGGGGAGGAAATGTGGGTAGAGGGTGACAGTGAAAAAGCAGGGATACTGAACAAATATTTCTGCTCAGTATTCACAAAGGAAGAGGAGGGGGAGGTACCTAAACCAAACAAGAAAAACACTCTGAAGATGGGGGTCGATACCAGTCCATTTACAGAAGAAAGGGTTCTGAAAGAACTAATAAAATTGAAGGTGGACAAAGCAATGGGGCCTGATAGGGATTCACCCAGAATTCTAAAAGAGCTAAGGGTAGAACTAGTGACACCGCTGACTACTCTCTTTAACAAATCATGGGAGGATGGGGTGGTACCTGAGGACTGGAGGAGGGCAGATGTGATCCTCTTCAAAAAGTGGGAGCAGGACAGAGGCAGGAAACTACAGACCAGTTAGTTTGACCTCAGTGGTAGGGAAAATGATGGAATCACTTCTGAAGGAAAGAATTGTTGAGTACCTAGAGGTCAGTGGGGCACAGGACCCAAGGCAGCATGGATTCACGATGGGAAGGTCATGTCAGATGAATCTAATAGATTTCTTTGACTGGGTGACCAAAGTAGTAGACCAGGGAGGGGCTGTGGACATGGCCTACCTAGATTTTAGCAAGGCATTTGATACAGTCCCACAGAAAAGATTAATACACAAGTTAGCCAGCCTTGGAGTGGGTCCCAAGGTGGTAGCCTGGATAAAAAATTGGCTAGACAACAGGACGCAAAGGGTAGTAGTAAATGGAGTACACAGTGAAGAAAGGAGGGTTACTAGTGGGGTACCGCAGGGTTCAGTACTGGGACCGGTCCTTTTTAATGTCTTTATAAGTGACATTGCAGAGGAACTGGAAGGAAAAGTATGTCTCTTTGCAGACGACACAAAGATCTGCAACAGGGTTGATACGCAAGATGGAGTGGAAAGGATGAGAAGGGACTTGGCAAGGTTGGAGGAATGGTCAAATGTATGGCAGCTCAGATTCAATGCAAAGAAGTAATGCACATGGGAAACAAAAACCCAGGGGAAGAGTACACAATGGGGGGTGAGATACTGACAACAGAAAAAATGGAAAGGGACCTGGGGATAATTAAATCAGATGACCTAAAGGTGGGCAAACAATGAGAGAAGGCAGTAAGGAAGGCTGGGGAGATACTGGGATGCATAGGAAGAGGTATCACCAGTAGAAAACAGGAAGTTGTTATATCTCTGTACAGACAGTTGGTGAGACCCCATCTGGAGTACTGTGTGCAGTTCTGGAGACCCCATCTCCGCAAAGGCATAGACAGAGTGGAGGCTGTCCAGAAGAGAGCAACCAAAATGGTGCAGGGTCTGCACCAGAAGACATATGAAGAAAGACTAAAGGAACTTAATATCTATACCCTTGAGGAAAGAAGGAAGAAAGGGGACATGATAGAAACTTTCAAGTATCTCAAGGGAATCAATGAAGTCCAAGAGGGTAGCATCTTTCAGAAAAAGAGATGTGCAAGAACAAGGGGGCACAATTTGAAGATGGGGGAGACGGCTCAGAGGTAATGTGAGGAAGTATTTTTTCACAGAGAGGGTTGTGGATGCATGGAACAGCCTCCCTGAGGAGGTCGTGGAGTTAAGAACAGTGGGGGAATTCAAGAATGCATGGGACAGACATAAGGCAGTCCTAGTGGGGGGTAGGAGGAAGTAAGCTGTTGGTTAACTAGGATCTGCAGCTTATCTGTTAGGTAGGAAAATGGGCAGACTAGGTGGGCCAAGTGGTCCTTATCTGCCATTAAATTCTATGTTTTTATGTTTCTTTGCCCAGCTGCAAGCCAGATATGAGCTTTTGACTAAGGATTTTGGGAGGTTCCTGCAAATCCACAGTGCAATTCTGTCTTTCACTCCCACAGCTACCCTGGGCATTAAATGGCTCTGGTTGGCCAGGTTACATATAAACCCTGCACCCCAGGGATTAGCGGGTCTGTTTTATTGAGCCTGGTGGGACTCTAGGCTGGACTCCATGGAGCACTTCTAGTTGGCCTGGACATCGGATCTACAGATGCCTAGTTCCCAAGAGGTATGGTCCAAATGCCTTTGACAAGCCCACACCTCTTACAAGGATGCAAGGAGCCAGCTGATCCAGCTTAAAATCCTCCTTCTCTGGTACAGGACCCCAGTGGCCCTCCACGTAAGGGGCCTGCTGGCCCATGCCCAATGCTGGAGATGCCAGCAAAGCCCAGCCAACACGCTCCATATCCTATGGACGTGTCCCCATCTGGCCCCCTTCTGGGAAGCCATTAGAAAAGACTGTATAGTCATCCTGGGCTATGATATTGACATCACCAGACCTACATTCCTTCTGGGGGACATGTCTACCCTAGTGGTGGTCCTGGTGGAACATAGGGCTTGGCTGTTAAATGCACTGATGGAGGCTAAAATGTTACTCTTAATGAACGGGTGACAGCCCTTACCACTGTCCACTACTGCTTGGAGGGCAGCCTTGGCCAGACTTGCTGGTCTAGAGAGGCTCTCATACCTGAGAAAGGGGAAAGTGCCTATGTTTTTACATAAATGGGGCCCATACCTGTGTTCCTCTCTTTGTTGGGTGCCTCCCACCCCACCTGGCAATCCCCCTAGCCCCAGCTCAACCTAGACAGGGGCAGCAGGGTGAAGCATTATAACTGTTTTCTCCTCCTTTATCCATCTCCTCTAACCCTACTAGAGTATGATAGGTCTGTTCCCCCTTCCCCATCCCCTCTTGCTTCAGGCACCTTTCTACTATCAGGAGTCATACCCACCCTCCTTTCTCTTATTGGGAAATTGGCTTTCTTCATCACATATGCTATAAACCCTACAGGCAGATCAAGATGTAACAATTAACTTGGACATTTATCATTTATGGACTGGCAGTTTGAGACTGTTTCCTGTAATACAGAACCATAGCATGTTTATTCGAATGTTGTGTAGTTGATCAGCACATTGTATTATGGCAGGGGTTTTGAACCCGCACCCTTTTTCTTTTGCTGCTTATTTACATTATACTGATATGGTCCTGTATGTTGTCCGATATGTGTAAGAAAAAATTCAATAAAAACTTTTCTGTGATAAAAATATAAATATTGGGTTTCCTCCCTCCCTCCTTACCACTCTTCTTTCCCAACCCCGTCACTTCTTCTGCACTTTGCTCTACGGACTCTCATAATTTCTTCATCCTTTATTCTAAGTCTGCTGCTGAACAATACACTTACTCCTCTCATCTTCTTTTCATTTGGAGCTTCCTCTCCCTCACACTTCATCTGTCCCCTACATACATTTCTCTTAAACACCATCTTAAACTTCTTTTTACTCCCTCTTGCTCTTGCTATGGTATTGGCCAGTCTGCCCTTTGTCTTCTTATCCACCTAATTTACTCCATCTGCCTTCTCTATGTCCCAGTATGTGTGATTCCTATTTCCCATTCCTTTCTCCTGTTACTGTTGTTTCCAGTGTTAGTTATTGTGTGTTCAGTACGTCCTCTTTCTCTCTATCTAGTTTCTTCTTTGTTGTTATTTTGCTCAGTGGTGTATATTCCTGTTTGACACCTAATTTCCTGTTGCCTTAGCCTACTTATTGTCATAAACTTTGAAAATTCACATATACTTGTGTACTGCTTTGCTACATACTGTACCTTACATTGAATGTAACTGTTTTCACATTCCCCTTCCCCCTGGGTCATACCTGGAAAACAGCACTGGTTCAGTGTGCCCTTCTGGTTACCAATCTTCAATAAATAAATAGACAAATGAGGCCAGAAAGGAAAAGGGGATGTGACTGAAATATTTAAGGAAAGCAAAGTATTAACAAAAACGGACTCCACAGAGCTGTTCCTGACCTGCGGCAATATGAATACTATGGGGAATTGTAAGAAACTGGTGGGGATAGAGATCCCAAAGAGATGTGAGGAAGTAATGCTTCACAAATAGGGGAAGGGGTGAAACAAGTTTCATGAAGCATTGGTCAGTGCAAAAATGATGGAGAGCTTTGGGATCAGTACAGATGGATCAGGGCAGGCAGGGGAAAGGTCTGGTCATGATATCCTGGAGGGTATATACAGTCTCACAGAACAGGCTGGATAGACCTCAATACTTTATTCTGCTGGTGGTTTACTATGTTTGTATATTTCTGTTACACCTACTGAGCAATGACAAGGCCAGTGTGACCTTGAAAGCTTGTCTACTATACGTAAAGGATAAGAGGCATTGGCAAGTGACTAAACCTCCTGAAAAGTGTATTATTCTCTTATGACCACATGCCCTGGAATGTGTTATCCCAATTATTAAATGAGTTTATGTAGTATTTATTAAAAAATATATACAGCAGTTCACGTGAGGTACAATTGTTCAAAAATGATCAACAGTCATGTGATGTGTTTTGACCAATGAGGATATAAGAATTTTATCGCCCATTTTACAATCTTTGTACAAGACATCCATCCATCCAATGTAAGAGAGCAAACAACCGGCGACTTTAACTTGCCAAAGACAAACATGACTGCACACTTTTTAAGATAGTGTTTTCAAGGTTTGGGAGCTGGGAGATCACATTTTCAAACCTTACCAGAGTCAGAATACTATTCAGTAAGTGTCATTGAGCAAACCCCTAACCTCTCCATCTAACCAGCAGCAGGAATGGGTAGAAGCAGGACCCCACTGTTTCTTTTCCTGTGGAGGGGAGAGTAGAAGCTAACTTTTCTTTACTCACGCGCTACCTCCTTCATGTGCACAATATTTTGCTATCCCAATTTAATTTGTTCCTGACACATATCCCTTATTTATTTTATTTCATCTACTATTTTCTTTACCTTTTACATCATTGTGACATCTCAGAATCTCAAGCTGCTCCTGCTCTCAAGACTGCCAATCTAGCCCTTGTTTTGGTGTGTCCAAAACCTATCACACCTCACTGTCCCAGTCCCTGCGTGGTGGGGCCCAAGTCAACCTGTGATATAGTTGCTTGCAACAACTGACATGATCTGGTATTTCCTGACATTTCCCAATACATTGTACCTGCGGGGATTCTCTCTGGTAGCTGTACAGAGGCACTGCAGGCAGGTAAGACTTTTTTCTGCAGATATACTAACATACTAAAATGCCAGCAGAATAGGCCTAACGGTCTTTTGTGTCTGTTCATTTGGTCAGCCCTCACCCTGGGAGCTGACCTTGCTGCCCCCCTCTCCCTCTCTGGCTTCTCCCTTCCCAGTCCCAGATATTCTCGCTGTACTGGTTTTTGCTTCCAGAACCCTTCCCCTGTACCTGTCCCACCCCCTCTTGAACCCCACCACTGTCTCTGCCTCCACCTGCCCCCTGGGCAGTGCATTCCATGGTTCCACCACCCTTTCAGTGAAGTAGCACCTCCTCGTTTCTCCCCTGAATCTCCGCCCTCCAGCTTCCACCCATGCCCTCTAGTTACCCCCCTCCTTCCTTCAGAGCACCCTGACTGCTCCTCCCCTATTTACCCCCTTCATGTACCTGAAGACCTCTATCATGTCCCCCTGGTCTCTTCTGTCTTCCAATGCGTACTTATTTAGCTCTTCGAGCCTCTCCCCATAGGTCCTATCCCCCAAGCCCCAAATCATTTTGAATGCCCTCCTCTGGACCCTCTCCAGGAGTTCATTGTCCCTCTTTAAATGTGGCCTCCAAAACTGCTGCAGTACTGGAGGTGCGGCCTCACCAAGCTGTTATACAGTGGGAATATCACTTCCCTCCTTCTGGAGATGATCCCCCTAGTGATGCATCCAAGCATCCTGTTGAGCTTTGCCACTGCCCTCCTACAAGTCTCCGAGTTCTTCATCTTGACATCCACCACCACCACCCCCAGGTCCCTCTCAGCCATTGAGACTTGTAGCATTCCCTCCCCCAGGGTGTACACTTGGCCCGGGTTTCTGGCTCCCAGGTGCAGTACCTTGCATTTCCTTGCATTGAACCTAAGCTTCCATTTATAGACCACCTTTCCAGAGCCTCCAAGTCCCCTTGTAGGGCTACTCTCCCCTCCTCCCCATCCACCACCACACCCAGTTTGAGTCATCCGCAAAGAGACTCATCTCACTCCTGATACCCTTACTTATGTCAGAGATGTAAGCGTTGAACAGGAGGGGCCCAAGGACCGATCCCTGAGGGACTCCACTAATGACCCTCCTTGGGGATGAGACTATCCTGCCAACCATCCAGTCCTGGAGCCAATTGCCTATCCATCTGATCATCTGGTTCCCCACCCCCATTTCTCCCAGCTTATCCAGCAGGCCCCCATGAGGAACAGAGTCAAACGCCTTGCTGAAGTCAAGAAAGAGGACATCCACTGGTCTACCCAGGTCCAAGGCACTCGTCACCCAGTCATAGAACTCCATAAGGTTTGTCTGACATGATTTCCCTGGGACGAATCCATGCTGTCTATCATCCAGGCACCCCAACTTTTCCAGGTCCCCCCCAGTCTCTCCTTGACAATGCCCTTCATCACCTTGTCCACCACTGATGTCAGGCTGATGGGCCTGTACTTCTCTGCCACCTCTCTTGATCCTCCCTTGTGGATAGGAACTATATGCGCCACCTTCCAGTCCTGGGGCACCCACCCTGTCCACAGAGAGATACTGAAGAGCTCCACCAGTGGTTTTGCCAGGACATCCGCCAGTTCCTTCAGCATTCTGGGATGTAATTTATCTGGCCCTGGTGCTTTCTCCATCTTAAGGGACCTGAGGGCTTCCCTCACTCTCTCTCTGCCATGATTTCCACCTCCGCTACCTCATCTCCCTGCTTTGCCTTCCCTCCCACCTGCCAGTGATGCCCCTCCCAGACCCGCCGATCGGTAAGGGTCCCCCCCTCAGTTTCACCATGTCCTCCCATGTATGATGCAGCCCTCCCATTTTCCTTGGTGAAAACTGAAGCAAAGTACTATTTAGTACCTCAGCCTGCTCCCCCGGCTCTTGAGCCCATCCCTCCCCTGTTTTAATCCTGCTAATCTGCCCCTTCACCCTTCGTTTTTTCCCCAATGTATCTAAAGAAACCCTTGTTCCCTCTCCTAATTTCCCTGGCCAGGTTCTGCTCCTTCCTTGCCTTAGCTGCCCTCACCACCCTAGTGGCCCTTATGGCCATCAGCTTATACTCCCCTAGGTCCCTTTTACTCCTTGAACACTTGAATTGCCTATAGACTGCCTTCTTTAACCTCACCACCTCCTGAACCTCCCTGGTCCACCTGCAGGGTTTTCAGGCCCTACCACATTTTCGTCTTACTTTTGCGCAGGTGCTGGTAGCATCCTGCACCCCCCTTCTGATGATTTCCCACCTACTATCAGCGTCCATGTCTGGCCCAATCCTATCCAAGTGCTCCTTAAGGATCCTTCCCATTTCCTTGAAATCCGCCCCTCTGAAGTCAGTTACCTCCGTCTTTGTGCAGCCTTCTACCCCTCCTAGGTTCAGGCAGAACCAGACCGTGGCATGGTCGCTCCTGCCAATGGGTCCCATACCTCCAGGCCCCCAATCTGTTCACTGTCTGCCAGGACCACATCCAGCATCCTCTCCTCTCTGGTCAGTTCCCCCACCTGCTGAGTTGGGAACATGTCCTGAAAGACATCCAACAAGTTCTGTTCCCTGGCCACTGAGGATGTCATAGTCTCCCAGTCTGTTCCTGGCATGTTTAAGTCCCCATACACCACCACCCTTCCCCTTCCCAATCTGCAGTGTCTCCGAACATCTGCCACCAGACTGTCCTCCAGCTCATCCGCCAGTGCAGGGGATCTATACACCACTCTTATTTTTACTCTCTTGCCCCCCATTATTATCAAGGTGGCCCAAATTGCCTCCACAGTTCCCTCTGCCTCCTCCACTCCTCCTATGGCAATGCAGTTTTTGACTATTATTGCTACACCTCCTCCCCTTCCCTCCCCCCTGTCATTCCTGAACATGGTGTAACCCTCCAGGTTCAGGTCCCAGTCATGCCCTGCGGTGACCCAGATCTCAGTGACTGCTGCCACATCCACCTCTCCCTCAGTTAGCGTCACCTGGAGCTCAGGCATTTTATTGCCCAACCTCCTGGCATTTAGCAGGACTACCTTCCACCCTTTCCCTATACTTTCATTTCCCCTGCTCATGTTCTCATGGGGATTCTGTCTTCCCCTGGTCCACACCTTACCAGTCGGCCTTTTCCTGCATTCCTCCAGCTCCCCAGGGGGGTGGAGACAGAGTCCCTCCTTTATTGGACCCCCCTCAACAACCTTTTCTCCCATCCCTCCCCCTTCACAAGTTTAAACCCCACCTTTCACCAATAAACCCCTCTATTTTCAACTTAAGGATTTCCTTCCCCTCCGAATTGAGATGGAGTCTATCTCTAGCATACAGCCCCTTATCCTCCCAGGTCTCCCCCCAATCCCCCATTAACCAATACCCTCTGGCCCCACCCCACTCCCTGAGCCACTGGTTTATCACCCTAATCTTCCTCTTGTGTTCCTCATTAGCCCTTGGCACTGGCAGGATTTCCGAGAAGGAAATTGCACATCTTATATCATGACAGACCCTGGCAAGCTCCCTGAACCTTGCCTGTATCTCTAGCTCACTATTTCCCTCAATGTCATTGGTACCCAGGTGGACCAGTTTGTCCGGGGAACCTCCACAATCCTTTGCCAGCTGATATACCTCATGCTTGGCCCTGTTCACTGTTAGTCTAGGGAAGCATTTTGTTCTAACTGGGCAGGCTTCTCCCTCCCTACCCCATTTGATCCCCCAATCATGGAATCACCCAACAGGAGCACTCTGGATGCCCCTTTTCCTCCATTTCCCCCCCTTCCATGTCCCTCATCCTTTCTGCTGGCCCTTCCCCCCAGCCGACTCCCTGCTCCTCCCCCTATCTAGGTGCCACCTGCCATCCCCTCCTTATTTACCCTGACCACCCCTCCTCCCGATCCTATGCCTCTCATCCTCCTGAGTATCCTTCGGTACTTCGCTACCCCCATCATTGCTGCTTGCAACTGGTCCTTCCTCCCATCTGCTAAACTAGCCTGTCTCGTCCTCCCTTCCTTCTGTCTCTGCTCAGCCCCTCCTTGCTTGTTGTGCTCCCCTGGCCTAAATCCTTAGCTCCCTTTACTGTATCCTCCTTGTACTTCTGGTCCTTCTCCTTGCGCTTTCCTGCCTCTACCTCCTCCTGCTCTGATCTCCTGCTCCTCTTGTTTTCCTGCATTCCAAGTTCCCCCCTTTTCCTCCTGCTATCCAGCCCCTGCCTCCTGCCCCCTACTCCCTTTCCATCTCTAACTTCCCCTGTCATGGCTACATCACCCCCCTCATCCTCAAGCAGAAGAAGAGAATTGAAGCTGTTACTGAGCTTAAGGTCTGATCCACCTCCCCCCATTGCTTCCTTCTGTCCTGCCCCAGCCATCTGCCTACTTCCCTGAGAATGTCCTCCCTTTGTCCCCCTGTCTGTGAGGGTCCCCAGTTACCTGTCTGCTTCCTTGGTAGTATCCTCCTTTTGGGCCCCATCTGCCAGGGTTCCTATGTGACCCCAGAGTACTCTCCTGCACTCTTTTCCCTATGCCTCTGCCCCTAGTGCTTGGTGCTACCCTGTGGGAGAGCCCCTGCCCTATTCCCCAATCATACCTCCCCTCTTCCCCCAGCTGTCTCCTAATCCCTTCAACCTCCTCCCCAAGCTATGCCAGCTGGTAGCACACTGGGCAACCACTGAACTTCCAGGCCCAGTCCAGCATCATGACTGCCCCACACCCTGTGCACCCCACCACTCTCCCAAAGATGCCGTCCCTAATGACATGTGGTTC
This sequence comes from Neoceratodus forsteri, assembly GCA_016271365.2. Lineage (NCBI taxonomy): Eukaryota > Metazoa > Chordata > Ceratodontiformes > Ceratodontidae > Neoceratodus > Neoceratodus forsteri. The sequence continues at coordinate 1,084,618,961 of CM057452.1, forward strand.
CACCCCCCTTCAAGTAGGTTTCCTTGGGTAAGCCACCATATTCTCCACTAGTCCAAGATACACCCCTACCCACTAATCAGGTCACCCACTAATCCTAGATACAGTCCCCAGTAAATAGGTACCCCTGGTACTAGGTGTAGTACAACACAGTAAATTTATAAGGAAAGTGAACAACCCCCTAAGCTCCTCTCTCCCAGCCTTTAAACCCAACCCCAGTGGCTAGAACTACATGAGCTGCACCTGAAGTCTTTTTCCTCCAATTTCAGGGCAGGTGTTCCCCTATAAATGAGCCAAGCTCTGGGGTGGGGGAGGGCAGGAATAGGGCCTACACCCAACTCTCGAGAGAGTGTATCAGCCCTGTGTCTGCCCCTCCAAGCACTGCAACCAAATAAACCACCCCAATTAAATCCCACCAAATAGGTTTTAAATCACAAGAAATAGGCCTCTACAAACGCAGCCTGCTACACAGTGAAACATCAAACAAATGAGCCCACTTATAGCCTCCAAAAACAATTTTCAAACTTCCAACAGCTCCAAAAACAATACACTGCTAGCCCCTTAGAAGTAGTAATTAAGAAAGAAAAGAAATAACCCTCTACCAAGTAAAATCCACAAGAAACCATGTAAAACCAACAAGAAGCAGCTACTGTACTGGAACAGATCTGCCCCCTTCCAGTAACTTCTGATATCTCAGTAAGTTTGGGAAATGTCTGACCATGTCATTGCTGCAATAGTAACTTACCCACAGACAACAGTCTGTCATACAGAGACCAAAGGGGATGAGAGACAGATACAGGCCCTGTGCTGTTGGCTTCATTGGTCAACTATCATTGTGTTGCCAGTGGGTGGATTTTCCCCATTCAAAGGCATGTGATCTCACCCATCTCCCCATGACTTACTGCCTGACTCCTGCTACATGCCTGTCTGTGGAGGGATACAGATGTCACATGGTAACCCACATGGTCACCCACTGCATAAGGTATCATGAGACCATCATGTGCCAACCTGGTGCCACAGAGCCAGGTACTTATCCCCTAATTTTTATGTTGTCTTGCGCCAGCACAAGAAACATGTTGCGGTAACTTAGGAATAGCAAGTTTTGGAGGCGCGGTCCTGTTGTGGCATGTGACATCACTGCTTTTTGGGGCTGGATTCCATGGCATGAATTAGATTGCATGTTGTCTATGACAGCAGTGCAAAAATGTGCCACCATCTTGAAAGGTTTTAGCCACTGCAGTGAGGGTGCTCCACCTCATTGCAGGGCGTACCTTTCCCAGTCTAACATTTCAGTGTGACATGGCGGCGGCTGTGCCGTCCACTTCGCACAGTCCCCAGAAAAGCTGACAGGAAGCCCAATCCCCATCAGCAATCTCTCCCCCAAAACACTCTTTTATTAGCTGATGGGTGCCCAATCCCCTTCAGCTCCAGTCCCCCCCAAAAAAACATGCAGGTGACACCCCCCTCCCAGTTCATTTGCACACGGGGGAGCCTAATCCCCATGGGCATCATCCCGCCCCCAAACACTCTCTTTTTTTGCTGATGGTGACAATCCCTGTCAGCTCCAGTCCCCCAAAAAAAACAAGCAGGTGACACGCTGGGGCCCACCCCAGTGTGTCAAACGTACCTGTAAAAAAAAAAAACCTTCCCATGATGTTTTTTTTGTATGTTTTCCCTGTAAAGTAGAAAACGGTCCCTTGCAGTCTGCAGCCCCCTCCCCAACCTGCACCCACCCACTGCATGCCCCACCTCCCCACACACCTCCTCACCCCATGCTTACCTCCAGAGCCCAGCGCGATGATCTTTTGTGGACCGGGAACACGTCTACACTCTTCAAAGCTAACCACGAACTGAAGAAATGCCGGTAAGCTGTATAATGGCATAAATAGGGTTTTTTCAACATTGATGCATATCTTGTGCATTTTGGGGAATATTGCCACCAGTTTTCAACATGGGGTTATTGGGACCCCTCCTCATGAATTCAGTTACTGTCATGGCATTATTCCATCCCGAAAGGTGATTTTGCAGTCACTGCGCAGAATCACCCTTCGGGACCGATTAACAAAATAACAGTGCCACTGTTCACAAGGTGGGCTCTCAAAAAGCCTATGTTGCAAATTTGGTGAATAAAATCTAAACAAATTACTGTTTCATGAGCTTGTGTTGCGCAGTTTCTACGCATGCACGTAACTTTGCGAATCTGTAATATTTTCACTCCATATTTTCAACATTGGCATTTTTCCACACCTTCTTAGGAACAGTACAGCTGTCATTTTTCACATCCTGGCTGAAATGTGCTTTTGCACTTCTGGCACAGAATAGTGTGGTCGCTGTAGGAAATCAGTGCTCGGGACAGAGTAAGAAAATCACAGTGATACTGTTCATGAGCTGAGGTCGTAAAATGCATATGTTGAACATTTGGTGATGAAAGTCCATTAAATGACTGTGCTATGAGCGTGCGTTGCACAGTTTTCATGTACCCTCATCATTTTTCAATCAATCAGTCATTCAAATCTTTATTTATCCAGGCAAACTCCATTGAGCATAGCTCATTTACAAGATGGACCTGGTTAGCACAGGAACCCAGGATATACAATATATGAACAGTCACAACATAACACCTCAGTAATATTATACAATACAGAGATACAATAGTTAAACGTAGTCATAAGTGGAGAACAGTTTGGAAACAGTGGTTCAATTCCTTCATGGTGTATAATGAGTCTCGTAACAGTAGCTGGAAGTACTAACGAGGACAATTGTTAGGTAATGGTATATTACATACAATGCCATAAGTAACAATACAGACAGTGAGTTAAAAAAAGAAAAAAAACAAACAGTGTAACAGGGTAGAAGAGGGGTGTGTGGTAGGGGAGGCAAGATAGGGTACAGGCAGGATGGTAGGGGATAGACGAGGGACAGATGAAGCCTCAGAGAGGACACATCCTGGCTGAAATGTGTTTTCACACTTCCAGCGCAGAATAGTGTGGTCACTGTGGGAAATCAGTGTTTGGGACAGATTAAGAAAATCACAGTTACTCTGTTCATGAGCAGAGGTCCTAAAATGCCTATGTTGAAAATTAGGCGACAAACATCCATAAAATGACTGTTATACAAGCGTGCATTGTGCAGTTTTCACGCACGTTCATAACTTCAATCATTTTTAATATTTTTACTCCACATTTTCACCATTGCCATTTTTTCACACCTCCTTATGAACAGTACAGCTTTCATTTTCCACATCCTACTGAACTGTGTTTTCACATATCTGGCGTGTAGTGACGCATTCACTGTAGGAAAACAATGTTCAGAACAGAGAAAGAAAATCACAGTAACAATGTTCATTAGCAGAGGTGAAAAAATCCCATAAAATGACTATGTTACAAGCGTGCATTGTGCAGTGTCCATGCACAGTCGTATGTTCGAGAATTTGCAATATTTTCACTCCAGATTTTCATCATTGTCATTTTTGCACACCTTCTTATGAACAGCTCGGCTGTCATTTGTCTCATACTGCCTGAAATGTAGTTTCACACATCTGGCGCACAATCATGCGGCCGTGTGGAAAATCAACATTAGGGCACATTACGATAATCATAGTGTCACTGTTCATGACCAGAGATCCCAAAATGGCTATGTTAAAAATTTGATGAAATAATTCCACTAAATGACTGTGTTACGAGCCTGCGATGTGCAGTTTTCACACACGCTTGTAACTTCAAGAATGTTTAATATTTTCACTCCAGATTTCCAACATTGCCATCTCTTCACACCTCCTTATCAATGGCGCAGCTGACATTTTCATGTGGTGCAGAATGGCACGGTCACTGTGGGAAATCAACGTTCAAGACAGATTAACAAAATCACCAGGGCACTGTTCATTAACAGAGGTCTCAAATGCTTTCATGAGGTGGGGTCACAAAAAGGCCATGTTTTAAAATTTGGAGCGCAAATACCAACACACACCCAGGGCGTTAGGGTTTCTAACCATTACATATCACCCTGTACAGACTAACAGCACCAGGGGTGTGTCTTTGGATTTTCTGCTGTACTGCTCATGCCACTGCTCCTCCACCTCCACCCAGCAGCCACTGACAGGCATCAAGGTGCGCCTTGGACTCTTCAGCCCCAAAGTTCAACCCATTCTCCTATGCTGCACCCATCTCAACGTACTTCCTTATGAAATAGGGTGCGCATAAGGCTAGATGACCCCAAGGCACAGCGCAACACTTGTTAGACTCTGCAGGGTAGGGTGAGGTGAAATAGCATGAGCGTTATGGCCAGCGACCCAAACGCACACCGCAATGCCTGACACTCTCAGCAGGGTGGGGCGGGGTTGATGTTGGTTCTATGCTTCACTGCTACTTCTATTATGCATCTCTCTAATTCCTGCACTACCAATGCCAAAACCAGCAAGACAACATTCGGCATTGACAAATGCTTGTTATTATTTGTTTTAGCTACTGCTTCTCTGGCCTTATCCCCTAATTTTCATTCTCTGTTTTTTGACACTGCTTGTCTGGCCTGCCTTCTTCTGCTTCTTCCTCCACAGCCACATCACCTGCCTTCCCTGAGATCTTACCCTGTCTCCTGGGCCCTAAAGTGCTGGGGTTCTCTCCCCAGCTTATCTGTGCTTTCTTCCACAGTAGGTACCATGGTAGACAATGAGTAGCCAAGGGAGAAACTCAGCATCATTGTACATGGTCAAAACTTTTTTTCATTTTTTCTCACCAATATATAGAGAATAATAAATGGGGTGGTGTGTGTAATGAGATTTTACACATACCTGAGTTGTGGGATGCTACATAAACCCCGAGGGCGAAGCCCGAGGGGGTTATAAAATGCATCCCACAATGAGAGTGTGTGTAAAATCGAGTTTTACACATACCACCACATATTTTATTTTTTATATTTGCTGGCATGTGCTTTTTCACCTCAGCAATCTTAGAAAATAAACTGAACAGTTATCAGGCAACCGCGGACCAGTCTGAAGTCTTAGTGGTCTGGGGTCTGCCAAGTTATAATTCTCCACTTATGTGAGCTAAGAAGAAGTGGAGAAAGTAAAAGTAGCTGTGTCTGTATTTCTTCTGTTTGTTTCTGGTATTCTTAAACTTACTGGCAAACAGCGGTTGCGGAGCTGCAGTATTATTCGGTATGAAGAGGAGACCCGCTGGCTCTTGTGCGTTTGAAGATGGAAACTGGATGGTGTGTTTATTTTCTGTTGGTTTTCCTTCACCAGAATATGTCTTTATTTTTTTCAAATAAAAAAAACAAACGCTGACAGCGAGGGGCGTTGCTCCTAGGAATGATGAACGTTGCATACTAAAGGAACACTGTGACTGGCGCATGCATGATCAGAGGGAAACCTGGCATGTGTTTGCCGTTACAACCAGCTAGTTATAACAGCAAATTATAACCAGGTTTCTCTGTGGGAAAAAGCACTAGTCAGTAATTATATTACTTTAAAAAAATAGATTAGGAATTATCGAGTACTCCCATACAGCTGCAACAGGCAGCAGAAGTAGAGTTCAGGGCTCTCTCTCTTTCTTCAGGATCCCCACTCACTTTCATGACAAGCAGCATGGATAGAGTCGGGGCACAGTGTTTGCTCCTAAGGAGACTCCTGTAGAGCCTTGACAGGCAGCAGGCATATAATTCAGGCTCTTGCTCCTTAGATGACCCCCTTAGCCATGCCAGGTGGTCTATCTAAGTGTCAGAAGCTTTGGGAACAAAATGAATGAGCATCAGACAGTGGTGGCAGGGACTAAGCTGAACATGTTAGCCATAATGGAAACACAGGCAACAAGGAAAAATGATTGGGACCTTGCAAAACCAAGCTACTTAGTTTACCACACAGTTCAAAAGGTTTGCACTCACTAACAAATGAACAAAGGCACAAAGCAGTGATTGCAAGTAAAAAGGAGTATATTTATTGTGCCAAAGAACAAATATCCAAATGCTGCTATTGCTGACAGAAACTTCTGCGCATCGACCGTTAGGTCTTCCTTAGAAGGCTGGTGGCGTTGGTGGGTTACCTAAATATTTTGGATGTGGAGTGGGAAACCCCAGCAACTAGCAGTGCACAAGATCAGGCAGTTGTGGGTGTTCTGCAAGACTGCTTTGTCATGGAATTGGTCAGGATGACTGATTAGAGGTGAACAAACTTGATCCGGTCTGGCAAATGCTAAAATACTCAGAAAATTGGAGATGAAGGAACTGCTGAGGTCCTGTTACCACAATACAGTGTACTTAAAAAAAACACAGGAACACATCATTCCCATTCAAAGGCTATGGTCCCAGACATGATAAGGGTGGACTTCAGCAAGACATGGGAAATGCTGAAAGATAAACTGGTAGGTGTAGATGGAGCAGAAGACAAATGGGATGTCATAAAGATGGCTGTAGCGGAGGTGATGGCATTATGCATGAAAGACGTAGGGAAAACCAAAAAGCACACAAAGCTAATCTGGTTTTCCTGAAGGGTGAAAAAAGCAGTAAGGGAAAAAAAAGACAAAATTATGAAAATACAAGGGGGAACACAGCATGGCCAACTGGGAGGATTATCTAAGAATGCTGAAAGAGACCAGAATAATGCTAAGAAAACACAAAACAGAGATGGAGCTAAGAATAGCAGAAGGGGCAGTGGGAGGAGAAAGCCTTCTTTAGGTTATTTAAGGCAAAAAGGAAAACAAAGTTGGATAAAGAAGAAAGTGACATGGGTGGAAGTGAATGGTTAAAAGGCTGATATACAATACTGTGTTAATTGTTTGTTCAGTATTCCTTATGGGTGGGAGGGGGGTGGTGGCAACTACCAGAGTTTGGTGTGGAGGCCAAAGAAAAGGAAGCAGCATACTGGAGTTAGAAACAGTCTTGAAAGAAAAGGTACTCAGTGGCCTAAAATTCCTGGGAGTGATCAAGGCACACAGTCTTAACAGATTTCACCCTAGAGTACTGAAAGATATGATGCAGACTCTCGCAGCACTGTTGAAAAATCTGTTTAACTGTTCCACGGATGAGGGGGTTCCTAGCCCACTGGAGAGTAGCTAATGGGGGTGCAGCTTCACAAAAGGGGGACAAACAGGGCCAAAGGAACAGAAGGGCAAACAAGGCAATGTCACAAAGCCCTGAGCTCTGGGAAAGGGCTCCCTCATCCTCCCTTAACAAACTTCCTTTTTTATATATTTATTTTTTCCACTGTGCCCAGGCCAGTGGCTTGGCTTCTTAGCAGGACTGGCCTACCGTTCACATGCAGGAGCCACTGATAACTTAAAAGAAAAATGTTCTTCTTTTCTTAGCTCTCATCTGTGATCATCTGTTACTAGGAGATAGTGGAGATCCGATTATGACTGTGCAGGCATGGTGCAGCCTGCCATTATTGCTGGCAAAAATGTGGAGGAGAGGTGAGAGTTAAGGTCATGCCCTTGAAGGAGTTTTGCAGGGTCACAGCAGTGCCCACAGAAAGGGAGTCGAATCGCTGAGTCAGACCGACTGTCAAGGACATCAGTGGACACTTACTACTGACAGAGGATCCCACTGGAGATGAGTCCCTGCCTGCCTGAGACAGTCTCACAGTCAAGACCAGCTAGAGAGGCCAGCAGTGTCAGTGTCTGTTTGAGGAGGAGGGAGAAGTTTGAGGAGCAAGCAGTATATCAGCTGTCAGCTGAGATGCAGAGAGGGAAAGGGAGAGGCCAGACAAGATTTGAAACTCAAGTCGCGGCTACCTAACTGGCCAGTATGTCATTCATGGTTGATGGCCATGTGGCAATGTCACAGTGCAGTGATGCAGCAGAGGCAGAGTAGCACGGAGTGCTGGGACTGAGAGCAGGATGCAAGAGGATAAAGCAGAGCCAGTATGTACAGGTGCCTGTGCAAAACTCAAACAAGTCTGTGATCTATCAGGCCAGCCTGCCATAGCCCAAAATGGGTGTGTGACTGATAAGCATAAATAAATATTATGAACTGGTTGCCAAAAATACTGGAACCTGATTGACTGAGCCCTCGCCTTACCCATGATTAAATTCCACAACATAATCACGGGTAAGAAAAGGTGGCAGCCAACAGGTCTTTGCTACTGTCCCTGATCCATCTGCCTGCAGATTTCAGCAGCCAGACAGCAAGGCTGCAGTTACGAGTCTGTAACAGAGAGGTTTAAAATTGAGTAGGTATCTGTTATGTCATCCCCCTCACCCAGTGGCTATTTAAAAACAGAAAAATGAAAGCAAAGGACTCTCCAACTCTCTCCCAAACCGTAATGCTCAGAAAATAAATGTTCCCACCACAACATGCTCCTTCATGCCAAATGGCAGTTATGAAAAAGCTTCAACCCAGCAGTGAACTCAAGGCAGTTTCAGCAACAGCAGGCTGTGGTAGCTGTGGGCAAGTCAGTACCTGAAGCCTGACGAAATGCCCATTTTTTTTAAACAGTTATCTGACTCAAATTTAACAGCACAGAACTAGAGTTTGTATCTAGTGGATCGCAGCTTGAACAGACTTGGTACGAAGTGAGAGGAGGCTCGAGTGGGGCGCTCCGATGTTTCAGCTCCAACTGCCTGCATATTTCCCATATTACAGACCAGCAGCCCTCATTAGACTTATCAAATTCCTCCTTTTCCTCCCACTTCTTGGATTATTTTTTAAACACATATTGTACTACATAGCTCTGAAATCCAAAATCAGTTCATATCCAGGAGGAGTGCTGAGAGAGTGACACAGAGTTGACAGCTGCACCTCCTCCACAAACTTCACTTGCAACAGCACCATCTGCTGCCCAGAGCCCTCCAGGGATTTTTTCTTAAAAGATACTCTTCCAATGCCCCAAAAATATCCATTTTCAAGAGGGTTAATTTATTTTTTATTATTCACTGAAAATTGTTTAAGCCAGTTCATAATTGCAATAATGCAATAGTGTCTCACGACACACCTGAGGCGTGAACATATCCCATGAGATACCACACCCTTTCATGCATTATTGCTTAATCGTATTCCTCCCAGTGTGTTTACTGATGATATAAAATGGGTAATGAAATTCCTACATCCTAACTGGCTGAGATTTGGTTCTAGCCATGGCATTCACAGAGCACTACCAATGGCAAAAAACAAGTCCCAGTCAACCTGGCCTTGAAGTGTTCAATATCATGGTGCCAGCTGGATAGATTCTTCTGATAGAATCTTTTATACCTTCAATTTTAAATCAGTAGCCATTTTTTCATTCTGTGTGTCTTCTCCCACAGTTGCTTTATCACCCATAACCACACAGTCCATTCCCCAATATACAAACCATTTCCAATTCATCTCCAAGTAAATTTACAAAGGAGCTCCCACTTTTTATTTTTTTTTTATTTGGAACTTGCCTTGCTCATTATCTCAGTCACCCATTCCCCTTGCCTCACAATGCTACCCACTTGCTCACTTAGTGGTCTTCTACCTGTTTGCAGGATCCCCCCCCCAAAAAAAATCAAAGAGCAGAGACCTCCCTATGCCACAGCCTCCAACACAGAGCTTTTCTTTCTATGTGAGCTCACTGCTCACCTCCGCATAACATAACAGGCCAGAGCCTGTACTGCGACCAGTTTGGAGGTGAAGCTTGGCCGACAGCACCTCTCAATCTGCAGTATCAGCACAAGTAAATAGCGCTGTTCCCTTACCACGCAGCCCACTCATGCTTAAACAGTATTGCTCACTGCACAACTACATCCACGGCTCTCTACCACTTGCCACGATCATTTTCATATACATTTTTTACCACAACTACCACCTGTGTGAAAATTATAACTTTTACCTCCCAGCACAGTATAACTTCAACTGATTTAAATGTTATAATATTGTAGATCTCCCAACACAGCACAACTTTTCTTGCTCCTTAGCTCAATAGTCAAATCAAACTAATAGCATCCCTTTGTGGCAGAGGAACCATTTTACATCAATTGAATACAGTTAGTGGTTTTTAAGTTAGAAAGTTTTGCAAAAGCCATTATATGCCAAACCAGTGGTGAATAAATTGAGTAAATAAATCATGTTATTTTGAGATAAATATTTATTTTCACTTAGAGCTTATGGCTGGTAAGACCTTTATAACTAATTTGTGGCCTTGCCACTCATGAGTTATGGGTGTTACTACTCACTAGTGGACATAAATGTGTTACTCCACTGCAACCCATCATGTATTTCTTATCTGTGCAAGCAATAAGGCACTTCAGAGACATTGGTTGTGCTAGGTTTACTCCACGGCCAGGGACTGAAGGCACTCAGCTTCACTTTGTGCCATACTGTGCCCCTGACTGTGGGGTAAACCTAGTACAACCAATGCCCTGTTGTGCCTTACTGATTAATTATCTGAGCACTAGCTAGCACCTAAAGATAAAATACATAACCAAGAAGGGTTTACAATTACAAATGTACAGCATGTCATGTCACTCGTGAGGAAAAATGTAAGAGATGTATGTACTGATAATGAATGTAAAGAGGGTGTAACAGACTCCTCTGTACTTTAGTAGGATACTGCCAATGCAGCTATTAAGGGTGTATACAACCAGGATTCAGCCGCACAACCTACTATAGATTAGGGGTGGGGCTGAAAGCACAGCATTGCTGGTGGTACTGTCTGTAATGGGACCAGGAACAAGCTTGACTAGGAAAGGGAGATGGGTGGTGCAGTAGCAAGGGCCGGGGATCCTGCAGGCTAAGGAGACAAAAGTCCAACTTCCAGCACCTCCACCGTTTTGTTTGTTGTTGGGGGCAGGGTTGCACTTTTCATGTTCTGTGGTTTGGGCTATTGAAATCATTAAAGTCAGACTTTATTTTTAAAAAGCACTTTTCAAATACCAAAGTGCAAGTGCAAAAAAACAACAGAAAATACACCATTAAAAACAAATAAATTGATTAAAACAGTCAGTATGAATAAGTATAAATTAGACGGCATCCGCGAAAGCGAAAGCGAACAAGTAGGTTTTTAACGGGGATTTAAAAGTTCCAGTAGACAGGCACTCTCTAATTCAATGAAGTAGAGAATTTCACAGGGCCAAGTCCATGAAAGAAAAAGCTCTGGCACCCGAAGCCTTTAAATGGACCCTGGAAATCTCTAGCAATCCCTCATTGGAGGAATGGAGTTGGCAGAGGGGGCAGTAGGGACAAAGGAGATCTTGCAAATAACGCAGTCCCAGTGAAGGTTAGGTGATACAATAAAACACATGTGCTATGTATCTAGGTATGTCCAGGGCTGCAACAAAGCAGAGTCAGTGATTCATCATAGACTGTCGAAGAAGCTTTCAGTATGGGAAGCCAGTCAGTTTGACTGCCAGAGCCGTTGTTGTATTATCTGTTGCACACAAAGTTTTACAAACAGTGACACTACGTGTAACAGATTTTGAAAATACCTCATAAAGATAAAAATTAAAGATACACCAACTGTTTTTTGTGTGATTGCTCCTATGTTTCACTTCTTTAACCCACTTTCTATAAAAGGAAGGAAGGAATCTTGTGCTTTAAATTTTAGGGGGGGGGGGCCTTCAGCATGAAAATACCCAGGGGCCTTTTCAGTCTTAACCATATCTTGCCCTGGTGACTGGGATGGTCTGGAAAATTATATACAGGTCAGTCAACCTTGATTGAAGGTGAGCTGCTGAAAACATTTAGTAATGAACAAACTGTAGAATTTCTGGAAGGAAAGGAGTTGTGGGCCAGAAGTCAGCATGGGTTTGTAGCAGGAAGATCCTGCCCAACTCATCAGACACACTTCTTTGTATTGGCCACAAAAGCAGGGGGCAGAGGCCAAATTTTGGATGTTTTGTACCTCAATGTTAGCAAAGCCTTGGATTCCATTCCACACAGAAGGCTAATAAAAAGGCCGGGTGACCAGGGATAGGGGGCAAACTGAGCAGGTGGATAGGGAATTGGCTGGGTCAAAACCCACAATGTGGTAGTCCATGTGGTGTACTCAGAGCCTAGGGGAGTTGTCAATGAGGTACTACATGAATCTGTTCTGAGAACAGTGTTCTTCAACATCTTCATTTGTAACATAAGATAGGAAATACAGACTGTGTCCCTTTGCTGATGATGACAGTAGGATCTATAGCAGAGTACACAAAAAGAAGGAGGTTACAGAAATGAAAAGGACCTGGAATAATTGGAAATGTGTTCCAGATTATGGCAAAAAGACTGAAGTAATGCACGTTGCTAAAAAGAACTCTAATAAGGTCCAGTGGATTGGAGGAATAAGGGAGGTGCGGACAACTGAGGATAGAGACATGGGGGTCATAGTGACAGCCTTAAGTCCACTGAAAAGTGTAACAAAGCATATGGGAAGGGCTGAGACATACAGGCACCTGTGAGGATCTACAACATGGATTGAAATCTCTTATTTACAAAGAACAAGGGCACAGTGACTAGTAGACATGGGTGGAGACTGGCTGGGGTTGATTCAGAAGGAATGTGAGGATGTTCTTCTTAACTGAGCAGGTGGTGGATGAATAGAATAGCCTGCTCTGAATGGTGGTTGAAGCCAAGACTGCCTGAATTTAAACTTAAATGGGGCATATATAAGGGATTAGTGGGACCCCCCAGGCAGATGGAGAGAAAGGATACAGCAGGAGTAGGGTCATGCTGACCAATGAGAGCTATTGGTTGGATAAATCCAGTCTGGTGTTAGGCCAAACATGGTGGTAGGCAGGGAAATGGGCAGAATAGATGAATCTCTGAGTTTTTTCTGCTGACACAAATCTATGTTCCTATGTTTCTGGGGTTCAGTCCTTCCAGATACAGAAATGAATCAACCTCTCTTTCAGTTTTATAAATCAGAGTAAAGTCCATATGAAACAAAGTAATCAATTACAATAGGCATCTTATTGTAAGATGAACAGCAAATGTATTTATTTGTCTTGACTGGTATGGTCTAATTCTTTTTTTATCTCATTTTAGCCTCCTGCATCACAATGGCAGTTTTGGGAAAAGGAAAACTTGACTTATCCAAATCCACTGTCTCGTACTTGTTGGCACTGGCTGGGATAGATTTAATTATCATATTTTACATTTTGGCTGTGGGCTACATACCAATCTTCTATGCCCACACCAGATGGTGGAAGATTTACCCCTGGTGCTCAGTAACCAAGTTTGGAGTCCGCTGGACCCTACTATGTGATACCTGGCTTAATGTTCTGTTCAACTTTGACCGCCTTGTGAACATGACATGTTTAAAACTAAAAATAAAATACTGCACTCTCAAAGTTGCCATGTTGGTTACTGCCACAACAATTTGTTTGCTCTGTTGTATTAGCTTGCCCACCTTTGGGTTTTATATTCCTGGTCCTTCCTCAGGGGCTTTGTTCCGTAATACATCTATCCAAGTGTGTGCAACACCCCAAGATGCCTACCGTGCGAGCTTACTCAGAACTTACATGTGGGTCCTGACATGTTTTCGCTTCCTACCAATCATTTTAGTAATCCTTTGCAACAGCTTTATCATCAGGCACATTTTGGAGGCTAACAAACGTCGTCAGGGATTGAAAATTTCCTTCCAGGTGAGTCACCAGGACCAGCAGGACCCAGAGAGAACCAGGAGGAATAAATCCATACTTCTGCTGTTTGTAATCTCTGTCAGTTACCTCATTCACCACACCCCCAAAGTCATAGTGGATATTATTGAAAGAAGTGAGCAAACAGATGTGAAGTCAACAGACTCGTTTCCCCGCTTAACCACTGCATCGGGTGCTGCTATCCTCTTCTTAATCTTAAGCACATTCACCAACACTTGCCTTTATGTCTTTACCATAACCAAATTCAGGGAGGAGCTGGTAAATGGCTTTAAATACTTAGCCTCCCCAGCTTTCAGATTCAGAGGCACAATGAGGTCCTAACCATTGGTATCTTCACGAAATAAGATTCACACTAGCTGAGCACTGTCAGATTCAATGACCCTGCTTTGAGGAGCTGTCATGCCCCTCAACAAACCTTAAATAAAAGATGCACTCTGCTGATTTTCTCCCTTATCCAGAAGTCAGCATATATATATCTTATTTAATATCATATGCAACATATCGTCTTTGATATATCAATTTTTGTTGGTGTACCAGGTTGCTTCTGTAAATGGGACTGTTTCTAGTAGGACCTACCCATTTAACAAAGAAAATAAATACGTAACTACATAAGTAAGTAAATAAATAAATAATAAACTACCAGACATTAAAACATAACACATCAAATGTCACAGTTGGAAATAAAGTAATTCTTCAAGAAAAAAAAATACACATTTTGTCCACAAAACACTCTATGAAGGAGTTGCCTCAACAATGCCACAATCACTCTGTCCTGGTTCTGATGGCTTGCTCATTAGTTTAAAAGTTCTGCCTTGCTTTGCATCAGAAGGTATATTATTTGGGGATTCCTACACTACTACTAAAAAAGTTGGTACTGTCAACAACATGCCTTAAGGGAGGCTGGCACGGGCTTAAAGACTGGGCTATGGAGCATAAAGATGGTTGGAGTCATATATTGTTTTATTCTTTGTGTCTTCTCTTGTATTCTGAGGATGGCTTTACGGAAGAAAGATTTTCTTGCAACAAACTCTATAAAATCAGTGGATCCTGGTGATAAGAACTAGTGTTAACACAGTCAGACAAACATAAGAGAGACAGATATAAGATTCCTATTGACAATCCTGGAGCATGCAAAGCAAAGAGGAAAGTTGATGGGAAGGACTCAAACAAGAGAATCATGGCTCTGAAAATGGGAACTCAAGCAGATGAGAAGGGTGGATTCAAACAAAACAGTTGTGGAGTATGCAAATCAGGGCCTCAACAGGATAAAATAAAGGACTACTTCTCAAAACAATGACTGGCAGTCTCTCAGTACTGATCTATACATAATTAATCATTACTCTGCAATGAATATCATATTTGAAAACAAATCCTGTATTATAAACATAGAACAATTTTGTCTGTAACTTTAGTTTTGTCACTAGAACATGCAAGAGCAAAAATAGGGAAAAAATACTGCACACTCATAAACTCAAAATAGAATTGCTCTCAGATCAGATCTTCATTCTGTAAATCTCTAAGAATGTGTCCTCTACCTCTGCAGTACAGAGTCCAGTTAGATTTTCTGAAATGCAATAAATAAAATAAGATTTGAACTGAAGACCTTTCTCAGCATTTTATGCAATAAACTTGATGCTTTCAAGCATTGCACACTTGGAAGGGCTTTCCTTCGCCAGAGTCAACACGCTTACTGTTTCCTCTTGTTGTTTCAAGATGCTGGGGGACAGGGCATTTGCTGTGACTGCACCTGTAATTTGGAACTTGCTTCCTGGCTGCTTGCATACAGGGACCTTTTTAAGTCTTAAATTAAAACTTGCTTGTTCTCTCTAAGTTTTGAGTCAGGTACTGCTTTATAAATCATTAGTTATATTTCAATTATATTTATTATTTCAAATCTGATTGTATAATGAACATATCTGTAACATAATGTAAGGTGCCCAGAGCCCCTGGAATTGTGCACTGTATAAATAAAATTGCCTTGCCTTGCTATAATTGAGTGTAAGGGTGCCAAGGACACTCCAGTTGACTAGCTACATGGGCCTCTGTTTTTGTTAGAATCAGTATGGAAACCACTATTTATTTCACCAACTTGAAAGTCAATACTTCTCCAAAGTTTAACAAAAGAGCAATTTTATTAATGGACTGGGGGGACCTGGAAGACAAACAGGGCAAACACAAATCCAGCATATTATCCTATTAGGGACACTTCCTGGAGGTTCAGGTCTAGCCTTTCCTACCTAGCACCAGAATTTCATTTTCATTTTTCATTTTCATTTTAATTTTTTGTACTTGTAAGCAAGATGGGCAAAGTGCCTGTTTTCTCAAGCGACAAGTTTGAATAGAAAAGACACACATACTGTAAATACAAGACACGATGCAAAATACATATAAATAACATTAACTGTTACATACCACAATCTGATCAATCATACCATTAATGAAAACAACAGCAGCTAGCCAATGAACCAACCTATTCTTAAATGTCATCACTATCCTAGAATTGATTACTGTTGAGGGAATATTATTAAAAAAACATGATGGCCCTAAAGATCACTGATTTTTGACCTATTACTTTCCTATATAAAGAAATACTAATCAATTCCTTAGACTGAGACCTGGTATTCTTTAGACCAATTGAAATAGGAAACAGATCAAGGATGGGGGGTGAATAGACCAAGGATAACCTTAAACACAAATACTTCCAATTTTATTTTATTCTGTCCAAGAATAAGAGACAGTTTGCTTCCCTAGCCAGTACACAATTAAGCAATATACCATGACAGGGAGTGGGTATATGGATGGATTGACCATGCCTGGTGTGGTTTGGTCACGAGGCACAGTCGAGTGACTTAACCATACCAGAAGTGGTAAATCCTCCCATGCACCCACTCCCTGGAGTGGTATATTGCTATTATACAATGTCTCAGGTTTTTTTTTTGTGAGAAAATAAAAAAAGTTATTGTTTTTGTATTTTAAAGTATTTGTTTTAAATTGTATTACTCCATCAGAAAAAAATAGTCCTTTGCTGGTAGGGAGATTCTTGTTAGCTTACCCGTTTAAATGACTGTGTGAGACATCATGGGTGTTGCAGAGCAGCAAAATGCACGAAGAAGTTGAACTGCATAAAAGATGCATAATTTCATAATATTTTTTCTCTGACTCCGCTCCGTGCCCACCACGAACTGTGTACTAGTTCACCGCGCAACTAAGCAGCGCTGTAGTCCTGCCCCCTTTGAAATAGCTGATTGAAGTTGCTGGGGTCGATCTTGTAATTTGCTAGGGTGAACCACTTGTCTTTCTAAGAGCCCACATAGCAGAGAAGTGTGATTTGAATTAGAAGTGTCGAAATGTAGATCACACAGCCTGGCTACCAAAAGACTTGCGTACCTGTTAACAATCGCGGTTTGCCAAGTTACAGGCTGGATTGGGAGCGGAGGCTGAGGAGATAATATGGGAGATGAGGTAGATAATTTAAAGTACATTCTGTAGCTTTGGACAGGATTTTGTTACTGTTCAGGAGTTTACAGTCAGGTTAGCGACTAGGTAATCTCACTGTCAGTCCTTGAGCTTGTCAGTGGTGTGTTTGCCATGATCGGAGGGATTTGCGAGGGGGTTCCTGATGTGGCTGACTGGTTGCTGGTACCTTTTCCAGTGGGTGCACTGGAGGATTTATCACACTGAAAAGGTGCCAGCCAACCAATCAGAATGCTGCATTCTGTGATTTCCTTAGTGCCCACTGTATAATGATGGATATTATATGGCAAACCAGTCATAAATTGCAAAAAAATACCATGGTAAGTGGACCTGAGTTTCTGTAACATTTTTTTATTTGAACCAAAATAAATTAAAAATCCATAATCCAACAAACTTAGTAGCAGGTTATGTGCCACTAACTTTTTGGATTCTGGGACAAGAAAAGATCTTATCCTTAAAAACATTCCCAACCTCTGATGGATTTTCTTGATTAATATATTAACATGATCTACAAAAGAAAATTGAGAATCCAGAGTAATCCCTAAGTAATTAAATATATCAACAGGTTGAATGACATTACCTCGTAAATCTAAAATAGGAACGGAAATATCTTATAATTTCCTGGGACATGCAAAAACCATGCCCTTAGTCTTAGATGAATTCAAAATTAAACTCTGAGAACATAGCCAATTTTGAAATCTATCAAAATCACGTTGGACAATTACCAAGGCCATGTCAGGATCTGGGCCTTCTGCAAACAATATTGCATCATCCACATATAAAATAATTCTAGAACCAACATAAAACAAGGGAGCAGCATTCATAAAGAGGGAAAAAAGTAAAGGGCACAGTATTGAGCCCTGTGGTACCCCACAGCAGAGTGGGAGAGACTAAGAACAAACATTAGCAATTTAGGTCTCATGTTCCCTTTTTTGTAAGTAGTCAGATAACCATAATCTCACATTATCTGAGACTTTGACCTCCCTCAGGAACTCCAAAAGCTGGGAGTGATTAACAAGATCAAAGGCCTTGGTGAGGTCCACAAACACAGCAGCTATGGAGCGACCTGAATCCAGGGCACCTCGTACACTGTTTGTGAACCCCTCCAAGGCTATTTCAATATTGCAACCCCTCCTAAAACCATGCTGACAATCAGACTACAAATTACATTTAAACAAAAAATCCCAAAATTGATCAAAGACAATTATTTTGAGAATCTTAGATAAAGGTGCCAACAATGAAATGGGATGATAGTCTGAGACCATTTTCCTACAGCCTGTCTTGAAAATAGACTTAACAATAGCCAACTTCCAGATCCCCAGAAAAAACATTATTACATAATGAGAAATTGAAAATAGCTGAAAATGGAGTAGCCAACACATGTATACCAAGTTTAAGAAATCTATAATCAATCAGATCCTGACCGGTAACAAGACCCAATGGTAGCTCCCTTAAGCATAGCCCCTGAGTACTGCAGGTGTTGAACCACTGCATGCCCATTGCAGTTGTAGCGGGATGATCAGCATTGGTGTACTAAATGAGGAACAAAATGTTCAAATTAACATCCTCAAAGGCAATGCAATTGCTAAAATGGGGCAACAGACACCATAAATTAAGGTTTTGGAAATCTTGCCTGATGACTTCCTTGAAAAGCAGTGCCACCCTGCAGCATATTTATTGTTACTGGACACAGATGGCTCCTCTTGACACAGCAGATCACTGGATCAACATTCTCCCATGGGGTATGCAATACAGACAGGCTGTTTTTCTCATCTCTCTCTCTTTCTCTGCTCAGCTGCAGTCCTGGACCAATAGGTCTGGAATCAGCTTTTATTCTCCATGCTGTTTCTACAGCATTGTCTCTCATGCAGTATGCCACACAAATCCCACTCTCCTGTATATAAGCCTTTCATGGTCCACTTACATTGGTGCCTAGGACAGTCACTCAGCATACTTTACAGTTCAAAAGTCCTGGAAAAGGCACCAGAATCTGGGCTTATCATTTTCCCCATAAGCACCAGGAATCCTTACTGTTGTGGGCGGGGGTGACACACAGACACACACACACACACACAAAGCCTCATTAGAAACCAGGGCTGCAGATATATTGGTGGTGGAATAACTACCAGAGAATTCCTTGGTATCAAGGTACAATAGGATAGAAGGCTTTCAGCAAAAGAACACTAGAAATTTGAAAAGTGAATAGTATATATTTTTTTAATTTGTGCATATGTGTAAGGAGAATGTGTGGATGGAGTTATGAGGGAATGCAACATTTATTTCATGTTTTTTAGTTTAAGGGAGCATTCATTTTTATAGTGACTGGTTGAAGTTGCACCAACCAGGAAATCTGGCTGCTTCCCTAGCCACACAAACAGAAATCATCAGGCTTGAAATAATTTATAGAATGGGACACTCATGTAAACCAGAAAAGAAAAACATAAGTATACATATCAAACTCCCAAAAACAGGAAGAAAATCCAAAGAAGAAATAATCATAACAGACACCACTGTTAAGCCTTGAGAAAGTGTTGTGTGTGTAGATCATGAAAGGTCAGATTTTTCATTATATGGCAGCAAGTGAAAATTACAGTACAACTAGAAGGGGTACAAAAATTAACAAGTGAGTTTCTTTATTCTACAAGTATTTTGTTAGATCTATCATGAGCAGAAATTCCTAAATTTAAACATTACATCTTCCACCAGAGTGAAGGGGACATACAGAGAAACAGCCCGTAGTTGAACAGATGATACCATTCTCAGTTGGGTACATCATAGTGTAATGCAGATATCACAATGCAGTTGACATCACAATATCCATATGCAACACTGAAGCCAGCAGTTGAAATTAAAGAGAAACAGATAAAATCAAACAGCACATATAAAAGCCATAACTAGTAAACTGATGCTTAAAAATTGAATATTAAATTATCTATTATCTGACTGTATCACTTGTGAGGGGGTAAGACTTTTATAACTCATTGCTTGATGAATCACTCCTGAGTTATTGCTCTGTCCATCTACAGTACATGTAATGATAACTTGCATGTTTTGATCTTGCTCACACACACACACACACACACACACACACACACACACGCTTCCAGTGGCCCCCCCATCCACCTCTTGGCCACCCCTGATCGCCTGTGTCTTGCCCTGGCTCCCTGCTGCTCTGTTTTCACTTTTCTCCACTATGGCTCCTCTCTAGCACAATCATCCTCCCTTCACTTGCTCCCTTTTATATTCACTCATATCCGCTATCGCGCAACTTCCACTTGCTCCACTATTGCGCACATCACCTGCTGTTGTATATCGCACTGCGCTACATATTCCTGGTTACGCCCCCTGCACTTGTGCATGCATTCATTACCATTGTGCTATGGCGCATTGGGTTTTGTGCTGCGCATATGCTGCCTCTGAATATCGTATTGTGGCGCATATTTGCTCATGCGAAGGTGCATCCCTATTGCGCATGGCACAACTGTTCTGAATATCCCGCCCTATATGTACATAGTAGGGGTGCGGTCACCCCCTATAGTTAGGGTTGAGTAGGCACTTCAATGTTAAACTCAAAAATCTGCACTTTAATAACTTTGCAGTCGTTCAATGGATTTGCATGCAAATTTGCGTGCACTGTTGCCCAGGTTACTGTAGATCTCTGGATGTGGCAAGTTATGTTCTGATCAGATGTGCAGTTTCTGAGTTCTAGAGAGGTGAAAAAACATTTTTTTGCTCATTGACTTTGCTGGGATTTTTGTTTGAACTTGCATATAGCCAAGATGGTTTGGAATATTGGTCTGAAATGTTCAGGGTGGAAAGGGACTAGCCCACAGATGTGCCTTTTGCTAGTCTGGTGAAAAAATAATACATCATTTGTAAGTTATTGCAATTTTAAAATTTGAAAAAAGTGTTTCTGAGCATGCTCAGTAAGCACTGAAAGATAGCTGCGTGAATTGAAAAAGGAATCCTGTTTTGTATTGGAATATTCCTTTTTCATTTGTCTCCATCTTTTGTCCATTTTTTTTAAATAAATTAAAAGCTAAAAATCTGGCATCATTTAGAGACACCAACACATCTATCTAGGTGATTGGGACTCCCCTTAGGTGTAACTTGCACTTCTCAGTTGCAGTCATGCCCCAGAAATGTTTTTTTTTAAACTATTATGAATCTTTTTTTGTGACCGCATGATATGAAATAAGAATCCTTTTTCATATCACAAGTCATGAAAAAGGATCCTTTTTTGTGAAGGGAGAATCTTTGGATGAAATTCTGCTGCTGTATCCCATACTCTTCTGCATTTTCCTGGTGTCTAATGGCACCTTGAAAGCTTCTTAAGCACTTGAGTGCTGAACCAGGTAACACTACAAGTGAATGAATGAGTGCAATAGCAATTGCTGAAGACTTCAAAGACAGCTGAGATCAGTCCTGAAGGGTAAAATAATATTGTGCCCAAGGGGGTAATCCCTCTACAGTAAGCACAGCTGCACAGCCATTAAATTGCTTCAATACACAAATGGGAGAGACTGCAAATAGCAACACAGAGGAATCTTAATCACTGACCCCATTGTTCCTTGGTGTCTAGTGGGACCCCCCACCCTCCAGTTACTGGTCCCATTGTTCCTTGAGGTCTGGTGGCACCCACCGCCAGCCAGTTGCTGGCATCATTACTCTCTGGTGTCTAGTGGCTCAACCCCCCCTCTCATCACTGTCTCCAGTGTCCCCTGTTTTGTAGTGGCACCTCCAACCCACTGATAGCTGGCCCCATTGTTCCTTGGTATCTAGTGGCACCCACCACACTCTTTTCACTGTCCCTGTTGTTCCCTGGTGTCTAGTAGGACCCCCAACCTACCAATCCCTCCTTTGCCTGCAAAAAAAAAAAACAGTCCTTGCTTTGTTTGATTTTTTTTACAAGGTCCCTCAGTGATCTGACTCCCCCAACCACAACCTCCCACTCAGCACCCACCACCCAACACACCCCAGTACACCTCAGTATACCTTCATTTACCTGAACAGGTCCCAGATTCAAGATCCACTCTCTGATTAAAGATTCATCTTGCTGCTGAAACTGGCAACGGCAGTATGAGAAACTAAGGTAAATGCGATTCAATGTATTTCAATAGGGGTTTCAACTTTTATTCAAAACTCAGCCATTCTTTGGTATTTTGACCCCAGATTTTCAACATAGCCTTTTGGGGACCCAATCCCATAAACAATATGATTGTTGTTAAACAACTCCCACCCAAAAGATAATTTCGTGGTTGCTTGGTGAATTCACTCTTTGGGCAGGATTTACTTAATGAGAGTTATACTGTTCAAGAGGAGAGGTTATAAGAGAGCCATGTTGAAATTTTGGGGTCAAAATATATAAAAATGGCAAACTTCTGACAATTCATTGTAACTTCACTATGCACACTCATAACTTTAGAAATTTTAAAGAATTTGACCCCAACTTTTTAACATATACTTCTTGTTACCCCACATCATGTATGTCACAGCTGTCATTTTTCAAATCCTAGTCAAAATGTGTTATAGCACTTGTGGTGTGGGATGGCATTGCAGTTGTACAGAATTACATTTTGGTGGGGATTCAAAACTTTTCTGCACTGGGCACATGAGATGGTGTAATAAGATGACCATGCTGATAACTTTTTGCTGTTGCCCTATAAATGGAAGTGCAGGGCCCTTCCACAGCAACATACATATATGCATCTATGGAGGGAGAGGAGCGCAGGTCCCAAAAGACCCTGCGTTCTCACAGGCAAATAAAGATACAATTACACTAGCTCAATAATTATAGACGGGTTGGAGTGCAGGGCCCAGAGGGCCCTGCATTCCCTCAGGCAAATAAGGCTATGATTACACTGTTTCAAAAAGTAAGGAAATTCTTTGCAAAAAAATAATGTTTAGTGCATTGGTTAGGGTTGATATCAAACCATAAAAAGGAAGAAAGTACAACATCAGGGTTTCCAACCTTAGCAGGCATTTCCCACCCTGCACACACCAGAAGGTGTTAGGGGTGTGCCTGGGGATCATCAGACGTAACGCTTACTTCATTCCATGAGTAAATAAGCTGAGATGAGTACAGTATAGGAGAATGGGGTGAGTATTATGGCTGACAGCCCCAAAGCACACTCCTAGCACCTGTTGGCATGTGCAGGGTAGGGGTGGGTTGTTAAGGCTGTAAACTCTAACGTTGTATTTCCCTCCTTTTCACAGTTTGATATCAGCCCTAACTGGTGCATTAACATAGTTTTTTTGAAAAGACTATAGGTACATTTGCATATACATATAGTATACATACACAGCAGTGCCCCCATATTAGGGCTCATTTATTTATTTATTTATTTATTAGCTTTTGGTGACCAGGTAAGTGCATTAGGCAAAAAATCCCTGCCTATTTCGAAGCACGACCTGGGTTGCATTGGAGGTTTCTAGTTAAAGAGCAGCTGATGCCTTCAGGAGAACTTTACCAAAACATAATATTTAGATGCAATCCACCTTGTAATTTACATTAACTCTGTATACCTCCTCCCTATTATTTAGTACTTAGGTAATTTGCATGAAAATAGGATATTTTCTCCTGAAGAGTTCAGCTATTCCTATTGCTGTCTCCCTACCTGAATAATTTACTGCTTGTGACATCACAGTTACTCCCATGGCACCAAACTGTGATGTCACAACAAAGGATTATGACTCGAAGTAGGGAGTCAGCTGTAGAGGTAGATGAACCCTGAGGGATAAGGATCATGCATTCATGCAAGTGTCAGTAAGAAATACTGGGGAGAAGGAATCTTTAGACTATATCAGGAATGGAAGCTGAGTTGTACCTAATTATTATGTTTTTCAAAGTTTTCTTTAAGGCATCAGCCTCTATTTAAATTCCTGTTTTCAAATGCATATAACTTGGCCATTTTAGATTCTAAACTATACAATTTGGCATGCATCATCTCAGGCCTAGGAGCAACTAAGCAAAACATTTATAAAAATTGGTCCATTTTGGAGTGATAAAGTGCTGAATTTTTATATTTATGCCATTTTTTGCCAATGGATAGAAAAAAAAACTACTAAGAGTCAGGTTATGTATCTTACAGATTTGCTAGATGTTATGGAGGAATAGGTCCTTTTGGTGGTTAGGGGAAGAAATGTGAATTAATTTACAAGATACTTTACTAATGACTAAATGCTCTCACAGGCTTAGTTTGCTGGAAAAAAATTGCTGAAAAAAGTAAGAAGAGTTAAGTTATGAAACTTAGGTTTGTTAGATGCTATGGAGGAATAGGTCATTTTGGTGGTTTGGTAAAAAAAACCAAAAAACTATTAATTCATTTTGAAGTTATTCATGATTTATTATGTGTACATAATCACTTTACCAAAAAGAAAACAGCTAAATATTGCATTTTATCAGATGGAAGCCATCCTCAAATAGATGCCACCCTCAAATACAAGCTGCTGATCATATTGAATATGTTTCATGAAAGCCACCCTCAAATACAAGCCACAGCTTCAAGTCAGGGTTGAAGTCATGTAAGATAAAACACTATAAGTAGGACTCTCTCTCTCTCTCTCTCTCTCTCTCTCTCTCTCTCTCTATTTTTATCTCTGTAAATGTGATTATTGTTGTAATTTTGAAATGTATTATATTAATTGATTTTTTTATGCTTATTTAGACATGAAGTAGACCAAGAACAATACATATGATTAAATATAGGCTGTGTAATATCTTATTGTTAATCCCCTTGATTTTGCAATACAAGCTACCCTCAAATGCAAATTGTTCTTTTATGCAAGCCACAGGTTAAAATACCAAAATGTTGATAGAAGCTGTGGCTTGTATTCACTGAAAAATAGTATAGTGTGGGCCACCTATAATGGACTTGTTACGGTGAGCCTGTTTTGTCCACTAAAAACAGTGTCCAAAATGGATGGCAGGAAGTGTGTCTATATTACAATAGCCATTCTGTGATCACTGGGTATGATTTTTATTAAGCGATGTTGGACTAAAGCTTATGTTATGAGTTTTCTTTTTTCAATTTAATATACTTTATTAAACATTTTAGAAACAAAAGTACAGTGTTGTGAGTTTTCTTAAAAAAATAACCTCCAAAACTGTGAGTTTTTTTATGAGCTTTTTTTTTTGTCTTGTATGTTGATTTATGCTGTGCACTAGAAATGGACACAATGAGGATATTCTTGCATGAGTTAATTCAGGTCAGGGAAGCATAATTTTTCTGTTAAAAAAAAAAAACAACCTTTATGTTTACCAGTGCCAATGGGATTCAGCACATTTGCTCCAAGCATTTTTGATGTACAGTATGAGAGCATTCTCTGCTGCATCACTTGGTATAAAATAAGCAGTGCAAGTCAAACCTCAGCACTGGTGACAGTGGGCGTCTCACTGTCGTCTTTCTCTTAAACATCATCAGCATCATCAGGTGGTGGGTACAGGGCTTCCACAACTTGGGAAATGTTGTCTGTGAATTTTCTGGTTCTTGTTTTTAGTCTCCAAGATGAAAAAGAGTATCAATCTCTGACTCTGTTAGTCCAGCCAGGGGTAGCATAATGTCCTACTAGCAGGTTTGGCTGAGTTCTAATTCTGGTGCCATAGCTCTGTGAAAACCAGTTTTTGCAAAGCAATGGGCAATTGTGCCAAAAGTCACATTCTCTCAAGTGGCTTTTAACATCTCAACCACATTGAGGAGGTTGATTCTTTTCACACACTGTTTTGCAATTAAGTCTGCTCCACTGTCCAATTCAGCCTGGACTCTTGTCATGAATTTCATTAATATTAATGTGTCATCATTCTGGCAAGTAGATTACACCTTGATCCAAAGGCTGAATAGCTGAGGTGGTGTTCAGGGGTAGAAAATTAAACATATCTTTCTCAGGTTAGAGACATCCAGGTGACTACTAAAATGATCCATGATGAGTGCAATCCTACTTGATCCCAGCTTCAGATTCCACACTCTGAACCACTTGATGAAGATTTCACCAGTCATCCATGAGGCTCAATTACTTCCATCCTTCCCCTCATTTTTCTATCTTTTATAGGGATTCTCATTACCATGTCTCTCTGACAGAAGTCATTCCTTGTTGTAGAGTAAGTCAGACTTGGTTGACTAAGGTGGACAGTGATATCACGAATGATCATCTTTGACAACATCTTGATCTGCCTTAACAGCTCAGTCTTACTGGAAAGAAGCAGGGTAGCACATCTAGAAGCCATGGTGAATGAACACCAACACTGACTGAGATGCAGGTACTGAAATCTGAAACCTTATGTACTGTGGCAGGTTAATCTGATTATTCTGTTAAATTACAACATAGCCCTCAGACCCTGTTGAGGTAAAGATCACTGGGAGGAGTCCAGTCTAAACTTGGCACAGAACCAACAGTTAGAAGCAATTTATGTTTAGACATGAACTGAACCCAAACTCATCAATATATATATGCTTAAAAATTGTTTTGTTTTTATTTTTTACTTTTTGTGTCACAGTCAGACCCCTGCATCAACTTTCTGCTACAAAATTTATAGATTCATCAGGATGTAGGCCTAACAAATATTACATAATACAGTTTAGTAATATTTACATGATACTACAATATCTATATTATGTACATGAGGTGGGACAGAACCTCTATTAAATTATATATTAAAAATTAAGACAATTCATATCTGCTGCTTGAACAGGTCTATATAGTTCTGGTATTTGGTAACTGACTTACTATCAAGTTTTCTTTTATATTTATTTATATATGTATGTATGCATATCTTTGGGAACCGGGTAGCTGGGTAGGTGCACTAATCCAAAGGACAATTTTCAGTCATGACCCAGGCCACACAGTGGCAAAAACAATACATATACAAACAGTGCTAACAGTATACAGCACAAAATACATACCCCGCTTGAGGTGGTGGGAAAGGTATACAAGAGGTTAACTTGGTATATAAGGACATTGTAAACATAAGCAATGAGTACACAATAAAAGCAGATGGTACAGGTAACAATAACAGTATACGATTGCAGTGGTTCATGTTCCATGCAGTAGTACAGCTATACAGGTAATACACAATAATGGCATTTGATTACAAAGGTTCATGATTTGAAAGTAGTAGTGGCAAAAATCCATTGTGCAATATCAAACATTGTAACATCTGCAGAGGAGACATTTGATGTAGAAGAGGAGATCAAAGAAGGGGGGTAGGGCTAGGCAAGAGGGTGGTTCGGGATGGGGTAGGTAGGGCAAGGACGATGCCAAGGTAGTTTCAGGTAGACCAACACAGTCATTGCAAGAATTAGAGCAGGGGGAGGAGGGTTATTTATTTTATATATTTATTTATTGAACTTTCAGATAACACCTTTGAGAACAAGTTCATTTCATAGGTTCCACGTCAGATGAACAATACATTTTGGGAAAGTATGAGACGGAGAAAGCCCATATTATAGATCATTTAGAAAGAAATAAAATAGTAGATATCTTTCAACATGGTTTTGTGACTGAAAGATCAGTTTTGACCAACCTACTACATTTTTTTGAACCAGTAAGCGCTGCCTTGGACTTGGGTATTCCGGTAGATGTAATATTTTTGGATTTTTCCAAAGCTTTTGATAAAGTATCACATAAAGTCTTACTACAAGAATTGGTCAAAATTAAGTTGCAATTTAATATTATAAACTGGATACAGTCATGGTTGGAAAACAGAACTCAACAGGTATCAGTCAAGGGTCACCTGTCTGCGATGGGTGTGGTGACTAGTGGTGTTCCGTAGGGCTCCCTCCTGGGTCCGATACTGTTTAATATTATGGTCTCTACACTGCCTACTACTGATAAGATATGGGTCACAAAATATGCTGATGACTGTAAAATGGGTAGTTTGGTAAGCACCTTTCATGATAAATGCTCCATACAAAATCATTTAAACAGCCTATCAAACTGGGCAAGGGCTTATGGTATGTTTTTTAATGTTGACAAATGTAAAGTCTTACATTTGGGCAAAAATAACATCCCCTTCAATTATTCCTTAAACAATGTTTATCTAAAAAGTATTTTGGAAGAAAAGGATTTGGGTATCATAATCTCAGATAATTTAACTTTTGAAAAAAATAATATAATTAAAGTTAAAAAATGTAACAAAATAATTGGCTCTATTTTAAGAAATATTAAAAGTAGAGACTCCAAGGTTATTATGCCACTCTACATCAGTCTGGTACGTCCCCACTTGGAATACTGCTCTCAATTTTGTGCACTAACTTCTATAAGGGGTTTAAAACTCGCTGGGGTGTTCAGCGTAAATTCACTAAAAAAGTATCATCTTTACATAGTAATAGTTACGAAGATAGATTAAAAAAATGTAACCTATTTTCTGTAAAATACAGACAAATATGGGGTGACTTAATATTGGTATATCAAACCTTAAAAAATGATTAAGAACCACAATTGGACTTACTACTGCCTCCAATGTCAAATCAACTAGGAGTCATGGTTATAAACTCATTGGAGAAAAATGTATATCCACTAGAAGGAGTCTATTTTTCACACAGAGAGTTGTGGGTTTGTAGAATAACTTACCTGTAAGTGTCGTTAATAGTGATAATTTAAATACCTTTAAGCAAAGATTGGATAAACATATGGGAAACAAAAAATTTGATTTCCACCCATAGGACATATGGGGGCGAGCATACAATGGGCATCCTTACATATGCCTTTGTATATTGCTCATACACTTCTATGAACCTATGAACAAGGAATTATACAAGACATAACAAGAGTGTATAACTAGAGAAGTTCAAATACATGTGGCATTGTACAATGAATGCCATGGTGAATATTTGATTAAAACCTGGAATTCAAAGAGTCATATTAGAGAGGGTAGGGTCTTATGAAATGACCCTTTACAGGAAAATGAGAACAGACTCAGCCTAATATCTAATAATCAACAAGTTAAGGGATGGCATCAGCCCATGGGCCTTGTCAGAGATGAGAAGGTATGGGATAAAGCATTTTAAAGTGAGCAAAGGAGCTCAGGAGATATAACAGGGGATGGGAGGATGGGGGAATGCCATAGAGGGGTGAGGTGAAAGAGTGGAAGGGATCAAGAGGAAATGTGAAGGAGAATGATTAACAACTTAGAACAGTCATTTACATGCTGAGAACAGTTATGCATATGGTCAGGATAGCATAAGGTTAGAATAAGTGCTGGTCACAAGAAGGAAGGGTATTGGAAGCAGTCACTACTGGCATCAGCAACTAGCTGTTGCTTAAATTTAACCTTGAAGGAGCCCAAGGTGGATGCTGAAGTAATGTCATGGTGCAGCAAGTTCATCCATAGCAGGGCATGGTAGGCAAAGGACCTTTGTCCCAGAGAAGTGCGACAGTGGGGTGTATTAAAAATCTGGCTAGTAGAGCTTCTGGTTCAATGATGGTTGATAGTGGCGGTAATAAGCTTTTGCACTCCTGGGGGCATTTTGCCTAGGATTACTTTTTTGGACAGTAAACATGTTTGGTACGTGAGTCTACCTTTGAATTGGAACCAGTTAGCCTGAGCGTACATGTCGCAGGTATGGGACAAATGGGATGAGCTGTTAAGGAGCCGGCATACTTTGCTGAGTGCAACTACAATGTGGCAAAGAGTTGTTTCAGTAGCTGATCCATTGATTGGTAAGCCATAATCAATAAGCGAGACAAGAGAGCTTTGAATGGCCAGATTAAGAGCCTCTGGGATCAAACATTGCTTCTGCCTATAAAGTAGCCCAATGTGGGTGTTAACAGCCTTAGCAATGTTGTCAATGTAATAGGCGTATGACATCATACTGCCAATAGTAAACCTCAGATATTTAAAGAGCTGAACTAGCTCCAGGGGAGAGTCCTCCTCATTGGTGATAGAAAGAGGGTAAGTTATGTGCCTATTTTGGGAGCTGGAAAACTGCATAGTTTTAGTTTTGTAATTCATAACTAACTTGTAATTATGGAATCATCTTTCTATGAGTACAAAATTACTCTTTAGCCTAGATTCAAGAACCTTAGGGTCTGGATCATGGTAAACAGGACAACATCATCAGCATATAAAAGGATGTGACTCTGACAGTAGTAAGGAAGGTTGTTGAGGAAAATGCTAAATAAAAGAGAGCCCAAGATGGACCCACAAGGAACTCCAGATAGGACAGGTCTGCTATTCGAGAGGGTGTTACCAATCTTCACCTGCTGTGTACGGTTGTGCAGCTAACTTTCAAACCAGGCTATGCTGTCATGAGTTAGGCCAATGGTGGTAAGCTGTTTGACCAAGAGGGCATGAGTAACTGTGTCAAAAGCTTTGGGTAAATCAATGAAAGCAGCACCGACCAGGTGTCCTTGATCTAAGGAGTGGTGAATAAAGCTTGTGAACTCCAGAAGGGTGGTAGTGGTACTATGACCATTTCTGAACCTGTTATTGTGGGCATTGTAGCTAATATTTTTCTAAGTATTCAACCAGTTGGTCAGCCGCTATACTCTTAAGAGCTTTCAAGAGTGGGGGCAGGATAGAGATAGGCCTGTAGTTCCCAGTAATTGTGCAATCCCTAGGTTAGGCTAGGGTTTTCTAACAGGTGTTAAATAGCACATAATATTGATATGTATATAAGTTGTAATATTTTTGTAATTGGTGCAAAGCTTCATTAATTATTTATTTATTGATTTATTCAAAGTTGGTAACCGGGAAAGGCACACAAAGCTGAGTCTCACTTCCAGGTGCGACCTGGGAAAAGGGTACAAAGAGGAATCATAAACATTGGTAATTGTATACATAAAAATACACACAGTTGTCAAAAAACCTAGTGAGGATAGGCAAAATATAAGCAAAAGTTAAAAAATAACAACATATTGTTTAGCATAAAGAGGGATGCATACATCAAAGATACTGTATATACAGAAGTAGAGGCAATGCATTAAGTAAATATAATTTGAGGGAAGCAACAAGTAAGTCAAAACTGTGCAATACAGGACCTAGGAAGTGTACGACATGGGGGAGACAACTGCAAGGAGAGCACAAGTGCAAAGGGAGAGCTAAGAGGAGAAATGGGAAATTGGGGAGATGAAAGAGGTGGGGGGAGGTAGGGCGAGGAGGTGGGAAAGATGAGGAAGGGGAGTATAGATAAACTGGAAAAGAGAGGGAAGGGGAGCAGGGTAGTAAAAGGATATAAGGTATCAAGGGCAGGATTTTCAAAGCCCTTAGATTGGTGCAAGGTGCTTGTGTCCAACATGTTGGACGCAACAAGCACTTAGCGCCAAGGGTAGCGCCCTGAGAAGTTTTAAAAAGCAGCTTACATCAATCAGCAGGTTGCTTGTGCCAAAGTGTGCTAGTGCCAGCCTTGTGCCACAAAACTGACTGCGGCATGTTGCTAGGGGGCTTTGGACAGACCCTGACCACCACAACCCTGAATTCCCAAATGTCAAAGCCTTCCACAGGAACAAAGTGCTAAGTACCATCAGACCGGCAAATGGCTGGTCTAACAGTACCTAGACATCTCCTGGGAGGGTTGTCCAGTATGTGTCTCTGTGTGACCTGCCCTGATCCACCCCAAGTGATGCTCCCTGGTGAGTTAGCAGCCCCTCTCCCTGCCTGTCATACCTCAACATTGTCCAAAGTAATCATCATGGTGATCAAGTGGCTCCCCCATCTGTTGTATCCCGACAATGTCATTCCACATGAGTAGTCTCCCTGGTGGTCTAGTGGCCCCCCACCCCAGCAAGTAGTGCCCACCAACCTGCTCCACCCTCATCCAAACCCCAGATTCATTGAAAGGAACAGCCTTCTGCACCACCAGGGCTGGCCACTGAATGAACTGTCAAAGTGCATACATGGCGTGTTCTTTGATAGTTCATTCGTGGATAACCGTGTGTAATGAAACTGTGCTAGGTCCTCAGATTGGGTTATGGAATGGGGAGGAAGTAAATTGGTGGCTACTACCTGCCGGGTGGGGGTTGGGGGGCCACTAGACCACCAGGTAGGGTTGAAATGTGCTATTGGGTATGGGGGCATATCGCTGGATGGGGTTTTCCTTTGCATTAAAGGCATATGGGGGGAGGATATACCAGGGGATAACAGTGATGACTGGTGTTGGTCTAATCCTGGTACATTAGGGGCATACCAAGGCTTGGGGGGCATTAATTCAAGGGGGACTAATTGTTTTGTCCCTATGTACAGCATTACACACCGGGGGCACTAGATCACCAGGGTCCTAGTTTGTTCGGGTGTGAGGGTACCAGTAGCTCGGTGTTGTTGTGGGGGCTCTAACCTGTACTGTGCCCCTTTCTGAGGGTGCAGCTGCCACCCTACAGCTGATGCAGCATTCCTTTTTGGTGTACCATCTGTTTGGCGAGCAGCTACTGTTGCCACAAGCTGTGGAACTTAGGCACTGGAACCCTGTTGGATGGAAAATCAGGTGTAGGGTCCCAGATGCACCAGTACTAGGTGCAAGCTGTCACTGTCGCAGCTTGTGTCGGAGGTTTGAAAACCCAGCCTCAGGAGGATAGAGTGCAGGTGCAACAGGTGGGAAGGGATTGTGAAAAAGCATGTTTTAGAGTGGGTAGAGAGGGAGTTAGTCAGAGGGAGATGGGGAGTGAGTTCCAGAAATAAGGGAGATAGTAAGAGAAGGCAGTCATCACTGAATTAGAGTGGTGGTGTGGGAGGGAGAATGAATGGGGTCTCTGGTTTGGAGCTGGTAAGAGGATTGTGAAGAGAGGGAAAGGAGAGAGGAGAAGTAGGGGTTGAGAGTCCCAAATCAGTATTTAGAGTTGAATGAGGGGGGCATGAAGCTGGCACCATGAAGAGAGGACAGGAAGAGTGGAGTGCAGTGACGGGTATTGGGGTAACACTGGAGGTAAAGTGGCAGAAAGCACTGAAGAGAGTATCGAGCCTAGAGAGGGCTGAGGAAGGGGCAGAACTGTAAGCAACATCAACATAATCATATACAGGGAGAATTGTTTATGTGAGAAGCTTATGGCAGACTGGGAGGGAGAAGGCATCCTTGTTTCTGAAGATTGCTCCCAGCTTCAGGCGGAGTTTGTCTTATTGAAATTATTAGTAACTTACAAGTGTAGACAGTTTTGTGGGAGAGCATATTTGTGTTCATTATTAAAATTATTTTTTTGTATTGCAGAAACCAATAAACTTTATGTGTTTCTTATATGAAACACACACACACACACACACACACACACACCCTTGTGAGGGCTTTGAAATTGCTTTCCTGTCCAGCTTTCACTTGATAAAAGTCCACTGGGGTTTATACCCTGTACTTTAGCCTCTAATGTATCACATGTATATTACAGGATATAAACACAAGCCAGGTTTGAAGAAGTGAAAGCTGAACAGGGAGGTAAATTCAAATCTCTTACGAGGTGTGTGTGTGTTTTATATAAGAAACAGATAGGGCTCGAATCCAAGACATGTACGCATGTCACAAGGCAACTTGCACCAAATCGTATTGCACAAGTCACATCTTGCACAATGCATTACGTTGGTTGGGATTCCAGGAGGTGACCTGCATCATGGCACAGGTGGCTTGTGCCCAAGGGGACATCCACCAGCCATAGCTCCTATGGTATGGTGGAAGGGGGGGTTACAGCAGCAACTGCACCCTATTCTGAGAGGGCGGCTGCCGTAATCCAGTTATGCAGTTACAGGAGCTACTGTGGCACTGCAAGGTTAGACCAGCTGTTAGCTGGTCTAAGGGGCTTCCGTCCTGGCAAAACAGTGGCTGCCCCCCCACAGTGCTACAGCACACACAGCTGTACCCCACAGACTCCCCCAACACTGGAAAGCCCCCCCATTACCGGGGTGCCACCTGCCAGCACCCATGTCCAGATTGCCTGGCTCCACCCTTGCACCTCTGCCACACTGCCAACCTCCCATTCCCCAAGGGGGCTTGCAGGCTGTTCTCATGGCTGGGGAGTTTTGAGGGGGCAGTTCTTCCCAGTCGGTGGCTTGCGGCACCCAGGTCCATTGCACCATTCCTGTGGTGTAATCGTGCCACTGTCACAAGTTGCAGGGTGCAAGTGCCGGAGACCCTGCCTGTCTTGGAATAGGGCACAGGGTCCATGGCATAGTGGCACATGTTGCAACTCGCATATGCCCGCAAGTTGCAACATGCATCCTGGAATCGGGCGCCTAAAGTTTATTGGTTTTTGCAGTATAGTAATATGATTTTAATAATGAACACAAATTACTTATTTTATTCTACCCCCAACAAAGCTGCCATCATTTGTAAGTTACTAATATTTTAAATAATTCAATAATATTATTTACAATACGATTATAATTTATATGACTATCACCATTATATGAGATTGTATTTATTAATTTATTTGAGAAATCGGAATTACAACCCTTTGAGTCAAAGACTCATTTCCAAAGGCTGCACGTCACTGTGTAGCAACAAGACATGCAATCAATAATACTGCCCAAGGGAGGAGTCATAGGTGAAGGTGTGCAAACAAATAATACAAAGAGAGCTGTAAGTAAGCACTGGATAATTGCCTGTACAAGTGGTAGCTAAACAGTGGCTGTGTTAAAGTCAAAGAATACAGTGAGGAACAGTGACTGGACATAGGGTAATGCCTATACAATTGGTAGTTAACAAGTTGTACAATGAGCTGACATAGGGTACTGACCTATACAATTGATAGCTAACAAGGCAACTTCACATGTAAAATGGACTTGCATTAAGCAGCCCCAAGGGAGGCTTTGTCTGGTGTATAATATAGTGAGGGGCAGGAGGTAACTAAGGTAGGCAATGAGCCTATAAGGATGGTAAGGTGGGAGCTTACATGAATGTCATTGTCAAGGGCAACTAAGTGATCTATGTTTAAGTTTGCTTACATGCAGAAAAAAACTTGTTTAGAAGTCAGTTTCCAAATACCAGAGCCATATAGACCTGTACAGGCAGCAGGTCTGAATTACATGTTTTGAAGGTGATCCAAAGAGGTATCCAATAATATGGGTGACTCAAACTGAACGTCTCAGTTTGAGCACCTGTGAATAGAGTGAGTGGGGAACTATAGCGACAGTGGGAACAGCCAGGATATCAGGACAACAATAGCAAAAGACGGAGAGAGCGACAGTAGGAAGGGATCTAAGTTGATGGAGGATACAGCAGGTAGTTCATCCTGGCAACTCAAGCTGGCTGCTTGGTCTAGTGGTGGCAGTGTATGACTCTGATGTTGGAGGACCACGGTTCTAATCTTGGTAGGAGTTATTTTTTGTGTTTGCACTTAGTTTTTGGTTTTTATTTTCTGCTCCCCGTTCCACTGCCCTCCTGGCGGTCCCCTGTTCGCAGGTTGCACCACCCCAAATAGCCCCCTCCCAAAGATTCCCTGTACCACAGTGGCAGGCTCACCCTTGGAGTTGATTATTATTATGGGGGGTTTGGGGGGTGACCCCCCCCCACATAAAAAAGGATGCAAATTTATTGTGCCTGCCTGTGAAGTGTGTTCCGGACATTCGCTGTTTATGGTTCCGCTGTAGTGCACATTGCCATTGTTTTTTTTGGTGATGTTCACTCACTGATATGGCAATCACTGTTTTGTGTTTGCTCATATCATATGGGACACTCAAAGATCAAAAAGAAAATTAACCGAAAAAAAGATTTTTAGACATATATATTTTGGTGAGTTTAGTTCCGGTTCACGTCTAAACTTAAATCACCTCTAATTGTTGGTTGTGAATCTAGTTTAGACTGGATGCCTCCCAGTGTTCTTTACCTTAACAGGGCTGCAGGGCCATGCTGTAATTTTATACAGAATTGTCACTGATTGGATGTACCTGTAGACATAGAAAGACGATGCCCTCATTAAGATGATAATTGCCAGTTTAAAGTACAGACATTTAAACAACAGAATCAGCACCAACTTTCTTCTTTAGCTCCATGTATCCCTCCAGCAAAGACTTTAATGTGACATTGGCGTGGATGGTCAACAGAAATATATATAATATATATATATATATATACACACACACACATATCTACACTTAGGGGATGCATGATGGGCAGATCATGGAATATGGAAAATATTCTCACTCCTGCAGAGTGAAATTATAGTGCTCATGATGCAGGAGTGAGAATGTTTTCCATATTCCATGATCTGCCCATCACGTGTGCTATTTACACCATGGAGGTGAGACCAATTTCAGTGAGAGAGGTATGTTTGTTGTTATGAGGATCATGTCACTTTAAATGATGCTGGTGCTGTGGTAGTGTGTGTGTGTGTGTGTGTGTGTGTGTGTGTGTGTGTGTGTGTGTGTGTGAAGTTTTATGAATGGGTTGTTGCAGTCAGCTGTTCTTGGTCGGTGTGTGTGGGTCTTGATTAGGTGTGCTGTGTTTTGGTAATTGTTTGCCTGAGAGAGGTTCTGTTCTATGACAATAAGGAAGATGGTAATGATTTCTTTTGGCAGGTTTGTGTCTTCATGTTTGGCTGTTTAAGATTTATTTAAACATTTCAGGCATCATCTGTTTGATTCAGTAATGTACTAAACTTGGGTTTTGAAATACAGCACAAGAGATTTGGAGATTGTTACATTTAGAAGGAGTGCTGCAGCTGACTGTCATTATCTATCTTAATTGTGTTAATTTCAGTGCAGGGCCTGTTTTAGAACTTAACAAATTACAGGGGTGTTCCTTATTGTTTTCGGATGCAGGTGAGTGATGTCAGCAGAGTAGGTGTAAATGATATTTATTTTAACTCTGCTGATGTCATCAGAATTTATTTCACTCCAGTGAAAATAACATGGTTTATTTCACTGGAATTGGTCTCACCCCCACGGTATAAATTTATATACACACACACATATATGTGTATATATTGCTTTTGAACATCAGTTGAGTTACATTTTATTGTGAATGAAGAAAATTCTCATTTTAATCTGTGGTTGAGGTCTGTAATGATCTAATTTAGAACAGTGTATTATTTGTGGAGAAATATTATTAAGCATTGACTGTATTAAAAAGCAGCTGACGCTTTTGGGAAAACTTTGGAAAATATAATATTTAGACACAGTTCAGATTGTATTTCATGTATCTTCGGTAGAGATCTTCTATAGACTTCTACAGATTTCTCCTCTATGATTTATTAATGAAAACATTTCCACAGAAACATGATCTTTATCCCATAGAGTTCATCTGTTTCTGTAGCTTTTTCCCTTCTTGAAACTGTAATACTCTGTTGTGACATCACAGTCTGTTGTCATAGGTAGAACTGTGATGTCACAAATAGGGTATCATGACATCAGGTTCAGAAGAAGAAATAGGAGCTGATAAACCCATAAAGAACCACTATCCTGTTTTCATTCACATGACCTCAGTAATTAATGATGATAATATTTACTGAGCTAATGAAAAATGTAAGCTGCTTTCTGTCAAAGTATGTTATTCAAAGGTCTCCTTGAGGTGTCCGTGCCTCGTTAAGTGAATTAGGTGACACTTCAGCAGAACAATCAACCCCATCATGTTTTCCAAAGATGAGGAAACCCAGAGCTTCAGGGAGCATTAGGAAAAACAACTAACTGTACCAGATACAGCACAAAGTAGGCTCTACAATGCCGGTTCCACAACCCTTTTGTAGACTGGCATCTCACTGACAGGAATCATGTCAACCGCAAGTTGTGGTTATCATGATTCCTGTTTGTCTCCTGGTCCTTTTTTATTTTTATCGGGAAGCTTTGCCCCCGAACCCCCCATGCAGGGGGCTCTGCCCCTGTCCCTCCAACTTTAGGATTCTTAACTCCAGTTGGAGTTATCTAGGCAGGGATGCATAACTAGGAGACAGTGTGCCCCTGTTATGTGCGGCACACTAACACAGCTTAGCTATGTCACAAGTGTTGATTTTGCTGACAGGATTATAGTTTGCTGTGTTGGTGTCACCTTAAGAGGCACATACCCAAAAATGATACTTTCAGGGCTTGAAAATCTTAAAGAATAGGAATTATACCCTGAGTGGCATGAACTTATTTTAGCGGAATGTGTCAGGCAGAAGCACATATCTAGGGGCCTTTATAGGAACAAAAGCAGTATCCCTTTACCTGCTTACTGGGAAATCATTTCAAAGATGATACTTCCCAGCTTTGATTATAGTGACATAGTTTATGGTGCTGCACCCAAGTCAACTTTGATCAGATTAGATCCCCTTTTCCACTGCTTCTGCTGGTTTGCCTTGTCCTGTTCTTCCCATACTCACCACTGTTCTCTGTACTCTGATCACTCTCTCCCCTCTTTGGTAGATTGCTGCCTAACCCACTGTGCCTTCTTCATCTCTAAATTCTGGCTGTCCTCCCTCCCCTCTTATATCAGTTCTCTGTCTGTAACTCAAGCTATCACTCCCTAATGCTCCCTTCTTGTAAATCCCTTGCAAAACAGAATGTCTTCTCTTACCACTTTCCTAAAATCTGGAACTCTCTTCCCCTTACAGTTCACTCTGCCTCCTCCAAATGGTCTCTTTCCTTGTTACTCCAAGCCCAGTCATCTCCCACCTGCAATTGTCCTTAGTCTAATGTCTTGCCCCTCTTTCTCTTTCTCCATCTGCTGCCAGTCCCCAAGCTACTACTACTACATGTTTAATTCTCCACTCTCTCTCTACTCTTTTTCCCCTTCCTTTTCTCTCCCCCTCCTTCCACTACCTTCTTCCCTTCAACCCTGTTCCTCCCTATCTCCCCCTCCCCTCCCCTTCACTACTACCGTCAATCTATTCACACTCTCTTTCATCCTCTCCCTCCTCCCTACCACCTTTTTCTCCTCCTTTCCTATCCACCTTTCTTGTTTAGCAATTTGCCGTTTATATTACTGTATATACTGTACATAGCTGTGCCTTTTGCTTATCAGATTACCGCTCTTTGCTTATGCTATATATTTATTCCCATCCCCATTCCCCCCAGGAAACATCAGGAAATGAGCTGTATGTATTTCCCAGTAAATTTCTTTCAATAAATAAATAAAGGTTCATACAAAATCTAATTTGGAGTATACTACACCAGTACCTGAGAAACATTGGAATGGCGTTGAAGCAAATGCTCACATGACTTTGTGTTGCTTCTTACTGAAGCGTTAACTGTTGAACAGTATAACACTATACAAGAGATAAGCCATCTAACGGAACAGTATGAAATGACCATAGACATTACAGAATATGATGAAACCCTACACAGAATAACAAATAGACTGCTTGAATATGAAGAAGTTATTTTAAAAAATCAAGAAATTCAAACATGATGTGATGGACTGCCGGGAAAACAAAGTGTATAGCTGGGCTGAAACAAAAAATGTATGTGGTAAAACTGTTTACTATAATACTGATACTGATAGCTCATTTGATAGATTTTATAGCTCAGTTGAAAGAACACCAGGCAACAGATGGGGACAGAGACCTTTTTTGGGAATGGATGGCTTCAGAGACAGACTGAGGAGGCACTGGGGTCAAATGTACTGGCCACAGGACAGATCCAGGTATCAGGAAGAGGAAGAATAAAAATATACCCAAAAAGAGGGAGATGAGGAGTCAGGACAGCAAATAATAAGTTCAAAAGTAAAAGGAAAAGAGTAAGGAAAAATCAAGGAACCAGATATAAAGATAGAAACAAGACAACAAGCTGGGGCAAAAGATTATCTACAGTCCAATTAAAAGAACATTGACAAAGGATGTGGAATCAGTGCTGTCAAAGGGCATGTCATTTAACCACATTACTAGAACTAATTTTCCTCAGGTTAAATTAGACCTTTAGAAGTTTTATCAGAAACTAAAACTTTCTTACTTTTTGAAAATTATATGGGAAAGACTTAGAAAGCTCAACTACAACAACAGAAATAGAATGACAATAGCAAAAGGACATCAAACAAGCCCTATCAATAAAAGCCAATACACTGAGCATAATATATAGAATAATGCATGGAGTGGAATGCATAACGAGAATTTAATGCCCACCAAGGTGTGGGATGCTACATAAACCCTGAGGGCAAAGCCTGAGGGATTTATCATAGCATCACACACCAAGGGTGGACATTGAATTCTTGTTTATGCACCCCACCCCATGCATTGTTTTTTGTAATTGCTGGCTTGTTTTTTTCACGACTTAGAAAAAAATAATTCTATGCACATGCTTTTTGTTAAGATATTTATTTAAATTGAGCCAACTTTAACTTTTGTAACTTGAAGAAACTTGTAGTAAACAGTAACATTAAGTAAGACAGAATAGAATAAAACAGAATTTTTTGTCTGTTTTGTGACTTTTGTTTAACTTATTTTGTTAAAACACAGCACCTTCTAAGGGGAGAGAGGAGGCAATTCATGCAGTAGCAATACATTTAGGCCCAGATATTCAAAGCATAGCACCGGGCGCAAACCCATTGCACTGGACTAGCGCCGACTTTGCACCTGACTGCAATATTTAAAAGGACAGTTAGCATCAGCGCTAGGTGTTAGCGCTGATGCTAAATCAAAATGTTTGCAGGGGAGGGATGGAGGGGAGAGTCCCTGAATGCTGGCGCACTGGCACATTCAAACATGTAGCGCTGCGCTACAGGCATTAGTGCGACCTGTAGCACAGCGCTTATTACCGCCTACAAAAAGCTGCTGGTAATGCAGCAGTAATGCGGCTGTGGTGCCCCAATCATGAACCCCGACCCCTGAGTCCAGTAATATAAACACATATCCCTGGTAGGCTAGTGGTCCCCCAACCCCCCTGCATGTATCCCGACCCCTGTTACCAGTAATATAAGAAACATTTCCCTCTTAATCTAGTGGTCCCCCAACCCCCCAACATGTATCTCAAACTCCGTTTCATGTAACTTCATAATAATTTGCCTGGAAGTCTAGTGGTCCCCACCCCACCCCCGGCATGGCTTCCAATCCCCATCCACCATAGAAACACAGACTATACCCTGGTAGTCTAGTGGTTCCCCACCCCAACAGTGATGCCCCGTGCATCCCAAGCAACAATCAGGAACCAAGCCAGTGAATGATTCAGCCCTCCTTTCACCACCATGGCCGTCTGCCGACTGAGCGCTCATTTGTACCTCAGTCGGTGGCCAGCTGTGGTGGTGAGAGGAGGGCTGAGCTGGTTGCCAGCACAGTTCCTGATTGTTACTTGGGATGCACGGGGGCATCACTGTCAGGTGGGGGGAACCACTAGACTACCAGGGTATAGTCTGTTTTCTAGAATGGGCGAGGGTCGGGATACATGCAGGGGGGTGGGGGACCACTAGACTACCAGGGAAATGATTATTATGTTACATGAAATGGAGTCGGGATATATGCTGGGAGGTGAGGGCCACTCGACTACCAGGTACACTATCACACTATCGTGGCTACAGGGGTTGGGGATTGTACGGGGTGGGGTTGGGGAGGGGACCACTAGACTACCAGGGTGTGCAACAGGCACACATGACAATAGGGACCATGACGGCAGAGCGGACTGCTTGACCCAGCTAGTCTGCCCAGTTTCCTGTTGAATGGATATGCTGCACGCCCTACGTAACCTACAGCCTATGTCCTTCCACCCCCACCAGGCGTGCCTCATGCCTGTCCCATACATTCATGGGTACCCCCACTGTGTTCCACCAACACCTGCTGTGAGGTGCCTATGTTGTTGGGGAGGCATCTACAATGGCACATATGGCCAGTGGATGTGTGTGTGTGTGTGTGTGTGTCTATATATATATATATATATATATATATATATATATATATATACACAGTATATAGTATATATATATGTGTGTGTGTGTATCATTTGTATATCTAGCTATGTGTCACATAGTTATCACTCTCCCTATCTCTCTAGATACAGTATATATGTACTTTGTGTTGCACTGCTTGCAGTGCTGCATGGGCAGGTTGTCTGCTCTGTTTGTGCCTGTGAGCACACAGTTCCTGCTGATTCCTGCCTGTACTTCCATGCTGACCAACAGGGGACGCTGTATGCATGCCTTGGCTTGCAGTATCCAGCCTATATTTCCATTCTAACCAAAAGGTGGAGCTGTATGCTCCATGCAGTAGCACCGAGCAAACTGCTTGGTAATGCATGCTAAGCAGCAGTTAATAAGATGCAAATGTACCTGCTTGCCCACGGATTACCAAAGTAGGCTAATTTGCATGGGAGCTTTGAATATGGCTCCCTTTTGCCCTGGGCTT
Organism: Neoceratodus forsteri; assembly: GCA_016271365.2. Classification (NCBI taxonomy): domain Eukaryota; kingdom Metazoa; phylum Chordata; order Ceratodontiformes; family Ceratodontidae; genus Neoceratodus; species Neoceratodus forsteri. The sequence goes on from CM057452.1 coordinate 1,084,661,107, forward strand.
ACCAGTTTGGCTAATGTGTTAGCACTGTGCAATCAGGTTAGCCCGGCCAAACTACACATCAGCATAGCACAGTTCTGCAGTGTGTGGCTTGCATTGCTATTTGCAGGTGTTGTGGGTCTTCTCTGTGCAATCACACACAATGTTCACCTGCAACACTGGTTTTTCTCCAGAGTGTAATGGGCTGAAGTTGCAGTGTGCACTTCCCTGTTGCTATATTCAGTGATGTCTTATTCCTGGGCTATGTTTGCCCTGCACTGCCAGACCAGTTTGCCCAGCTTCCTTCGCATACTACATTCAGCAGGGTTAGCACCAGGCTATTCCTTTTGACTATGCCAGCCGATTTGGGCCAGGCAATGTTTGCACACTGGGCAGTGCTACGTGAGGCTCGGGGCAAAGTTTTGAATATCTGGGCGTTACTCGTTTAAGCCAGTATGTTATAGAAAGGCAGTCTTTAAGTAAAATGTGGCTTTTGTACTTTTTTTTGCTAAGTTTCCGTGGTTTTCCTAATTTCTGCAGGTCTCTCTTAGTCTCCAAATTGTTGTTGTCTCAGTGATATGTAAATTGATTGTCTGTTGCCTCGGAGTATTCAAATAAGGGTCACAACCTCATAGGGACCTGCCGCTTCTATGGAAATGAAATTAGTGTGCTAGGGAGGGTCTGAAAAGTGCTATGCTTATACTATTTGTGCCTACTTACAGTCAGCATCTGATTCTGAAGAGGACAGCTGTTTCACTCTGTGATATTTGTTTTGAGGGGGCCCGTGGTAGATGTTGATAGTCACTCCCTTATTGAAGATGCAGTGTGAGCCAAAGATTGCTTGCATTGTAGATATCATTGCAGTTTTGGAGATGCAGACTGTGACAGGATTTTCTTGTTGTAGAGGTGGGTTTTCTGTGGATGATGAGGGCTGAGGACTTTGAGAAATTCCGGTGAGGAGGTTACTAATTTCTCGTTTCCGAGATTCTGACAACACAGAGTAATTGTTGATGGTTTGCACATTTTTATGTCCTGAAGTTTGTTGCACTTCAGTTAGCAGGACATGGGCATCTATTAACTTTTGTTTGCTAGTTTTTCTGGTTGAATGATTTGTGGTTCATTTGTTTTTGGGAAAGCCAGACTACAGTTTCATAAGCTTCATCATTGATCTTAACTTGTTCACTCCAATGGTCATATTTCTAAACCATAGCCCATTTTCTTTGTTATTGATATTTGGGGCTATGTAGATTGGGGCTTCACTTGATAACATTGGTTCAGGTCTATGGGATTTATATATGTGGTGGTCTTATGTCCCTGGGGTTGTCCCCAGGGTGAGTCTTTGTCTGCCTCTCTGAACATTGAATGAATTTGTTTCCTTGTGAATCAGTTCCTTCCTCGATATCTCCCTATCAGAGATCATAGTGCTCTTTAGTATGTAGAACATAGTGGACACCAATGTTGAAAAAAGGACATTTAGTAATGATGTAGGGTTGTCTGTACCTAGTGTCCCAATACTGTACATGAGGTCTATTTCCTCCTCTGTCAGTACCTCACCTTTTCGGCGGTGGTCTCCTTTGCATAGTTTTTATTAACTGTTTTTGTTTTGCCACCAAAATTCTTTTAGTTTCTACAAAATCTGTTTGAAGCCCCTTGAATACTGAATGTGGGTACTTTTTCTGAACTAGGTGTCTATCAATACTTCCTACTATTCCGCGCACTCTTCTCAGCTCATAGTCTGTGCTGTCCTGCTGTTTTAAACAAAAAATATAGCTAGCTATTTTATTATCAAGTTCTTGCAAGGGTAACTCCATAAATTCAGTATTTGTACCTATTTCTGAGAGGAAACTTGTGAATAGTCTTAAGTCACTTTGTGTTTTGAGGAAAGTGTTTTGACTTTCCTGCTCACTGATGATCTGTTCTCTTTCATCTAGGTTTGAGAGGTAGAACCTGGCTGTCATATTGAAAATAATTGTTGCGGTCTTACAGGAAAGAAAAAGATGCCAAAAGTAATGTTTTGTTTTACCGAACAACACTTTTAAATTTGTTTTCTGTGGGGCGAGCCACTACTTTCAGTCCCCGTGAAGGTGCCTGTGAAACCACTTTTCTGGCCACTGTTAGTGGCACACTGAGGTGCAGTGTGAGCCAATAGAAGGAGCAGGTGGTGCGTGCTTGCCGTTATAACCCATGGGTTATAATGGCAAATTATTACCTGCTCCTTCCCATAGAAAAAAACATAATCCAGTTATTACAGAGGTTTTATTAAAGTAATAGATAAAGCACTAGAGCATATTGAAAAACAATAAAGGACTAAAGATAGCAGACATTACTCCAACTTAACAAGAAAAGAATATGGTGCTTTATGCTGTCTAGAAAATGATCCACCAATTGTAATCAAGACTGAGGACAAAGGTGTGGGAAAGGGTGGTACTGCAGAACTATGATGTCTATAGGCAAGAGTGCCTACAACAATTGACTGATTTGAGCAACTACTGTCCCCTCCAACAGGATGCCACAATACAATTACAAAGGGATAATGACATTTTTAATTGATCATGCTCTAGAAGCCAAATGGATTACTTAGTGGGAACAAAACTGCTGAATAAAAAAAATGATAACCCCTATTTTTTATTCATTGCCAAAAATACATAAAAGTGTAAGTAGTCCTCCAGATCATCCCATAATAGCAGAGATTAATTCCTTTTCTAGAGTCACGGTCTAAAATATAGACTTACATATCCAGGGTTTACTATAGGAGACACAGAGTTACTTAAAAGAGTCTAATGTGCTTAAAATGTTGCACGAACTGAATAACAGACAGATTTCAGTATGTAATAGTTTTTCACACCAATATGCTGTACTTCTACATGAGGATACCCCATGATGCAAGGCTAGTGGCTTTAGAACAAGCCCTAGGGAACAAAGAAGACATAATGCTGCCTCCAAATTTTGTTTTGTTCAAACTAGCCTACATAATCCTCACAAGGAACTTTTTTCAATTAGAGAAAAAATCTACAAAAACAAGGGACTGCCATGGACACTAGCATGGCTCCCTATTATGCCAACTTGTTTATCATTAATTTGGAAGAAGGGTTCATCTATAATGAAACAAATAATATCTGGCAAGAAAACACTGTACCATACTGATGTTTTGTAAATGATTTTTTTTATTTCATCTGGCAACCCTGAGTCCCTGTTAGCTTTTGTATGACACCTTAACTAAGTTAAACTAAAAGTATAGTTCTGTTTCAACCATAGTAAGGAGAACATTTCCTTTTTAGATCTGGAGATATTTGTATCCAATATGAAATTACATTTCAGGTTATTTAGAAATCATACAGATAAAAATATTTTACTGGCATCTCCCAGTTACCATCGACAGCACTTGATTAATAATATTCCATAACAACAGTTTATGAGAGCAAAAATAAATTGCTCAATAGAACAAGATTTTTACAAACATTAAAAGACTTGTGTAGCCTTTGTTAATGCATTGTTACTGTATGAATTTGTTTTGTTTGTTTTAAATTTAATTAAACCAGCTTGGACTCTGTAGGTGATTTAGCAGAAGGGAAAGAGGTGTAACTTTGAAAATGCATTTCTGGGTTCTCAGAGAAATTGGGTGTGGGAATTCCTGTCATCTAAATGTCTTTTGTACTTTATCATAGCAGACCCTCACATCAGTAATGGGTGGCTGTTTTTGGAATCTTCAAAGGAAGATGAGCTATTTTCATATCAAAGGAGCTATTGTAAGTAACAACAGGAGCAGATATCCTCTGTTGATAAGACTGGGGTTAGAACAAAGGATGGACATTACAATCCACATACTGTAGTCAGGCTGGGAAATGATAAATCTGGTTTGGAATGGCATTCCAGAGGAGAGGTTCCCAGGTAAAGCAAAGGTTAAACCTGTGATGTCAGAGTGACATTTGACATTGCAGCATGGTGGGCTGGACAGCCGAAGGCACTTGTGATCTGTGTTTAGACCTGACAAGACAATTAGAATTGAGACTCTGAGCAAACAGCATCAATGGTTCAAGTCTGCTTAACTCACCAAATTCCCAGTTGGGTAAGAGTCTACTGCATTTAGTATTTAAGTAAAAGTAAGGTTATACTGTGTGTTTTCTTTCTGTGCAAAGACCTTTCTCTTTTATTTTAGAAGATATACTGTATTCCCTATAGTTTTATTGTGTATTATCCTGTAACATGCATATGCATCTTGGAGTATTAAATATTATCTTTATATACTTCAGGTTATCTGAGACTGGGTTCTTTCTGGTTTAGGTAACTGACAAAAGCTGTGATCCATCTTTGAAAACTAAGGCTGTGGTTACCATATTTAAAGTGAGGTGTTTGCAACAGTGATGAAAGGGGTGGGTCATTTGCCCTTTGGTAAGGAGCACTGTACTGTGTTGAAAGTGGCTCTGATGGGATGCAAACCTAGAAATACCCTTAGTGTAGTTCATGTTGAGTGGTGTCAGCATATCCAGGTACCCTTGTAGTTATCTGAAAGGTTGAAAAAATGGTAATAATTGCAGGCTGACTTCTAGGTGAGAACCAGTTTGTGACAACTCAGAGCATAGATTTATGGAAAGAGAGTATGGCGCAAAGCTAAGGAAATATGCAGGAATCATAAGCCAATATCAACAGAAAGAGCAAGCTATAATATCAAGGAGATAAAGAAAAGATGAAAACAAACTGGTTTGGGCAATCCCATTTGGACATCATTTTGGGACAGTGAAAATGTTCATACAGTATATAAGAACTGAGACAAACAGAAGAGAGAAAAGAAATAACTACCTTAGCTGGGACTTGAACCCCGGCTACCTGGAATACCATTCTGATTGTGTTACTAGCTGTGCCACCAAGGCAACTGGAAACTTGAGACTGCTAGAAGTACATTACTGTTTCTCTAATGCCTAGCTTGATGCTGCAGAGATAATTACATTTTCATATACATGGGTGTGGTGTGTGTATATATGCAACTCAAACAGAAGAGAGAAAGAAATAAGTGCCTTAATTCTTTCTTTCTTCTGTTTATTTGGGTTGTATATATGTGCAAACCACACCCTTCTCTATGAAAATGTAATTATGTATGCAACACCAGACTGTGCATTAGAGAAACAGGAAGGTGCTTCTGGGAGACCCAGATTTTAAGTTGCCTTGGTGCCAAAGCTGGTAGTGCAATCAGAATGGTATTTTGGCAGCCTGGGTTCAAATCCCAGCTAAGGCTCATATTTCCTTCTCTCTTCTGTTTGAGTTCCATATACAGTATATACACACCACACCCTTAATGTATGAATATCTAAGAACTGACACATTTTACAGTCAACACCAACTAGAGACAAAGGGCCAGATATTCAAAGCATAGCACAGCGCGCAGACCAATAGTGGGGGAATAGTGCAGGAATAGCACAGATCAGTCATATTCAAAGGACCAGTTAGCGCACGCTAACAGCAGTAGCGCAGGGCAAACCAATAATTTATGCAAGGGGCAAATTGAGGGGGGGTGGCCAGCAGATACGCGCAAAGGGAAATTCAAAGGCCCAGCACCACGCTAGGACACATAGCGTGACACCCAGCATGGCACTAGTTGCCGCCTATAAAAGGCTGGTCTTAACCAAGGGCAAAACACCTAGGAGGAGGGACCACAACAGGAAGTGGGAATGTGTGCAGTGCCAGTAGCAGTGATGCTGCCATTGATGGCAGCTGTAGTGGAGGAGGAGGAAGAGGAGAGGGAGCAGGCACAACATGGGCCACAATGCAGGCCAAGGAGATGGTATGCTGCAAACAGGTGGTACCAGCCCAGGGTCTCATTTGAGACCGTGCCTGATGACCACATCACTGGCCGGTACAGGATGAACAGGGGAATGTTGAGGCAGCTTTTGAACTCCTGCATGAGCAGCTGCACCCAAACACCAGACGCAGCCATGCCATGACAGTGGAGGAGAAGGTGACAGCAGCGATGTGCTTCCTTGCCACAGGGACATTCCAATGACCAATGGGGGACACCATCGGGGTAACGCAGTCTGCCACCTCACACCTCCTGACCCAGTTCCTAGAGGCTTTCCTGCCACATGCTGGGGAGTTCATACTATTCCCCAGCACGGTAGCAGAGCGCAGAGAAACAATGCAGCAGCTCCATCGAGTTGCACACCTACCATCTATAGTGGGTGCCATTGATTGCACCCATGTCCCCATCCATGCACCACCCGGTGATGGCAGTGACATGTACGTAAACAGGAAGGGGTACCACTCCATCAACTTCCAGGTGGTGTGCAAAGCGACTGAGCGCATCAGCAATGTCTATGCACAGTACCTCAGTAGTGCCCATGATGCCTTCATCTGGCACCAGTCCCAGCTGTGCCAGGCATTTGAGGAGGACAGGATACCCAGTGGGCAACTAGTCGGTGAGTAGCAGCATACAAGGCATACACACGACAGCATGGATGGGGGCAGGAAGTGGAGGCCAGTCAAGGAGTGTGGGAGGGCTACACAGAGGTGCAGGACAGCAACAGACAGACTGCAGTATGGCACTAACAGGTACATATCTCTTGACAGGGGACAGCGCCTATCCCCTGCGACCTTGGCTGCTGACACCGGTACTCCGACCAGCCACAGTGGCCGAGGAGATGTATAAAGAGGCACATGCCAGCACAAGGAACATCATAGAGAGGGTGTTTGGCATCCTGAAGATGCGATTCAGATGTCTAGACACATCAGGCGGTGCCCTACGGTATTCACTTCAGAAGGTATGCTGTATCTTTCTAGCCTGTTGTATGCTGCACAACATGGCAATGAACCATGGGATACAGGCACCTGAACCTGAGGGACAGTCCAACAGTGTGCCAGAGCCAGCAGTCAGGGGGATAGTGGAGCAACTCGAGAGGAGGGACCCTAGCATGGCACGCAGGGCCATAGAGCACAGGGACAACATCATCAGAACACTGTCACAGACAAGAGGGTAAGTACAGACTGCACAACAACTTGAAACAGTACAATGATGAATCTATTTAATGTGCACAAAGAAACAGAACAGTGACACCAACAATCACAACAGTAACACAACAGAGTGAAACAGACAACATGTGTGCATGTGGTGTGATGTTGGGGGTGTGCAGGACACATGGGGGGGACACAGCCACGGTGTACTGTCACTGGGGAAGCATGATGCGTGCTGTGAGTGTAAGGAGGGCAACTGTGGCAGTGGAAGTGTGAGTGTGCATGTGATGGAGTGCGAGGCTGTTTGTTAGTGTGTGTGTGTGCATGTGTGCATGCGCATGTGGGTGTGCCAATGTTGAAAAGGGGGGCGATGACTGTGCAGTGATGCAGTGTGACCATGACCATCACCGCCGACTACCACCACACACGTGATGTGCACCACTACTGTGGGTCACAGACCCTGGCGTGCTCTGGGCCGAGTACAAGGCTGATGAAAATGGTGAGGCAGGTAGGTCTGGCCTCCTGTGCCCTGGTGGGATGGCGGAGCATGACAGGATGGGTGGATGGCCATGGCGGCGCTGTGTTCCTGATGTTGTGCATGACACAGTGGAGCTGGACCCTGTGCCAGCCCTGCAGCCACGGGTTGCCCGCCTGTGTGCCTCTGTGCCTTCTGCACCCTGACCAACCAGCTCATGCTGGTGACCCCCATGCACCCCATGAAGTACATTAGTGATGTCGACCACTGCAGCCATCAGACCAGCAAAGTCATGGTTGATCGCACCCACCATGCAGCCCAACCTGTCCTCCGCCCGCTGTTCAGCACCGGCAAAGCCCACTGAGATGGACTCCCTCATTAGTGCCAGCTCATGCCTCTGCTCCCTCCATAGACCATGCAGGTCCATATGAGCCTCTTGCTGGGAAGTGACAGCAGCCTGCAGGAGTGGCCGTGCACCATGGGCATCCTGCCCCAGGGGCACAGACCCCTCGTTTGCAGCTGGCGCAGGTGTCTGCTGCACAGGAGGAACGAGACGCTGTCACACATCTGGCATGGCCTACTGCTGCCAACCACTGGTGGTGGTCTGTTACATTGGATGGCCTGGGACCACAATATGTGTGGGACACTGCATGTCCAGCAGTGCAGAAATGTTCCCCACACTGCCCACCGCCGGATGCACAGGGACAGCCACACCAGCAATGCCAAACACACCACTGGCACCTGTTCCATGGCCTGCCAGCAGCCCCACCCCTGCATCCCCCTCCACAGGCACGTCCAGGTGGTGGGACCCCTCTGACATGTCAGTGTCATCACCTCTGGTCACAGTCACTAGGACTACCTGCCCTACACCCATATCCTCCTTTTGTGCATCTTCCAGGTACTCAGTGGATCCCACCCCCCCTACTGAAGTGTGTCTCCCCTCCCCAGGCAGTTGCAGCCCCTGTCTATTGGATTGCCACACATGCAGTGTCCCTGTGCGTCCATGACTGGCACACAGACCGGATGTTGATGGCCATTCACCATCATCTTCCATAACCTCTGGACAATGGCCATACATCCTGTGCTGTTCCTGTTGTTATGCAGGCCTTGCAGACACTGCTGTGGAGAAAATAGGGACAGGGTCAGTCACCGGTACATGGACACTGTGCCCTAACACCACCATCACCACACCATGCAGACCCCAGGACATGTACTTGTTTCACACAAGCCCATGACCACATGCACCCACCCAACCCAGAGTGCACATGCCATTGCCATGCAGCTGTTCAGCAGCCCACAGTGCACCCTGTGCAGGACACCAACAGCAGGACTATGCATCCATGCCATTACAACATGCAGGGTATACACATGTATAGAATACAGACCTGTCCTGGGCAGTGCGAGAGGCGTCTCACATCCACCACCCAGCACACCTGCGACTGCCACCCTTCTCAGTGTTGATGCCACCATGGCCATGAGTGGCTCCTCCACCCGCTGCTGTTGGTCTTGTGGTCCTCCACCGGTTCTCATCCATTCCTGCAGTCGCTGTACCTCCTCTTCCTTGGCACAGTGCAGCAGGTCATTCCAGCACTTTCGCACCACCTCGGTCATCCGGCCATGTCCACCGACAGCACTGACTGCAGCTGTCACTTCCTCCCAGGCTTGGCACACCACCACATCTGTGGCCCTGTGCATGTGGAGCACATGCTCCCTCTCCTTCACAGCATGCACCAGTGTTGTCAGCTCATCTTGTGAGAACTTATGTGCGCGTATGCTCTGTACTTGTCATAATCACGCAACCTATGGGACAGTCGAGAGGGGACATGTGTCAGCAGCCGTGTCAGGACTGCATTGCATTATGCATAGACATCACCATGCCACTCCCTACAATGACACAGGCCACATGGACATGTCACTGTGCATCAAGTGCATGTACGGTGCATACGGCCACATGGTCCCTGGATGCCCTGTGTCTGGGCAGCAAGCCCTGTACCCACATGTGCACTGCTGTCACCTGTGGCTGGCATGTGCACCCATGAATAGGGCCACCCCTATGCCCACCACCTGGCACTGTACTGTGCCCTCCGTGATCACTACACTGAGTGCGTGAACAAGTGCACTGGCATGTAGACAATGCCAGTACACCAGGCACAGTCCACATGGTGCATTGAATGGCACAGCACCAGGACCCTTTGTACTCCCTGCAGAGTGGCCACAGCCTACCACGCCACACATCCAAGGAGTTATGTCAGTGAGCCAGTGTTGCAGGATACACCTCGGTAGTGCACTGGGGCCCCTGCCTGGTGCCCACAGTGTGCAGACAGTGCCACATGGCACAGTGCACTGCAGGGGAATGTGCACAGTGCACTGGATGGCATGCTGCCCAGGTGGACATCTATAGCTAGCTGTGCACCATCACACAGCACAGTGCTTGCCCGTGGCCCAACATGTGTCTGACCATTCACCAGCAGGTACATCTGTGTGCTGCAGTCCATGCTGACCCTGTTCTGAGCTCTTGCCATTCTGAGAGTCCAACGGCAGTCATACATACCTGCCTCTCGCTGCTCATCCCCCATTGCATTTCTCCACCTGTCCCTTGTAGGTATGCAGTATTCATAGTATGCTGCATTATCACAACACAACACTGGTGGTGCACTGCTTGCCCTTTCATAGCCCATCCAGATAATCAAGCCTGTTAATCATGCAAATCAGTGCATAATTATATACTAATCACAAGTTTGCCCCATGCATACACAAGTACCCCCATTTGCATAGTCCAGTTGAATATGTCCCTGAGTAGCACCGGGCTATCACCTTAGCACTGTGCAAACATCAGCACAGGGCTATTGGAGGGACAGCGCCGCGCTATCCCATTAGCGCAGCACTCTGTGCTATAGCGTGACCAACACGCATGCTCATTAGGCCCCCATGTCCGCGCTATCATCCTGGCATAGCGCGTTGTAGCGCTGTGCTAGCCAACACAGCGCAGCGTTATGCACATGCGTGGTACACAACCTCAGGGTCATGCCAGGGGTCATGCATGCACAGTGTGAACACTTCCGGGCAGCGCTGCGCTACATCATGTGATAGCGCGACACTACAGTGGTTGTTGCAGGACAGTCCTGGGTGTGCCAACCGCTTGTTATCTGACAGGTGTTAAGGAATACGGGCTGTGTGGGCAATGCCCAGACATGCAAGACAGCGAGCAGTGGTGCACAGGGACAGGCACTGGGGGGAGGTTGAGACAGCCAACCTGGTGGAGCTAGTGCAGAAGAGGCACCGGAGGCTCTTTGGGGAGGTCAGGGAGGGGGACCTCCCATGTATGCAGGTGTGGAACACAGTTGCACACAAGCTTACTGCCCACACTGGGATACCCCGTAATACTGAGAAGTGCAGGCACAGGTATACGGACCTGCGGCAGAGGCAGCGTCAGCAGCTGGAGCGCTACAAGTGCATGGTGCATGATGGCACTGTGCCTGTACCAGGTAAGTGGTGTTGTATGTTGATTGCACCATCATGTTGGGCTGCAGGTGTGTGTGTGAGGGGGTGGGTATGTGTGTGTGTGTGTGTGCGTAGGTGTGTGCCACACTGCATGGTGCTGTGGCACATGATGAACAGGCGGGGTGGCACAGTTTGGCCCCCTAGGAGCACGGTACATGCTGTGCCCATTTGTGTGGGAGGCAGGTTGGGTCATGCTGTTTGGTGTGTCCTGGTGCATCACTAGCCAATGGTCAGCAACACCATGGTGCAGGGATCCCACTCCTGAGGGACTGTCAACATACACACATGGGTATGCGGATGTTCACTTGAGAGCTGCAACAGGCACTATCGCAGTACTGCGGTACCGTTGATCACTGCCGTGTGTGCCTGGTGAATGCACCATGGGCTCTGCCACCCTCTGTGTGGGTGTCCTCCATGTTCACTCCCTGTGTGTGCATTGTTGTTAGGGTTGCATGTGCATCTTGCTGTGCTGCACTTGGTGTATGCTGTGTCATGCTCTAACACCACTTTCTCACCTGTCCGCTGTAGAGCGGATCGAGCAGCCCATGGCCGGAGGGAGGAGTCAGGGCAGGACCCAGAAGCAGAAGCAAGGCAGCCCGAGGGTGCCATCCATGCCGCAGCTGGTGCAGGAGAGCAGCCCTGAGAGCGGTGGTGTGTTGCGTGAGTACCTGTTTCATTGCTCTGTGATCTGTGCCCTTTCACTAGGCTGTGTCACATCTGGGTGTCCTGCCACTGACTGGTCTGGTGGCATGTCTGCAACGGGCAGTGGGCCAGTGGTGGTGTGGCACTGTGCTGTGCAGCACACCTGTGTTGCACACCACAGTTGGGTGCTCTCAGTCTGGCCCGGGGGGGAGGCGGGTACTGCTGGCTTGCATGCTGTGCGGGTGACTGATGGTGGTGGTTGCTCTGGTGGCAAGTGTTCCATGGGGACCACATGCTGTCAGCTGCCATGCCCGCCTCTGGTGTCCATCCATACCCCCCCCACAGGGTGTCCACATTTGCACTGGTGGTGGTGCCTTGCTGTGCATGCGGGACAACACGCACCATGCCTTACGGGCATACCTCTCATCCTTCTGTCCATCAGCTGTGGAACATTGCCTGTCAAACTGTGCTACATCCTGGCACTGTGCCGTACGCGTTGTGGAGTCCTTACCTGTGTATCTCATGGCGATGTTACTGTGCTGCAGTTTAATAACAGGGTACTGTTATCACTGTGATATTACATTATGTGCATCGTTGCCTGACAATGTTGACCTTGGCTGTGGAACTTGTCCTCACAGGGTGGGACAGGGGGCTCCTGTCATGTGGGTTGGGGACCCTTCCTTGTACCATGTCACAGTTGGGTGGTATGTTTTCAGTGGCCTTGCCTGGTGGCATGTGACGGCCCTTCACTGACAGCATCTGTGCCCTGGCTGACTGTTATCCCCTGGCCTGGGTCGGTCATTGGCAGGCCACTGTCATGGTTCATTGATGCTCCTGCATGCCTGTCGTTGTTGATGCTGTGATCTGCATTACTGTACATTTACATCTTTTGGTGGGCAGCATGTCCCAATGTGTGGATGCCCTTGTGCATGTTGTGGCGTGGCCCTTGCACTCAACTCTCCAGGGATCCAGCTGTGTGTCTACCGTGTCTCGCTATGTGTGCTGTATCGGGGTGGGAGGTGTCACATGTTCCCTGGTGCTGTTGGGATCATGTGTGTTGGGTTTTGTGTTGGTGCCTGTGTCGCCCTGTGCTGCTTTGTGGGAACCTTCCATGTTGGCCTACCAGTGCAGCACTCAGCTCCACCCGGGATTGCCCACTGGGACATGCTGTCCATCCCTGTATGGCCACCTTTGGCTACTGTCTGCCTCCGGTCTGGTGTACCATCCTTATGGTCTCACCCTTCCTCTTGTAGGTCCACTCCGGGAATCGCTGTGGACGATCAGGCCAGAGGAGTCGGAGGGAACTGAGAACCTGCTGCGCTGCATCGTCAGACAACAAAGGACTGTAATTGAGCAGCAGGCCATCCTCATAACAGAGACACGGAGGGTGGCAAATGTGCTAGAGGCTTGGCTCCCAGATCCAGCGGGCAGCTAGATATGCCCTACTTCCCATGCTGTGTTTCCTTCCCACACCCCCTCACTGGACTTGTTTATCCCTTCCTGGAATGTAGTCATCTGTCCCTGTGTGCATCCTCCTCCCCTTTGCACCCTTGTCCTGTGCCTTCCTGTCCCTCCAGTTATTATCTTCACATATGTTTTCCTTTGGAATCCTTGTTTTGCTGATAGTGCATTCCTTTTTTTGTTCCCGTAGTGGGCTTTTGGTTGCATGGGTTTGTGCTGGGGGGGGGGTCTTGGCATGTTGCTTGGTGGGAATAATCCTGTTATGTTTCTTTGTTGTGGGGAGGGTTGTCCAGTGGTGGATGGGGCATTTTTGATTCTGTATTTTGTTCTTTGTTTTTTTTATGAGTTTGTTTCACTGTAATGTTTCCATTGCCTTTACTTTTGCATATTTGTCATTACAGTGCATTTATTACATTTTACGTGTCCTGTGTCATTCTTGGGTGCTGGGATTCTGCATGCTTTGTACTGTTACTTGTGTTCTCCACATGGGTCTGGGTTGTTGCTAGACATTCCCGTGCATCTGTAGCATCCTCCGGGATGTGCACTGTGGTGTGCTTCTGATACCTCATTCCAGCATGTGTTTCCTTGCATGTGTCCCAGGGTCAGGCTGTCTCACCTCTGCACTGTGTTCTATTGTGTGTTTGCACTGCCTGCCTGGGGCTATATTCAGTGCTGTCTTGTGTGCTATATTCAGTGCTGTCTTATTCCTGGGCTGTTTTTGCCCTGCACTCCTGGCCCTGTTTGCCCGGCTTCCTTTGCTTGCTATATTCACCTGGTTTCGCACTGTGCTTTTCCTTTTGAACATTGCTAGTGTTTTGTTCTGGGCTATGTTTGCACGCTGGGCAGTGCTACCTTGGCCACAGGGCAATTTTCTGAATATCTGGCCCAAAGTGTTTAAAAATATGCCATTAGTAGCTGTAAAACATTGCAGAAATTTAAAAGGTCAGTTATGCCAAGCAGTACACAAAGTTTCAGTTCATGAAATAGGCGATATACAAAATAAAATGGTAATATGAAATGCATGCTGAAAATAGAAAATAGAGAGAATCTAACTCTATTTTCAGCATGCATTTCATATTACTGTTTTGTTTTCAGGCCACACACTGACACAGCACCTTGTTTTTCAGGTAATATAGAGTAGCAAGTTGATTCACTAGTGCAGGTAATTACAGATGTGGTGATTGTTGTCACTGTGATAATATTTATAACATCAAAATCACTAACAATTTGGCTGGGAATGAAGAAATTCAAATAACAGATTTTATTTCTTGTAAGACAGAACATCTCATCTACACAATTAAATGTCCATGTGACCTAATATACTATATACAGGTCAAAATAAAAGAGGATTTCAGAAGCACATAACAGAACATATAAGTAATATTAGAAGATATGACATGACATCACCCTAGCCAGACACTTTGACAATGAGCACCACACAATGTCGATGTTAAGGATTTTGGTATTGAGGTATTGAGAGGGTTCCAAAAAGAGGGGGGACTGGGAAAAACAGATGCTAGTCAGCAAGGCATATTGGATTGCAGATTTAAAAGTAAAAATAAAAAAATATGGATTAAATGAAGAAGTAGATTGGGTCTCTATATTTTAAAGAATAATTGGATAAATATTAATGTAAACTGTAAATGAATTAAGTGGCAACAATTTGTTTATAATGGATTAGGCAGTGCAGTGTCAGAAGCTATGTAACAGAAATCATATAACATAGGGATCTGAGATGGTAGTACTGAAAGGTAAATTAATATGTATTTTTTTTTGCAGTTATCTATTTTCTCTCCTGGAGTTCTCTGCATCCCTTCTGACATCCCCCCCGTGCCCAGCACCAGGTATGAGACCCCCTACCCTACACCCCACGACTTACCCTTCGTGGCAGGGGCCGGGGAGTGACTCGACCCACCAGACCGGATTTAGTGTTCGGGGAGGTGCCTTCCCGGGCCGTCGTGTAGGGGACCATCGTCATCCTCGCAGAGGGCTCCCCATTTTTCCTCTTTCCTTCCCCCGAGGTCTCAGCGTGCAATGGCACCAGTGGCTGTGGCACGCAAGCTCCCGTGCACATCCTTGCCAAGCGCCTGCCGCAGACTCTCACCCGCAGATTCAATGCTGGCGTGCCACCCCTCAGCCTCCTCTAGGTGGCAGGCAATTGCCAAGCACTGTGATCCCCCCTCCCTGGAGAAGGAGAGCAGTTCTGGGGATGCTCAGTCCTTCTCCTCCCTGCCAACCCCCGGCACCCCATGTCCATTCCCAAACACGGGTCGCCGGCGTGACGTGAGGTAAGGCATCCCAGCGCCTCAGCCCTCAGTGCCACTGGGCTGGCAAATTAATATGTATTAAACTAAAATGTTAATTGTCATATTAGAAGTCCATCAATATGAATGACCAGAATTAATTCCTTTTTTAAAGAGAAGCCTGCAATGGCATATTTTCATAGATTCTGACTACCAGTGTGTGCAGAATTAAAAGAATCAAAGATTTTTGACATTGATAACTTAAAAGTGTGCAGTCATATATTTAAGGAATAAAGCAAGACCGTTGGTTATATTAATGGTATATTAATCACCCTCTAGGGATGTAATGTTACACGAGGCATAACCGAGTGCCTCATGCCCCTAGAGGGTGATTAAGTAACCATTAACATAACTCCTGGGAGTGATTTATTGCTATTATTATAAAAATATTTTTTAGACAGTGGTAAACCTTCTTCAGGGTGTAATTAGTCTCTACATGTATGTTAATAAAAGATAACCATTAGGCTGATAGAATGCTTACAGCCAATCAGAAAGCTCTGGTTCTCATACCCTTTTTATAATGAAGACTAAACATACTAACATACTAATTGCCAGCAGATTAGGCCTTCTGGTCTATCGAGTCTGCTCGAACCTCAGATCCAATGTTGGGAACTGAGGCCCTCCCCCACCTTTGTGTTCCAATACATCCCCTTTCTGTATCTGTCCCACCCACTCTTGACGCCCTCCACCATAGAAATCTGGACCAGCTCGCCAGGCAGTGCATTCCAAGGATCCACCACCCTCTCAGTGAAAAATCTCCTCCTCTCCCCCCCATCCTTCCACCTTCCAACTTAAAACCATGCCCTCTGGTGATACCTCCCTCCTTTAGTCTAAAGATCCCCTCAGTGTTTGCCCTATATATTCCATTGAGGTATTTAAAAGACCTTGATCATCTCCCCCCATCTCTCTTCTCCTTCAGTGAAAACAGGCGGAGCTTCTCAAGTCTGTCTATATATGTTAACTCCCTCAGGCCTCAAATCATCCTGGAAGCCATCCTCTGTACCTTCTCCAGGAGCTGTATGTCCCTCTTCAAGTGCAGTCTCCAGTACTGTACACAGTACTCGAGGTGTGGTCTAACCAGTCCATTGTACAGCAGCAGAATCACTTCCCTGCTCCTAGAGGTGATCCCCCTTACAATGCAACCCAACATCCTGTTTGCTTTGCTTGTCACTCTCCTGCATTGCTCAGAGTTATTCATACATGCATCCACCTAGACCCCTAGGTCTTTTTCCCCAGACAAGGCCTTCAGCGCCTCCCCTCCCAGAGTGTACATGTGTTTAGGGTTTCCCCACCCAAGATGTAACACCTTGCACTTGGTGGTATTGAAAATTAATTTCCATGTGTGAGACCAACTTTCCAGGGTGTTCAAGTCCCCTTGCAGGGCCACCCTCCCCTCTTCCCACAACTACTGCTCCCATCTTGGAGTCATCAGCGAAGAGACTCATCTCACACCCTATGCCCATCCTGATGTCAGATATGTATGCATTAAACAGGATAAACCCTTTCTAAGAATTCTTTGAAGTTCTTAAGAACAGGCAATAGTTTTATCGCGGGGGTATCATATACCCATTTCAGGATATAAACCCAAAACAAGTTTGAACAAGTAAAAGCTGGACATGGAAGCAAAGTCAAAGCTCTCACAAGGTGTGTGTGTTTTATATAAGTACCAGATACAGTTTAGTGGTTTCTGCAATATAATATGAGAATGTTAAAGTTAAAATGAAGTTATAAATGAGTAAGAATTAACTTTTCACTTTTATTTTTTTAGACAAAACAGTATTAAATCATATAGTGAGGTAATGATCACAAGTGACTTTTGTCATATGCTCCCCACAAGATGTCCACACTTGTAAGTTACTTATACTTTAAATAATACAATAAAGAAGCTTTGTAGTAATTACAGTAAGATTGTAATTTATATAAATATCAACTTTATATGACATTTAAATGTTGTTTATACATAGGAAAACTTGATAAGTCAGTTACCAGATATGAGAGTTACACTATATAGACCTGTATCAGCAGCAGGTATACACTGCCTGTATTTTGAATATGTAATTTTAATAGCTATTTTGATCCACCTCATGCACGTAATATAAATATACTGTAAATGTTGTAATATTATGTATTTATTACTAAGCTGTATATTTAAATATTTTTAGACCTACAACCTGATGAAGCCACACATTTGCTGACTTTGCTGACAGAAAGGAGTAAAAGCACCTGGCATTACCGTCAAGGTATATTGATATTTATTTATATTCCACTTCATACTGAAAGCAGCAGGGTACAGTAAGTGGAGAGAAAAGAATAAATCTGTAGGCAGTGTTTGGGGCACTTTGAAACCTGGGGTTTAAACAGGTGGTGTGGGGGAAACATAGCTCAGGAAATTAATCTTGGGGTGAGTAGTTTCAGGAAGCCCTGTGAATCAGATGTGTAACTGAGGAGTGGAGCTGACAGAGGTAAGTGCCTTCTAACAAAAGGCAGATTTAAAAGGTAAAGTTAGTTGGGGTTCTGAGGTCTTGCTGACAGACACAAGTGAATGCACTTAGCTTTATCTTTATCAGCAGGCATCAGCACATGGAAACAAGGAAGCAGAGGACTCTGATGGTCAACTAAGGTAGCACAGCTGTTCACTAATATGTAACAGTCAACTACTGGGAAGGGCAGAAGGTAAAAAGTAGATCAAAACTGGGAATAGGAGCAACAGCCTATCTAGGGTAGATGTATAAAGAGATTTAAACATGGCACATGGGAACAGAAATAGAAACAAACAAACAAAAGGGGAAACATCAGTGCAGTGGCTTTGGGGAGGCAGTTTTCAGAGAGACCTTCTGGAGACTGCAATGCTGCCCCATCTACAAGCACCACTCTTGGTTGAGTGAGGGGGTCACTAGATTCCAGAATGAGTTGGTTGGAATTTGGGAAACCTCTTCCCCTACCCAGGAGACTCAAAGTCTGCCACCGTTGCCTCAGAGGATGCCAGTAAGGAGGAACAGCTGGATCGTGGTGGGCTTGGGGAGGGTGGGGCTGGTGTGTCAAAAGCACATTCCTAAACCGGTGCCTCTATGCAATTCCTATGCTGCTCTGGTGAGGCAGGACTGTCAGGAAGAGGAACACACAGTAGAAGCCAGGGACAATGTGGAGGTACTCCATAGCAGAGACCCCAAAGAGGGTGGAAGAAGACCCCAAAGGAGGAGGAAGCAACTTCTGATGGGGGACTTGATTGTGAGGTGGATGGATTTGAGAATAAGAAAAGCAGAGTGAGGGAGGCTAGGTGCCTATGTGGCACCATGGCCCAGAGGGATGGGAAGCAGATCCTAAGGATTGCTACAACAGCAGGAGGGGAGGCAGAGCTGGATGTCATTGTACATGTGGAGACTAATGACCTGTCTAGGGATGGGGCTGAGATAGTGTAGGGGGACTTTAGGGAGCTGAGGAAGAGTCTTTGGTAGCACACTCAGTGACTTTCTCTGAGGTACCATCTGTCTATGACAGGGGAAGGAGAGAGAGATCTCTGTACCAGAAGCTTCAGCTCATTGCTGAAGGAATGGTGCAGACGGGAGGGGTTCGATGACATTGGGAACTCAGGACCCACCTAGGAGGAATAAGGGCCTACATAGGGGTGATGGCCAGCATCCATCTGGGATTGGAACCACAGTCCTCAGTGAACAGGTTAAATGTTAATTTGATGAACATTTAAACTAGCCGAGGGGCATGGCAGAAGAGATTGTGCAGGCAGAAACTGTTCCACCCCACAAGCTGAAGTAAAGAAGTGTAATCCCCTGGTAAGCAAATTAATACAGGACACAGGGTGGAAGAAATGAAGGCAGATGGGAACAGGTACATTAAAAAGTGATGGGGTAAGGAGGGAAAGCAAAAAGGAAAAAGTGTGGTAACAAATGGAGTGGTGACAAAACCAGGAAAGCTACAGTATGTGTGCAAATGCTAGAAGTCAAGGAAATAAGATTCCAGACCTAGAGGCCACAATGGCAGAGGCCAACCTGGATACTGTGTTCATTACCAACTCAAGGTGCACTGAAAACCATGAGTGAGATGTGGCCATACCAGGATATACTTTGTTTAGAAAGAGAAGGGTAGGATGGAAAGGAAGGGGTGTGGTATTTTATGTGAGGGAGGGCATGAAAGCAACAGAGATGCAGGGAATACCGGGGGGAGCAGAGGTACTGGGGGTCACCCTAGAGATGGGGAATGGCGTCTCTATCCACAGTGGTGTGATCTACAGACATC
The DNA here is from genome assembly GCA_016271365.2 of Neoceratodus forsteri. NCBI lineage: Eukaryota > Metazoa > Chordata > Ceratodontiformes > Ceratodontidae > Neoceratodus > Neoceratodus forsteri. The sequence continues at coordinate 1,084,680,655 of CM057452.1, forward strand.
CAGCTTAGAGAGAGAAGTTAGATAAGATACTGATGGAAGCCACTGGTAAGATGACAGAAAAGGGGGGTGCTGTTGGTTGGGGATTTCAATTTGCCAGATGCAGAGTGGGGTCTTCCACCTGCAGATTCACCTAGAAGCAGGGGAAATCTTGGACACCATGCAGGGGGCATTCCTTAGGAACCTAATCAGCGAACCCACTCATGATGGGGCAATATTGAACCTGTTACTTGCCAACAGGGACAGTGTTGCAGATGTCAAGGTGGGGCACCACTTGAGTACCAGTGATTACTGCACAGCGTGGTTCAATATAAGGATAGTTGTGGAACTGAACCACACAAAGGCAAGGGTCCTGGACTTCAGGGGCAGATTTTAAAAAGATGGGTGAATGCCTTGGAGATGACCTGGTGGGGGGATGAACTGGGTCGAGTGTAGGAACAGTGGAAGAAACTAGAAAGGGCTATTGCAAAGGCAACATACTTCTGCATCAAACAAGGAAGCAAAAGAAAGATGAAAAAGGGCTGCTATGATTCATGAAAGAGGTGGCAAGAAAGGTAAAAGTTAAGGGGTTAGCATTCAGAAGGTACAAGGAGACGCAGAGGGATGAGGTTAAGGAGGTGTATCAGGGAAACAGATGGGATCGGTGAGAGCAGTAAGAAGTACAAAGGTGCAAACTGAAGAGAGAATAGTCAAGGCAGTAGCAACAAACTCTGGTCACAGCCACTAGGGCTGCTAATGCATTAACTTGATAAGGGTGTTTCATGGGCTTAAATGTAAAGATGAATTGCTGTAGTCAGCTTTGTGTGCAAATTTCACTTTCAGTAAGGTTAGATCATTTATCTGGTTGCTCTTGTATTTCCAATGTGTTTAAAATGCAAGCAGTGAGTATGTCTTGCACTATGTGGGGAAGGAGAGGGAGCTCCACATCAAGGCTTTCAAGATATGGTAGAAGAAATGGTGCAGAGATGAGAGGTATGGCTACAATAGGGGCTTAGAGCCAACCTGGAAGTATAAGAGCCTATATCGAGGTGATGGCCAGCTTCCATTAAGGAGTGAACCATAGTCCTCAATGCACAGTTTTAATGTTACTTCAATGGAAATTTAAAATAGATGAGGGGGGTGATGGAAGAAATGGAGAAGGCAGAAGGTGGGCCACCACAGGCTGAAGTAGAGTGTAGGGAGATCCCAAGCAGGGGGTTGGCAAAGGAGAAAGGGGGAAAAGGAGCAGTCAAAGAAGAAATGCAAGGAAGGAGGAACAACTGGAAAAGGAGAAAGCAGCAAGAAGAAAGCTGAGGGATGTCAAAATGGTGCAAGGTCTGTATCAGAAGCCTTAAGACAGAAAACTGAAAGAGTTCAATATGTACACCCTGGAGGAGAGGAAGGAGAGTTGGGATATGATGGAGCCCTTTAAATACCTCACGGACATTAATAAGTTACAGAAGAGAGAAATGTTTCAGAGAAGAAGGTACTGTAGAACAAGGAGTTATGATATGAAGCTGGACAGAGGTAGATTCAGGTGCGATGTTAGGAAGTACTTATTCACAGAAAGGGTGGTGGATTTCTAGAACAGCCTTCCATGGTAGGCAGTGGGAGTGAACCAGTGGTGGGTTTCAAAAATGCCTCAGATAGGCACAACAGAACCATTGGAGGAAGGAAGTGGATGGAAGAGAAAGTAGATCAAATTGGATCTCCAGCAGAACTGATTATAATTAAAAATGGGCAGACTAGATGGTCCCAGAGATCATTATCTACCATCAGTTTCTATGTTTCCATGTATGACAGGTTATTTGCTTCAAATGGATACAGTGTAAAATTATTAACGTGTACAATGTCAGTAATGTAAACTGTGTGGTACAAATAATTCACGTCATACTATGCTACACAGACATGATAATAAAATAAGTAATAATGTATGCTTTGAGCAAAAGAGAAAAAATCAAGGGGAACATGTGAAAGAATATATTACTTATACTACTCATAGAGTCATGATACCATGACAGGTACATACTGTATGAATTTACTGTAGTATGATGGTACCCAGCTGTATACCGATGTTAAGTAAACTACAATATGTAATTTTATTTTTGTTTTATTTTTAATAATGCAGAAATTGTCCACACTGTAATGACAGATAGCCATGGATGCTCTTTACAATTTGCAACCTTGTGTGTGTTACTTTTTTTTGTTAATTCATTTTTGGAAAGTCACTTGTAATGTCGCTGCAAATCTGTTCAACCAATTAACTTTTGGTTTGGAGGACGGAAGGAGGTGGAAGAGACAGTGCTGTAGATCAAGTTGTGTCTGCAACAAAAGTGAACATAATTAAATACGGAAAGCTTAGATGAGCCCAGCAGTCATTACCTGCTGTCAGTTTCTATGTTTCTATGCATGACAGGTCATGTGATTCAGATGGCTACTGTATAAAATCCATAGAATGTGCCGGCAGATGGGGACCATGAGGTCCATCTAGTCTGCCTATGTTTTTTCCTACCCCCTACTTGGAATCATTTGTTAACTTACTGACATGCCTGTCCCATGCTGATTTAAACTGCTTGACTATCTTTACCTCCTCCACCCCCTGAGACAGTCTGTTCCATGGGTCCACCATTCTTTTGGTAAAAAATAACTTTCTACTATTATTCTAAAACCTACCCCCCCCCCCCACAGTCCCATGTCATGCTGTCTTCTCTTACTGCAACTGCTAATCTGGAAGAAGTCCTGTGATTGTATTTTGTTAATACCCTTTAAATACTTGAGGGTCTCAATCATGTCCCCCCTCTCCCTCCTTTGTTCCAAGGAGAAGAGGTTTAGTTCATTCAGTCTTTCACCGTATGTCTTATAGTGTAGACAATGAATCATCTTAGTTGCCCTTCTCTGCACTGTATCCAACCTATCGATGTCCTTTTTGAAGTGGGGCCTCCAGAACTGAACACAATATTACAGGTGGGGCCTCACCAGGGACCTATACGTATACAGTGGCATTACCACCTCACACCTCATGCTAGTGATGCCTCTCCCTATAAACCTAGGAGGCCACTCACCTTCTGTGCTGCTTTCTCGCATTGCTTCCCCATCTTTACGTCATCAGAGATGATGACTCCCAGGTCGCGTTCCTGCTTTGTAGCCATTTGCTTCTCCCCTCCCAGATGGTACTCTGCCTCTGGGTTCTTCTTTACCGTATTCATCACCTTGCATTTTTTCACGTTAAACTTCAGCTTCCAGTCTCATGACCATCTTTCCAATCTTAACAGGCCCTTTTTAATTTTTTGCAACCCCTCTGGTGAATCCACTCTACAGCAATGCTACGTGTCATCTTCGAACAGACACACCTTTCCTTCTAGACCATCGGCAATGTCACTGATATACACATTGAACAAGATTTTTCCCAGCACTGACCTCTGTGGAACCCCACTTGTCACCATCCCTTCCCCTGACAAATCTCCATTGACCAACACTCTCTGCATTCTGCCATTTATTCAGCTTCCCACTCAGGCTATTATTTTGTGGCCCACTCCCATGTACTTGAGTTTGCTAATCAGTCTTCTGTGGGGGAACAAGTCAAAGGCCTTGCTGAAGTCGAGATAGACCACATCGACTGTACCCCCAGGTCCACTGTTTCGGTGACACAATCATATTGCTTTGTCCACTCACAGCTTGTTGATCTTTTCCAGAACTCTTTGTTCTGTGAATGGACTCATGTCCACTCCCTCAGTGGTGACTTCCTTTCTAGTTAGTGCTGGGCCATTGTTAATTCCTCCTGTGTAATGACCAAGCAGAAGTACTTGTTTATGATTTCCAGTTTCTCATTGTCATCTGCTTGTGTACCATCCTCCTTCTTCATTCTTACAATCCCCCCTTTGCTTTTACAGCACTCCCCAATGTACCTGTAGAAGGTTTTGTCTCCTTTGGTTGCCCCCTGTGCTATCCTTACTTCTGTTTGGGCCTTTGCAGCCCTTACAGCTTTTTCTGCCTCCCTCAGCTTCTCCCTGTGTGCCTCTCTATTGAGGTCACTACCTGAGTTCTTGTATCTTCTGAAGGCTTTCCTCTTTTCCTTAACTCTGACTGCTACTTCTCTTGAGAACCAATGTGGATGTCTTTTTTTCTACATGTTGCTGATCTGCCTAATACAATGTGCTGTGACAGTGGTTACTGACTGTTTTAATCTGCTCCAACACTCTTCCACCACCCCCATCTGTCCCATATTTCAAACTGTCCTTCAAGTATGCTCTCATGAGATGAACATCTGCCTTTCTGAAGTCTAGGACTTTCTGCTTTGTACGGTTAACCTCCTTGACTTTGTTGACTGTGTACCATACCATGTGATGATCACTAGAGCCCAAGTGGCTATCCACCTCTATGCCTGAGACATGATTGCTGTTCATAAGTACTAGTGCAAGGATTGCCCTCTCCTGTGCAGGCATCTTTACTAACTGCCCAAGGCCTGCCTCACATAGTGACAATAAGAAGTTGCGGCTCCTTGTTGATACCGCTGTGTAGGAGCTTCAATCTATGTCCAATACATTAAAGTCTCCTACCAGCATGATCTCCCCTTTTTCTGACATCCAGTATATATTTGTTCATCTTTTCCTCCTGTGATGGCAGCCTATAGATCACTCCCACCTTTAAAGGAGCCTTGCTACTGGATCCAATAGTGATCCACAGGGCCTCTGCTTTGTTCTGTGCTCCATGGAGCTCTGTCACCTTTATCCCCTCCTTCATGTACATTGCTATCCCTCCCCCTTTTATCCATTTCCAGTCTCTTATTAATATGAGCAATGTTGATACTGTAAACTGTGCGACACACATAATTCATGTTGCACTATGCTACGCAGACATGATAATCAAATGGGTAATAGAGGATAGAGGAGTTCAGACAGTTAGATGTTGCAAGCTCTGTGACAGCCGGTCACATGTATTTTCCTGTAGACAGAGCACAGAGGGATGCCCGGATATCTGTCAGCCATGTACAATCTGATGTCATGCCTCTACACAACACTGTAGGTATAAAAACTGATAAGAGCTTATTGTTTTCCTGTTTCCAAAGCTGTTTTCTCTGATACTTGGGAGATATTACTAGGAATTCTGAAACAACAGGAGATGTTGTACATCCATATATAGTTGTCTCATAACCATGTAAAATGGTCATTTAGTTATCCCCATGCATATATATGTGTCTAGTTTTCTCTAGGTTCCTTATTCCCACAAAGGGCTGTGATAAGGAATATGAACTAATAGAAATCACTGTTGTCCAATGCCACAGTGTAAAAGAATATGATGTGGGAAGGGGTACCAAATATTTCCCTTACACATCCAGTAAATTGTCCAGTGCTGTTTCATGCAAGCTGAGTAAATGCTAGGGTCTAAAAATTAGCCACTGTTTAAAACGTACCCAGTGTTTCAGCCACTTGTCAGCTGAATTAGCCACTCTACAATCATGGTCTGATGCTGCTTTCCTGTCTCTTTGACCCAAAGATCCTGGGGTTCTCCACTGTTTGGTACCAGAACTGGACTGACAGATATCATGTTCTCAAGGGGCAGTGAGAGAACTTGTATTCTCTAGCTGACTTTTCTCATGACTTTTGCAAAGACCAAAAAAAATTGCTCTGCTGCATGGCACCAATTGGCCAAACATACTGATGGATGTGACAGTGTCGAGCTGCTGTGGTGTGGTGTGACAGCCAGCCACATTCAGTTATGTTCATCAAAGTGTCTTAGCCACAGTGATAAAAGGGAGTCTAGAAATTTTAGCCACATTGATTTTACAGTAGCCATTGGTGATGGTGGCAAACCTTCGTGCACAACCAGTGCCAGGAAGAATATAAATTGACCCCTATTAAGGACCAAGATGGATAAGGAACAGTACCTCTCTCTTTTTTTTCCTTAATTTTTATTTTAAAGGGGTCAATGTCAGCCTTTTTGCATCATATTATTTCTAGTTGAAACCGCTCATTTTCTAATTGCTTACCTTTTCTAAAATTCATTAATATTGCTAGTTGTTTTATCTGCTCCATTCATAATATAACTGAAATGCATACTAATGGTGTTACTATACACAGAGTTGTTTTGTTTCAAATCCTTGACCTACTCTTACAGTATACTCCCTGAGCTTTAGGAATACCCCCAGACAATACAATGCAGCCACTTATGATGCCATATTCACCTCCCCTCCCACTGTGTAATGACGTTTTATATGGGAGAAGGTCACAAGACCAGGAAAGATACAGTGGGAGTTGATCAAGGACTACAAACAAACATATTCTGACAAACAAGGGGGGTCACATGATGAAGGCAACCTGGTAGCAGCAGAGACCTGGAGATCCTGTCCAATTCCTGCCATCATTGCCTTTTAACTACTGATTTTACCCCTTCTCAGCCACAAATAACCAGATAATCAAGGAGAGCCTACCTTCAGCACTCGATATCAGTGCAATTTGCATCGCTATTGGAGCTTTCTTCTCTGCGATGGATGCTGATATGAGGCAGGCCCAGCTGAAACACATGCTACCTCCCTCACCTGAGAAAATGCCCAAGAAGCCTAAGGCCCAAGGGGGGCCATAGGGCAAAAGTGGTGCAGTGATCACACAGCCGATCCCCCTCACAGAGGATCAATTCTTACAGGACTTGCTCCCGTTTCGAGAGACCCTCACCAAGATCTCTTCAGAATTAAACTCTATCAGAGGGGACATGGCCAATCTCACCAGAAGGATGGGTAATGAAGAGGCCCGATTGTCTTCCCTGGAAAAGTGGAAAGATAAAGTGGATCAGGAATTAGTACGTCTTCGTCAACTAGTACAAAAAACTTCAGCTGAAAACTGAAGACCTCGAGGGGAGAAGCCGTCAGAACTATATCCTAATCCTGGGCTTACCAGAAGTGGAGGAAGGCCCTAACACCGTGGTATTCATTCAGAAGCTTCTCCAGAAGATAGTGGGTCCCTCCCCGCTTAGCACAAATTACCATATTGATAAAGCCCATTGGTCACTTAGACCCCAGCCGCAACCTGGTTCACCTCCCCGACCTATTATTCTAAAATTCTTAAGTTATGTTGAAAAACAACATGTTATAACAAAAGTCAGAGAGCCGCAATCCATTACACGGAAGGGCATAAAGCTTAGAATCACTCAAGATTTGCCATACCAAATTCGCCAAAAACGCACAGCCTTCCACCCCATCGTTAGCAAGCTAATTGCAGCTGGTATACCCTTTAATATGCTCTATCCAGCTAAGTTACAGGTTTCCATCTCTGGGAGCTGGTCTTCATACAAATCACCTGCACAAGCTGCATCTGATTTGATGAACAAGCTACCTGATCTTTTTAAGCATGGCTGACTACACCCTTCCAAATATCAGCTTTACAGTGCTGGAGGCTAACCCTCCCATTCTTAAGCATTGAGTAGAAAGGTTGTTTATTCTCTTTTCTGATACCTGTTGGGAGTTTTTCCTCCTTGGCCTGAGAGGCCATCCACATGGCTTGGATTGGTACTGCCTGGACATGGTCATTGGGGGTAGTTGAGCAGTTTCCAGGGCCTCCACTGTGAGGAGGAACTTTATTTTCAGGAAGCGCTTCAGGGGTTAGATTTTGGCTCATACCATACCTTTGTCCTGGCAGCCTTTTCCTCCCCCTGGCATTTCTGTGCTCCAGTAAAGCCGTTTTCCAGACTACCATGGACTGAACTTTCACATGTACAGTATACAAATAGCTTGTTTATTGTTTCTTTCCTGCACACATCCGGTGTGGTCTGTTTATTCTTACCGCCTGTTGTCATTGGGCTGAAGTTCATCTCGGCAATTTGACCGAGATAAAGGGGGGGGGGGTCAACACATTTTAACTAATTTGGGTTATGTAGAGTGATTCAACAGGACCTGATATTCTTTCAGGGAATAGGGCTCACTAAACCCTGACTACAGCTCTTCCGGAAAGTATACCTGTAGCAATGTTTAATAAGGGAATCACTCCAATTTAACCCCTAAATCCCAGACAGTCCGGTCGAGATTGCACCTAAGGATTCACTCCTATCTTGTACTTTCACCGGTCGACTGGTACTGGCTGAGTACAGGCAGTGATGGGGTGGGGGGGGGGAGCTCGGGTCCATGCAAGCTCATGGAAGCTGCATAGCATTCCAGTAAAGGTGGGGGATCAGCTCCTTAACACTTCCTCTGGGTTTTCTTTACTGGGTTTTGGCTTATCTGGCAAACCTTAAGGAGGATAAAAAGGAAAACAAAAAGTGCTCCCACATTTATCTGTTACCTCCAGGTTTTGCCTCGATTGAGGAGTGGGCCAGAACTGTATGGGGTGGGACCTACATTTCTATCTTGGGGTCTTGGTTCAATGCAGGGTCCTCTGTATATAGTTGTTGGGGTAAGGGGGGGAGTAGGGAGGGTGGCTTGGATCCTACCATTAGATTATTTACTTTTCTAGAGTGGGGGTTTTCAGGGCTAGAGATCCCACCCTTGGTAAGTGTGGGGGAAGGGGAATCTCATCAGAGGGAAGGGATCTGTTATATGTTATGACATTTGGGAGGAGGACTTTAGTTGGCAGGGACGGGGTGGGATGGAGTGTGCTTATGTATTTTAGAATTTCACTGGTTAGTAAAGGATGTTTATTCAAATTGTATGTACCAAATGATGAATATAACAGTTAAAGTTATAACATGGAATATTAGGGGAGTTAGAGATCCAGTGAAAATACTTCAGGTCTTAAAACACTGTGTCCTGCTCAATGCTGATATTATTCTGTTACTAGAAACACATTTATTGGAAAATGAAGCCATATGTTTACGTCAACAAAGAGTATCACAAGTTTTCTCATCTGGGGACTCATCTTTGAGTAGGGAGGGTAGCAATTTTAATTATGCATAATATTTCCTTTCAGGCTGAATCATCTACGGTGGACCCAAATGGCAGATTTATACTGGTTAAGGGCACTCTATTGGGCAAAGAGGTCATCCTGGGTTCCCTATATGGACCAGTGGGAGGTGATCCCAAACTTTCTAATGGGCCTAGCTAATAGACTCGCCTCGTTCTTCCGACCCATCTAATTTTGGGAAGGGATTGCAATATTCCACTAACTTGGGATTTGGATAGATCTTACCTAACATTAAAAACCCCTTGCCATCCCAAAGGGCTCTGGGTGATCTTATGGAACTACTCAGACTCTGTGATCCATGGCGTACCCTTAACTCTTCCCACAAACTTTTTTCCTTCTACTCGACAATACACCAATCATGGTCCTGGCTGGATTACATTTTAATCAGTCTTCCCTTCTTAAAAGGCCTATGCCAAACAGGATTAGAACCAGTTGTTCTGTCCAACCACTCAGTGGCCTGGGTGATGCTAGCCCTAGATCCTTTTAGCCAGATAGATACAACATGGAAATTAAATACCCAGTTACTAAAAGATAAATCCATTGTATCTAAGGTTCAATCCCTTATTCAATCCTTCCTTGACTTTATCAAAGGCTCTGTACAGAGAGAGAGAGGACATGCTATGGTGCACTCTCAAGTGCTATCTCAGAGGGGAATTTATTAAGTTAGCCTCCAACAGGAAAAGACAGAGGGAGGCAGAGGCTCTATCTCTTATTGCTCAAATTAGGATAGCAGAGCTCTCCCTTTCCCTATCTACTTCTCCGGATTCTCTAGAAGCTCTACTATCCCTCAGAAATAAATATGCAGACTTGCTACAGGAAAAGGAGGAATACACCATTTTAAAAACTAAATCTCATTATGCGGATTGGGGGAGAAGGTGGGTAGGCTCCTGGAACTAAAATTGGACAAGTTGAAGAGTTCCAGGCTAATTCCCTCCATCATGGCCCAAGATGGCACTACCAAAACTGCACCCCGTGACATAACCAAGGTTTTTGAGAACTTTTACCATTCCCTATATGGCAAACGCCTCCTCACGCCGTCCTCTCAAGAAATTTAAGCCTGTTTAGACTCCCTAGGATTACCTTCACTCTTAGATCATCAAAGGTCCTCCTTATCATCCCCATTATCTCTGTCAGAAGTGGAGGAAGCAATTAAAGACCTAGTCTTGGACAAGGCACCTGGATCTGATGGCTTCCCCTCCAACTTCTACAAAACCTTCTCTAAAGAATTAGCCCCACTCTTGCTTAGGCTATACAGATACATGCTATTTACAGATTCCCTTGACCCATCCTTATTAGAAGCCATAATGATTCTCCTTCTTTAACCAGATAAACCCCAATTACAACCATCTCGTTATCGACCGATTTCTCTTTTGAATTATGATATCAAGATACTTACTAAATTACTTTCCTTGCATATCAGGACAGTGTGGACTCACCTACTGAGTCCTGAGCAGGTAGGCTTTGTTCCCAATCATTCCTCCACAGACCACCTTAGGAAACTGAGTCACATTTTCCAGGCTGCTCAGTCTTCTCACTCCCACATGGCACTAACCTCGGTAGATGCTGAAAAAGCATTCGACAGGGTGGATTGGGAGTTTCTCTGGGCGATCTTATGGAAAATGGGCTTATCTTCTCTTTTCCTCCAATGGCCCAATCTGTTTATTCTTCCCCTTCAGCCAAAATCTATTGTAATGGGATCTTTTCCACCCATTTCCCTTTCTTCACAGGCACCAGACAGGGATGTCCTCTCTCGCCTTTCCTTTTCAACCTTTACCTGAAATCCCTCCTTCACAGTATTAAATCATCACCCCAGATACAGGGTATCTCCACACTTAACCACACTTTAACTCTATCTGTTTATGCTGATGACATTCTCCTTCACCTAGAATCCCCTGCAACCTCCCTAGAGAAATCCCTCCAAGCAATAGCTCAGTTCAGCCATCTCTCCAATTACAACCTTAATCTGGTTAAAATGGAAATATTCCCTTTAAACCACTTCACACACAGAGCTGTCTTTGTTCAATTTGACATGAAATGGTCCCTACACTCTATTAGATATTTAGGTATCCTTTTATCCATGTACTCCTTGAAGGTCAAAAAACTAAACTTAGAAGACTTGGTGGTCACAACTCAGCAGGATCTTCATAGATGGGAATCCCTTCCACTATCCTTATGGGGATGAATCAACATTGTTAAAATGAACATCTTCCCCAGACTTTTCTACCCCTTAAATATGTTGAACATATGGCTTCCTCTTTCCTATTTCCAACATATACATTCTATTATCTCCAGCTTTATTTGGTTAAATAAACATCCTAGGCATTCCTTTCTCAAGCTAAGTCTTCCTAAAGAGTTGGGTGGTCTTCGTCTTCCCATCTTTCTCTTATACTGTTGGGCCAGTCACTTGTCGAGATCAGGTAGGTGGCTATCTAACCCCGATGGTGAATATGTGCCAACTTGGCTCCAAACTGAAAATCAACTCCTATGTTTGCATAACTTAGATGCATCAACCATCTTCTATTCTAGATGGAAAGCCCTACAAAAGTTGTTACGTCATTCGGTGATGGGCACTTCATTGAAGGTTTTCTCCCAGTGTTGCTCCTTTTTCAAGATTTCCCCACAGCAAGACTTTACTCAACCCATTGTCCTTAACCCCAATATCAAAATAGGTCGTACATGCCTCCCTCCAGGCTGGCTGCCTCAGCTATGGGATGCCATAGTGGCCGACCTGTATTACCAGGACTCCCTCCTCTCTTCCCCTGATATCCTCCTGAAAAATAACTTGCCTTGAACACACGTCTTCAAGATTTTTCAACTGATACACCTGGTGGGTCACCTATTTGGTACCACCCCTCAGTCACTCAAATTAGGGACCATCATAACCCAGATGTGGGACTTGTCCTCAAAACCTCACTGCATCTCCCTGTTATATGCCTGTCTCTTAGCCATTGATCACCCAGATCCCCTCCCAGGTTCTAAGGTATGGACCTCCTTGCTACTGGGAATACCTATTAACTGGTCACAAATATGGAAAGATTTACACCTTTATATCACCCAAGACAGACTTACCCAATACCATATATTAAATGACATGTACTATACACCAGTCAAATTAACCAAAATAGGTTGTCTCCATGAACCAATCTGCTTCAGGTGTGGTAAACTAGAAGGGAATCTGCTGCATATATTCTGGCAATGTGAAAAAGCAGTGCCCTTATGGCATCTCATTCAATCCAGAATGGATTCTCTGCCTGGCCTGGAGGGGCTCTTCACTGTAGAAATCTGACTTTTGGATATTTACAATAACATAAGGGTTAAGGAACATATTCCATGTGGCTTTAATTTCTATGGCGGTCAAAAACTAGTGCTTAAACACTGGCTAGACCAGCTGCCTATATCATATAGTGAATGGTTAAATGAGATTTCAGTATGTCTTAGAACTAAACGTTTGATCGCAGGATCCAATAACAAGCTCCATCTTTTTGACAAAAAATGGGGCAAGTTATATGCACTGCATCTGCATTAGTAATGCAGGCTTCTTGCTAACTCTCCAGGTGATTCCTTTTAATGCTTTGTTGTTCTATCTGTTCCTTGTAATGGGCACACTCCTAGGGTGGGAGGGTAGTTAGCTGTAGTTTATGTTATCCGGGGTCATTGCATGTATATTGTACTGGTATTGGTTTTGTTATGATAAAATCAATAAACACTTTTGAATTTCAAAAAAAAATATTCTGACAAACAAGAACATGAGGTCATGAGTTGGAACTGAAGGAGTGAAGGTTTAAGAGGAATGTGAAGAAATTATATTTTATGGAAAGGGCGGTGAAGATGCAAAACAGTCTGCACAGTGGGCACCAAGACCATAAATGGTTTCAGGCTTAGCTAGAATGGAGTGAAGGGCTTGGTGGTTGCTCAGATTAAGAGCATTAAGGAGGGGAGCAGGGGGTGCTCTGTATGAACAGTAAGTCCTAGTGCAGATAGGGAAGTCCAGACAGATTAGATGTACTTTTGGTCTTTTTCTGCTGTCATTGTCTATGTAATAACATATGCATTGAGTAAGGAGAAAAAAAATTAAGGGGAACATGTGTGAAGCAATATACTACTCATAGAGTGGTGACACCATGAAAGATACATTCTGTATGAAGTTACCATATTATGATGGTATCCAGCTGTATACCAATGTTGAATAAGCTACAGTAATGGATTTTATTTATTTGTGTTTTATTTTTAATAACTCAGACATTGTCTATACAGTATTAACGCACAGCCAATGATGCTGCTAACAATTTGAAACCTTGTTTTTTTTTTGTTTTGTTTGTTTTTTTCATATCCACGTAACTCATTGTTGGGAAATCACTTGTAACATGACTGCAATTCTGTTCAGCCAGTTAACTTTTGGTTTACCCGTACATACCTCTTACAAGAGAGTATGGTATGTATTAATGCCAGGGCACAATATTACCCTTAGGACAGGTTGTGGAGTGTATTTGAATAGATGAGCTGGACATGAGTGCTGGAATGAGTGCATGGGGAGGGACAGAGCAGCAAGATGGCTGCAGTGCTCCTCCACTCCCTGCAGCTCTATTTTGCTATAGGGATTGAAAGTTTTTATTCCCTTTAAAAAGTTTGCATTTTATTTTAAGATAAACTGATGAAGGAAACTCAGTGTTTAATTTTCTTTTAGTCTGTTTTATCACTGCCGTTTCTGTCTCCAGCTCCAGGGTTGTGAGCATTTGGAGCTCGGCTTGGTGTTTAACGGTCGGTGTTTTGTCATTTGCTTTGTTTTGTGCTTTTAATAAAATACTCTTGCCGGAGCAAGTTGTAATCTCAAGCTACCTGCCTTGTGGTTTGTGCTTTTTTTTGAAGGTTTTTTTTTTTGGCTGCTGAGCAGATGAGCTGGCCACCGGTCATTTTGGGTTGTTTGCGGTATTGTCAGCTTTATTTATGAGGTGGATGTTTGCTGAACCACAAAGAGAAAGAAGAGCAATTGTGGACTTCCACTCAAAGAATGGTGGCACTTTCCACCAATAAGCTCATTTAATCTTTAAGAGGTATGATATTGTTGCCTGAGGGCCAAGGCTTTCAAAAAATCCCTTAAAAACTAAAGCTTACCACTCTTAGAGAAGTGCATCTCTTATTTTTGTTTTATAGGGGCAACTGCAATTGAGAGAAGAGAAGTGAAGTAAGCGGATTAAGCAGAGGAGAACTGGTGGCTGATACTGATTCAACACAGAATTTATATTGTGCTCCCAGACTTCCAGACTACTAATTACAGAAAAAGGAGACGTGGAGAATTAAAAGGAAAAAAAAAAAGCTGCAGTGATAATTAGAAGTCGGCCAATGGTGGCAATTTTTCTTCAAGAGGTACTGTTGTTTACTTTTATTTTTTTCTCTCAGTGACGCTACTTCAGAGACCCCTTGGACCTAGATTGATCTGAGGTCTCAATGAGCTCCAATTAAGGTGGATCGCAGCAGCAGCGTTTACGTACACTGAGTATATTTTGGCTAATTGTGACATTCTGTAACTTGTTTCCCCTTTTGGCATTCCTTGAGGCTTAAACAGTCCCAATATATCGTGGAGAACTAAAATTCAGAGCGTGAACTGTCTGTTACAGTGAGTTGAGTATGCTCATAAATAACTGCTGTAAGGCAGATTTATCTATAATGTTGCTGAAATCCCGCCAGATCCCGGTAAGAGATGGAAATATGGGATTATCAAATAACCTTAGCTGATTAGCATTGGAGATCAATGCAGACACTGACCTTCAGTTTTGAGAATGGCTAGATTAATGAATGATTTAAACACTATTAAGTTTTAAATAAGGAAGGACTTCTAAAGGACTGTGAGTATAGGTTATCAGTTAAATTTACAGCTTTTTGTCATATTATTGTCTTACTGTGTTTTATTCGTGTAAATCATAAGTTTTCTTAGGTGTTCTAAATGTTGAATATTTGCATAGAAACATAGAAACATAGAAAATGATGGCAGATAAGGACCACAAGGCCCATCCAGTCTGCCCATTTTTTCTACCTTATGAATGTGCCATAGTCCTTTATTCTGTCAATGGTCTATCTATTCATACTCATCTGTATTGCTCCCTTATGCCTATCCCATGCCTGTTTGAAGCCCTGCACTGTATTCATATCCACCACTTCCTGAGGTAGGCTGTTCCATGCATTCACCATCCTTTCTGTGAAAAAGAACTTCCTCACATTACCCCTTAATCGGCCTCCCCTAATCTCATGCTGTGTCCTCTTGTCCTGCTATTTTTCTTATATTGAAGCATGTTAGACTCTTTCACCTTGTCAATGCCCTTAAGATGTTTGAATATTTTGCCTCTCTCTTCTTTGCTCTAGGGTATACATATTAAGCACTGTTAATCTGTCCTTATACATTTTCTGATGCAGTCCTTGCACCATTTTGGTTGCCCTTCTCTGCACTGCCTCCATTTTGTTAATGTCCTTGTGCAGGTGCAGCCTCCAGTACTGCACACAGTACTCCAGATGGGGCCTAACTAGTGTCTTGTAAAGAGGGATTATCACCTCCCTCTTATGACTTGTGATACCCCTACTAATACACCCCAACATCCCTCTAGCCTTACCTACTGCTTTAGTGGTCTGCATGGATGATTTCAGGTGATGATGATGCCCAAGCCTCTTTCTTCCCTTGTGATTGCCAGCAACTCCGCTCCCAACCTATAGGTGGCTTCAGGGTTTCTCTTCCCGATGTGCATGATCTTGCATTTCTTTGCATTAAACCCCAGTTGCCACTCTTCCAACCATTTTGTCAGTTTATCCAGATCTCTTCTCATTCTTCCCACCCCATCTGGATCATCTACTCTGTTGATGATCTTGGTGTCATATGAAAACAGACAAACCTTACCCTCCAGTCCCTCTGCAATGTCACTGATGAAGATATTGAAGAGGACCCAGGACTGATCCCTGAGGTACCTTACTTGTAACTTGCATCTCTTCTGACTGTATATCATCTACCACCACTCTCTGTTTTCTGCCTGCCAAACAGTTTGCCACCCAGTTGACCAACCTCTGACCCACCCCAAGCCTACCCAGCTTATTAATCAATCTTCTATGTGGAACAGTATCAAAAGCTTTGCTGAAGTCAAGGTAGGTGACATCAACTGCACCTCCTTGGTCCACCACTCTGGTTACCCAGTTAAATAAATCTATGAGATTAGTTTGACAGGACCTTCCTGTTGTAAACCCATGCTGTCTTGGATACTGTGCTCGTATGGACTCCAGGTATTGCACTGTCCTTTTCTTAAGGAATGCCTCCATAATCTTGTCCACTACAGAGGTAAGACTGACTGGTCTGTAGTTCCCTGCCTCCTCCCTGCTACCACTCTTGTGGAGCAGGTTCACATGAGCCCTTCTCCAGTCTTCTGGGACCTCTCCTGTGCTCAGAGACTCACTAAACTGTTCTGATAATGGCTCTGCTAGTTCCACCCTTAGCTCTTTTAGTACCCTGGGATGTATGCAGTCAGGTCCCATTGCCTTGTCCACCCTGAGCTTGGTGAGCTCTTGTAGGACCTTTTCTTTTGTGAAGGGACTTGTGCACACCTTCCTCCCCCCGTGTCCATGGTGCTGAGCTGTGGGCCCTGTCCTACCTTCTCCTCAGTAAATACTGAGCAGAAGTATTTATTTAGGATAGATTCTTTTCCTTGATCCTCTCCATGGGTGGCCTCCTTTTGCCCGACACCCCGACGGTGAACAACGGAAAATGACCACTACAGAGACAGTCACTGTAATGGTACAAGTCCATGTTTCACTTTCCCCCAGTGTCCTGCCCCCTCCCCGGACCAACTCCAACCTGGAGTTGAGAATCCTAAAGTCCAGGGAGTGTGCGGGGTACAGCCCCCTGCATGGGGTGTGTGGGGGGCACAGCCCCCCACAGAAAACACTGGGGGCTTGGGAGTCACAATACCTGTGTCGGTATTGTGCCATTGCTGTCTGGGAGGTTGAAAGATTTACTGTCGACCAAACTCAGTGCCTCCTCCTCCACACACTCCCCCTTATCCCCTTAGACCTTAGCAATGCCCCTCTGGACTTTCTCCTTTCATGAATGTATCTTTAGAAAGACTTGTCCCTTTCTTTTGCTGTTTATGCTAGTGTTTCCTCGATTTGGGCCTTTGCCTGCCTTACTGCCTTTCCTGCTTCCCTTAGGGAAGTTTGGTATGCCTCCTTATCTTCATCCTGCTGCATTCCCTTATATTTCCTGAAGGTCAGCCTTTTGGCTCTGACCTTTTCTGCTACTGTTTTTGAGAACCAAAGTGATTTCCCTCCTTCTTTTGCTCTTGCTTTTCTCCCTAACACAATAGGGTGTTGCTTCAAGTATTGCATCCTTAATGCTTGCCCACTTTGCCTGTACCCCCTCACCCATATTTCTTCTTGCCAGGGCTAGCTTAACTCTGTTGGCCATCTTATGAAAGTCAGCTCCTCTGAAGTCCCACATTTTTGCCTTGGAATGGGATGATTTAGTTCTAGTGGGCAAATTGAACCACACCATGTGATGGTCTCTGGCCCCCAGGTGACCTTCTACCTGGAGATCTGTGATCCTTTCCCCATTAGTCAGTGCTAAATCTAGGATAGCCCTGTCTCTTGTGGGTTGTTGTACCAGTTGTTTGAAGCCGTCCCCCTGCAGGGAATCCACTATGTGTCTAGTTTTGACAGATATTCCTGCTGATATTGACCAAGGTGTATCTGGCATGTTGAAGTCTCCCATTATCAGAACCTCCCCTTTAGCTGTCATGTTTTGTATATTTTCTAACAGTAATGTATCTATGTCCTCCCCCTGGTCTGCAGGCCTGTAGACAACCCCAGTTCATATGGCTGTCCCATTTTCTGTTTCCAGGGTGACCCACAGTTCTTCTGGATCCTTCTGTGTATTTTGAATTTCTGTAGCTTTGATATTTTCATTGACATAAAGGGCCAATCCCTCCCTCTTTTTGCACCTTGGTCTCTTCTGAACAGTACATAGCTGGGTGCTGAAGTCTCCCAAGTGTGGATACTGGTGAACCATGGCTCACTAATGGCTAGTATGTCCAGTTTAGCCTCTGTCATTGTTGCCTGCAGGTCTGGAATCTTGTTTCCTAGACTGCAGGAATTTCTGTGCATGAATTTCCATTGGCCAGATTTTGGTGCGTTAGTTGTAGGGCGAGGTCCAGAATTTTCCCTGCATGTTGTATGGGGAGCTGGACCTTTTTTCCTTTCCTGGTGATTCAAATGAGCTACAAACATGCTGAACTCCTGTTTGATCACTAGCTGAGGGGGAAGGGGTGTTCTTTCCGTTCGATGTATCGTATGCTGCACCTCTCTCCCGATTTGGTAGTTTAAATATTCTGCAAAGATGTCAAACTTCTACCCCAATGCACTGACTCCCTCCTTAGTTAGATGCAGTCCATTGAATTTAAAGAACTTTCACTCCTAAAACTGTTGCCAGTTACCTACAAATGTGTGTCATTTTTCCTGGCACCATCCCTTGAGCCACAAGTTTAGCTCCCCTATCTCCCCTTCTCTGACCTTCTGTCCATTTGCCCCCCTCTCCCAGACCAGCAGGATCTCAGAAAAGGAGATGCTGTATGAAATGGATATCAGTTTGTCTCCCAGCCTGGTCAGGTGTTCCTTGGTCTCCATGACTGACCAGCTGGCAAGATTGTTAGCTCTATGTGTACCCTGATGTCAATGTTTTCTCCTGCTTCCTACACAATTTTATTAATGCAGTCTGTGTCTCTCCATGCTGATGTAGCTGGGAGACATCTGACTATTACCCCCTGCTGGAGGTAGGTATCAACTCCCCAAATCATGGAGAGCCCTATAATCAGATGTGTTTTGGATTTCCTTTTTTGCTTTTTTTGTTTTGGTCCCTGTTTTGGGTGAGTTTTGTAGAGCTAGCTCCAGTGCTGCACTGTCCAGTTCTGCAGTGTCTTCTGCCCCTTTGTTTGATTTCAAAGATAGAGGCAGATACCAGTTTGTCATTTTTATATGGTTTGTGGAGGTGATAAGTTGGAGAGCATTGTTTGATGGGCACCCAATTTGCCCCTCCTAACCACCTGCCAACCTCCTGGACCAACTATCCTCTGCGGTTGAGGTGCTTCAGTTCAATGTTGGGGAAATGGCGGGCTGTTCTTATAATATATTTCCTCCTGAATATGCTATTTGTGGTGTGCAGTCTCTTCCCATGCTGCCTGGAGCTGAGCCCTTAGTTCTCCAATGGTCCAGTATGTAGGACAACATCCTAAATCCTGTATAACTGCCCTTTTGAAAAGTGTCCTGCAGTACCTGCAGTTAATAATAGCGATTCCAGTTGAGTTGCTGAGTTTATAACCTGGTCCAAGTAATTAGAAGGAGGAAAATGAACACAAAATTAGATTTCTTTTTTGTTTGTTTGTTTTTGTATGACTTGTTAGAATAAGTTAAATGACATGTGCCCCTGTAAGTGAGGTCACTGTGTGGATACCCCTTTGATCCCCCCATTCCTGCTTTGCTACAGGAAATGTCATGACTGTGCTACTCTATAAAAGGAGTGTATCATGGGGTGGTTGGGGATGGGGTGGGTGGCTGAGCTCTTCCCCTGCCAAAAAAGAAGAACCATGGATGAAAGAAACAAGGAGGTAAGAGCAAACACAATCAACCAACAACAAATGCAGTAGCCCTGAATGCTTATCCTAATGATAGATAAAACTGTAAAACCTGTAAGCACCACCTGTAACAATTTCACAGAAGATATACCCTGTAAAAAAACACTTTGCTACAGACAAAAATAAAGTAGTAACAGAAGATATACCTTGCAAAAAACAATTTGAATCAGAGAAGATTACAGCAATAATCTGTTAGCACAAAACAGTAACAAACCTGTAGGCACACCCTGTAATAATGCAACAGAAAGTATACCTGCAACAGCAGTTTGAATCAGAGAACAATAAAGCAGTAAAATGTAAGCAAAAAAAAAAGTAACAAACCCTGTGAGCACAAATTAAAATAGTAACACACAGTAAATCTGCCTAGTCAAAAGACACCTTAATCTTTTTCCTTGCTCTTTGCCAGCATGATTCTTATTAATTAGGAACCCATTATAATTGGCCACTTAATTTGATGCAAGTGCTAACTGAAACTTTAGACTGGATTGTTGAGAAAATGAATTTATGCTAAAGCAGTTTGTAGAATTTGGGGTTGATTAAATAGCCTAATTGGCCTTTATACAATTTATAATAAACAGGCTAATGGCCTCTACAAGGATACAACTGGGAGTCACATTTTGGCCCTATAGAGGGCAAGAGAGCCAGATGGTGAAGTAAAATGTGGGCAGAGTGTTGATCATAGAAGTGACCTGAAGTGAGAATTAGCCCTTGTCAGTGATTAACAACACTTCATTCTTTGTTATTCAGAATGAAATGTGAACATCATGCCTCACTGGGAAACATTGACTAATAGAGAATAAGTAGTGTGGTAAACAGACTGCTGAGTGGAACAATTGCTATAAAACTACAATTTAAAGAAGTCCATTAGCAATCTGCTGAGGTCCAGTTTTCTATGTGATAGTAAAACATCTGCAGAGCTCCACCTTGCAGCTGTAAAGAGGGACAAGACATTTTATCATCAAGTAAGCAAAAAGAGAAAGAACAGGGGTGGGGTTGTAAGGTTAAGAAGGGATGGGAGGACTGTGCAGAGTGGAGAAAGGAAAAGGCAAACATCCTGAACAAATACTTTTGTTCAGTGTTCAGAGAGGATTGAGACAGGGAGGGAACCAAACAAATGTAACAGGAACATTGGAGGAGGGAGGTGGACACTAGTCCACCTTCAGAGGAGAGAGTCCTGAAGGGACTTGCAAATCTGAAAGTGGACAAAGCAATGAGGCTAGACAGAGTCACCCAATGGTATTGGTGAAGCTCAGTGAGGTACTGGCTACACCTCTGATGGCCCTATTTAACAGCTTATTGGCAACAGGAGTGGTCCCGAAGGACTGGAGGATGGCAGATGTAGTCCCACTTCACAAAAGTGGTAGGAAGGAAAAGGCTGACAATTTTAGGCTAGTCAACCTGACTTTCATGGTGGGAAACTTAATGGAATCACTGCTGCAAGAATCAATATCTAGAATCCAATGGGTTACAAAACCCAAGGCAACATGTATTCATGAAAGGATATCATGTCAAATGAATCCAAGAGTTCTTTGACTGAGTGGCCAAAAAACTAGATCAGTGTGGAGAAGTGGAGGTAGCCTACCAAGATTTCAGTAAGGGGTATGACATTATTCCACATAAGCAAGGCAACTTTATTTCTATAGCACCCTTTCCCAAAGACTCAGGTCACTTTACAATACATATAACTACAAACTGTTAACTGAAACAGGCAGTGTGTATAAATAATAAATAAATAATAACTAAAAAGGTCAGGGAAAAGCTTCAGCAAAAAGGAAGGTTTTTTAATTATGCTTAAAGGATAGTACTATACTGTTGAAATTCCAGGCAGGATTCTGCAAATGGAGATTGAAAACTGAACAGATTTTCATTTTAAATTACATACAAGATAAATATGTTCTGCAAAAAAAAAAAAATATTTGCTATTTGCTGTGTTCATTGATGTGAAAGTCGCCTTTGATTCTATGAATAGACAAATATTATAGAAAGTTTTGGAAGAAAAGGGAATGGATATGAATTTTTTATCAATAATAAAACTAATGCATGAAGACACAAAGTTGGTGATTAGATATGGGAAAGACGGGGCAGTAACTGAGCCTTAAAAGCAAGTAAAGGTGTTAAGCAAGTGTGCATTTTAGCATCCACTTTGTTTAACTTCTATATAGACACCCTGGTGGAGGACGTTAATAAAATAGAAACCTTTCCCCAAACAATAATTCAACAGCTGTGAAAATATTGCTAAATAGTGATGACGCCATCTTAATATCACGGACACCTTTAGGCCTAAAAAGGGCAATATGCTCAGTAAATTATTCACATAGAAAACTGGATCTGAACTTAAATACAGATAAATCAAAAATAATAGTATTTAGAGAAGTAAAAAGAATCTTAATGCCATGGAGGTTTGAAGATGCTAATATAGAGGAAGTTAAAGAATTTCAATACTTAGACATGATATTCAGTAGGAACGTGGGCTGGAAATCTCATATAACAAAAATTTAAAATAATTCTACAAGAGGGTCACGTGATGACAGGGTGAAAGGCAGCAGCAACCTCCCGCAGCTCTGCACCTCCGTTTGAATAAACACTACTTTCTGCTAAATTTCACCGCAAATAGTGTGCCTAACTTACACCTTAAGGTCACTAGAACTCCGCAGTGGACAGCTGTCTGTCTAAAATGGATGTCTTCATGAAGAAACCAACGCAGAGACACTCGCCACCAACGACGCTGGAAAAGGAGCAGGCCGCGAAGAGGCCTCGGCACCAGCAAGCAAGAGACAATAAAAACCCAGCCTCCGCTACTGCTCTTTCAGAGGAGAGATTTCTGGAGGTAATGAGGCCGCTCCAAGAGCGTATTTCAGAGATGGCAGAAGATATGCAGCAAATTAAAACCTCTGTGCAGGCCCTAAGTTTGAGAGTTGGAGATTCCGAAGTTAAGATCACTTCATTAGAGAGAAAGCAAGACAAAAATGACTCAATGATCACACAACTCGGGAGAAGAGTGAAAAGACTTGAGGAGAAGTTAGAAGATCTTGAAGGGAGGAGCAGGAGAAATAACCTACTAATATTTGGTGTGCCTGAAAAAGAAGAAGGTTCGAATCCGATTGTATTTCTCCAGAAATTCTTTGAAAAGATAGCGGGGCCTTCTCCAAATGGAGCCGTGTATGTTATCGAGCGAGCACATCGGGCGCTACGACCTCCCCCGCCCCCCAGCTCCCTCCTGCGACCCCTGATCTGTCGCCTGCTCAACTATTTAGATAATCAGCATATCCTGATTAAAATTAAGAATCTACAAGAAATACTCTGGGAAGGACACCGGCTTAGGGTTGCGCAAGACCTGCCCCAGTCGGTCAGAGCGAAACGGCAAGAAATACATTCTATCGTCTCCAAACTGATTGCAGCTGGTAAACCCTTCAGAATGCAATATCCTGCAGTGCTCCAGATTAAACACCAAGATAAATGGATCTCTTTTGAAAGCAAAGAGCAAGCTCTGATGGAGCTCTGAGATTTATTCCCGGATCTGTTCAAAGGAATGGAGTGATAAAGGGGGTTATGATGCATCTGATGAAAGATCGTAGTGACAGAGTGTTTTGATATATGAGATCTTTGTTGGTTTAATCACTGGTCCTCAGGACATGGAAATAGTGTGAAATTCAACAGGTGGCCAGTGTTTTTTTACAGGTAGTGGCCAGGGGAGGCCATGGAAGGTGTTCTCAGTCTACCTATCATCGATCACTAAGGGAACTGCTCCTGGAGCCAGGTCTCTTTCGAGGGGTGCATCTCGAAACAGTTGTTGATTAACCAAGGGATTCATTTTCTTTGGGCTATGAAGGATGGTAACTGGTGATGTGGGAATACTCTGACTGTAGTAGCAGGACATGATCCCGGAAGAAATATCTCAAATGGTATCATCTACCAGACCCTTGGGCTTTTTATTTCATTCCTTGCCGGTGGAGTCGGCTGCCTTATTCCCACAAGAGTCTCTTATAACTATGGGGATGAGAGTTATGTGCCGGTTATAATTTGATTTGGATCTCGCCCCTATTGCCCAGCGGCCCATCTGAATGGAAGGCGTAAACAGGGGTGAAGAACAAACGGGACTGATCCAGAAGCAACCCTGGGAGCGGCGAGTGCTTCACGAGGCACTTGGACCACTTGATGGCTTCTGCAGTTTCCAGCTATGATATGTAGCAGCTGGAGGCATGGGGGTCTATAGTAACTGCATCAACTGAATCCAGTTATTGGGAGCATTAAGAACTACTACATAGAGACTTATTGCATTACTTTAACCTCTTGTTTTTTTCCTTTCAGCGTTATTACCTTGCTTCTCCCGTTGCCATCCACTATTAGGGAATTTTGCCAAGAGGAAGCAAGCGATCCTAAAACCATTGCACTTGTCATGTAGGGTTAGGATTTGTGTGTTCTGATTTACCTAATGTTTATATTCTAAATTTAGGAAAAGGAGATTCTCTAATTCACTAGAGTTGGGCATACTTTTTGTTTAATGGAGGATGGGGAGCGGGGGGGGGCATGGTGTGTATTACTCTGTGAAAAGACATTGTGCACCATGGTGATTTGGGAGTTGCAGTTCCTGGGAACTGGGGGAAAACTTAGGGGATTAAGGAAAATGTTTTATTCGATAGGGGAGGGTATAACAGGAGGGATAAGGGCAATAGATAATGAAAAGGGTTTATTGGGGAGGGGAGGGAGGATGTCAAGAGTGGCTAAAGTGGCTGATGTGTATATCATGGAGCAGGATATATTTCCAAGTCCAACTGTATTATTGGGCTAAGTAAGGGAGCAATTCCTCAGAGTAATTTATCTGCTGGCAATGATTAGTCAATACAAGGTTATCAGTTGGAATGTTAAGGGCCCCCAGTACAAGGGCAAAAGTCTGGTTGTTCTCAGACACCTGCAGCAATTAAAGGCAGGGATAGTCTGCCTTCAAGAAACGCACATGAAACGGGAAGATGCCCATTTGTTTATCAAAGCCTGGGTAGGACAGGCTTTTGGTGTTGGGAGATCTAGTAGCAGTGGAGGAGTGATCATCCTCATAAACAGAAATATCCCCTTTATACTAAAGAGGAAGACATATGACCCCAATGGGAGACATATTATTTTGCTGGGTAGTATAGAGTCGAATCCAATTCTACTGGGAGCATTATATGGCCCAAATGGAGAAGCCCCTGAATTCTTTATTCGCTTGTTAAGTATGGTAGTCACTAACCCACCGGTAACAACTATAATGGGAGGGGACTGGAATGTGGTGCCGGACACGCGATTGGACAGATCTGACCCTCGAAGGTGGGGACTCTCCCTATCACAAAGGGCACTTCATGATCTGATGAATGGTGCAAATATCCTAGATGTATGGCGTGTGCTGCACCCTACAGAGCGCCAATACACGTTTTATTCCCCCCCCACAAATCACTATCCCGCATTGACTTTATTTTATTAAGTTCCCACTCACTCCCAAATGTAGTTTGCCCTGAAATCCATGAGAGGGTCATTTCTGATCACTCACCTGTCTCACTAACATTCCATTTTGGGAAAGCATACAAGAGGGAGTTTGTTTGGATGCTTAATAACCAGCTACTCCAGAAGTCTGAGACTATACAGCAGATAAGAGATTTCATTACCAACTTTCTTTCAATAAATAGGGGCTCAGTTTCGAGAATCGACATAGTCTGGGCGGTAGCAAAATGCACCTTGAGAGGGGAGTGCCTACATCTGGCATCCGTCAGATCCAGGCTACATAAAGCCCAACAAGATAGTTTGCTCTCAGACATCCGGAAGCTGGAAGCCACCCTCAATAATAAGTCCTCCGATGCTGAATGGGCAACTCTGCATAGATTACAAGCCCAGTACTCAGCCCTAATCACGCAGAAGGTAGAACTATCACTGAGGCGTACTGAAATCAAATATCTTGACGCCGGGGAAAAAGCCAGAAAATTGTTAGCCCTAAGGCTCAGGCAGGTAGAGGCTTCATGCTTCTTTGCTGGTCTTAAAGTGGGAAATAAACTTATAACGTCACCCAGAGAAGTGGTGGAGGAGATAAAGAACTACTACATGAGACTGTATTCAGTCGATCAGGCAGGCCATCCCAATGTCCAGACCATCCTCAGTTATCTAGCCTCGGTAGAGTTACCGACAGTGACCCCTCAGAGTGCCAAGGCATTGGGTAATCCGATAACAGTAAAGGAGGTTATGCAGGCCATCCAGCAACTTGCATTGGATAGAGCACCGGGACCTGATGGTGTCTCTAACAACTTGTATAAAGTTTGTACGCTAGAGCTCGCCGCCCTGCTTACAGAAGTCTTCAATCATTGGCACTCTGAGGGCATGTCGGAAGATAGTTTTTTAAAAGCGTTGATTACTCTCATCCCCAAGCCGGAGAAGAACCCCCTTAATCCCATCAGCTATCAACCTATCTCGCTGATCAACTCCAATGTCAAGATCTTAGCGAAGATCTTGGACAACAGATTAAGCCTGGTGCTTGCTACTCTTATTGGGTGGGAGCAAATTGGGTTTATGGCTGGAAGATCATCTGTTGACCACATGCGAAAGATCATGCACATCCTCTCGGTGTCCAGGGACTCTGACTCCACGGCAGTTTTGGTGTCCCTGGACGCCGAGAAGGCCTTCGACATGGTCTCTTGGGATTTCTTATTCCTAGCAATGGCACGATATGGTCTCCCAGCTGAATTTATCAAATGGATTCGGATCCTTTATTCCTCCCCATCTGCACAGGTTTGGTGCAATGGCACCCTATCTGGCCCTTTTCGGCTTCAGAGGGAGATAAGGCAGGGGTGCCCGCTATCCCCTCTCCTATTCAATCTTTATTTGGAGCCCTCCTCAAGAAAATAAATGCCTCCCCTCAAATTAGAGGTATTAAATTAGGGGAACATCGGTATACCCTATCTGCCTACGCGGATGACTTCCTGATACATATTGAGGAGCCGGTAGTCGGGATCTCAGTACTTCTGAGGATGATTAAGTCTTTCAGAGATGTCTCCCACTACAAGCTTAATGTATCCAAATCCAAAGTCTTTCCCCTAAATGACAGGACCACCCGAGCATCCATAGATGGCACCAGTTTGGAATGGGCACCAGATACTCTTACCTACTTAGGTATTCATGTGGCCAGAGATCTCCCCGTCATGATGAAATTGAATCTTGCAGAACTACTCAAGGTTATTAAATCAGATCTGGAGAGATGGGGCAAACTTCCGCTCACACTGTGAGGGAGAGCTAACATAGTAAAAATGAATGTCCTGCCCAGAGTTCTGTACCCGGTCGGGATGTTAGGGTGCTATCTTCCCAAAAAGTGGTTTAACTACTTACAGTCAATTATAAATGCCTTTCTGTGGAAGGGCAAGAAAGCTAGATGTACATACCACAAACTTACAGGGCCCAAAAGACAGGGCGGACTAGCACTACCCTCTTTCTTTACCTACTACTGTGCTCATCACCTCAGTAGAGTAGCCCATTGGCCAATAATAGGACTAGAAAAGGAGAATCAGGCATATACTCCCCTGTGGCTGGACATAGAGCAGTCACTAATATCCCAGTTCCAGGGTAAGCTCACCTCTTTGATTTATGTCAGTCCCTCAAAGCTCCCTAGTAAGCTGAAAAATACCCCCATAGGGTGGTCAGTTTGAGCCCTCCAGCAGATACAAATATTTCTTTCATGTAACTGGCATGCATCCTTGGATCAGCCTATTGTGGGTAACCCTAATTTTCAAATAGACCATAAACCCGTATCGCCCATATTCTGGCCGCTCCTGACAGATAGGAAGGTCGCTGACCTCTTTGAGGGCGACCAATTGATGTCATTTTCAACCTTTCAAACACGTTACCTAGTTTCAGTTACGGATTTTTTCAAACATAGGCAGGTGGTAGAGGCGATCAAAAGACATATGGGGAGGGGCGACACCAATTGGTCATACTCAGAGAAATTGAACAGGCTCTTGCAGGCAGCGGGCAAATCGCACGCAGTGTCCAAAACTTACAAAGAGTTACAGGTTTTGGATATTAGCCTACCCCGCGGGATCGGCTATTACTGGGTCCAGGAGTTATCAATTTCACCTGATGTAGTGATTTGGGGATGGGCCTGGAGGAACAATTATACCTTTGTCAAGCATGACAGGTTACGAATGATACAGTTCAATATTATGAATAACTTATATTTCACACCAGCTAGATTACATAAGGTGGGGCGTGCCCCTTCTCCTGTGTGCACCAGGTGTTGCCTTGCCCCTGGCTCTTTATACCACATGTTGTGGGGTTGTTCACTTGTCCAGACCTTTTGGCAGGCTATCAAATTGCTGCTGGATCCATGGCTAGGTCTTGACTCCCTCTTTCCCCCGGAAACATGTCTATTATATTTGTTGCCGGGGGGTATTCCTAAAACCAAGATGGCACATATTGCTTTAGTCTTGGCAGTAGCCAAACTCATTATTATGAGACATTGGAAAGAGGAAGCCTGGCTGTCTGTGAGGGAGTGGTATAAGGAGATGCTCACTGCTTTGCAATTAGAAAAGCATATCCTGTATATGGGTAACCAACCGCACTTATATCAGCCCAGATGGGGCCCTTTGGAGGCCTTACTTATTGCTTATAATCCACACTGACCCAATAGCTAGTGGATCTTTTGTTCAACAGGTGGAACCCAATATGGCATCTGGAAGAATATGTACACACTTGACATGGGGGAGGGTAGAGGGGTAATTGGGGAGCATGGATGTACTGGAAGAGGGTGTGGGGTTTTTAGCTTTGGATAATGTAATGGATTTTAGAACATAATGTGTTTATTTTAGCCAATGTAACCTCAAGGCTATTATGGCATGTTCCATATTATCATGTAATAATGCTTATGTCTAGCAACCCATGGTGCTTTATGGATGTTGTTGAAGAAAGTGAATAAAGTATACTAAATAAAAAAAAAATAATTCTACAAAAACAATGTTGGGTATAAATAGATTTGCAAAAAATTCTTACATGGCACAGTATAGATGTTATGGGGCAAAGCTAAATGCACAATTGTTATATGCCTCTGAAGTGTAGGGTCCATTCTGTAATTTTAAAGAAATAGAAATTGTTCAAAATCAGTACTTAAAAAATTTGCTGGGAGTTTCAAAGTACACTCTTAATGCTGCTGTTCAGGTAGAAACAGGAACTTTACCATTAAATAGTAAAATAATAAAAAGATGTATTACTTTCTGGGAAAAAGTTATAACTTCCCCATCAAGTGGATTGCTATTGCACTGCTGGTTGAATGCCCAACAAGGTTCACCTCAATATAGCAAAGATTGGTTTGGTAAGCTCAACCAAGAGTTAAATAAAAATGTTTTACCATATAATATCACGTATAAAGAATATATAGAGACAGATAGATTTGTTCATTTGGCAACTCAGAGAATAATTAATGATTCAATGCAAAAATATATCGCTAGTATAAATGAGGCCTGGGAATACACCACTCTAAAAAATGTAACAAAATTTTAAGATGGAAAAATACCTCCTATTATGTGAAAATTTTAAACACAAGAGGGCCGTAACTAAGCTAAGGTTGGACTTATTAACCAATAAGTGGTCTACGGGAAAACAATGTAATTATGGACAGTCTTGTATTTGCTCAGAGACTATTAAAATGAATACAAAACATCTATTATTGGAGTGCCCTCAATTTAAAGAAGATAGAGAAAAAAACATATTCCCAGTCTTTAAGAACCTTGCCAAAGTAGATAGTAGTCTTCAAATGAAAATCATTTTAACAACAAATTCTAGGGTAGGTGTATTTGCACTGGCTAACTTTGCACATAAAGTTTTTGCAAAATTAAAATGGAAATGATAGTGGTTACAGAAAATAATCTGTGTTAATGATTATATGCAATATGTATGAGATTTACTAATTTATAGTATTTTTATAATTTTATGTATTTGTTACATGAGAATGAATGTTATAAAATGCATACTGGTATTTTTAATGTATGTGTGTAACAAAATATTTTTATATACATGCTTGAATCAATACAAACTGAACTGAACTAACTGAACTTGAACTGACTTAAAGGCCTCTACCATGCGGGCAGACCTAACATATTCTGGCAGACCATTCCATAAAATGGATGCTGCCACACAAAATGCTCTGTCCCCAGATTGCCAAAGCCTAGAGATAGGGACAGAAAGCAAGCCTGCATCAGAAGAACAGAGCGAGTGAGTTGGCAAAAGGGTACTAGGAGGTCTTTTACATAGTATAGTCTGAAACCATGTAGGCCCTTGAAAGTTGTCAAGCATATCTTGAAGGTTAGGCACCACCACATAGGCAGCCATTGCACTGCACACAGCATCAGTATAATGTGGTCCCTACAAGAAGAGCCCACAATCAGTTGGGCTGCAGTATTCTGTACTAGCTGCAGGCATTGCAACAAACCTCCAGATAACCCTTGATAGAGAGCAATGCAATAATATAGCTTGGAGGAGACAAAGACATGCACTATTGTTACCAGGTCAGCAGAAGCTAGATGCCATTTAATCCTAGCGGTGTTCCAAAGATGATAAAATTCAGCCCTGACAACAGCCAACATCTGTTGCTCAAGTGTCAACTTGCTGTCCAGGATGACCCCAAGATTCTTAACTGCAACTACAGCTTGATGCAGCTGACCATGCAAAGAAAGACACAAGGTCAGTCCACTTGTCATAGTTAGGCCCTGCCTACCATGATTGACAGTCATGATCAACTGGGGATAAGACATAGGCAATCTGAGGACATCCAGTCATTAATTTCAGTCAAACAGCTCTCCAGTACCAGGACCATATCAGACATCCCAGAGGTTCCAAACAAATAAAGCTGAGCACCATCTGCATAGTAGTGAAACTCAATGCCATACCATCCAATGACCTCACTCAATGGCAAAATGTTCACTGAAAGCAACACAGGAGCAAGGATTGAGTCTTAAGGAACACCACAGGGGAGCATCAAGGGTGTGGAAAGGAAATTTCCCATAGCCACCTGTTGCATTCTTCCAAGTAAGAAGGACTCAAGCCAGCACAATACAGTGCTGTGAGTCCCACATAGTTTCTTAGGTGATCCAGAAGCACCCTGTTCAACAGTGTCAAATTCCACTGAAAGGTCCAAAATTACCAAGATGATACAAAGCCCCCATTCCCTCTCCATGACGAGCTCATTTGTGACTCTGATGACAGCAGTCTTAGTGCTGTGGCATGCCTGAAAACCCGACTGGAGAGGTTCATAGATATTAAACTGCTCCAAGCATTCAACAACTTGGTCAATCACCACCTTCTCAATTATCTTCCCCAAAAACGGATGCGTACAGACAGGTCTGTAATTCCCCAATACAACAGGGTCCAAGGAAGTTTTTTTTAAAGAAGGGTTCTCACCATTGTCTGTTTAAGGGCAAATGAAAAAACACCCTCCCTCAAGGAACACCCAATGATTTCATAAATAACTGGACCCAGAACCTCCCAGCACCCTAACAGAATCCAGGTAGGCCCAGGATCCAGCAAACAGCTTTTGGGATATAAACCTGCCATAACCCTGAGAACCTCTTGCTCCAAATCTGGTCAAAACTCATCTCAGGTAGGTAGATCAACAATGTTACACTGGTTCTGCCTATCACCGGCCCATGACAGAACTCCTGAGGAGATACCCAACCTAATGGAGGACACCTTGTCAGAGAAGACATCTACAAACTCATTGCATTTTTTAGCAGAAAAAACTTAAGTGGGCGGTAGACAGGATGGATTTAATAACCTGTTCATGGTGCAAAAGATTTGAGCCAGATGTTTTCTCCTTGCAGCAATCATCCATGACAGGAATGCTGTCTTTTTAAGGTGATTGCTTGTTGATCTTCACCGTAGTGAGTTTTCAATGCCGGTTTGTCAGCCACAAACCAGGTCCTGTGCCAGGAGTGCTCCAACTATTGTCCTTTAGTTTTCAACCAGTGAAGCTCATTACAATACCAAGAAGAGATACAATAGGAGGGCAAGGGAGGAACATGGTAAGGTGCTAAGGAGTCCAAGGTGGATGACAGCACAATTATAGTGCTCCACAGTATTCTCAGAGCCTTGCACACAAGCAAGCATTATGCTTGAGATGTCCAATACCTCCAGGAATTTATGAGACTTCAGATTATGTTTCAAACAGTACCAGAGCGTCTTCATGGGGTGGGACAGAAAAACAGGGAACCCCACAGAGGTACTACACACCACACTTATGTCAAGTCCCAATGAGAAGATCAGGTCCAAGGAGACTAGTAAGCAAACTGGATAATTAGGAGTGGGTCCAAAGGTGCTAAGCTGGGTAAGAAATTGGTTAAGGGATAGGCGGTAGATGGTGGTGGTAAACAGAGTTCATGCACAGGAAGGTAGGGTGCCTCAGGGATCAGTGCTGGGACTGGTAATCTTTTATGTCTTTATACAGCAAGTGACATTGCAGAGAAGCTAAAGAGGAAAGTCTGCCTCATTGCAGACACCAAACTCTGCAATCGGGTAAACACCCTGGCAGGGTGAAAAGGATGAGTAGTAACCTAAGAAAACTTAAGGAGTTACCAAGGGTATGGCAGATTAGTTTTAATATGAAAATGTGCAAAACAATGCACTTTAGGCACGGAAACCTGGGGAAGAGTACAAAA
This sequence comes from Neoceratodus forsteri, assembly GCA_016271365.2. Lineage (NCBI taxonomy): Eukaryota > Metazoa > Chordata > Ceratodontiformes > Ceratodontidae > Neoceratodus > Neoceratodus forsteri. The sequence goes on from CM057452.1 coordinate 1,084,712,824, forward strand.
TGGGAAGATGTGGTACTGACGAGCACCAAGTAGGAAAGAAACCTGGGGGTGAGCATATCAAATGACAGAATGGTGGCCATGCAGTGCAACAAAAACAGTTGGGAGGGCAAGTGGGATGCTGGGGTACATAGGGAGGGGTAACACCTGCAGAAAGAGGGAGGTGGTGTTGCCTTAGAATAGATCCCTGGTAAGACCCCACCTGGAGTATTGTGTCCAGTTCTTGAGACCACATGTCAGAAGCAACATAGACAGAGTGGAAACAGTCCAGAAGAGGGCGACTAAAGTGGTGCAGGGTCTACATCAGATGACCTATGAGGAGAGATTAGAGAAGCTAAATATGTACATCCTGGAGGAGAGATGGGGATATGATAGAGACCTTTAAATACCTCATGGGGGTAAACAAGGTAGAAGAGGGAAGTCTTTTTCCAGAAGAAAAAGGTTGCTCAAGGACAAAGGGGCATGATAAGAAGCTAGAGGAAGGGGTTAGATTCAGGAGAGATGTGAAGAAGTATGTCTTCGCCGAACGAGTGGTGGATTAATAATCTTCCAGCAGAGTTGGTGGAAGTGAAAACAAAGGTTCATCAATGCTAGGGGAATCTTAGGGAAAGAGAAGCGGAGTTGAATGACCCAGAGATCAAGTAGGATCTGCGGTAGTACTATACGCTGGAAAAAATGGGCAGACTATGTTGGACAAGTGTTCCTTATATGCCGGAAAATTCTATATTTCTATGTTAAGTTTGGCAGTGAAAGGGGTCTGATTGTGATCCATAGGTCATTAAAAAATGAAAAATAAAAAGATTTTCAAACATGTATACTGTATTTTGGTGAGTTCAGAACCTATTCATTCCTAAACATAAATTACTTCTGCACCTAGTTTAGACTGGACTCCTCCTACAGTTCTTTACCTTAACAGAGTCCCAGGGCCACACTGTAATTCAACACAGAATGGTCACTAATGGGATACACTTGCAGCCATCTCAAAACAAGATGCCCTGTTATGAAGCTATTTGCCATTTAAAGTATATACATTTTAACAACCAAATCAGCATCAACTTTATTTTCTGAGCTCCTTTTATACCTGCAACAAAGACTTCAATGTGACATTGGTGTGGATGGTAAACAGAAATATATACAGTATATAGAATAAATAATGGGTAAGAGTGGTATACAAGTATGTGTACCCATTGAGGAGACTAATTAGGGCTACAAGACCACAGACACAAAGGATGAGTGGCTTTATTCCCCTAAGTAGCCCCCAAGATGGGAGTAGTTCCAAGTGTTCTACCCTTACCTATTGTTTGTTGAATATAATACATTCAGATGGTTATTTTTATGTTGGTCAAATCTGCAATCACATTACGGCACCTGAAGGCTTCTTGCAGCATGGATGGAAGGATGTATAGTGTGTACAGGTAGCAGTTTGAGGGATTCCTGGGTTTGTGAGGGTTTTGTGTAAGTGTATCTTTTCCAGGTTCTTTTGCAATGTAATAGATTTGCCTAGCTTCCTAATAATCTGTTAATTGTGTTAGAGTAGTTTCCCAATGTTTTAATGTAGTGTAGGTGTGATGGCAATGTGGCCATGTTAATGTAATCTCTTTTTGTCTTTGTAATTATTTTCTTTGCTGTTTATCCTCATACAAGTTCTTTCTATGTTTGGAATGGAATAGAGCAAAGAAATTGGAGTTCAGGTGACATGACCCAGCAGCTATTCTGGGAACCTTACAAGAGAAAATAGCTTGCTAGATATGAAGGTGCTACTTTTCCCACAAAGACATCCAAGCAGTTAAGAAGAAAACAGTGTAATAAAAGCTGTGAGTAAGTGTAACAAGCTGGCCTATGGTAGATGGAGATGCAACACACTGGGTTTAAAGTTCACAGAAAAAATGTACTTTTCTTGCTCCAAATGTAAAATACTGCTCCAGAAAAGCATAATCAGCCAGTTCAACTTCTCCAGCCTGGTCAGGTAACATAAAGGTTAACACAAAACAGTTCTTTTAGTCTGACTTGACAAAAGGAATCTTTGAACCACCTATGTGGGCCAGCAGTTTGTTCAATATACAGTCTCAGACAAAACAAATGGTTTGTGGGCCAGCAGTTTTGAATGCACAGTCTCAAATAAAACACAAGCAGTTTTCTCTTTTTGCCTTACTTGTAGGCTGCTATCAGCAGTACATCTACTCACTGTTTTTGGCCCAGCTGGCTAGACTGATCCTTTACTTCAGGACTCTCTGCTCTAGAAATGGTCTGTTTATCAGCAGCAGGTTTCAACTTCTCCCCAAAGGCTCTCTCCAGCAGTTAACCATTCCTCTTGGCTTTCTGCTCAGGTTCCTGTCATACATTCCACCCTCCATCTTGCAGGGTTCCCTGCCTAGGAGTCTCTCCTCCCTGCAGCAGTTTTCAGCTTCAAACTGGCTCCTTGCTGGATTCTTTCTGCCTTTTAGCCATCCCTCTGATTAGCAACACCTGGGGAGGCACATCCCCCTTACCTGTTCATGTTGCATTCCCTGCATTTCCTCGGCCTCAAACAGGATGTTAACCTCTTGTTTCCCAGTGTAGTGTTCACACTGTCACAGTAAGGATGTTGCAAGGCGAGAAAAGGTCAAATTTGGCCTAGCAGATGAAATACCACACACACACACACACATACACACACACACACACACACACACACACACACACGCACACACTCACACGGGTTGTGGAATACTGCAGAGAGCTGTCACTACAGAGAGAGAGATCCCATCCTATTGCCCTGAGCACATAAATAGAAGAGTTGAACCACAACTCTCTCTCTCACTGGCTTCATACAACCTTTGAAGAGAACCTGGGTTCTGTCGTGGTAAGTGACCCTGAAGGATGGAGGGCCTTGCTCCATAACTAGCTTATCTGAGTGAGGAAAGAACAGTCTCAGTGAATGCTTCTTTCAAGTTAGCAGGCAGGTAAATATAGATCCTAGTGAGAGACTAGATTGTGAGTTTAATCTGTAAGCCATCTATCTGTTCATACTGTGTCATTTTCCTTTCCTGTAAATGTATATATATTTTTGATTGCTGTACAACATTTTTGTTTATAATATCTTGGAGCATTTAGTAGTAAAAATTGTTTTATAGTACCAGTGGCTGATCATCCTTATTGCAAAGGTAATTTTAATATTTCTGTTGGATGAAGTGAAAATTCTCTGTTTAAAGTCTGCCAACAGAAGTGCGCTCTGCCAAATATTACTGTTTTTGACCTGCCAAGTCCCTGAGCAGGATAGAGGTATTTTCCTGGCATGACCAGGTGGTGGCAATGGGAGAAGTGATTCAGAGAAAACTCCCTTAAAGCTGGTATAGCCCAAATGATTGTTTGTCACAAATTGGTGGCAGAGTACTGGGATTAGTGCACAAATCTAAAGCCAGAATTTGTGGGCAGTGTGCTTTCCTGGTGGAACTGGAACTCTGAGAGAGAGGTAAAAGTCTTATCTAGCACACAGAGAAACAGAGATTGCCAGTATAAAAGTTACATTAACAGTCACAAAATAGGATATGCAAAAGATTACTCATTTTACTACTGTCCTTTTTATTTCTAGAAACACAGCTTAGTGCAGTGTAGTTAGCAAGTACAATCACCTCAGCATACAACAAGTTTCTTGTGCCTTAGCTCTGTGAGCTATGCAAAAGGAGCGAGATTGTCTATAAGGGCCTGACTAGAGATGGATTCATAGGAGCCTTGGAGGAGTATAACCAAATGCATGGGTGGCAGGCAGTCACTGAGGAGTGTGGCCAAAAGCAGTTGGAGCAGGTGGTCGCTGAAGAAGATGACAAAAGTAACAAGCCTGAGGTCATAGATGCTGAACCAGAGTTGGACCTTGAGCCACTAACTGGTGAAGCAGTGCAGCCCAAGCCTGAACCAAGAACTGGTGAAGCACAGTCTCAACATCAGCTTGGACTAATGAAAGGGGAGCTTGCACTGAAAGAGGCAGAACTGCAAAGGGACTGAGGCCAAGAGGGAGAGAGTAAGGCTAAAGGCTGAGTAAAAAGACAAGGCGTGCCAGCAGGAGATCCTGATGCAACAGGAAAGAGAGCATCAGCATCAGCATGAGGTTCTCATATGAGAAGTAAGAGAGAAGGAAAAAGAGAAGGAACAAGTGGAAAGAGAGAAGGAATACCAGCATGTGAAAGAGACGGTAAAACTGTGACAGAAATCACTGCATCAAACTATAAGTAATGGTGTAGGGGCTCAAACTCACAAAGCCACAATTCATTCTAAAATGTTTTCTCAGTACCGAGAGGGGGATGATCGAGATACACAGATGAATGACAGCTAGATGATAGATTGGTAGATAGATAGATAGCTAGATAGACAGATAGACAGATAGCTAGAAAGATAGATATATAGATAGACAGACAGACAGACAAATAGGTAGATAGACAGACAGATGATAGATAATCAATTAATCAATCTTTATTTTACCAGGCGAAGGAAAGGTGAACCTGGACAAATGCACATAAAAGTAAACAATATACAAAGGAAAACAATGGGTGTACAATCAAGGAATACAATGTGGAAGAGGACATAAAACATAGTACAGTATTTGGCAAGGTCTATACAGGCAATATGCAAGAGGCTATGAAAAAAATATTGTCAGTATACATTATTATACGGTATGTACATGAACAGTTCAGTAAAAAGGGGAAGAAAGAATGATAGGGAGAAGAAGGGAGAAGGAGTGATAAACATGGAATCACAAGGCCTGAGGACGGATGTCCAGCACTTATTTCACTGGCCTCCAGGGGGAGGGGGGCAGTTACAGGATTCTATAAAGGAATAAGAGAATAGCTTTTTGAAGGAGGAGAAGGTTGTTGGAGCAGCCATCTTCAGACTTTTTTGTAATTTGTTCCATAGGTGAGGGAGTACAGAGCTTGATGCTTTACCAAAATGTGAATTAACTTTAGAAATGTATAAGGAAAAAAATGAGAGGCTGTGCAAGTACTAATTGCCTACATAGCATATGGCAAACAGTCAGAGAGATACTGGGGAAGCTAATGTGTGATTGCGCTAAAAGTCCAAAAGACTGCATTTCTTTGACTTCCAAACTTGAGGGATGTCCAGCCTACTGCAGCATATGAAGAGCAGTTTTGGGTGAGGTGTGGTAGACCAGAGATAAATCTCAAAGCTCGCTGATAGAGTGAGTCAAGTTTAGATAGTACGGAGGCAGAGCATTGGCCATAGAGGAAGTCGGTGTAGTCCAATAAGGATAGAAAGGTGGTTTGGACCAGTCTTTTTTTGGTGTTGTGGGATAGGAGATGCTTGATCTGGAAGAACAGGCCCATTCCCTGCCTTAGCTTCTTTGATAGTTCCTCAATATGGTCAGAGAATGCAAGCTTGTGGTCTCCCCAAAGTCCCAAATAATTAAATGTTGTCACATATTCAACAGGTTCTCCTAGAAGTGATAGAATCTGTGGAGTTAAGCTATGTAGAGAAGATTTTTGAACTATGGCAGAAGGTGAGAAAAGTATGGCCTTCATTTTTTTTTTTATTTAGAAGTAGTTTTTGGCTCAATAAGTTTAACTGCAGCTCATTAAAGTCCACCTGTAGGTCCATACAGACCTGCAAAGGGGTAGGCCTCGTAATGTATATGACCATTTCATCGGCGAAGAGATGAATGTCCTCAGCTTTGATTCCAGAGTCAGTGTTGTTAATATAAAAAGTAAAGGGCAGTGGCCCTAAAATGGACCCTTGCATCACACCTCTTTGGAGCAATTTTAGGGGAGAGAGATCCCCTTGGACTTTAACCTGTTGGAATCTCCCAGAGAGGTAACCATTGAACCATTTTAAGGCAGAAGACTCTAGACCAATGCTTTGAAGTATATCCAACACCAGGCCATGGGCCACTGTATAGAATGCCTTGCTAGGATCAAGGAACAAGGCACATACCTATTTCTTAACGTCCAAAAAATGTTGTCAATCATTGGTTACCTTTGCAAGTGTGGATATTGTATGGTGACAGGCTCTGAATCCTGACTGGGCAGGGTTAAGCAGATTGGTGGAGTCCAAGTACTTCCTGAGCTGCACGTTAACCACTTTACTGAGCAGTTTAGAGAGGATGGGAAGTAGAGTTATTAGTCTGTAATTGTTTAGATCACTTGGGTCACCAGATCTGAGTAGGGGAATAACATGAGCAGTTTTCCAAGTGGGAGGGAGGTCTCCTTGGGCAAGAGATAGATTAAAGAGGTGTGTGATAGGTGCTGATAATACATGGGAGGCGAGTTTCAAAAAATCGGGGTGGATAAGGTCAGCACCCACACTTTTCCTGGTATCCTGGGCTAGCAGTAGATCTTCCACTTGTTTCATATACACAGGGCTAAAGGAGAAGGCCATGTCATAGACAGAGGTAATGCTAGTGGGTCTAACAGTATCCTGACTACAAAGCTATGTGCAGAGATTATAGGCAGGTAAAAAGTAAGAGGCGAGCCCAGCAGTGGCAAAGTGGTTGTTAAGTAGATCTAGGATTGTCTGTCAGTGAATGTGGAGCCACCACAGAGAAGTTTTGCTGGGAGAGAACTTGCCAATTCATAATAGATAGACAGACAGATAGATAGATAGATAGAGATAGATAGATAAACAGATAGTAGGTAGATGATAGCTAGACAGATAGATGGATAGATTGATAGATAAACAGACAGACAGATGATGGATAGATGATAGATACATAGACAGACAGACAGACAGACAGAAAGATAGATAGATAAATACTGTAGATATACTTTATTTATAAAGCACACCTTTCTGGGGACTCAGAGGGCTGTACAATCTAATACAAATAAAAACATTCATCTTAACATACATAAAAACACTAATTACTGAGCATAAATGTAAAGCAGATTCAAGTTGAAGTCCAAAACATTATATTAATAAATAAAATGACAGTCATCAAAAGTGTTTACATACTATAAATAAATTAATTGCTTTTTCAAATAATAATGTCTTGAGCCCTTCTGAACGGCTTCCACTGAGGGGGCATCTCTCAGATACCCCGTGAACAAGTTCCACAGGGTAGGTGTAGCCACAGAGAAAGCATGATCTCCTGAAAGCTGCAGCCTTACCCTGGGAACCACCAAGAGGCCACCCTCAGAGAAATGGAGAGGGCAAGTCAGACAGTGTGTAACCAGGAGGTCTTGCAGATAGTCAGGTCTCTGACCATGTAGGGCTTTATAGGTCAGTAATCCTTCACCTTATTGGCAACCAGTGCAGTCTGCAGAGAACCAGTGTAGTATGTTCAAATCTAGGAACACCCATCAATAGCCTGGTCACCACGTTCTGCACCAGCTGCAGACAGCGGAGATTGCCTCCAGACAACCCCAGGTACAATGCATTGCAGTAGTCTAACCTCAACATGACAAAGGCATGTATCAGGGTGGCAAAGTCATCCAGCAGTATCACAGAACATATCCGGGTAATGTTTCTTAGAGGGTAGAAACCACTTTAGATGATGGCCGACACCTGAGCAGCAAGTGTCAGGCCATCATCAAGTACCACATCTAATACCTAATCCAAGAGGCAGGGGCCAGGGATGAGCCACCCAGTCTAGGACCCAGGTCGCTCACCAGTACCTTGTCACCTCACTAATGACCCAGGTTCACCACTAATACCTCCATCTTTTCTGGATTGACTTGTAAGTAGTTTTGGGTCATCCAGTCCTGGATCTTGGCCAGGCAAGTATTAAACACAGAGACTGCCATCTGGCTCCCAGATGCACAGGACAAGTATAGTTGGGTATCGTCAACATAGCAATGAAAACACAAGCCCATACAACCTGATAATGTCTCCAAAGGGTAGCATATACACAGTGAACAGGAGAGGCAACAAGACAAACTTTGTGGAACTCCACAACACAGTGACCTCAGGCTGGACAAGGATAACCCCATCACTACTCTTTGCACTCTGTCCATGAGGTAAGACCTAAACCACCTGATGACATTTCCAGTTAGTCCATACCAGTTCCACAGGTGGTCCAGCAACATCTCATGGTCCACAGTGTCAAACACTGCAGAGGGACTAAGGTGAACAAGACTAGATCACTCTCTCCAATCCCTCACTATAAGGAGATCATTAGACACCCTCCCCAGAGCAGTCTCTGTACTATGCCCAGGTCTAAATCCAGACTGGAATGACTCAAAAATGGCACAGAAGATTAGATGAGCCTGAAGCTGACTGGCCACCACTTTCTCCAAAACATTCCCTAGAAATGAGAGGTTTGAGATCAGTCTGTAATTGATGAGGCAGTCTGGGTCCAATGAGGATTTCTTCAAATGGGGTCTCACCAGGTCCTCTTTCAAGGCTACCAAGAAGACCCCACTCCTCATGGAACATTGGACAATATCAGCAACCACAGGTCCAATCAGGCCAATACAGCCAGCCCAGGGTCATGTTGGACCCAGGTCTAGTTCATAATAAGTTGGCCGTAACTTTGAGACTATCTAACTCACCCCATCCACTTCAACTGAGTCAAACTCACTTCACATAAGAGGGATGCCCCTCCATGCCTCTGACTCAACTTCACAAGCCAACTGAGTGGCCCTGGAGGAGATACTGGATCTGATAGAAAACACCTTGCCTACAAAGAACAGAGTGAAAAACAACTTAATTTGTTTTTAAAATCATTTGAGAAGGTATGATGCAGTTCAAATTGAACAGGGCTGAATGGATGACCCACCTTACACCATTGCCTATTGGCTGTGCTTTGCACACATTTGTTAGAATGGATGATAAGGACTATATGAACTACAGTATGATAAAGTCAAAAGAGTATTACTGAAATGTTTCAAGTTAACTCCTAAAACTTATAGGTGAAAATTTAGGGAGGTAAGAAAGGGCTCAGAAGACAGAGTTAAGAAAGGGTCAGGAGACAGCAATGTAGAATTGCATGTTCAGATGTGCACTTAACTAGACCATGGATGGGGCTAAATCTAGAACTGTAGAACAAATAAAATACTTATTTGTAATGGAACAATTTCTTAAAATTGTACCTGAGGATCTGTTTGTGTGGTTACTGGACCAGGCATTTAGCTCTGCTGAGGAGGCAGCAGAAAGTGCTGATCTATACATGGCCAGCAGATGATACAAACACTGCATAGGAACAATGGGGGAAGCAGACAGCACATGGTTTTAGGTGGACACAGGGAGGGCAGCCTAAAGTATACCAGCCTGCACCTTAGCCCAAAACACAACCCATTGGCTCTAATGGTAAGAAGGAACCGGGCCAAAAAAATGTTGTATTTCCCAGAGGGTGGGGCACCTGTCATAAGACTGCTTTAAAAGTATGAACAAAGGGCAAAAGCCTGAGTGAGGGTGTGATCAAGACAGTGCCCAGCAACTAGCAGCCTGCTCACTTGCTGTAGTACCACCTAACTCATCTGTACTTATGCACCCTGTTCTAGTTAATGGGACTGTAAAACAGGGATTGAGGAAAACTGGCACATCCATCTCCATGGTGAGGTAGGATTTAATCCACGTGGATCAGATTCTGCCTGGGTAATTTTCCAAGATCCAGGGAGTGATGTGTCCATTGGTACAGGTATCAATAGCTCAGGTCTTCCTGAGCTGGGAATGTGGTCAGGAGGTGGGAGTCATACCTGATCCCCCTGTGAATAAATTTTTTATTTTATTTTATTTTAGCTTTTGTTAACCGGGTAAGTACACTAGACAAGTATTATGCCTATTTTCAGGAACGACCCGGGAGAGTACAACATAAGGATACAGACAATTGTATACAGTAGCGAGTAAGTACAGCTTAACAACATAATTGAGAGAGTAACATAGTCCCGGGGATATGTACGAACATAATACAACTTATATCCGCTGAGGTAACAAACCCCCAGGATGAGTGGGTCAATAATGAGGAATGATTTTGACTGGAGGAAAACCCTGGTGTGTGTGTTATGACCCCCAGTCAGGCAAAAGTTCAAGCTCCTGAGAGCAAGGATCAAGGACAGAACAACGCAGCCTGTGCTAACCTCTTCTTGAGCAGCTGAGGAAGTAGCTAGTGTGGTTGAGGAGCTAGCTAGGAGTAGCAGCTCTGAACCTCATCTGGAAACTGAGGAGCTCTAAGATGGGGGCAGATTTCCTTTGGAAGGGGAGTTGGTGAGGGTCCAATAGGAGGAGCTGGGCAGAGTTCAGGTGCTTGGCCTTTCCCTACAGAAACTAAAAGGGACAACCAATGCTGTGGATGACTTTCAGGGGAATAAAAAGCTAGTTTACTGGGAGAAGGAGGTGTTGTACAGAGCATGTGTATTACAGTTATTATGCACTGGATGCAGGGGAGTCCATGGGTGCAGTGTTTGTTGACCTGTCCAAAGCCTTTGATTTGGTGTATCAAAACATTTTGATTGTCAGTTTAATGGAGTATGGAAGGTTTTGAAGGGGGTTATTTTGATTAGAAATTGAAATTTAAGGTTCTTTATTACTTATTTGTTGTCTGAAACAAAGACCCAGGCAAGTAGTCTAACTGAAGTGCAATCAGCTGATAGGGACCTTTTTTCTATTGTTCATGACTTGGCTTTGTGCCTAAGAAATAATTTTTTTTTCTGAGAATTTAGTCAAGCTTCACTATAGTGTGTGAAACCGGTCAGCTCAACATTGTTACAGTGTCTTGAACAACTTTATTTCATAATAATGTATTTAGTTAGTTTTTGTTTACTAGGTAGGTGCACTAGGCAAGAGCAATTTCCCATTTTCAGGCATGACCCGGGGGAGTTACAGACAACAGGAGTAGCAGTAAGAGGTGATACAACACTACTAAACATCAGCAGTGGTCTAACATAATACAGAGGCACCCTAACACCTTGCACTGTATGAGCAGGTCAGAGACAAATTCAGTTAAGTGCAAGCAGACCTGTGGAGAAAAAAATTAGGCCAGATTAAGTAGTAGAATGCAGAATCAAGTTACACAAGCAATTATTAGTGCACTTGAGGAGTTTACAAAGGTCACTCTTAAAAACCTGGTGAGACTGAGAGTGCCTGAAAGTTGAAGGGAGCGAGTTCCAGAGTTTGGGCACCAATGCTGAGAATGCATGCTCACCCATCCTTGTCACACATTTAGGGACATCAATAATAAGAATAATAATTTAATATTGCACATCTTCCTGTGAAAAACCTGGGCTCAGGTCACTCCATGGTTACTTATGCAACAGCAAGTGCACCATAGCTGGTAGGGTGAGACTAGTCGGCTGACTCCCACTGCTTCAGTTAACTGTTTTTACAGCTGCATAGAAGAGCTATGCATAATGTCTTGTTGCTACAGAGAGAGAGAGAGAGAGAGATAGAGAGAGAGAAGGGAGCTCCAGAAGCACATCACCAGATTCTGAATGAAGCACATAATTTTGGAGTTGAAGCACAATCATTCTGCTACTTGAAGCACTCTGCTGTCTCCATTTAGTAGACCACGGTGCTGTTCTTTTGTCTCTGCCCCCCCCCACTGCACTATTTTATTGCTCCATACTGACTTCCAGTTTAGTCAGCATGAAGGGAAAGAGCTGTAAGTCATGCCAGGGCATGGAATTCAAGCACCAAAATAAATAAATAAATAAATAAATAAAAACAAAGTCTGCTCCCTCCCTCCTTCTCCTCTCTCTCTCTCTCTCTCTCTCTCTCCCTCCCATGTGGCAATTCAGTTATGGCATGTCCCTCATAAAGAGGGATAATTCACATCTGCAAGTGCTGCAATGACTCCCAGCGTGTACTGTAAGCAATGACTGTCTACCCTGTCTCCCATGTTCCTGAGTCTCCAATGAGGCATGCCCAGCTCGGTAAATGAAGATAAGTGCTGTTAATTGCATTTCAATGGGGTTTTGAACTTTGATGCATAACTTTGGCATTTTTGCATGCTTTCAACCCACATTTTCAACATGTCTTTTGTGGGATTCCACCTCATGACTAATCGTGGTGGAATTATGCAAATCAGACACAAAAGGCATTTTTTGCAGTCACTTTGTGACATCACCTTTCAGGCGGGATTTGAAAATTTTCTCTGACCTTGTTCATCAGGTGGGGTCATAAGATGGCTATGTTGAAAATTTGGGGTGAAAATATTTTAAAATGTCAACGTTATGAGTGTACATTGAACTGTTGTAACACACACTCATAACGTTGGTGATTTTCACAATTGTGACCCCAAATTTTCAACATAGCCATTTATTCAAATCACCACAGAAATGTGACATCTGCCATTTTTCAAATCCTGGCCAAAATGTGTTTTCACACTTGTGGTGCCGAATAACGTTGTCTCTGCATTAAATCACCTTTTGGACAAGTTTTGAAAATGTTTTCCACCCTTGTTTATGAGTCGAGGGTCATAAGAAGGCGATGTTCAACATTTGGTGTAAACATATTACAAAACAACAAAGTTAAGAGCGTGCATTGAACTTTTCCAATGTACACTCATAACTTTGATCATTTAAAGTGGACAATGTTCCAATTGGAGTAGCATAAGTAAATAATCTAAAAATGAAAAAGATAGCAAAAGGTTTTCTGTTCTTTGGTTATTCTTTTGGGAGTCTGGACAGCAACGAAATTAGAGCTACCCCGCTGATGTTTGCAGTTACCCATTGCTACAGTAGGCACCTTTTCCTGGGTTGGATCGCAGCACCATATCCCTTCTTCTGGTGCTTGGCCACACTTCAGTCCTTGAGCTAGGAAAAAAATGGGCCAGTCACATGGTATAACCTTTAGCTGAGTCACTAGCCTAGGCAGTCTGGATGTTGATCAGTTAAACAAGGCAGGGAAATGCTACTCAATTATGCATTTATCAATTATTGTGTTTAATCTATGTTGCCTTAGGAAGCAAAAGAGTTAACAAATAATGTCGGACAGCAGGTTCCCTCCCTCACAAAAAAAAGTATAACCCAGAAAACAAGTAAAGGACATCAGTGTTGTTCTCATTTTCTACACCTGCTCAGTGTGTCATGCTTTTATGAACAACTTAAACTTGCTCTCAGGGAAAATATCATTATGGGTATATTACTGTATGTTTCTTATTGTTTCACAAGGGTCTTGTCTCTCATGTGCTGGATGGGAAAGAGGACTACAAAGCAAAACTGAATGGCTCTGTCTGCCCAACCAGTGCGACAGACCCTTGTGAAACAGTAAGAAAGATACATTACTACTGTATATCAATAATCATCATAAAAACACAGAAAAATAGACAGTGACAGCAGAAAAGACCAGTGATCCATCCAATCTGCTCATGTTCCCTATTGAGTCCTGGGATCTATTGTCTATCCAGTGTCTTAGCTCTCCCCATGAGATTGCTGTTTCTTAATGAAGTTCCTGGATGAATATGATTGGGATGCAAAGACTTAACTTGGGCACCATGAGTAATTTTCCACAGAGAATGCCATATTGTATAAGTTGAGCAACCTGTAAAACAACAAGAAAGTGTCTTAAGTAAAGGAAAAAAAATACCTTTTTACAAAATAAGGTGTATCCAGATCTCATAAACTGCAGAAGGTGCCTTCACAAAACTTTCCATGTCTTGAGAGTATGACAGTCTGACTGCACATGCACAGATTGGGTTATTCAATCAAATGCAGCTAAAGTTATTAATCTGCAAAGTTAGGGGTTTAACTTTAAGCATTCCACTCAGCCCTAACCTGTTTTTGGTGTCGAGATTGCAAACCTAGAAATGAGAAATGGCTGAGAGTGGGACCGCAGCATAAATAAAGCTAGGTTAAAGTAAAAATGGAAGAGGAATATATGTAGAGAAGGAAAAAACAAAACAATTTTCAAAAGCCACCAAATAATTGCAAGAAATGTCTTTGTTTCAAAAAGTATTAACTGTATTATGAAGAGACTATGCAAATACAGATGATACAAAGTGAATAAGAATAAGAAAGAATAGTGCTGGCCCATCGGCGCAGTGGTTGGATTTCCATCTGCGACGCCGGTGACCCAGGTTTGGGAGTGGACTTGGGTTGCTGGAGGGCTGGCTGGGGGAAGTAGGCTTGAGCATCCCACAATGGCTTGCCTTCTCTGGGGGGGGGAGCAGTCCTGTGTATGCCAACCCCTGACAGAGGCATCACGTCAGGCACCTCGGGGCTTGATTGGTCATGGACAAAGGCCTGGGTCTGACAAACCTGGAAGGCAGTTAGGGGAGAATGTCATGGACATCAGTGCTCATGCATTGATGTCAGGGGCACTCACAACATCAACACAGGAAACATGGAAAATGCCTTCCACCTCTGAGGGAGATGCAGCCCCCGGAGTGTGCCCTCGATGTGCTGCTGCTTGCCTGGCTGTCCCCCTTGACCAACGAGACAAGAAGTGTTCAGGGTGCTTGGGCCCCACCTTGTCCCCACCTGGGGGATAAACTGTGGCTCCATGGGGGTGACAGGGGGACAGACCAAGTAAGGATACCAGTTGAGGGATGACTCCTTGGGGCTCCCAAGGAAGTCGGAGCTGGGGGCTGTAGGGGAAAAAGAAATTTCAAAAAAAAAGAAAGAATACACCGACTTACATGACCACCACTAATTTCCCTGATGAAGTTGGTTTATCCAACAAAACGCTGGACCAGAATTTGATTAATGGTGTGGTCTTTTTAATAAAATATTATTTGACTAGAATATTGGTTATGTTTCCTTTCATGTATTGTTATTATGAGTCCTAATTCTGGGGGATTTCAAGGCCTGGGTGGAAGACAGACTCTCATTATTTGGTCATGGCCTCTTTCAGATCATGGAAGCTCTGGGCCTGTCATAGGTTGTTACCTCAGTGACTAACTCGCATGGGCATACACTGAACCTGGTGTTCACACTGGGTCTTGGGGTCGATGACCTCAAGATTAATCTGGTCATTTGATCAGATCATAGCACCATGAGGTTTATGATTGGGGCCTCCCCGAGGGTCCATTCTCTGTGGAGATGGTCCGGTACCACCCTTTGCAAAGATTGTCCCCTACAGGATTACAGGTGGTGCTGGACCTATCGAGTGTGAAGACTGAGTGTGCGAGGGGAGCGGAGGAGCCCATGGCAGACTGTGATAGGGCTGTTACTGTGGCCTTTGACTGTATTACACCCGTTCATGTCCAGCCCATTTCTACTCACTCGAGGCCCCCTGGTTTGATGGGGAACTCAAGGAGTTAAAGATAAAGAGCCGGAGGTTAGAGTGGTGCTGGAGGAGATCGGGACTGATTGAGGACAAATTGGCTTTGAGGTCACATTATGGTGTTTATCAAAGGGCAGGCTCCTAGAAAAGGGTGAATTTTCTGTCAAGGGAGTTTGCTGCGGCAAGGAACAGACCAGCTCAGCTTTTTCGTACAGTAGACAAGCTGTTGCACCCAACCTGTCTCCATACTGGGAGAGCTAGTTCAAGCATGAGGTGTGATGAGTTTGCTCTGTTCTTTGCCTACAAAGTGCCCTCTATCAGGACTGAGATCTCCTCCTGTGCATCTCAAAGAGCCTGTGGGATCAGACCGATGATGTTCCGGGGCATCCCTCTTGTATGGGCTGAATTTGATCCAGTTGGAGTGGTTGAGATAGTTGAGATAGTCTTGAGACTCCGACCAATGGATTCTGATTTAGACCAAGTTCCAACCTGACTTTTGATTGGCTGTGTGGACCTGATTGGTCCTGTGGTTGATGAGTTCATCTAGTATTTCTTGGGGAGTGGGGTCTTTCCAGTGGTGTTGAAAGAAATCTTGGTGAGACCCCTTTTGAAGAAACCCTTTCTGGACCCAGAATGTCTCACCAACTACAGACGGGTCTCAAACCTCAAATCTCAAATCTCCCGTTTTTAGGGAAAGTTTTAGAAAAAGTGGTGTTTGTTTGGATTGAGGCTCATCTAGCATCCTCTGCCACTTTTGTGTGCTTCCAGTCTAGGTTTGGACCTGGGCATAGCATGAAGACTGCCTTGGGGAAGGTGCTGAATAATCTCCTAATAGCGAGAGATAGAGGAGAATGTACCATCCTTGTTCTTCTCAATCTCTCAGCAGCATTTCACACTGTGGATCATGAAGTGTTACTGGATCATTTGTGGAACTGGTCTGGACTAACTGGCAATGTCATCAGCTGGTTTAGGTCCTACCTCATGGGCAGAGTGCAGAGGGTGATGATGGGGTTATCCTCATCTAGCCCAATGTCTCTGCACTGAGGAGTTTTGCAAGGTTTGGTCCTGTCACCTCTGTGGTTTACAGTATATATGCTGCCTTTGGGAGATGTTATCAGGTGGTATGGGCTGGATTTTCATTGTTGTGCTGATGATACCCAGCTATACGCGTCCTGTGCACCTGAAAACCAGATGTCAGCCTCTGTGTTTAACACCTGCCTGGCCGGAAGTTCAGAGCTGGATGACTCAAAACTGGTTACGCCCCAACCCAGACAAGACAGAGGTACTGGTGGTGGATCCTGTTCATCGGAATGTGATGGGGTCAGAGAATTATCCTAGTTTTAGACTGGGAGATGTTCCCTTGATTCCCTCTATTTGGGTTAGGGATCTGGGCATGGTCCTTGACAATGGCATGACACTTGGTGCTCAGGTATCGGCCATCATCCAAAATGGCTTTTGCCATCTGAGGAACATTGTCTGGATCTGAGCCGTTATACCAACTGATGACCTGGCCACCCTAGTGCATGCATTTGTCATGTCTAGGTTGGATTACTGCAATGCTCTGTACCTGGGGTAATCCAAAGGCAATATCCATCATTTTTAAGAAAGGGCTGATGACATTTTTATTTTGCCAAGTTTTTTTGATACTATATAATATTATTAGGATCATATAGCTTACTGACTGTCTTGTTTTTAAGGTAGATAGATATAGTAATTGTTTTATGTTACTCTGCAGTGATTACTGAAGTGGTCTGATGATGTTGTTTCAAAATTGTGCAGCGCTCTGAGTCCCCGGGAAGGGGCACTTTATAAATAAAGAATCTATCTATCTATATATCTATCTATCTATCTATCTATCTATCTATCTATCTATCTATCTAGCTGTCTGTCTGTCTGTCTTGGCTGTCTGCCTGTCTGTCTGTCTGGCTGTCTATCTTGGCTGTCTGTCTGTCTATCTATCCATCCATCCATCCATCCATCCATCCATCCATCCATCTATCCATCTATCCATCCATCTGTCTATCTAAGAACTAATTACTCCTCATCAGAACTTTATTATTTTCTAATAGGACTCCATTGCTTTTCATCACTGACTAATCTCACTATATTTGCCCTGTTATTTATAATGAAAGAAAAATTATATTTAGACTGGTACCAGCTGTACATGACTGCTGGAGCAATGCTGAGCTGACAGGTTTCCCTTGCTAAAGTATTGTGGAGGAATGAAAGGAGAGCCAGTGACACAGGGAGAGAAGGAGGAATCTGCAATAGGAGACATAGGTTTTTGCACACACACATGTGTGGTAAAGAAGAGATATGTACAGTATTCATGGAGTTTTTACTGTTCCACATGTCTGAGGTGCAGTATAGGTGCAGGAATAGGCCATAGGTTTTTGAGGAGCTGTACTGTAGGGCACCACCGGACCTGTCTAGGCAACGGAATTGTGCCTTCAGCATTCCAAATACATGATCAATGATGTTGCATGTGCTGACGTGTGCCTCATTGTAGCGTTCTTCTGCTGGGGATGATGGGCCGTTAGGGGGTGAGCAACCAGGGCCTCTGTGGATAGGCGTTGTCACCTGTGTGGATGATGACATGGTTAGCTCTCTGCCTTCCCTTGTTGTGCTTCTTGCCTGCCTTGGCACCCTCACCTGCTTGCCCACCCTACCGCCCCCATTCCATGGCCTGCTCTGCCCATTACCCCTTGCCCATCCCATACTCACCCACTAGGTGGCCTGTGGGGATGTCCCCATGTCTGAATCTTTGGCACAGCACAGAGCTCTGCCAGATGAATGCATCATGCGCACTCCCAAGGTGTGTGGCACAGACATTGGTGATGCACCCCATGGCATCGCACACCACCTGGCAGTTGATGCACATGACTGCTGTGACTTTCATCTCCATTGCATGGCTCTGTCTTGTGGGTGCCTGCATATCCTCACTGCACAGCTCACAGAGCTGCCTCAGAATAACCCTATTCAGGTGGTACTGGCCCACCATCTCTGTATTGGAGAAGTTCTCGAAGGTGGTGCTGGCACGATACCACCTGTGACCAGCATACCACTGCTGGGCCCTTCCTTGGCCATGTCGCTGTTCTGTCTTCCCCCTCACACCCCTCATTGCAGTCTCCATCATGAATGGTGCACTATCCATGGCCCCTGATGTCTCGTTTCCCCCATGGCAGTCGGCTGCTGTGGGCTGTGTGCCACCCTGGTGCACTACCTGGCACTGTGCCTGCCTCTCCCTCACACTCTCTCTGCCCCTGTCTTCCTTTCCACTGCCACCTCTGTCCCTCTCCCTCTGCAGCTGCCTCCAACTGTCTCTGTCTCTTTCTTTCTTTCTTTCTTTCTTTCTTTCTTGGTTTCTCTCTCTCTCTCTCTCACTCTCTCCCTCTCTCTTGCCTAGTGCAAGTGCTGTCTACGTGCTTGCACCATGTATTTATAGGCTCAAGTCTGCTCGGTGCATCTCTAATTTGCTCCCTGCTTAGCATATGGTTCCCTGATTGAATGTCCTTGCTGCATCGGATATTCATGGGCACGCCCCTTGCACTTGTGCCTGCATTCATTATAGTTGTGCATTGGTGCAATGGGACTTGCACCTCGCAATGACACCTGCTGAATATCGCTCCTTGGCACAAGTCTGCACTTGCGCCAGCACAACTCAGTTGCACCATGCGCAACTGCTTTGATTATCCTGGCGTTTGTGTGAAACATTTGCTTACTTTGAGTAAACTTCACTTTAAACTTTCTGTATGCCATATATATATGTGTGTATATGTATGAATTTATACATATCTATGTGTGTGTGTATGCATGTATACATATTTATATATATATATATATATATATATGTGTGTATATATTGTGTTTATGTATGTGTATATATATATATATATATATATATATATATATATATATATATATATATATGTATGTATGTATATGAGTATGTTTAATTTGGGGCTTGTTTTCAACTTGCAATTAGACCTAATTTAAGCATTTTGTCTTTCATTGACTGTTCTTTAAAACACAAGGACACTTGCAATAAAAGTTGTAAGCTCATCTTACATGTATTAGGGAGAATAGAATTCCAATGTTTTGTTATCAGTAGAATGCTTCCTTGAAAGGTACTGGGACATTTTAAAATTTATGTGAGAAGAACTCTCTGCTTGCTGATATTTCTTAATAAAACCTTTGACCTTCAGGGGCTTCTCAGCTAAAAGCAGACTGGTGTTAATTAGCTTTTCTGAAGTAATCTTCTATTACATTTTAAATGTATGTGTTAAACCAAAGAGAATTATTTCTGTTTTTTATGTATTATCTGGGTGTTAATAGTATTGGATTTTCTATATAACTGTCATAAAGCTTGTGAGGAAGGACCTGGTTGGTTCAAAAGCTTGAGCATGTTGTTCTTTTTTGTGTAACATCTATGTTGGTCCAAAACAAGGTATCAAATCATTTGCGTCTGGATCTTTTTTGTCAAAAAGAAATTTATGTAATTAGTCTGTGTAGTTCACTGAAGACCGGTCATTTTATCAGATAGGTCTTGAGAGGTTAAAAACAGTGTAAATCTTTACAACATTTGCTGGGAAAGGGTGACATTTATGAGATATGACTCTTTCTTGAAAGATATTCATCTGCAACTGAAGTTAGTAGTAAAAAATGTTTAAATGCTAATCATCTAAATGTGCAAGCTGTTACATTTCAAATGGGGTAAACAAATTTCCAGTTTAATAGGCAACCAGTATTTAAGAAGTTGTTTCAGTTTCCTAATGGCCTTCAGATAAGCAGCTTGGAGTTATGTCTCCAACATTCTAAACAGAAAGAAGGGATTATTTTATTTTAGTTGTCATAGTGATTTGTAGATGTGAAAGGATACATTGAAAAGTCCAAAAAAAGTGTCCAACAAAACTCCATTTTCAAGCTACAGATAGCAAAATGGAGCAATGGAAAAAGATTCTGGGAGAATGTCTCAAAACTCCTTGGTACAGGTGACAAAACCTCACCAAAAATGCTCTCGATTGATGGACATGAGGTACTTGATCACACCAAAATTGACAAGAAATCCAATGGCTTTAGTTCTGTCATCCCCACTGAGCCAACCCTGCTCTCCAGTGGAGGAACTGGTCTTCTTGACGCACAATGTTTCATCTCCTCTTTCTTCACTAAATGCAATACAATATTTTTCTTTGACCTTCCTGTGACCAACCTGAAGAGTACATTAGACTTATTAACAGGTTCTACCAATTAAGACTTCCTTTCCCTGGGCTGATTTCCTGCTGATAATTCTGTTAACTAGCTTGTGAAAGGTCAAAAGGTTTGTCAAGGTCAACCACATGTTCCAAACTGCTAACTTCTCTAACAAACCCAAGTACTGTAGCTTTCTGAATTCATTTTAACAATATAATTATATATATTTGCAAACTAAGGGATCCTCATTTCACATACCTCTTTTAACTACAGAAAAGTAAGAGGAGAAAGAAAGAATAGAAATAGCTAGAAACAGTAATTGAAGAAAGGGGGATAACAGGGAGAAGTTGTGGAACCATAAAAGTGACCAATTCCTAAGTGCCACAAGGAAAATTTGATTGCACAGTTAGACAGGCAGGAAACAGAATAGGAGAGAACAAAACAGATCCTTGCTTTTAAATTTATCTGCATAAAAAATGGGACAAGGTTTGATTCAACCATACCACAATATTCAAAAATAGAATGTGTGGACAGCCTTATTTTTAACAAGTCTCACACCCCCACTAAAATGTCTCCACTCCTATCTATTAACATTGGCATACCAGTTTGTATTACTGGTCCACCCATCACCTTCATGTTTTCCTGGCATTTCAGGTTTTTGTCACAATAATGCATACCACTGTTACTTAATTTGTGTATGAAAATACATTTGGTACAGGAATGTTTAAATTTTTTTTTTGCACAGTTACCTGACTAGTCAGTGAGCTGCACTATGCCATCTTTTTTTAGATAGTGTGCAAACAATCAGTAAGACATTCTAAGCATGAATTTAAAGGAAAAATACTGGTAAGATGGACCAAAATCCCACAGAGATAGAACAAATTTATTTTAAAAAAGTGAGAGAATATTGGTCATCTTGTGACCTAGCTCCAAAAACTGACTTAGGCTTTAATTATGGCTGTGAAAGGGAGAAACATTCTCATTCAAATTAGAAGTCACCAAAGTGACCATAACTCAGAACTCCCAGTCAGAACTATGAGATCCTATAAAATCCTTTCTCTATTGTAAACAAAAAAAATGCTATTCAGGATGATAAATATGAAATGTAATATGGACTCAGTCTCCCTTCTCAGCCAAACAAATATTCTGAATGGAAAGGGCACAAAAGCAAAACCTGTTCTTTTGTTGTTTATTTGTTTCTTTATTTCTTTAAACAGACTGCAGTTGCTAAGAGATTCAGTTAACTGGGACTAGGACTGCTCAGATGTGGCTGGGTGAAGCAAGTGAGGCCAAGGATACCTATGTCCAGCTCCCTGTGTTGCTGCTTGCCGTTGCTTGAATCAGTCGATCCTCCACATTCTCCTTGCACCTCTCAGATGTACGCTCAGATGCATATAGCTGTTTGCTTTATAGTCGCTCTAATTTTTAGCTTTTTTACAATACACTCGGTTGTACTGAGTGTTTGCTGCTGACCATGACTTCAGTTCTTTAAATAGGGCAGCACTAACCCTCATACCCAAACATAAATCATCAGTGTATTCACTGTTAGGTCATCTAAGTCCTTCCTAACTAACAACACCAGCAGATAATCAGTGAAATACAAAATAACTGCCTCATTTTGAACTTTTGGGGAACAAGTACATAAATCAGAACCTATACTAGGCCTTAAACTACTATACTCTGCAAATATGTCATGTTAATTACCACTCACCTTGATAAAGCCAGAATGGCACAATTCCTTAATTTAATGGTAACATTTCATACATCCCAAGAATGTGGGAAATAAACTGTGTGAAACTAGAAAACTGATTGGATGAGTGCACTGCTGAATGTAATTTAATTGGGCTGAACTTGAAAAATACAATTTAACCCATCTCAGATTTAACCAATCTCAAAAACAAATTACCCTTACCCCTATAATCCTCACAACAGATACCAAAAATGGAAATTATTAAACTGTTAAAACTTAGAGAGAAAAAGTCTACATCAAATGCAGCAGAGCAGAACAACAGCAGTGGCTGAGTATGCTAACTATGGGGACAGCTGTAGGGTGATATATTTTTTTTCAATATGCCCATGCATACTTAAGTTTAACCCCCCACCCCCACCCCCCACACACACACATACGCTACCTTCCCCCTGGTAAAGTTATTTTTTTGTTTTTATTAGGCACTGAATTATGAAATCATTCATGCAGTTTTTCTGCAGCCTCTCTGTCTGCTCTACATCTCAACTGAGCAGCGAATGTCTGGTTCAGGCTAAAGTGTATATTTATAGGCACAGTTACTGTGTCTCTTATGGTTATGAGAGTGCATTCTTGAGTTCTTTGGTGAGAGAATTGTGAGTTGAAGCTGAGCAGTTCTTGTACACAAAGGACTTGAGAAAATGCTCTTCTATAATAAAACAAAAATTCCCTGCCAACTGGGACTCAACCCACCACACTTTGGCCTCATCCAGCCCACCCAGCTCCTTCCCTCCTTCTTCACCCTTTTCCTCCATAGCTTAATTTCATTTTGTAAGTGGACCGGGATGCCCACCGCCAGTAAAGATTCATGATGCCCCTTCCCCTCCATATCATGCTTCACCCACCAATATATGGGTGGTGGCACTGGGGTGTCCATCCCCGGTGCCACCAAAATCTATCCCACCACTGGGGTACCCAACCATTAGTGTTTGCTATGGTTCCCCTTTAAAAAATAAAACCATCTCTCATTGATCTTCTTTTACTTTTAGCCTGTAAGAAAGAAAATGGTCCCTCATTAATCTCACCCCCACACACATCCACATACCTGATCCCCTTACTCAACACCCCCACACCCCCACACACCCTCACTTACCTAAAACTGTTCCACAGTGTAGATCCACTCTCTGATCAAAATGATGTCTTCTTGCTGGTACCATGACTGTGATATCAGAAAATAAGGTTAAAGCCCAGTTAATGTATTTCAATGCTTTTTGAACTTTTACTCACAACTTGTCATTTTTCAATATTTTTACATCAACTTTTCTACATGGCCTTTTTGGGACCCCTTGTCATGAACAAGGTAGGTGACATTTTTCAAATCCATCCTGAAAGGTGATTTTGTGGTCATTCTGTGAAGTCACCTTTTGGGCAGGATGTCAAAATGTTTACCTAGTGGATTCATTAGGGGGTCATAAAAAGACTAAGTTATAAATCTGGTGGAAAAATATTGTAAAATTTCCAAACGGTGAGTAAGCATTGAAATATTTCAATGTTCACACATATTTTCACTAATTTTCAGTACTTTTCCACAAAACTTTCAACATGGCCTATTTGGGACACCATCTGATGAAGAAGTCAGGTGCAACTTTCCAAACCTGGTCCACGAGGTGATTTCCAAAGCACCCTGTGAAATCACGTTTCAGGTGGGTTTTGAAAATTTTATTGGGTTCATAATGTGGGGTCATAAGAACACTATATTCAAAATCTAATTATAAGACAACAAGGTCATGAATGTAAATTTAACTTTTTCCATGTTCACTGGTAACTTTGGTAATTATGAATATTTTAACTCCAAACTTTCAACATAGCCATGTTTCACACCACCTCATAAACCTGACTGGTGTCGTTCTTCAGATCCTGTACGAAACATGTTTTCGCACTTTTGCCACAAAATGACAATTTGCCCACTATTCCATAAATCCCACATATCAGGTTTATAAGGGGAGACATAAAAAGACTATCTTGAAAATGTGGTCAAAATATAAAAAAATATGTATTAAGAAAAGCTGTCTGTATTGCCATCCTTTACCTCAGCTGGTAGTGCTTGGCAATCCTGTGCCAGTAATCAGAGTCTGAGGGTGAGCTCAGTGAGCATGTTGTGTGGGCCAAGGGTGAGGGGACAACACTGTCATGTGACACCATCCCCAGCACAGGAAGGGAAAGTGCAGGGTTGCTCCACTGCAAGTCACACGATAATTAGCAAAAAAAAAACTGATTTTATTGTATTAAACACACTTATGAAGTGGGGCAGCAGTTTCATGTTACTCCATTTTATAAGTGTGTTTAATACAATAAAAGCAGTTATTGTTGGTTAATTATCATGTGACTTGCAGAGGAGTTCATCCTTTTTTTCAGTTATTTGAGTTTTGTGTTGCCAATATAAGATGACTTAAGTACACAACTGACATACAAGAATTAGGACACCCTAATTCCTCACATCTTTTGCAAAGTGCAGGGTTGCCCAAACAGGCCCAAGAACTATATAGATAAGAGAATTCTTCTCTTGGCAAAGGGCCCCGTGCTTCTGCAAATAAGGGGGGGGGTTCCTCAGGGCCCTGTGCTTTGTCTAATAGATTGACTCTTTGCTCTGTGTATCTGTATCTGTCACCACATAAAAGCATAGGGGCCTATGTCCCATGCTTCTGCAGCACACTACACAGACCCACAAATTCTTGACAGTCTTTGCAATATGGAAGTGTAGGGCCCTCAGGGCCCTACACTTTGGTAGCCAGATTGACTCTTCCATTGGTGCTTGGCCCAGAGGGCCCAGCAGATCTGCATCTGTTCACAAAGGTCCTGAAAGGGTCTGTGTGAATGAGGATATGATTGCACTGTCTCATAAAGAAAGTAAATTCTTTGTAAAATACTGTGTTAAAGAGGACAGTAAATAATAGTAAATAATTTCTAACTGGCAGCTGTTTATAAGGTTCTTATTCTCCGAAAGTATATACATTCATCTAAATTATCCATATTTAACTCTATCTGAATAAAATGTGATATAAAAAGTGCATTTTGCATTGTCTTGTTTTTATGGGCAGCGTTCTGTTACAGTTCTCTTGAAGGAACCAGTAATTTGGAGTTTTAACTACCGTATGTCATGGTTTGTGCACCGACCTCTAAACAGGGTTCTGATAGGTCAGAATCTCATAATTAGCATTCTGTACACAAATAGTGACATAGTAAAAATTCCACATAAGTGATTCATGAAGTGAACTGTAACAGAATGCTGCCCATAAAAACACAACAATACAAACTACAGTTTTACCTATCACTTTTTATTCAGGTACAGTTAAATATGAATACTTTAGGAGAATGCATATCATTTCTGAAAATAAGAACTTTACAAACAGCTGCCAATTAGCACAAATTCCCTGTCTCCTTTAAAGCAACAGTTAGGGCTCAACTTAATGCCACAAAAGTTGGGAAATCTGTCATTAGGGTTTCCAACCCTAACTCCCCACCTCACCAAGCAGCAAAAGAACATGACCACACAAGCAACCACAGCTATCATCAAGTAAAACAAACAGCATACAGCTGTTTCTGGATGACACAAATTCAATAGTACTGATGTGCTACCTTCATAGATTTGCATCTGTGAGTGCAGAAGTACAGACCCCACAGCCCTAACTCCCCACCTCACCAAGCAACAAAAATTCAAGACTGCATAAGTAACCACAGACAGGCGTCATCAGGTAAGACAAAAAATATACAAATTTTACCATATGACAGAAATGCCGCAGCACTGATGTGCTACCTTCATCGATTTGCATCTATGGAAAGTACACCACAAGACATACACACTCACTTCTGGCTGCAGATAGAAATACATGTTACTCAAATCCCAACATTACTTCTGTGTGCAGAAACACAGGCCCCTGCCGTAACGGAAGCAAATCCACAATACCCAAATTACAAAAGATTTTTTATTTGAAGAAACACAGTCTCTTACGAAACCAGCAGTTCTGTAACCACACAGTTTTGCAGTCACAAGTATAAAACATACACAATAACCTCTGCCTGCAGAAGTAGTAGGATCTGACTAGTTAAGTATAGGCCCCATTTCTGTTACCAGCTAGCAGGTTGTAACTGAGATCTCTAAGTGTTCAGTTATGGGCTTCAGCATGTTGTTGAATTGTCCCCCTCCTCGTTGGCATTCGGTTGTGTCCTTTCCAATTATAAACATTCTAACAGATATGTCATCCAGTGCACTACGTTTGGTAGATCTCCTTTATCCCAGTGTTGGGCCAGCAGTTACTGGAGCCAGATTCCAAAGACACCAATTTGCACCACCCACTCTGTTTCCTTCAGCTCCCAGTAACAGAAATCCCCAACACCTTGTCCATGCCGTTATGCACCTTACTCCAGAACCCTGAGATCTTACAGTATTCCAGCATCATGTGAATAAAAGTTCCCACCTTTCCCCACACACATTTTTGGTATTTATCACTTACTAAGGGCTTAAGCATGTGCAGTTTTGTGGGGAGAAGCAAGTCTGTAGAGGAAGTTAAATTGAAAATGGTGTAGCTTGTTTGACCGGGCAAAACTGTTGGTGTGCAGAATCACCCTCTTACATATCTATGGAGTGATGGTAATATCCAGGTTTGCACTCCAGGCTTTTCTGTAGTCCAGGTTCTTGGGTGGTATACTGCCTCTGATCAACTGGTAACAGGTTGAGAGTGGTTTAGTTCCAGGCTGAGGGGAGATTGCAATTCTCTCCACTGGTGACAGATTCAGGCAAATACCTCTCCCAGCTTTGTTTCTAAGAAGCCACTTGATGCACAGATACAAAAAGTGCAGCACATGTGGGATTCTAGATTGATGTTTTAGTTCATGAAATGTGGCCTTTGCTCCCCACCCTCAAAAAGATTCCCCACTTTGGCAGTTCCCTTCTTCCCCCAGTTTAGCAATTCCCTTCTTCTCCCACTTTAGCAGACCTTGGTGTACAAAGCCTGTGTAACCCCTGCAGCCCTTAAAGGCTGATGTGATCACCACTGCTGGTGATATTCCAGCCCTATGCTCAATGTATTTATGGGTTTGCTGCCATATAGAATAAGTTAGTTTCAAGAATGGGTCCATCAACTTCTGCAGCCCCCCACCCCCAAGTAATGGGCTGAGGACATTCCCTATCAGGATCCCCCTTCCCATTTTACTATCTTCTTGTTGCCTCCAAATTGGCTAGCCTTCTCCACTTTCTGAACCCAAAAGGGCTAGCTGGGCTACCACGTCTTAAGGGCATTAACAAGGTGAAAGTGTCTAACATGTTTCAATACAAGAAAAACAGCAGGACAAGAGGGCACAGCATGAGATTAGAGGGAGGCCTATTAACAGGTGATGTGAGGAAGTTCTTTTTCACAGAAAGGATGGTGGATGCATGGAACAGACTAACCCAGGAAGTGGTGGATATCAATACAGTGCAGGGCTTCAAACAGGCATGAGATAGGCATAAGGGGGCAATACAGATGAGTATGAATAGATAGGCCATTGACAGAGTACAGGCCTATAGCACATTCATAAGGTAGAAAAATGTACAGACTAGATGGGCCTTACTGTCCCTATCTGCCATCAACTTCTATGTTTCTATGTAATAATGTTGTTTGTGAGGCAGAGCAAACCCCTTCTCTCCCCTCCCCCCCATGGCTCCTGCAATGTGGAGGCTCTGAGTCTATCTGGCTTTCCTTTCCAAAGAAAACCAGGGAAACAACTGTTCACTCCCATGAAAAATTTCAGAGAGACTTTTACTGTCAGTTGTTGTAAGAGGCACAACAGCCTATGAAATATGCACTTCGTTAGGGCTTTCATTCTTCCTATCAGGGACACAGGGAGCATCACCCAACTTTCTAAATCCTCCTTAATTTTCTTGAGGAGTGGTGGGAAGTTAGTCTCATATGATATAGGTAGTTGTTTCAGAATATTGATCCTTAGGTATTTTAGCATCTCTACTTCCTTCTGGAACAACCATGCTGCATCCCAACCTCTTCCCCTTGCTTAGGTATAGCAGCTCATTTTCCTCCAAATTTAATTTGTGCCCAGATAATGCCCCGCACTCTATTAGCACAGCTGTACAAGGGGAGCAAAGTGTTCAGGTGCCTGACATATAGAAGGAGGTGCCACAAAAAGTGATAGCTTGTTCTCTGCCTTCCCCACTGTCAGATCTTTTGAAATTTGCAAGATAGGCTTTTTGGGAGTCCACCTCATGAACAGTGGCACTGTCATTTCGTTAATTGGTCCTAAAGGATGACTCCATGCAGTGACCAGGAAATCACCTTTTGGGATTGAATAACAAAATGACAGTGACTGATTTCATGAGGTGGGGTCCCAAGAACCCCATGTTGCAAATTTGGAGCCAAAAGTCAAAAGAATGGTAGAGATATCCGCCTAAGTTGAAACTCCCCATTTATGCCATTATACAGCTTACTGACATTTCTTCATTTTGCGGTCGGTTTTGAAGAGTGCAGACATGTTCCTGCTCCACTGAAGATCGCAACACCGACCTCTGAAGGTAAGTATGGGGTGATGGGGATGTTGTGGGGAGGTGGGGTGCACAGAGGGTGGGTGATGGTTGGGGAAGGGGCACCGGGGACAACAAGGGACTATTTTCTTGTTTCAGGTAAAAAAAAAAAAAAACACTGGACCTCGTGGGACCATTTTCTTTATTACAGGTCAATTATAACAAATGCTGAGTACACTGGAGTGGGCTCCCATGTGCCCCATGCTTTCAGGGGGGTCTGGAGGCTGATGTTGGCAACACTGGAGTGGGCTCTCAGTGTGCCACACAATGTGGAGGTGGGCGGGATGACATGCCGACACAGGATTGCACCCCCAATGTCAGCTTCCTTTCGAATTTTGTTGACGCAGCTTTGCCGCCATTTATTGAAATGTTTCGCAAGGAAAGGCATGTTGGGAGGTGTGTCATTGTGTAACTGCTTGACTAGCTTGTCTCTGATTGCAGCAGCACTTTTCTTACAAGTTGTGTCCACTTTACATAATGTGTGTGTCAGCGCTAGCATGCTGGGTAACTGGTGAATGAGGGATGCACCTACTAAAGCGTGCCCTGCACTCACCAACACTGACACACCTCTGAAATGTGCTACTAGCACAAGACATTCCTTGTGCAAGCGTGCAAGTGAACACAAAAAAGGGGATAAGGGGCAGCCTTGTCGGGTGCCCAACTGCGAGACAAACCCCTCTGACATTATACCATTACAATATATTTTCGCTCAGGGTTGGGAATATAACACATAAACCCATTTTATAAAAGACAGGGGGAAACCAAACTTTTCCATAACCGCAGATAAGAAAGCCAAACTGACCCTCTCAAACTCTTTTTCCGTGTCCTGGGAGACCAAAACTATAGGTTGATTGGCCTCCCTGGAGGCAGAAAAGTTATGGGACAACTTCCCCAAATGGTACAATCTCCCATCAGGGTAAACTATAGGACAAGGATTGCCACACTCCTGGACTGGGTACTAACTAACCACCCAGATCGTATTACTAAAACTGTAGTACTCTCTGACTCTATCTGTGATCATTCCCTGGTCCTCTGCTCCTGGACAAACAAGTTAACAAAGCCCCTCCAAAAACTATAAACTGCAGGAAACTTATACCAGGTCACTTTGGGCCACTAAAATCTCTCCTTCAGGAGCATGACTGGTCACCAATAGACCTAGCCCACAACATCGACTCTGCACTAGAGTACTTTATTCTCAGCTTTAACACTGCATGTGATATACTTGCCCTGTTCAAGAAATACAAGATTAAGGACGTAAATAACCCTTGGATCAACACTGATCTTACTGAACAAATGAAAGCTAGGGACCAACTATGGCATCGTGCTAACATGTCTGGCAGCTACGCTGATATCCAGGCCTACAAGGCAGCAAGAAATGCCTGTACTAGTGCAATTTGGGCCGAGAAAGCCTTCTACTACAGAAACACCCTTGCTAACACATGGAATGATGGAAAGAAGTTCTGGGCAAACATCTCTGAAATTACCGGCAGGGATCCAAATATCCAGCCCACTGTGCTCAATATAAATGGTACTATCATCACAGATCATATCACCTTGGCTAACACTTTCAACACGGCTTTCTCTGACCTCAGTCATGTACTTCCTCCTTCTTTCTTCGATCCCACACTGGATGTGCTAAGGCCTGGCAAAACAGGTGACGTGTGGGGGCACCCGCCGTTCTACTTTAAATCCATCCCTGAGGCCTTAACCAAAAACTACATTCTCAAAGTGCTTAAGAAGACTACAAAAAGCTCTGACTCCTTGAACATCAAACTCCTTGTTCTCACTATTGATGAAGTCCTGACTCGGCTCACCAAAATCCTAAACCGGTCCCTCATGCTCTCACAATTCCCCCTAAAATGTAAATCTGCTGTGGTGACGCCAATTCATAAAAGTTGTGACAAGACCGCTGCTAGCAATTATAGACTCATCTCCATCCCCTCCCAAAGCTCTTGAAAGAATTGTTGCTGATCAGCTAGCTGATTACCTAGAGAAATACAACCTTCAATGCCCTGAGCAGCATGGCTTTCGTAAGAGGCACAGCACCATTACCGCCCTCCTAGAGCTCACCTCATGTATACACAATGCTTTGGACCAGGGTCATCTTGTTGGTGCCACATTCATCGACTTGACAAAGGCATTTAATACAGTAAACCATTCGCTACTGATCGATCAACCACCCTGCATTGGACTCTCAACTGAATCCATACGGTGGTTCCACAGCTACTTTAGTGATCGCACCCAGCAAGTCAAATTTGGTGACTCCCTCTCAACCTCCTTACCGGTCCAATCGGGAGTTCCCCACGGATCAATTCTGGGACCCATGCTTTTCAGCACCTTTCTTAACAATCTTCCCTCCTTCTGCCTGGATAGAATACTTATTTATGCTGATGATGCAGTAATCTTTACTTTCCATCGCAATCCATCTCATCTTCAGCAGCAGCTGCTGCAATCTAGCTTTTCGGAAGCTGAGAAGTGGTTTAAATCCTACAAACTTATTCTCAACTACAAAAAAAAAAAAAACTATGGTGTTCGATGGCACTCATAACAAACACAAAAGCAAAGGTATAGCAATCCAAAATAGTGAAAGGGAGAAACTGGAACAAGTTCACCTGTTCAAATACCTGGGTGTAACCCTCGACAGTACACTTGCCTACTCTGAACACAACTATATTGCCAAAACTGTGACTTCTTGGTTAGGAATGCTGTACAGACATAGAAGTTGCCTTACACCTGAAGCCCTAAGGACTGCAATCCAGAGCTCAGTCACCTCTATAATAGATTATGGACTAGTGATCAATGGATCAGCCACTGATACCGCTCTGAGATGTATTCTTATACAGTTAAACAAGGCCTATTGTCTCCTGACCTCCGCCCCATGCCTCACGCACAACTGCGATATCTACGAACAAGCGAAATGGCTACAACTATCTGGTAGACTTTGGTACCAAACCTGTATCATAGCGAAAAAGGCCACATTGGACCTACTTCCCTCTGGAACAATGGCCTTATTGGCCTCTATTGGAAGATCATGCCAAACCAGAAGCTTGGACTCCCTAACTTTTTCAGTTCCCCACAGATGCACTTCAAAAGGACAACACTCTTTCACATACAGAGCTCCAACCTGGTACAATTCCCTTCCTCCAAACAACACATCCCTTGGCACTTTTAAATGGAATCTTCACCAATACCTTGTCACTATGGCCTCCTACGATTGCTGACCTTAGCCTAATGCGATCACCCACCCTCCCACATCCTCTTTTCAATGTTCCCCTCCCTCCCCACCTTTTTTCCCCACCCCATCTCTCTTACCACTCCCACCTCCTCCTCTCCACCCCTTCTTTCCAACACTCTTTGCCCCTCACTGCCCCTCCCCTACATTAGTTTCTCTTGTCTCCTCTCCAGGTGTCTTCCTTATCTCCCCACTCAACCTATCTAACTCTATTTCTGTATATTGTTTGTAAATGCAGTTTACTTAATTATGCCTGACAAAGCTTTTGGCTGACAATGATTTGTTTAAGATTCATCCTATGTATATTGCCTCTATGTTGTTTTTTCTACCTGACAAAGCCTTTGGCTGCCAATGATTTTAAAAGACCCATCCTATGTATAATACCTCTATGTTGTTTCCTTAATAACTGACATGGAACCTTTGTAAAAGAGCCTTGGCTCAAAGGTGCTATCCAAACATTAATAAATAAATAAAATGAACAAACAAAATCCACTGAGGAACGACCTTTCATAAATCCACCTGTTCTTGTCCAATCAGTACCCCCCACCCAAAGTTGTATAACCCTGTTGGCTAGTATTTTAGTGAAAACCTAACATCATAGTTCATTAGAGAAATGGGATGTTAGTTGATTACTCTATCTAGGGATCTGCCCGGTTTAGGTAGTACCACTATCAAAACCTCTAATAGGGAAAAATCCGAGATACCCACCTCACAAAAGTAAGAGTATAATTACTGGAGAATCGGGGCAAGTTCTCAGCAAATGTCTTATAAAAATTAGATGGAAAACTATCTGGTCCAGGAGATTTATTCAAGGGGAGAGATCGAATGGCGGTTAAAACTTCTTGGTGGGATATGGGACTAACTAGGAAAGACTGCTGGTCCGGCATGAGATGAGGGAGTTGAATGGGAGAGAGGTAATCCTACATTTCTGCAAGTGAAGGAGGATTAACAGATAGGTAATACAACTCAAATTCCTGTGCTATTTCTTCAGTGGAAGTTTTGAGGAAGTTATCTGTTAGGGAAGTAAAGGAAAGGACCAGACATGAAGCTTTCTGCTTCCATAATCAGAGAGCAAGAAGGTGCCCCGCTCTGTCACCCTGGTCAACATAGGTGGCATGTGCTTTAAGAAGGGAATACTCAACCTGTTCCCTCAGGCTCTCCACATAATGATCACTTAAAGATGTTAACAAATCATGCTCCTCTTCAGAGTTTACAACAGAGGGACTATTCTCCAGAGTTCGAATCCTGTCTAAGAGCTGACAAAGAGCAGCCTCTTGCTTCCTCTTCTGTGTGGAAGCCAATCTGATAAATTCACAATGCAGGATGCATTTAAGAGAGCACCACATTTTATCTACCTCAGAAATTGAGCCCTAATTACATTCCATGAAATGGGTTATAAGGTCCTTAATCTTAGATACAACCCAGTCTTCATTAAGGAGCTGAGTGTTCAATTTCCATATATCTTGATGGGAAATAATAGAAATATTGCATTCTAACCATGTAGATGAGTGATCAGATAATATTCTATGGGTAACCCCTCAATCTATAATACAAGGTAATATTGTTTTACTAACGAAAAAATAATCCAAGCTGGAGGAAGTCCTACGAGCTGGTGAGTAAAATGTATACATCCAGTCAGCTGGATGCAGTACTATCCAAGGATCACACAGGCCCCCCACCTCCATGACCTCATGGAGACAATATTGAGCTGGGGAAAGTCCTGAGGCTCTACGCCCAGTCCTATCCAAATCTGAGGTCAAGGTTAAATTCCAGTCTCCGGCCAAAATGATCTGGGCATGGACATAAGGGGTCAACTGTGTCAACAATTCAGAGAAAAATTCAGGGGAGTCAGTATTAGGCCCATATATACAGTCTAGAACTTCAGAGTTATCAAGCACTCCGGGTACCAATATATAGTGACCATGTGGATTCTCTACCCTCTGTAACTCCTTAAACTTTGTCCCCTTAAAAATTTTAATTGCCACCCCCCTCTGGGCAATACAGTTTCCTGCCACAAATACTTGTCCAGCCAATTGTCTGTGGAAGAGAAGCCCTTTTTCAGAAATAAGGTGGTTCTCTTGAAGAAAAGCAATCTGACAATGTAACAGTTGAAGGTGCATTAAAATGTGATATCACTTCACCCTAGAGCAAGCACCTTTAACATTCCAGGTAACATATTTCATAGCTAACTAATGGAGCCTTAGTTATTAATATCTAAGTAAAATTAGACATAAAGAATGGACTGCAGTGAACTAAACATGACCCACAACTCTGAGGTCTCCACTCCCCAGAAATTCTCACCCACTGCAGACTTGACCCCTAAAAGGAGAAAAGATACCACACAATAACTGTATCCCAAACCATTTCTAAATGAAACATAGAAACATACAAACACAGAAGTTGACAGCAGATAAGGACCGCAAGCCCCATTCAGTCTGCCCATTTTTTCTACCTTATGAATGTGCCATAGGCCTGTACTCTTGTCAATGGCCTATCTATTCATACTCATCTGTATTGTTCCCTTATGCCTATCCCATACCTGTCTGAAGCCCTGCACTGTATTCATATCCACCACTTCCTGAGGTAGGCCATTCCATGCATCCACCGCCCTTTCTGTGAACAAGAACTTCCTCACATTACCCCTTAATCAGCCTCCCTCTAATCTCATGCTGTGTCCTCTTGGCCTGCTATTTTTATTATATTGAAACATGTTAGACTCTTTCACCTCGTTAATGCCCTTAAGATGTTTGAATGTTTCGATCATATCACCTCTCTCCCTCCTCTGCTCTAGGGTATAAATACTGAGCTCCATTAGTCTGTCCTCATATGTTTTCTGATGCAGTCCCTGCACCATTTTGGTTGCCCTTCTCTGGACTACCTCCATTTTGTATATGTCCTTGTGCAGGTGTGGCATACAGTACTGCATGCAGTACTCCAGATGGGGCCTAATCAGTGACTTATAAAGAGGGGTTATTACCTCCCTCTTATGACTTGTGATACCCCTACTAATACACCCCAACATCCCTCTAGCCTTACCTACTGCTTCAGTGGTCTACTTGGATGATTTCAGGTCATCTGTGATGATGATGCCCAAGTCTCTTTTTTCTCTTGTGATTGCCAGCAACTCCCCTCCCAACCTATAGGTGGCTTCAGGGTTTCTCTTCCCTATGTGCATGATCTTGCACTTATTTTCGTTAAACCCCAGTTGCCACTCTTTCAACCATTTTGCCAGTTTATCCAGAGCCCTTCTCATTCTGCCCACCCCATCTGGATCATCTACTCTGTTGCAGATCTTGCAGACAAACCTATCCTCCTGTCCATCTCCTATGTCACTGATGAAGATATTGAAGATGACTGGCCCCAGGACTGATCCCTGAGGTACGCCACTTGTGACTTGCATCTCTTCTGACTGTATACTGTTTATCACCACTCTGTTTTCTGCCTGCCAACCAGTTTGTCACCCAGTTGACCAACTTCTGACCCACCCCAAGCCTACCCAGTTTATTAATCAATCTTCTATGTGGAACAGTATCAAAAGCTTTGCTGAAGTCAAGGTAGGCAACATCAACTACACCCTCTTGGTTCACCACTCTAGTTACCCAGTCAAAGAAATCTATAAGATTAGTTTGACAGGACCTTCCTGTTGTAAACCCATGCTGTCTTGGATCCTGTGATCCTATGGATTCCAGGTGTTGTACTATCCTTTCCTTAAGGAGTTCCTCCATAATCTTGTCCACTACTGAGGTAAGACTGACTGATCTGTAGTTCCCTGCCTCCTCTCTGCTACCACTCTTGTGGAGCAGGATCACATGAGCCCTTCTCCAGTCTTGTGGGACCTCTCCTGTGCTCAAAGACTCATTAAACAGTTCTGATAATGGCTCTGCTAGTTCCACCCTTAACTTATTTAGAACCCTGGAATGTTTGCCATCAGGTCCTATTGCCTTGTCCACCCTGAGTTTAGCGAGCCCTTGTAGGACCCTTTCTTTTGTGAAGGTACTTGTGAACACCTTCCTTCCCCCCTGTGTCCATGGTGCTGAGCTGAGGGCCCTGCCCTACCTTCTCCACAGTAAATACTGAGCAGAACTATCTATTTAAGGTAGAGGCTTTTCCTTGGTCCTCCTCCACACACACACCCTTATCTCCTTTGATCTTAGTAATACCCTCTCTAGACATTCTCCTTTCACTAATGTATCTATAGAAAGTCTTGTCCCCTTCTTTTACTGTTCATGCTAGTGTTTCCTTGGTTTGGGCCTTTACCTGCCTTACTGCCTTCCCTGCTTTCCTTAGGAAAGTTTGGTATGCCTCCCTATCTTCGTCCTGCTGCATTCCCTTACATTTCCTGAAGGCCAGCCGTTTGGCTCTGACTTCTTCTGCTACTGTTTTTGAGAACCAGAGTGGTTTCCTCCTCTTTTGCTCTTGCTTTTCTCCCTAACACAAAGGGAAGTTGCTTCAAGTATTGCATCCTTAATGCTTGCCCACTTTGCCTGTATCCCCTGACCTGTATTTCTTCTAGCCAGGGCTAGCTTAACTCTGCTGGCCATGTTATCAAAGTCAGCTCCTCTGCAGTCCAATATTTTTGCCTTGGAATGGATGATTTAGTTCTAGTGGCCAAATTGAACCATACCATATTATGGTCACCGACCCCCAGGTGACCTTCTACCTGGAAATCGGTGATCCTTTCCCCATTAGTCAGTACTAGATCTAGGATAGCCCTGTCTCTTGTGCGTTGTACCAGTTGTTTGAGGCCCTCCCCCTGCAGGGAATCCACTATGTGTCTAGTTCTGGTGGATGTTCCCACTGGTATTGACTAATCTGTATCTGGCATGCTGAGTCTCCCATTATCAGAACCTCCCCTTTAGCTGTCATGTTTTGTGTATCTTCTAACAGTAATGTGTCTATGTCCTCCCCCTGATCTGGAGGCCTGTAGACAACCCCAGTCCATACAGCTGTCACATTTCCAGTTTCCAGGGTGACCCACAGTTCTTCTGCCTCTTTATGTGTATTCTGGATTTCTGTAGCTTTGATATTTTCACTGACATAAAGGGCCCCCCCCCCCTTTTTATACCTCGGTCTCTTCTAAACAGTACATAGCTGGGTACTGAAGTCTCCCAAGTGTGGTTACTGGTGATCCATGTCTCACTATAATGGCTACTATGTCCAGTTTATCCTCTATTATTGTTGCCTGCAGGTCTGAGAACTTTTTTCCCAGACTGTGGGCATTTGTGTACATGATTTTCCATTGGCCTGATTTTGGTGTGTTAGTTGCTGGGCGATGTCCGGCGTTTCCTCTGTGCGTTGTATGGGGAGCCGGACCTTTTTCCTTACCTGGTGCTGCAAATGATCTACAAACATGCTGAACTCCTGTTTGATCACTAGCTGAGGGGGTGAGGGATGTTCTTCTTATTCGATGCATCGAGTGCTGCACCCCTTTTCCCATTTGCTAGTTTAAATTTTCTGCAAAGACGTCAAACTTCTGCCCCAATGCACTGACTCCCTCCTTAGATGCAGTCCATCGAATTTAAAGAACTTTCACTCACAAAACTGTTTATTCATTTATTTATTTATTTGCTTTTGTTAACCAGGTAAGCACACTAGACAGCCAAGTGCCTATTTTCAGGTGTGACCCGGGAGGATTACAATTGTACATACAAGAGCATCAGGCAGAACAGGGTGCATACAAAGCATCAGAACATAGATTACATCTAGAGATGCATCATGATCATCACATACAAAATCATCAGAAACAGTGATTAGAACTAGAGATAGAAAACCAACTTCATACAGGCATAGGGAGTTTAGCAAAGGTGCATTACAACAGACATTAAGCTAGCTAGGTACATACAAGAGAATCAGGCTCATAGATTTCATCAAGAGGTAGATAAAAAGCAAGGTACCAGTATGGACAAAGAAATGCCTGTGGGTAAAGTCGACAATACTCACAGGAGTTCACAGGCATAGAGAGGCAAGTTACTCAGGACAGGCAGCAGATTGTAGGGGGTAGAGGTGGGGGGATACAAAGTGTAGACACTCTTTTCAGGGACAGGTAGGGCAGGGAAGAGGACCGTATTCAAAGTGGTGGGACAGATGGCAACGAGCTTACAAGGTGGATGAAGTGCTAACAGAGGCCGGGGTCACCATGTCCAGGCAGTCAGGACCAGTTAGTGGCTCAGGCACAGAGGCAGGCAGAGGATGATTTTAGGAAGCCCCATAGGGAGGCTTTGAAACAGGGGTGGGAGGTAGTGGAGCAAGTGCTAGCAGGAAGGGAGTTCCACAGCTTGGGTGCATAGGCAGCGAAGGCCCTCATTTGGGTGTGGGATTTAAGAACCAGGAGGACCTGAGAGTCACTGGATCTTAGATGGTAGGTGGAGTTTGCAGGTTTGAAGAATGAGGCAAGTGTAGGAGGAATGGCATTTCTGACAATGTTGTTGATGAAGTTGCCAAGGGCAAATGTGTGGTGGTACTCCAGGGGAAGCCACTCCAGCCCGGAGTATAGCTCACATGAGTGTGTGAGGCGAGGAGCAGCAAGGGCAAAATGGTATACATTGTTTATACGCTGCGTCCCATTTGGAGAGACTGGATTTAGGAACATGGACAAAGGATACCAAGCCATCACAGAGCATGGGTAGGAGGATCCCCCTAGCAATGGCGAGACGTGCAGCCAGGGTGAGACAACTTTTGGCTGTGTAGGCCAGGCCCAGCTTGCAGTTTGTGGCCTTACAGGCAATACGAATGTGGAATGTGAGGTCCAGCTGTGGGTCAAGGGTGACCCCCAGGTACTTGACCGCATCCGCAACATTCAGGAGGGAACCACCAGCTCCCGAGATATTTAGAGGAGTTTGGCAAGCTTTTATCTTGGCCGAGGTGCCAAAGAGCATGGCCTGGGTCTTTTTAAGGTTAATGGTTAGCTTGTGGTCCTTAAGCCAGGATTGAATGTGGTTAAAGTCAGAGTTTAACCAGGAGTTAATGAAGCATAGAAACATAGAAGATGACGGCAGATAAGGACCGCAAGGCCCATCCAGTCTGCCCATTTCTTTTTCTACCTTATGGATGTGCCACCGGCCTTTGCTCTGTCAATGGTCTATCTATTTATACTCATCTGTATTGCTCTCTTATGCCTATCCCACACATGTTTGAAGCCCTGCACTGTATTCATATCCACCACTTCCTGAGGTAGGCCGTTCCATGCACCCACCACCCTTCTGTGAAAAAGAATTTCCTCACATTACCCCTTAATCGGCCTTTCTCTAGTCTCATGCTGTGTCCTTTTGTCCTGCTACTTTTCTTATACTGAAACATGTTAGACTCTTTCACCTTGTTAATGTCCTTAAGGTGTTTGAATATTTCGATCATATCACCTCTCTCCCTCCTTTGCTCTAGGGTATGCATATTGAGCTCCATTAATCTGTCCTCGTATATTTTCTGATGCAGTCCCTGCACCATTTTGGTGTCCACCATGTCACACGAGCTGACCAAGATGGTGAGGTAATCTACATACAGAGTGGAGTGCCCATGGGCAGAGACCTAGGGCAGCTTGTTTATGAACTGGAAAAACAGAATGGGTACAAGGACAGAGCCCTGTGGGACCCTGCAGATCACCAAGGAAGGTTTGGAGAGGGCTTTTTTAAAGTTAGTATATTGCTGTCTCCCAGAGAGGTAGCTGGTGAACCAGGCATGGGTGGGGGGGAGAATCCCATGGACAAGAGAATGGAGCACAGGAGCGAGTGATCAACCTGATCAAAGGCTTTAGAGAGATCAATGAAGATGGCCCCAGTAAGTTTACCTTGATTGGTAACAGACCTGAACTCGGAGATGACCACCGCAAAGGCTGTAGAGATGCTGTGCCCTTTTCTGAAGCCATGTTGTGCTTGGGAGAGTAGCTCATAGCTCTGAAGGTAGTGAGTGAGCTGGGAGACAACTACTTTCTCAAGTAGCTTGCTGATTGCCGACATGATCACAATAGGGTGATAGTTATTGGGATGCTTTGGATCACCTTGTTTGAGTATGGAATTGACCCTGGCTACCTTCCATACATCTAGGATGGTTCCCGTGATTAAGGAAATGTTGAATACATGAGAGATAGGCCAGGCTGGGGGCAAGGCTCCAAGGCAGAGCAGTTTAGGTTCAGGGCTGTCGTGCCCAGCTCCAGAGTGAGGGGACAGACTAGCAAGGAGCCTCTGCGTCTCCCAGGTGGAGACAGCTTTTAGGTAGAAGTAAGACTGGTTATGGATCCCACCATGGGAGGGACCCAGAGTCACAGGGCTGGGGGGTTGAGGGGAGGGAGGGACCGGAACCAAGAACTGGCAGTTAAAAGCATTGGCAGTAGTGAGGGGGTTATTGCAACTGACCCCTCCAATCAGCAGGTCGGAGGACTGAGCTCTAGCTGACCCTCTGACCAAGTTTTTAATGTTTTGCCAGAAGGTCCTAGGGTTTCTGGCTGAAGATAGCAGGGCAGATTGGCAGAATTTGCTGTTAGCAGAGCAGATAGCTGTCTTGCAGGAGCTCCTCAGCTCCTCAACTGTCTATTTTCGAGGAGGTCGGTAAAGGAGTGGGAGGATTTGAATCTTGCCGAGCATTCGTCCCTTAGTTTAATGAAGGAGCATAGGCCACCATGGAGCCACTTGGTTACTGTACCCCTCACCCTCCTTTTCATTAGAGGTGCATGTTTGTTTTGCAGGGGAGTGAAGACAGCGAGGAAGTTGTCATGGGCCTCCATGGGATCACTCGTGGCAGTGACCCGGGACCAGTCGGTTCGCCGAAGGTCAGCAAGGTAGTCTTCGATGTTAAAATTGGAGTAGTCCCACATCTGGAACACCTTGCTAGGGATTTTGGGTAGCACATGGGGTTGGTGCCAGAAAAGATGGCTGTCTGAAATAATGGCCAGTGTGGCGGCCGAGGCGAGGGGCAGGGAGGCTGAGCGGATGTAGGGTTGTGGGCAACCCTAGCGACAGGATGTCGCTATAGGTATGCATGCGCATGTGGGGGGGAGCGAGCCCGACGAGATGTAGGGGGTGGCAGTGCAATTGGCTGCCCAGCTGCACCATGGCGTCAGGGTTGGCCTCCACTTGCAGTGCATGGGGTTTTGGGTTTAGGTCTGGGTCCAGGCGCTACTGTGGTTTTGTTGCACCCGGCCCAAAACTTGCATTTATTTTGCTTTTGCACCCCCGACATGCATCCCCCTGTAGTTGAGAATCTTTAAGTGGGGGGGTGCGGGGGGAGAAGCACCCCAGTTGGGGGTTGTGGGGAATGCAAAGTATTTAAATCCCAGGCACTATTCTTCCCTGCACCGAGGATGTCAGGGTGCCGAAATTTTTTCGCCAACTGACGTTGCGATAATGCGAGTCGCCATTCAGCACTCGCGATTATCACATAGAACTGGATTTTGGGAGGAGAGACAACCCATGTGCAATAGGTTGGGGAGTGATCTGAGATGGCATCAAGAAGAACTCCTGAGGAGGCAATTCTATCAGGCCTGTTACTCAGTACCCAGTCAATAAAGAATCCTTTTTACCCACGTGGGGAGGGCTTCGTGGGTTCGGTGATGAGTTGGCTGAGGGCGAGGCCCGACAGCAGAGGCTCATACTGCTTGGTGTTACCCCCCCAACCAGTTTAAATTGAGCTCACCCAGGATCAGTATCTCATTGGAGCCCACTTTGCCATTGAGGCAATTGAGTAGCGAGGAGAGCCCAAGCATTCCTCCCTTAGGAGGGTTATAAGAACATACCATGTGGATCTTTTTAATATTGCCTAGTAGGAGGAGGAGGGCGTGCAAGAACTCATAGGTGGGGGGTGTCCAGGGGGTGTGCCTAATGTCGGACATGTTTAGGTGCCCCTTATAGTAGAGGAGCACTCTGCCCTAATCCTTATTCCCTTCTCTGTCCAGCCTAATAATGTTGACATCGATGTGTTCTTCTGCTTCCTGCATGATTTTAGCAATGCAGTCAGTGTCTCTCCACGCTGATGTACCTGGGAGACATCTGACCATAAATGCTCAGAAAAAGTCTTAGACCCCCATCTCACTAAGATTAACAAAGGGAGTCGAGTCTTCATGAGTCCCCCCCCATATTTCCAAGAAATGCTAAAACCCAAAAAACAAACCCCACAACCCAACATACAGTCAAAAAATCACTTCCCATCCCCAACCTCTCCAACAAACCCATTAACACCATTCTATCCCCCAGTCCTAATGATGAAATCCACACCACTCTGGGTCGCAATGCTGCTAAACTACCCATAGCATATGCCCCTACCTGCCCCCCACCCAAATAGCAAATATTGTACAGTAAAAGAAGGAAAACTCACTAACTCTAAAAAGGAACCAAAATACCAACAAAGGTCCAAAGGGCCAAAAATCCCCCCACAGGTAGTCCAAAAAGTTAAAGTATGGTATATAGTCCCATCAAATAGAACTTTTAATGAGCCTTCTCCATATTAAAGAAACCACCCTGTTCCAGGGGAAAATTAAATAAAAATCATGATAGCCAACAGTGTCAACTCTGCTCTCATGTAATTCCCAAATAAAGTTAACAAGGCCTCTAGAGCTCAAAAGTAACAATTACTCCCATATAAACAAGCATTTCTCAATGCTAAATGTTGTTTTGCTGGCATTCGCATTGGTAGTGCAAGAGTTAGAGAGATGCATAATAGGAATGGCAGTGAAGTATGGAACTGATGCCAACCCCACCCCACCCTGCAGAGACTGACACTCATTGAGGTGTGCCTTTAGGTCATCAGCCATAACTCGCATGCCATTTCACCTCACCCTACCCTGCAGACTCCGACAAGTGTTGCATTGTGCCTTGGTATCATCGGGCCTTACACTCACCCCATTCCATAAGGAAATATGTTGAGATGAGTGCAGTGTAGGATAACAGGGTGAACTTTGGGGTCGAAGAGTCCAAGGCACGCCTTGATGCCTTTCACTGGCTGCAGGGTGGGGGTGGATTTGGAAAGTCACACTCCTGACGCTTGTCAGTCTCAACAGGGTGGGACATTATGGTTAGAAACCCTAATGCCCCGGGCATTTGTTGCTATTTGAACTTCAAATTTTCAAGATAGGCTTTTTGTGACCCCACCTCATGAAAGCATTTGGGACCTCTGCTCATGAACAGTGGCACTGTGATTTTGTTAATCTGTCCCAAATGTTGATTTCCCACAGTGACCACATCATTCTGCTTCAGATGTGCAAAAACACATTTTGGGTAGGATGTGAAAAATGACAGCTGTAACATTCATAAGGCGGAGTGAAGAAATAGCAATGTTGAAAATCTGAAGGGAAAATATCAAAAATTCTCGAAGTTACGAACATGCGTGGAAACTGCAATGCACGCCCTTAACACAGTCATTTTGTGCAATATTTCCACCAAATTTTCAATACAGGCATTTTTGGACCTCCGCTCGTGAACAATGTCACTGTGATTTTCTTAATCTGTCCCAATCCTTGATTTCCCTCAGCGACCATGCCATTGTGCGCCAAATATGTGAAAACACCTTTTGGGCAGGATGTGAAAAATGACCACTGTACTGTTCATAAGGAGGTGTGAAAAATGGCAATGCTGAAAATCTTGAGTGACAATATAAAAAATTCTCGAAGTTATGAGCATGTGTGGAAACTGCGCAATGCACACTCATAACACAGTAATATTTTTGGAATACTTTTACCAAATTTGCAACACATTCTTTTTGGGATCCCACCTTATGAACAGTGACCCTGTTGTTTTGTTAATTGGTCCCAAAAGGTGATTCTGTGCAGTGACCGTGAAATCACCTTTCTGGATAGAATAATGAAATGACAGTGGCTGAGTTCATGAGGAGGGGTCCCAGGAACCCCATGCTGAAAATTTGGAGCCAAAAGTCCCAAAAATGGCTGCGATATCCACCTAAGTTGAACCCCCATTGATGCCATTGTACAGTTTACCGTGACTTTCTTCAGTTCGCAGTTGGCTTTTGAAGAGTTCAGACGTGTCCCGCTCCACTGAAGTTCATTGCGCTGGGCTCCAGAGGCAGGAATGGGGTGAGGGGGGTATGGGGAGGTGGGGTGCACAGAGGGTGGGAGCAAATTGGGGGAGGGGTTGCTCTGACTCAAGGACGGATCGTTTTCTTATTTTCAGGAATGAACATCGCGGTAAGGTTTTCTTTATTTGTAAGTGAAATTAAACAACTGTTGAGCCCACTGAGGTGGGCTCCCAGTGTGCCCCATGACATTGGGGGGGGTTATGTTGGCCACACTGGAGTGGTCTCCCAGTGTGGCACACAATGGAGGTGGAGTGGGACGGGGCAGGAACATGGCGACGCGGTCGGCTTCAGAACACACACAGGCACACTGGGGTGGGCTCCCAGTATGCCACACAATCTTGACGGGGGGTTATAAACATGCTGACAGGGGTATTGGGCATGCTGTAGTCAGCTTGCTGGGGATTGTGAGAGTTGGACAGTGACTGCCTCCACCATGTTTATTGAAATGTATCAGCAGGCAAGGCACACCCTGCAATGATGGGGCGTTCCCTCATTGCAGCATCAAAATTCTTTCAAGTTGGTGGCATGCTTCTCAAGGGTTGTCATAGACAGCATGCTCATTCTTTGGTGCCACAGAGACCAGCCCAAAAGAGTAGTGGTACTATTGGCCACAACATGGCCACACCTCCACAAACTGCTACTCCAACAAGGTGTCATAAAATGTTGCTTGCGCTGTGCACACAAGACAACATAATAAAATGATACAGCTCTGTAGTAATACCCCTTAGAACCAAGCATTTGTCAATGCTGAATGTTGATTGTGTTGGTCTGTTGAGCTCGCTCACTGCCCCTCTGTCATGCGCTCGTTCTGTTTCTCTTCCGGTGCTGCAGGCTACTGTTTAGTACTGGGCTCCTGCATGCATTGGCAC
The DNA here is from genome assembly GCA_016271365.2 of Neoceratodus forsteri. Classification (NCBI taxonomy): domain Eukaryota; kingdom Metazoa; phylum Chordata; order Ceratodontiformes; family Ceratodontidae; genus Neoceratodus; species Neoceratodus forsteri. The sequence continues at coordinate 1,084,757,457 of CM057452.1, forward strand.
CCTTTTCTGTCCACAAAGAAATCTGCAGCTGTTCCAACAGAGCTCCGTTGAGGTGGCTCACGCCCCCTCTCTCACTCGCTCATTCTTTTTCTCCTGGTGCTGCAGACTGCCCTTTTGTACTGGGCTTCTGCCTCTGTTGGTGGCTTTTTCTGCCCACAAAGAAATCTGCGGTAGTCCCGACACAGGTCCATTGAGCTTGCTCACTCCCCCTCTGTCACTCGCTCATTCCGTTTCTGCCAGTGCTGCAGGCTGCCCTTTTGTACTGGGCTCCTGCCTGCGTTGCCGCCTCTTACTGCCCACAGAAAAATCCACAGCAGTCATGATAGAGCTCTGTTGAGCTCTCTCACTCTCCCTCTCTTACTCACTCATTCTGTTTCTCCTGCTGCTGCAGGCTGCCTTTTTGTACTGGGCCCCTGGGTGCATTGCTGCCTTTTTCTGCCCACAAAGATATCTACAGCAGTCCCAAGATAACTCCGTTGAACTCACTCACTCCCCCTCCCTCATTCACTCATTCTGTGTCTCCTGCTGCTGCAGGGTTCCTTTTTGTACTGGTATCCTGCCTGCATTGGCAGCTTTTTCCTCCCACAAAGAAATCTGCAGCAGTCCCGACACAGCTCTGTTGAGGTCACTCATTTCCCCTGTCTCACTCACTCATTCCATTTCTGCCAGTGCTGCAGGCTGCCCTTTTGTACTGGGCTCCTGCCTGTATTGCCACCTTCTTCTGCCCACAAAGAAATCTGCAGCAGTCCCAACACAGGTCATTTGAGAAGCTCACCCCCCCTTCACTCACTCATTCCATTTCTGCCGGTGCTGCAGGCTGGTCTTCTGTACTGGGATCCTGCCTGCGTTTCCACCTTTTTCAGCCCGCAAAGAAATCCGCAGCAATCACGATAGAGCTCCATTGAGCTTGCTCACTCCCCATGTCACTCACTCACTCGCTGTGTTTCTCCTGGTGCTGCAGGCTGCCCTTTTGTACTGGGCTCCTGCCTCTGTTGGCACCTTTTTCTGCCCACAAAGAAATCCACAGCTGTCCCAACAGAGCTCCATTGAGGTCGCTCACTCCCCCGTCTCACTCGCTCATTCTGTTTCTCCTGGTGCTGCAGGCTGCCCTGTTGTACTGGGCTCCTGCCTCTGTTGGCACCTTTTTCTGCCCACAAAGAAATCTGCATCAGTCCCAACAGAGCTCCATTCAGCTCACTCACTTCCCCTCTCTCACTTGCTTGTTCCATTTCTGCCAGCGCTGTAGGCTGTCCTTTTGTACTGGGCCCCTGTTTGCATTGCTGCCTTTTTTCTACCCACAAAGAAATCTGCAACAGTCCCAACAGAGCTCCACTGAGCTCACTCACTCCATCTCCCTCACTCACTCATTCAGTGTCTCCCGCTGCTGCAAACTGCCCTTTTGTACTGGGCTCCTGCCTGCATTGGTGGCTTTTTCTGATCACAGAGAAATCTACAGCAGTCCTGACACAGCTCTGTTGAGCTCGCTCACTCCCCCTCTCTCACTCGCTTGTTCCATTTCTGCCAGTGCTGCAGGCTGACATTTTGTACTGGGCTCCTGCCTGCATTGGTGGCTTTTTCTGATCACAGAGAAATCTACAGCAGTCCCGACACAGCTCTGTTGAGCTTGCTCACTCCCCCTCTCTCACTCGCTTGTTCCATTTCTGCCAGTGCTGCAGGCTGACATTTTGTACTGGGCTCCTGCCTGCATTGTCACCTTTCTCTGCCCACAAAGAAATTTGCAGCAGTCACAATAGAGCTCTGTTGAGGTCACTCACTCCCCCTGTCTCACTCACTCATTCTGTTTCTCCTGGTGCTGCAGGCTGCCCTTATGTACTGGGCTCCTGCCTTTGTTGGCACCTTTTTCTGCCCACAAAGAAATCTGCAGCAGTCCCGACAGAGCTCCGCTGAGCTTGCTCACTCCCCTTCTCTCACTTACTCATTCCGTTTCTGCTGCTGCTCCAGGCTGCCCTTTTGTAGTGGGCCCCTGCATGCATTGCTGCCTTTTTCTGCCCACAAAGAAATCTGCAGCAGTCCCAACATAAATTAGTTGAGTTTGCTCACTCCCCTTCTCTCACTCACTCATTCTGTTTCTGCCGGTGCTGCAGGCTGGTCTTTTGTACTTGGTTCCTGCTTGCGTTGCTGCCTTTTCCTGCCCACAAAGAAATCTGCAACAGTCATGACAGAGCTCCGTTGAGCTCGCTCACTCTCCCTCTCTGACTCATGCATTGTGTTTCTCCCTGCACTGCAGGCTGCCTTTTGTACTGGGCTCCTGCCTGCATTGGCACCTTTTTCTGCCCACAAGAAATCCACAGCTGTCCCAGCAGAGCTCCGTTGAGGTTGCTCACTCCCCCCTGTTTCACACGCTCATTCGGTTTCTCCTGGCACTGCAGGCTGCCCTTTTGTACCAGGCTTCTGCCTCTGATGGCACCTTTTTTTGCCCACAAAGAAATCTGCAGCAGTCCTGACAGCTCTGTTGACCTCAATTACTCACCCTCTCTCACTCACTCATTCCGTTTCGGCCAGCGCTGCAGACTGCCCTTTTGTACAGGGCTCCTGCCTGTGTTGCTGCCCTTTTCTGCCCACAAAGAAATCTGCAGCAGTCCTGACAGCTCTGTTGACCTCAATCACTCACCCTCTCTCACTCACTCATTCCGTTTCGGCCAGCGCTGCAGACTGCCCTTTTGTACAGGGCTCCTGCCTGCGTTGCTGCCCTTTTCTGCCCACAAAGAAATCTGCAGCAGTCATGATAGAGCTCTGTTGAGCTCGCTCACTCCCCCTCTCTCGGTCACTCATTCTTTTTCTCCCACCGCTGCAGGCTGCCCTTTTGTACTGGGCCCCTGCATGCATTGCTGCCTTTTCCTGCCACAAAGAAATCTGCAGCAGTCCCAACAGAGCTCAGTTGAGCTCGGTCACCCCCCCCCCACTCACCCGATCTTAATCTGTCCCAAATACTGATTTTCAACAGTGACTGTGGTATTCTGCACCGGAAGCGTGAAAACACAATTTGGCCAGGATGTGAAACATGACAGCTGTACTGTTCATAAGGAGGTGCAGAAAAATGCCAGTGTTGAAAATGTGGCATGAAAATATTACTAATTTGCGAAGTTACAAGGGTGCGTGGAAACTGCATAACGCACGCTCATAACACAGTCATTTTATGGAGTTTCATCACAACATTTTCAACATAAGCATTTTAGGACCTCTGCTCATGAACAGTGTCAGTGTGGTTTTCTTAATGTGTCCTGAACACTGATTTCCCACAGTGACTGCGCTATTGTGAGCCGGAAGAGCGAAAACACATTTCGGCCAGGATGTGAAAAATGACAGCTGCACTGTTCATAAGGAGGTGTGGAAAAATGGCAATGTTGAAAATCTAGAGTGAAAATATTGCAAAGCTGCGAAGGTGCTGACTGACTTTGATTTGTCTGTTGGAAGCTGGGAACCTTGCTACACTGCAAAGAATAAACTGTAACTCCATTTAGGACCTGGAAACCTGGTAAGGCATAATACTTGTGAAGAAGAGGAGCTACGCTGTCTACAAAAAGTTTCATTTTTTTTTCCTTATTGGCATTAAGCAGAGAATTGCAGGATTTCATTAAAAGTGAAGTAATTTTATAACCAGAGGGAGTGAGATACAAATGAATTTGCTTGATTGTTGAGGTTGAGACCTAGGATTTGGAAGGATATTTTTGCAACATTTTAAAAGTGTCCTGCTGGCTGAGAAGTTAAGTTTTTATCCCTGGTTTCACTGAAAGATTTTGTGTATTGGAATCAGACATAGCAGAGTACCTACATTGAAAGGCCTGCTTACATCACAGGTGTCACCAGTCAACCAATTGGCTCTGGGTGGGGTTTCATCATTGTGCTGTCTTAGGCATCCTTCACAGTTAGAAGCCAGTCAGACTGACTTTGATTTGTCTGTTGGAAGCTGAGAACCTTGCTACACTGCAAAGAACAAACTATAACTCCATTTAGGACCTGGAAACCTGCAAAGGCATAATACTTGTTAAGAAGGGGAGCTACGCTTTCTACAAAAAGTTTCATTTTTTTCCTTATTGGCATTAAGCAGAGAATTGCAGGATTCCATTAAAAGTGTAGTAATTTTATAACCAGAGGGAGTGAGATACAACTGAATTTGCTTGATTGTTGGGGTTGAGACCTAGGATTTGGAAGGATATTTTTGCAACATTTTAAAAGTGTCCTGCTGGCTGAGGAGTGAGTTAATTTTTATCCCTGGACTCATTAGAGTGGTTTGTGCAGGAGCCGTGGTCTAGTAAATTATGGTGTTAGTTGAATTACTATAGAGGGCAATACTCGCCGGGGTGGTGGAGCAGTTGTGTATTTGATTGTTTCTAACAGTCACCAGTGACTGTAGACTACCCACCCACTCCTACCCACACACCCCCAGGCGTGGCATTTCCTTTATAGCCACAGTTCTGACATCACTTCTCAACAGGTCTTGGGGCAGAACTGTCATATCCTTAATAACCCGCACAGTGCAAAAAGGTAGGTACACACCACAAATAATAATAAATATATATATATATATATATATATATATAATATATATATATATATTACATATTGTATATTATAAGGAGAGAGGACATGGGGAGTGGTGCAATGCACTGGCTATGTGGCAGCAGTTTTCTGGGAGACATTCTGGAAACTGCATTGCTGTCCTATTTGCAGGCAACTGTCAGCTCTGAGGGAGGAGACTGCCCACCTCCAGGCTGAACTAGCAAGGACTAAGGAGGCCCCCCCTTCCAAAGAGCACCACTGCCACAACCACTGCCTCAGAGGTTGCCAAGTATGAAGAGCAGTTGGACCACAGTGGGTTCTGGGAGGGTGCGAGTGGTGGACCAGAGGCGATGCCCCCTAGTTGTACCTCTACACAAATCATATGCCATTCTGGCAGAGCAAGGTTCGTCTATGATGGCACCCTCAGTGGAGACCCAGAAGAATGTTGAGGACATCCACAAGGGAGACCCACAAAAGGGTGACAAGGGACACCACAGGGGAAGGAAACAGCTTCTGATAGGGGACTCTGTTGTTAGGGGGTAAAACTGGGAAAGGGAGAGGAGAAGGAATTAAGGTGCCTGCCTGGTGCCATGGCTTGAAGGGACAGGAAGTAAATCCTCAGGATTGCAGAAGCAGCATCACAGGAGAGGGAACTTGATATCATAGTCCACCTGGGGACAAATGACCTAGCTAGGCATGGGATCAGTGCAGTGCAGAATGAATTTGTGGAGTTGGGGAGGGGCCTCAGACAGGTAGCAAGCATGGTAACCTTCTCAGAGGTACTACCAGTCCATGGCAGGAGTGAGGCTAGGGTACTGCACACCATGCAGTTTAATGAATGGTTGCAAAACTGGTGCAGAGCACTGGGCTTTGGCTTCATTGGGTACTGGGGGCCACCTGGAGAGATAAAGGTCTATACTAGCATGATGGTCTGCATCTGTCCATGAAGGGAACCAAGCTCCTAGGTGATCAGTTTAAATGCTTCCTTGGCAAGCTTTTAAACTAGCCAAGGGGGGGGCGCTGATAAAAGGCAGGAAATTTCAAGCCTCTCCCCACAAAACATGGCAGGTAGTTAGGTAAACACTGAGGTACAGAGCTCAACACAGGGCAGGACAGGGTAAATGGAAAAATAGACAAGGACAATATGAGCAGGTATGGGGAAAAAAAGGATAAAGCCAACATTAAATGGAGGGCAATGAGTACCAATGCCCGTAGTCTGGGAAACAAGCTTCCTGAGATAGTAGCCTTGATGGAAGATGAACAATTGGATATTGTGGCAGTCACAGAAACATGGTACACCGAGAACCATGACTGGGATGTCAATATACCAGGGTACACAATCTACAGAAGGGACAGGAAAGGTAAAAGAGGAGGTGGAGTAGCTCTATACATAAGGGAAGGGATCAAAGCTACGGAACTAAAATGTAAAGGGGGAGGACAAGAGGCACTCTGGGTCACCTTGGAGACAGGGAATGGCATCACAGTCTGCACAGGGGTTGTATACAGACCCCCGTCTCAAGGGGAGGAAATGGACAACAAAATGATAGAGTACATTCTCAAAATGGCTGAATAAGGGGAGTTACTGTTGAAGGGGGACCTGAATATGCCAGATGTTAACTGGATAACATGTACTGCAGCCACATCCAAGAGCAGGGTCATTCTCGATGCCCTGCAGGGGGCAGGCCTTAGACAGCTAATGTTGGAACCCACTCGGTAGGGAGCAATACTAGACCTGGTACTCTCAAATGGAGAGAGGATCACAAATTTAGAAGTCAGTAGACATCTGGGAACAAGCGAACACTGCACAGTGTGCTTCACAATGAGCATAACCATGGAGATAAGCCATACAAAAACAAGGATACTGGACTTTAGAAGGGCTGACTTTGGCAAAATGGGTGAATACCTGAAAAATGCACTAGCAAATGACCAAAAGGAGGGGTGGAAGAACAATGGAGAAAAATCAAAACTGCCATCATAGAGGCAACAAGCCTTTGTGTGAAACAAATAAAGAAAACAAAGTGGAGTAAAAAACCACTATGATTCTCAAAAGAGGTGGCAGGGAAGGTTAAGGAGAAAAAGGTTGCATTCAAAAAGTATAAGGAATCACAGAAGGAGCATGGAGGGGAACTGTATCAATTAAAGCAGAAAGAAGTGGGGAAGGCAGTCAGACTAGCAAAGGCCCAAACCGAGGAAAAAATAGCCAACTCAGTTAAGAAGGGGGATAAAACCTTTTATAGGTACATTAGGGAGCATAGAAAGGTTAAGGGAGGGATAGTGAAGATTAATAAAGGAGAGGGGAGGTGGGCAGAGGAAGACAGTGAAAAGGCAGCGATACTGAATGAATACTTTTGCTCAGTATTCACAAAAGAAGATGAGGAGGAGTTACCTAAACCAGACAATAGAAGCACTCTGGGTAGAGGGGTTGACACCAGTCCATTTACAGAAGAAAGAGTCCTGAAAGAACTCCTAAAACTCAAGGTGGACAAAGCAATGGGGCCTGACGGGATTCACCCTAGAATCCTAAAAGAGCTAAGGGAGGACCTAGAGACACCACTAACCACATTTTTAACAAATCATGGGAAGATGGGGTGGTACCTGAGGACTGGAGGAGGGCAGATTGATTCCCCTTCACAAAAGTGGGAGCAAGGCAGAAGCAGGAAACTACAGACCTGTAAGTTTGACCTCAGTGATAGGGAAAATGATGGAATCACTTCTGAAAGAAAGAATTGTTGAGTACCTAGAGGCCAGCGGGGCACAGGACCCAAAGCAGCATGGATTTACAGCAGAAAGGTCATGTCAGATGAATCTAATTGATTTCTTTGACTGGGTGACCAAAGTAATAGACCAGGGAGGGGCTGTGGATATGGCCTACCTAAACTTTGTCAAGGCATTTGACACAGTCCCGCACCAAAGATTAATAATCAAGTTAGCCAGCCTGGAAGTGGATCCCAGGGTGGTAGCCTGGGTAGCAAACTGGCTGCACAACAGGACACAGAAGGTAATAGTGAATGAAACACATTCTGAAGAAAGGGGAATTACTAGTGGAGTACCTCAGGGCTCAGCACTGGGTCCAGTCCTCTTTAACATCTTCATAGGTGACATTGCAGAGGGTCTGGAGGGAAATGTATGCCTCTTTGCAGATGACACAAAGATCTGTAACAGAGTTGATACACAAGGGGGGGTTAGAAAAGATGAGAAGGACTTGGCAAGGTTGGAGGAATGGTCAGACATATGGCAACTTAGATTAAATGCAAAGAAGTGCAAAGTAATGCACCTGGGAAACAAAAACCCAGGAGAAGAGTACACAATAGCAGGGGAGGTACTAACAACAACAAAAATGGAAAGGGACCTGGGGGTAGTCATATCAGATGACCTAAAGGTGGGTAAGCAATGTGAAAAGTCAGTAAGGAGAGCCAGGGGGATACTGGGATGCACAGGAAGGGGCATCACAAGTAGAAAAAGGGAAGTGGTTATCCCTCTGTACAGACAGTTGGTGAGACCCCATCTGGAGTACTGTGTGCAGTTTTGGAGACCTCATCTACGCAAGGACATAGACAGGATGGAAGCAGTCCAGAGGAGGGCAACTAAATGGTGCAGGGTCTGCAGCAGAAACCATATAGAAGAGAGACTGAGAGAGCTTAATATGCATACCTTGATGAAAAAGAGAATGCAAAAAGATAGAAACGTTCAAGTACCCTCAAGGGAATCAACAAAGTCCAGAAGGGTAGCATCTTTCAGAAAAGAGATGTGTAAGAACAAGGGGACACAATTTAAAGATAGAGGGGGACGGCTCATGGGTAATGTGAGGAAATTTTTTTTTTCGCGGAGAGAGTGGTGGATACATGGAACAGCCTTCCTGAGGAGGTCATTGGGTCTAAAACAGTGGAGGAATTCAAACATGCATGAGACAGACACAAGGCAATTATAGTGGGGTGTTGCAGAAAGTAGGCTGTTGGTTAACTAGAATCTGCAGCTTATCCAGTAGGTAGGGAAATGGGCAGACTGGGTGGGCCAAGTGGTCCTTATCTGCCGTCAAAGTCTATGTTTCTATGGTACGAGCGTGCATGGAAACTGTACAATGCACGCTCGTAGCACACTTATTTTATGGACTTTTGTCACCAAATTTTCAACATAGGCATTTTAGGACCTCTGCTAATGACCGGTGTCACTGTCATTTTCATAATGTATCCTGGTTATGGATTTCCCACGGCGACTGTGCTGTTCTGTGCCGGAACTGTGAAAACACATTTCAGCCAGGATGTGAAAAATGACAGCTGTACTGTTCATAAGGAGGTGCAGAACAATGGTAATGTTGAAAATCTGGAGTGAAAATATTATAAATTAGTGAACTTAAGAGCATGCATGCAAACTGCACAATGCACACTCGTAAAACAGTCATTTTGGGGATTTTTCCACCAAATCTGCAACATAGGCTTTTTGAGACCCCACCTCATGAACACTGGCACTGTTATTTTGTTAATCAGTCCTGAAAGGTGATTCCACACAGTGACAGCGAAATCACCTTTCGGGGCCAATTAATACCATGACAGTGCCACAATTCATGAGGAGGGGTCCCCAAAAACCCAATGTTGAAATTTGGTGCCAAAATTCCAAAAAATGCCTGAGCTATGCATCAAAGTTGAAAACCCTCTATTTATTCCATTATACAGCTTACCAGCATTTCCTCAGTTCGTGGTCGGCTTTGAAGAGTGCAGACTTGTTCCCGGTACACAGAAGACCTATTGCTGGACTCCAGAGGTAAGTATGGGGTGAGGGGGTGTGAGAAGGCAAGGGTGCACAGTGGGTGGGTGCTGGTTGTGGGAGTGGGGCACAGAGACTGCGAGGAATGGTTTTCTTTTTGACAGGATAAAAAAAAATCACGGGACCGTCCTTTTTTTAACAGAGGCATGTGGCACGGTGGGGTGGGCTCCAAGCATGCCAACGGACTCTTTTTTTGGGGAGGCAGCTTTAGCCCATGTGGCATTGGGCACTCCCATCAGCACACAACAAAAGGGGGGGTTACTTTATGCCAGAGGGGATTGGGCACCCCCATTCGCACACAACAAAAGCGGGTGGCTGATATTATGCCAACAGGGATTGGGCACCTCTGGCAGCACAAAACAAAAGCTGGGGGTGTTACATAATGCCAACAGGGAGTGGGCTCCCCCATCAGCAACATCACTCGGGCACTGAAGCCAATGGGGATTGGGGCCCCTGCTGGTAAACAAACACGGTGGGGGGGCACATGCTGCCGAGGGGGATTGGGTAGCCCCTCTGCAGGGGGGGTGTGTGCTTAATATTGTTTGTAAACATGGTGGCAAGCCACCGCCGTGTTCACAAACAATATCACTGCTACAAGGTTCCGCCCAGCAATGACAGGTCACCCTCATTGCAGCAGCTGGCTGACGCTGCAATGACAAGGCGGCCCCTGATTGCAGCAGCTGAAACCTTACAAGGTTGTGGCATGCTGGCTGAACTAGTGTCAGCAGCAGTGTGCTACGGCATTGAGGAAAGTGGGCCAAGCCTTTAAAGGCTGTCAGAGCATTGGCCACAACAGTGCCGTGCCTCCACAACCTGCTTCTGGCTACCTGTCACAATATGTTTCTTGCACATGCGCTAAATCAACATAAAAATTAGGCACAGATACTGCATTTCATGCACAGATAAAACTATATTACTTAACAATGATACCAAGTACCCATATAGAATCCAGTTAGCAAGCACCTAGCTAAGACACACAAAAAAAAAAAAGAGAAAAAAGGAAATAAAGTCCAGTTGAAATCTATATTTATCCATAGAAAAGAGGTCATCCATGGGGCTTGGATAATCCAATGTCTCGCCACTAGATGGAGCCAGTAGTTCATGAAAAAGGAAGGGTGCATGCTGCCACAGACAAAAACATGAGTCTCTCCTGAGAGGTAGAATGTGAATAAGAGAATATCTGATATTCTCCAGGGCAGCACCAATCTCAAGATTTTCCTCATACACCCTCCAGACCACAAAATAAACAGTTCATTGCAGTGACCCTTGTGCCTCAAGCACAGTTCAGTTTCCATGTACAGTAGCACAATTCCATATCCCTGAGAAGTCACTAAGGAAAGGAAGCATACTCTGTGAAGAGTTCACGCTCACTCAGTTATAATAAGGCGCCCACAGTCAGTTCATAGATTCCCAGAGTCTATGTTAAATAAAGTAAGCAAGTACCAGTTCCATGCAGCGGTAAGCAGAACCCCAGAAAGTTCTCAAGGCTCTCTCATTTAAACAGATCAGGAATATGTTTTGAAGGGTGGTTGTTGCTTGGTCAACCGAAACAGAATTGTGCCATTGCTCACCTTGGTACACCTGGATAAGAGCTGGATACTTAACTCTGTATTTAATTCCAGCCACAGTAAGCTTGGAGACAATTGGATGCAATGCTGATCTCTTCTGCCACACAGAAAATGGAAAATCTTGTGCAATCCAAATTGTTCTGCCTTCCCACTGAACTTCTTTTACCTCTCTCAGTTTTACCAAAATATGCTGTTTGTCAAGAAAATTCAGCAGCCAAAATATCAAGGGCCTTGGAGGGGAACCATGGAGAGGCACTGGCCGAAACGATCTGTGAGCCCTCTCCACAATATACGTAGGCTCATTTGGAGAGGGTCCTGCTACTTTTTCGCTCAGCGTCTGGATAAAAGAAATTACCTCCAGACCTTCCTCTTTTTCTGGCAATCCCAGTATAACCAAGTTGTTCCTATGGGAATGGCCCGCCAAGTACTCCAGCTTCTCCTCCATCTTCATTATTCGATGTTGCAAGGTCATGAAGTCTGGACCAATATGGCATGCCAGTCATCCAAAGATGACATTCTGGCTTTGTTATCTCCCATTCAGGTAGCTAGTTGCTCCACCATGGAACACATTGTTTTAAAGTTCAGCACCAAAGTATTTAACAGCTCTTTAAGTGGCACTAATGTTTCTAAGAACTTTGCCTCTGTTAGTGTGGCCTGGGGAGTTGCCTGGGTAGATGTGCCAGCAGGGTAAGCCTTCACCCACTTTTAATTTTTGTCCCTCATCAGGGTGGGCGGCGGGGTATGTCGTGGCAAGGAGTCATGCATTTTGGTTTCCATCATTGCGGGATTTTACACACCAAAAGATGCCTCTCTGGATGACAGTTCTTGGCGCTAACTTGAGCAGTCCAAAAAACAGTAGGTGGGGATCCAGGAACTAAAGCCAGGCATGTCTGCTCAGGCAGCCAGCACGTGACCTCCCTTCAAACTACACCAAAATTATTACGGTGCATAAAACAGGGTTTAACATTGAAAAGGCCACTCAGCCTAGCTTACCAATCCAGTAGTGGCCCTATAGTTAAGACTGAATAAGGTGTTCGATGTTAAACCCTTAACTTTGCACTTTAATAACTCTGGCATTGTTTGTCTAACTGGGATTCAGATTTATGTTTTCCATTCACATGCCATGTTGTAAGCACTTGTTAAATGTCATGATGGCAGCTTGCATGGTTTTCAAGACTAACAGGGTCACATGTTTCCCTATACGTAATATTCTTTTTTTTTAGCATTTTATTTTATTTTTTGCTCTCATGTACTGGCTACATGATACTAAATTTCTGCACAAAACTTTCAGGGTACATGTGGTCTGTGCTGAGGTACTGTAGTGCCTTTTGAAGGTTTGGTAAAAAAATATTAAAGCTTTCTGGGGGAGTCACGTGATGCGTCTGGAGGCATAGCAGCTGAATTTTGGGTCTCCCCTCCCCGCTACAAAAACCGCATTTTAAAACGAGTAATTTCGGATTTTATCCTGCTAGCCTCTTCTGCTTAAGTATAGAGACTGTGCTTGTCTGTTTTGTTTAGCTCTCTGTTGTTAGACGAAGATGGAGAGTTCGGATCAAGAGCTGGAAGCTAAGCGACCGTGTCGGAGTTCATCGCCGGCAGCTCCGCAGGAGGAAATAACTCCAGCCAAGATTTATAGCGATCTCATAACCATTAAAAGAGGCATTATTCAAGTTGGTCGAGGAGGTAGTGGATTTCAAGCCGGCGTTAACTCAGCTAGCCCATTGGGTGACGGATGCTGAGGCCAGGATCTCCTCTATCGAAAGGAATATGGATAAAAGCGGCCTAGCTATTGTGGAGGCTAAGAAGATAATAACTAAACTGGAGGATCACCTAGATGACCTGGAGGGGAGAAGCAGACGTAACAATCTAGTTTTGTTGGAGCTCCCTGAGGGAGAAGAGGGCCCCAACACTATTTTATTCCTTCAAAAGTTCCTAAAGTCGTCAGTGGGGCCTTCGCCCAATGGGCCCGAATATATTATTGAGAGAGCCCATCGAGCCCTCAGGGCTAAGCCGCCACCTTCGGAGCCTCCGAGACCTGTGATTTTTAAGCTTCTGAATTTCCTCGATCGAGAATTCATTTTAAAAGAAGCTAGGAAAATATCTGCCATTTTATGGGAAGGGAGGAAGCTCCGTATTGTTCCTGATCTGACCCTGAAGTCGCGCTTGGCCCAAGCTAGCTTTTGCCCTGTAACATCGAAGCTTTGGGCTGCAGGCATTAAACATCGTATGTTATACCCAGCTAAGTTGGAGATCACCTTAAAGGATGGGATAAAGCGTTTCGATTCAGTGGAAGAGACTTTGAAAGCACTCAAGATCGGTTTGCCAGACTTATTTTCTAAAGGGTGACTGTTGGTGTTTATAGTGTGCTGAATACTCCCATAGTGTTGGTGGCTAGATTTATGCAGCTCGGGGACGCTTAGGATTCTAATGTGATTTAATCTTGGACTATTAAGGACACATTTTCTCCTTCTGGAATTATTATGCTCATGTGGTTTAATTACAGGTTTTCTGTTTGGGGGCAATAAGTTGACTTTTAATTCATGTGTTCTACTCTATGCGGCCCCTATAAAAGTCGATTAGAACGAGTTGTACACCCAATAGCCACTAGAGGGAGCTTTTGGACTAATTGTATCTATTGTGCCCCCTGTGCATCTGATCTGTTTCATTTGTTCAATGTTTATTTAGGGATATCTATTTGACATATATATGGGAATAACCAGCAATATTTTGTTTTGGAATTTGGGATATTTCTTGGTTATCCTCCTACCGACTCGCTAAGTTAAATTTCTTTTTTATTAGTTTTTTAGATTGAAGGCTGAGTGGGGTTTATCTTCCTTTACACAGTTCCAAGTACTGCTTTCAGCATTTAGTAGGGAGCTTTTGGTATTTAGTTATGGAAGAAGCTCCCTTTCACTGGTAACAAATTTATTTATGGAGTAGAGAAGGGGAAGAGGCAGTGCAGGTGGGACTATATAGACTAAGTTCCTACGATTTGGCCTCTTAGCTCCTATTAAGGAATTTGTGTTACCCTTTTCTGAGGCGATGCCTCATTACTGGCTAGGGTCTATATCTTAGCTAAGTTAGTTGAGCTAAAACCACTATAATAGGCTTATTATTGAGTGAAATTTACTCAAACTAATGTATATTTCTTGGGTTAGGGCCCTCCTTTATAGGGCCTCAAAGGTTTTACAGGATAGCAAGTTTAAGATTAAGCTACTTTGGTTAGGGGGGGCGCCCACCGAGCGTACTCATGGACCTGAATTTCTGGAGTTGGTTTGGGCCAGTGGGGTTGTTTTCAGTTGGATGTTATTGAAAATTTTGTGGGGGTTTATTAGTTCGGGAGTTTGGGAGTATTGGGGTGGGTTTAGGCAGCCTTCCAACCGGCTTTATATTTTTCCTTGAGTTTTATGGTTAGTAACCTGAATATTATTTCCTGAATATAAAAGGGGGAAGATAATACAAAATATGTTATTTTAAATCATTTGGCGATTTTGATCCGTCTATAGTCTTTCTCCAAGAAACCATGTGCTAAGCTGTGAACAGCTTCATCATTTAAAGAAAAGGTGGTAGGTCAGGTTTTTGGGGCAGGGATTTCCCCAAGCAAAAGGGGGGTGGCCATCTTAGTAGCAAAAGGGATTTCCTTTTTTCCTTCAGAGGTTTTTTCTGACCCCAATGGAAGATATGTAATAGTTGCAGGGAAGCTGGGGGGAGTTAACTTAGTATTGGGATCCGTGTATGGCCCCAATCAAGAGTCACCTTCTTTCTTCACACAGTTAGCTGTGCTTATGGCCCCCCTAGCAGATAGACCAGTAATTTTAGGAGGAGACTGGAACCAGGTACAGTCCAACCGTCTGGACATTTCATGGTCTAGAGCTGATCGTTTGTCTCCCTCTCAAAGGGTATTAGCGGAGTTTACTTCTTCCTTGGGCCTTATTGACCCATGGAGGACGATCAACCAGACTACTAAAGAATTTACCTTTATTCCCTGTTCATAAAAGTTATTCTCATGATGATTTATTTTTGGTTAGCCACCAAGTTTTTCCTTTATCTATGAGGTTACTATCGAGTCCTGTAATTTCGGACCACTCCTATTGGCTTTCGGCGCTCCTTGTCAGCTCCACCTAGATCCTATTCATGGTCTTTGAATAATTGTTTGCTTAAGGACCCCAAATTGCTAGAGCACTTTCGATCCTTTATGTTTCAAGCAATTACGTTCAATTGGGGTTCTGTTAGTGCGGTGGACAGGGCTTGGTTGGCCTTGAAGGCCACATGGAGAGGAGAGTTGATTAGGCATGCATCAATTCATAAAAAGAAAACAAAGAGCCTCTTGGCTAATTGTTTGGAGAGGATTAAAGCCTTGGAGATCATGGGAGAAGATTCGAGATCCCTGGACCAAGACCAAGAATTAGCTACGCTTAGGGCTTGGTATGCGGGGACCTTAAGAAAAGAAGTTGTAAATCGGGCATCTAGATTGAAGGCCTCATATATAGGGCAGGGCAGCAAAGCTGGTAAAATCTTGGCATGGCAACTAAAGCAAAGATCATCGGCTAAGAGTGTGGCTGGGCTGAGACATCCGAGTACTAATAATTTAGTCTTGGATCCAGAGAGCATACTAGCTATTTTCTTTGATTTTTATAAAAACTTATATTCCAGCACGCTGCCCCCTTTCGAAGGAAGTGTTGGGATGAAGGAGTTTTTGGCAAACATCCCCTTCCCTGTACTTCCGGAGGAGAGCAGTCAGAAGCTAGAGGCTCCCTTTACTCAAAAGGAGATTATTGAAGCTATTGATGCTCTTAAGGTGGATAAGGCTCCGGGACCTGATGGGTTCACTCCCTTGTTTTTCAAGCTGTTTAAAGATCTTTTGGTACCGCTATTGCAACAACTATTTACCTTTTGGCATGACTGTGGGATACTGGACCCATCTCTTTTTGAAGCTAGAATTATTCTTCCACCTAAAGCCGAGAGGCCACCAGACTTGGTTGGTAATTACAGGCCAATTTCACTACTCAATGTAGATATTAAAATTTACACTAAGATTTTGGCCACTTGAATTAAAAACCTATGGTTAGATTTAGTGAGCCCGGATCAGGTTGGATTCCTAGCTGGTCACTCGTCAGGTGATCACTTCAGGAAAATATTTTACTTAATCTCTGCGTCTACGTGCCCGGATATGGAAGCATCTCTGGTTTCTCTAGACACAGAGAAAGCTTTCGATAGGGTGGAATGGAGTTTTATGTTTCAGGTCTTATCCAAATTTGGCTTCCCTGAAAAATTTTTGAGATATATTCGGGTTCTATACACTTGCCCTTCAGCAAGAATCCAATGCAACAACCTGATTTCAGCTGCTTTCCGCTTATGGCGAGGTACGCGCCAGGGATGTCCCCTTTCCCCGTACTTATTTAATTTATATTTAGAACCACTAATTAGGGCTATTAATAATGACAAGCAAGTCCAAGGAATTTGTATAGGGAAGTCGGAGTATAAGTTATCAGCTTTTTCGGACAATTTATTACTGCATGTCTGCAATAGCCGAGAATCACTTCCCCGTTTATTCCAAATTATCTCTGATTTTAGTAAATTTTCGGGCTATCATTTGAATAAGAGTAAAACAATGGTTCACCCGCTATCTCCGTATCTTCAACAAAGTTGGTGTCTTTCTTTAGGTCTGCAATGGCAGCCTAAATCTCTGCTTTACTTAGGCATTCAGATCTCAAAGGACTTGCGATTTGATAGATTTAAACTTCAAGCCATTAGCTAAATCTATTAAGGAAAGCCTGGAAAGGTGGACTAAGCTTCCGTTATCCTTTTGGGGGAGAACTAATACAATTAAAATGATGATTCTACCAAAAATTTTTTACTCCCTTCATAACCTTAATGTATACCTTCCCAGGTCTTTCTTTAAGTCGATCAACAAATATTGTTCTGACTTTTTATGGAAGGGGAAACCCCCTCGTAGGGCCTATAGGAAGCTCACTTACTCAAGGAAGGTGGGAGGCCTTCAGCTTCTGGACTTTTATATATATTATTTGGCTAGCCATGCTGCTAGAGCGGCTTTATGGATGTCAGATTTGGAAGAGGCCTCGGTGGGACTTACGCATTTGGATCGTTGATGGCTAATAGTGTTAATGTAGATTTAGAATCCTGCTTATATATTCCATGGTCAAGTTGTCTCCTGTAAACTGAGGGATACCCTGATGGGGTGGGACATGAGGGTCCTTCATCAACTATATTCGCTTTTGAGAATTTCCTATGTAAAAGATATAACACAGCCTCTTTTAAGGAATCCTAACCTTTTGGTTGGGAATCAGCCGATAAGGAGATATGTTGGCAATCTCCCTACCAACCCTAGGGTAGTTGATTTTGTTTCACTAGGTTCAGTTATTTCACCCTCTGCTCTGATGGAGAAATTTAAAGTTCAACCTAAAGATTGGTTGTGGCTGTACCAGATCCAAAGATGCATTAGTTCCCTCCTTAGGGGTCGTAAAGGGACAGATGAAGCTGGGGAGCTGTTGAGGAAGATGAGGGATTTGATAACATCTGGCAACTCAGTTTCTAAATTGTATAAACTAATTTTAGCTAGGAGGGACTCTAGCACTTCTCCAATCTCTTTTTATTTGGAGGCTAACTTATCTTTGGGTTGGCTGGAAGAGATTTGGAGTAAGGTCTGGTCGGATTAATATATATATGTCAAGCAAGACAGATTAAGGGGTCTTCAGTTTAATCTCTTACATAATCTCTACCTTTCTCCGGCCAAACTTTCTCAGATATACAACTCAGTTCTTCAGAGTGTAAAACTTGTGGTTGCCCTGTTGTTACTACCTATCACAAATTATGGGAATGTCCTAAGGCAGTTAAATTCTGGGATTTGGTGAAACAGTGGTTAGGCCCCTACGCCAAGATTTCACCATACTTCAATGCTGAAGTATGCATTTTAGGTATGTTTGCCCACATTTCGGTGATAGCTCATAGGCACCAAATGGCCCTAGTGGCTTTGGTGACGAAGTTACTCCTCCTTCGCTATTGGCATAGCGACCAATTTCCCTCCTATAAGGAATGGTGGGATGAGTTTCTAAATGCTCTAAATGCGGAGAGGTCTGCGGCTATTTTTTCTAATTCAACTAAGAAATTTAATGATTATTGAGACAGTTTTCTACGGTGCTTGAAAGCCAGGTATGGCTATTAGAGGAGTTGGAGTTTTTTTCATCTTTCTTTGATTCATATTCTATTTTGGTACTGGAAGACTCTCCTTTCCTCTATGGCCTACAGGGGCAGGAATTTGGATAAATTAGCGTTCTTTTGTTCCCCCGTATGAGGTAACTAAGTTGAATGATTCTTCAGGAAGATTTTAACTTAGAATGGCCACAGTTACCAATTGCCAGGTTACTAACACATTTAGGCCTATATTTAGGCTTATATTATGACTTTATTTTTACTTCACATACAGGATTGCTGCTCAAGGTTTGGGGGGGGGTAGGGTTGGTGTGGGGATGGGTTTTTTTTTTTTTGTTTGAAGGGGGTACCCCTTTCTGATATGCTGTGATTTACTTTACCCCTCAGAAGGTATTGTTAAGAGGTTATTGTTTTTCTTTTTTAGTTGTTTTGTGTATTGTAATGTTGTTTGTTATAAAATAAACTTATTTGCAAAAAAAAAAAATATTAAAGCTTTCTGAGTTATAAGGATTTAAAAGTTAGTCGCCTCATACAAACCAGACATTTCTGGTTTGCAACACTGATTTTTGGTTTGCAGATTTGATGTATCATGTACTAAAAATAGGTCTCACTAACCACTTTTTTTTTGTGATTCACAGCAGCCGCCATCATATTTCTTTATTTCTGTTGATACTGAGGTTGGCAAACACTTGTAAAAGGCTAGTTTTAGCAAAACTAAAACATCCCAAATGTTAAATACAGATCCAGAAGCAAATAGTTTGATACCTTTTATTGGACCAATATAGATGATAATAATAATAACTTTATTTAATATAGCGCCTTTAAAAATGTCAAGGCGCTTCACGAATACATACAGATTCAATAAAACAATAAATATAAATTAAATCATAGAAAATCAGGAAAAGATTTGTTCCAAAGAAAAGTCTTCAGTGCCTGCTTGAAACTCACCACTGTCCTGCACTCCTGTAGGTGACATGGTAGAGAATTCCAGAGGTTTGGAGCAACAAACATAAAAGCCTGAGCCCCTGATGACTTCAAACTAACCTTCGGAATCTCCAGCAACCCCTCATCAGCCAAGCGGAGCTGTGGCACAGGGGTGTAAGGAATCAAAAGCTCTTTCAAGTAGTCAGGACCCAGTCTGTGTAAGGCTTTGTAGGTTAACAGACCTACCTTAAAGGTGATCTGCCACTGAACCAGGAGTCAGTGCAGATCGTGTAGCACCAGGGTAATATGAGATCTCCTTGATACTCCAGTCAATAAACATGCTGCAGTGTTCTGCACTAGCTGCAAGTGGTGGATATCAACCCCAGGAAACCCTAATTAAGGGAGTTGCAATAGTCAAGGCATGAGGTCACAAAGGCGTGGAACAAAATGGACAAATTACTGGATGGAACAAGGTACTTGATCCTGGCAATGTTCCTAAGATGATAAAAAGCTAACTTGACAACTGCCGACACCTGATGACAGAGGGTCAGCCAATAGTCAAGTATCACTCCCAGGTCATGCACCCGTTCAGAGGTAAGGATCTGAGCAACCTCCAGAAATAAACCAGAGGGCAAATCCATCCTCAACCCCTCTGTCCTGTGACCTGGGTCCACCACCAAAACTTCAATTTCTCCTGCGTTCAACTTTAACCCACCGGAACTTATCCAAACTTGGATTTCGACGAGGCAGCTGTTAAATACCGAGAATGCACAAACTTGGTCGTGGGCAAAAGACAGGTAGAGATGGGTATCATCAGCATAGCAGTGAAACCTTGGCCCATACCATCTTACAATGTCTCTGAGGGGCAGCATATACACTGCAAACAACATGGGGGACAGCACCGAGCCCTGAGGTACCCCACAAGGCAGAGAGAAAGACTCAGAAGATAATATTCCCGAGACAACTTTCTGAGTTCTACCGATGAGGAAGAATGAAAACCATCTGAGCACTGTTCCAGTCAGCCCACAGATGGACCTCAGGTGCTTGAGCAGGATCCCATGGTCCACAGTGTCAAAAGCTGAAGAGAGATCAAGGAGTACCAAGATGGAACAGTTTCTCCAGTCTCTCGCCATCAGGAGATCATTGGCACCCGAACCAGAGCAGTCTCAGTACTATGCCTCTTACAAAAAACCCAATTGGAGACATTTGTATAAATTATGGATGGTTAAATGGTTCTCCAATTGAGTTGCCACCACTTTCTCGATAACTTTTCCCACAAAAGGAAGGTTAGAGATATGTCTGTAGTTCTCTAGAGTCTCTGGGTCCAAAGAAGCTTTCTTCAGAAGAGGTGTCACCACCGCCTCCTTCAAGGAGCTTGGAAACTCACCTGATTCCAAGGAGCACCAGACAATCTGAGCTAAGACTGGGCAGATGGTATCACTACAACCCAAGATTAGGGAAGTAGGGCCTGGGTCTAAACTACAGCATGTCGGGCACATCCCCTGGACAGTCCTCATAATGTCAATGAACTCCAGCAGGTCAAAGGTACTCCAGGAAACATCAGGCATAGTGACTAAGCGCTGACCAACCACATCTCCCATTGAATGGAACGGATGGATCTCCTGCCTGATGTCTTCCACCTTATTCGCAAAGAATCGGGCAATCTCATCACACTCCATTTGTGAAAAAAATTGACAGAACTGCAGACAGGTTGGGTTGCACAACCTGTCCACACTTCAGAAGAGTTGAGCTGGTCGATTCCTAGCAATAGCGATTTCCCTGGACAGGAATTCTGCCTTCTTATGGGAGATCGGTGATTGATAGAGTTGATAATGCTCTAACAAAATAAGGTGGTCGGCATCCAAGGTGGATTTCCACCAGTGACGTTCTAACCTGCATCTTAACCTCTGCAGCTCCTTCAGAGACCCATTAAACCACGGGCCCGTGGGTGAAGTGGAAGGGGAAGAACACAGACAGGAGCAATCCGGTCAAGAGCTGAAGGAATAGCCTTATTATAGGCCATGACTAACTACTCTGGACCTATGCTGGTCACAACGAACATTGAGAGGTCAATCACCACCGCCAGATCTTCGGGGACCACGTCCCGCAAAGGGCGGTAACTGACAATCTCCATAGGGCAGACCTATTCAGGGGATAGAAAAATCGAACCTCATGGTGTAGTGATTGGACCAACTGACAGGTTCTACCCCCAAATCGGAGGCCTTGATCCCCAGGAGGAAAACCAGATCAAGAGCATGACCACCATTATGGGTAGCTGAGGAAACAACCTGTGTGAAACCCAGTGATACGATCAACAGGAGGAAGTGTTGTCCAAAAAGCGAAGATTCATTGTTGACCCAGGCATTGAAGTCACCCAGAACCATCAGTCTGGGAGACTCCAATGCCATGTCGGTGGCGAAGTCTGTTACTTCCTGAGGAACAGTTTTTCATCCTCTAGTGGATGCTAAATGACAGCTATCCTGCACCCCACACCAGTTACCACAGTGCACTCAAATGATTCAGCCTCCTCAACTGGCACACCAGTGAGGCCCAATTCAGTCTTGAAACAGACCACTTCCCCTGCCCCTGCGATCCAACTTCAGGTGAAGTATCACCGCATACCCCGAAGGAATAGCTGCCTCCAAAATTGGGGCAGCATTTCCATCTAACCAAGTCTCAGTGATGCAGACCAGATCCGCTGTTCCTACAAAATCTGCAATAAGTGCAGTTTAGTTCTTAATGGATCTGGCATTGTATAACAATGATGTAGATGTAACAAAAGAAAACAGTGCTTAAGCTTTCGGACCAACCAAGTCCTTCCTTGGAAGCTTATGAAAGTTGTTTGTAAATATACATTCTATTAACACCCAGATCATACATAAAGAAAACAGAAAGAATTCTCACTGGTTTAAAATACCCTTTTTTAAAAAATAACAGGTTTAAATGCAAGAAATCAGTTTAACTCAACAGGCTGCTGTAAAGTACTCCAAGGTCAAATGTCAAAAGAGGCAGATAAGAGTAAACCTTCGAGAGACCAGGCAGTTACAATAACTTACATTATGAAAGAGTGATAGTGTTATGAAAATACACTCTTAATTAAATGCAAGACCTTTAGATTTAATACCCACTTAAGTACATGTTAAAAATGTGATAGTATTCACTGGAGTGAATAAACTTTTTCACACATTCATACTAACATACTAACATACTAATTGCCAGCAGATTAGGCCTTACGGTCTATCGAGTCTGCTCAAACCTCAGATCCCTAGTTGGGTGCCGAGGCCCTCATCCCCTTGTCTTTCAGAAACCCCTATCATCCATCCCCACCCCCCTGGGACAGGCCATCATCTGATACATCCACTTTCTGTGTCTGTCCCACCCTCTCTTGAAGCCCTCCATTGTGGATCTCTGAACTAATTTGCCAGGCAGTGCATTCCAAGGGTCCACAACCCTCTCAGTGAAAAACCTCCTCCTCTTTTCCTCCCTCACCCCTCCACCTTCAAACTATGCCCTCTGGTGATACCTCCCTGCTTTAGTCTAAAGATCCCCTCAGTGTTTACCTTATTTATTCCCTTGAGGTACTTGAAGACCTCAATCATGTCCCCCCGTCTCTCCTCTCCTCCAATGAAAACAGTCAGAGCTCCTCAAGTCTGTCCTCATACGTCAAATCCCTAGTCCTCGTATCATTTTAGTTGCCCTCCTTTTTATCCTCTCCAGGAGCTGTATGTCCCTCTTCAAGTGTGGTCTCCAGTACTGTACACAGTACTCAAGGTGTGGTCTAACCAGTCCATTGTACAGCGGCAAAAGCACTTCCCTGCTCCTGGAGGTGATCCTCCTTATGATGCATCCCAACATCCTGTTTGCCTTGCTAGCCGCTCTCCTGCACTGCTCAGAGTTATTCATACATGCATCCACCATGACCCCTAGGTCTTTTTCCCCTATTGAGGCCTCCAGTGCTTCCCCTCCTGGGGTGTACCTGTGTTTAGGGTTTCCCCGCCCAAGATATAACACCTTGCACTTGGTGATATTGAAATTTAATTTCCATATGTGAGCCCAGCTTTCCAGGGTATCCAGGTCCCCTTGCAGGGTCAACCTCCCCTCTTCCCCCTCAACTACTGCTCCCATCTTGGAGTCATCAGAGAAGAAACTCATTTCATACCCTATACCCTCCCTGATGTCCAATATGTATGCAATAAACAGGATCAGACTCAGGACCGAGCCCTGCGGTACCCCACTACCGACCTCTCTAGGGTTCGAGAGCTCCCCACTGGCCACTACTCTTTGGGTGCGTCCAGCTAGCCAGTTTTCAATCCATCAATCCTTATTAAACCTATCAGGAGACAATTTATCAGCTATATACTCTACCAGATACAAAATTCTATACACAATACTGTAAATCATTCAGTGCTGTAACAATATTTTTTTTACAAAAACAACAATTGTCAGAATAAGAGCACAATAAAAAAACAAACTTACCAAGGACCCCCTAGAAAATGAGATTGCATCCTAATAGGCTTAGTGTTTAATAATATGTCAGTAAATAATAAACTATATGCACAGTAACAATCTTAGGAATTTGAATCAGAAACGTAAGGAATTAACCCCCCCCCCACTTACCACCACCACCCCCCAGAAACATCATAATATAGATAACTAGTAGGAAATTCACTATGTATCTGAACCAAGAGTCCTTACACACTTTAACATCATAATGTCACGTACCTGAATATAAGCCATACCTCATAAAATCACAACCCCAATGCCCCCCACACACACACAAAACAACCCCCTCAAACTAGCGCACTATCACCCTACTCCCTCACAAAAAGTTAATAGAGAGAAATTGACATATTGATAACCAGCTAAAAGGGACCCTATGACCATATAATATTAAAATAAAAAACAAAAACCCACTGAAGTAATGTTAAATGTTCACCCTAAGCAAGAGCTTAAGGTCTGTTTATGTGGAAATTTACCAGAATTGCAGTTTTCACACATTCACAATCTCTGCAGAGTGATTTCTGGTTTGCACCACTTTTTTTTTGTTCAGACTAAAAATGTTCTGGTTTACGAACCGGAAAAAGAGGTTTGAACTACTACTATAGTTCTAGTTCGCAAAACAGAAAAACACTAACCTTGTTCAAAAATGTGCCACTGAAGGTGGGATAAAGCTGTATCAGGTTAAAGACAAGGCATGGGGAAGTTGTGTTAACCCTACAGGTAATATTCATAAGCACAGAAGCCATGGTTCAGTAAATTCAAATACTAGAGTAAATCACTGCAGCAACTTTGATGGCACAAGCCTGCCTGATGCCACCCAGTCACTTACTTCTTGTGATTATCAAGGAATTCATTAGCTTGTGGCCTCCTGTACAGCAACATACTAAAGAAGACTTCCCCATGTCAGAACTCATTCTCACCCATGTCCTCCTTTTTCCTTGCTGAGCTGATGGGAAACAGATCCTGTGTGAGGTTCCTTACATTGCTTTGCATGGAGACAAAATAGATTCTTTTATTCCTTAGCAATTACAGGATACACTAAAAACAAATTCGTTACTGAAACAGTTGTGAGCCTGCCTTGTTCCCTGCACAGTGCACTTTGGGAGGATCTCCAGTCAGAACTTGGTCCTGGAGTACAGCTGCATTCTACGAAGTATGCCCTGCAAGTAGGCTAAATCTGTGGCTGTGCTTCGGGACAGCCTATCTTGGAATGGTGATCGCTCAGCAGAACTGGGTTATGCCTAGCAGGAGGGAAGAGGAAATGTGAGCTGACCTGTTCAAACCCCTCCAGACCACCAAAGTAGCTCCTGAGCAGCTCATCTGGTACCATTGGGTAGCCACCAATTAAAATGCCCCAACATCATGAGCTTAAGATCTAAGAGAAGAAAATAAGTTCAGGTTCTAACCAAGCCAGATCATACAGTCTGCAGTTTAACCTTTGCTGGATAAAAATGCAGTCAAGTTAAATAATATTCCCAGCCATCTTCCCTTTCCAGAGCTCCATACACAGATTGCACTGCTTGCAAAAACCTCTAGCCTGTGCTGTTATGTCTACATCTAGAGCAAATTAGTCTCCTGTTTATATATAATGTACACCATCTATGTAAATGAGCTCTTTCGACATATGCTAATAGACACCCTTCATACCCCCAAAGGGGCTGTTTGAAATTGTAACCTGACTTGCTAATCAAACCTTCTGATCTTAAATGACCACATGTAATCCCCACCCACCCCGAATTCAATGAAATGCAAAGTGATCCACAGAAACAGACTGGCAGACCGGGCAACTTCCTGCAAAGTTTTTTTTTTGTCCTGATAAAACATCTCTGTCTTTCAAGCAGGTGCTTCTGAAACTATATATTTTCAGATTTCGTAAATAGAAATTGGCAGATATAAGAACAGTACTGGATTGTTTAATGAAGTGTTGCTGACAGACTTTAGTAAATTAAATGGACAGGTGCAAGAAAAAGTATAAGACAAGAAGAAGTTGTGTTACCTGTGTCAGCAGCTCTTCCTCCTGGGGCTGTGTGGGTGGCTGTTTGTGCTTGTCTGTGTCTGTAGGTTAGTTTTTGTTCATTTACATGTTTTTCTGCTGGGAATACCTGTGCCATTCTTGCACACAACATTGGTGAAAGTCTCCTGGACTGAATTTCTGAAAATCGCCATCATCAGGTATCAGCTTTTTAATTTTAAATCAACTTTCTTGAAGCTTCCCCAAGGAAGCATATGCCTTACAACTAGTCTTACAAACATGGTGATGCTGGGTCCTGCAACTGAATCAACATTTTCAACATTCTCATCTGACCACTCTTAAAGCAACTGCACTTGTTGACTTTAAAGAACAAAGGAATTTTAACACATTTTGTGACTGAATCAACATTGTCTGACCTTTTCCAAAGGTATTGTACTTGTCTCTGAGGACTTTGAAGATCAAAGGAAACATACAGACAAAAAGATTTCACACATTGCATATGCCTACTGTGTGACCTACTCCCAAGGTATTGTGCTTATCTCTGAGGACTTTGAAGAACAAAGGAAACATATAGACAAAAGGATTTTACACATTGCATATGCCCAGGCCACAGTTTATCACCTTTCAGGAACTGTAACATATTATGTGATCCTGGATCTCAACAGTACTATAGTACTTCTCTTAATGCCTCTGGCACCAAACCCTCCCAGTCTTTTTTTTTTCATTTTTCTCTGTACTTCACCATAGTGCTTAGCTATCCACCTTAGCCCACTAAAATCTGTACCCCACCACCCTCCTATTGCTCGCCACCCCCCCCGACTGCCTAGCCCACACTACTTCTCGGCTCTCTCCTGCCTCGCTAAAAAAATGCTTTGGCTTAGTCCCCACCACCTGTTCCTGCTCACCCTCACCCTCCTTTCCCTTTATGCCAACTCCCCTCCGCCTACCCTACCCCTCCACCTACTCTCACCTTTCTATACTACTACCCGAAACATTGTACCATGGCTTTTACTCTGGAAGTCTTAAACAAACATCTCCCAATTAATACCTGGGTGCAAAGAGCCATATTTCCTAATTGGAAACTGCCACATCATTATAACTCACTAATGATCACCCTCTACTGGGACTCCAGAAGACAATCCAAGCATCTTAAAAAGTACAAGCAGAAACTCACTCCAACCTATTATGAACTACGAATGGCATCGCTGAAACTCCTGCTCCTCCTACTTTAAATATCTGATGGGATACACCCAAACCCTGGTCCTGTTGCACTAAGCCAACAAAACAGGGAAAGTTGGTAGTGGTCTCTCCATTATCACTCTAAATATCTGCAGCCTCCTTCCCAAATTGGCATCTCTTCAAACTCTGCTGGACAAAAAACCCTGATATACTAGCCATTGTGGAAACCTGGCTATCTCCCACAGCACCGATCATGCGGTCTCGCTTGAAGGCTACAATCTTTTCAGACTCGACCGGGCAAGCCAAGAAAGGTGGGGGGCTGTGTTATCTACATAAAGGACAACTCTCCTGTCAACGCGGCAGCTTCACCCCACAACACGCAGAGATGCAACTCCTCCCTATCAAACTGCTTCTTGGTGCACAAAACAAAGTTCTCACAGTGGCCGCAGTCTATATCCCTCCAAAAGACCACTGTGCCAGTATTAAGTCTGTACTTGATTTTGTTAGTCTGCAGCCCTCTGAAAATTAGCTCCTCCTCCTTGGGGATTTCAACATAAACTGGCTCTCCTCTGACACTGGCTCTTACAAAGATGACATCCTAGCAGCAAACCTGACTCAGATGGTAACCTCCCCCACCCGGAAAAATTACAAAACTGGTACAAGCACCCTTATTGACTGGGTTCTCACAAATCACCCTGACCAGATAAAAAACATTAAAGTCCTCCCTGACTCCCTCAGTGACCACTCCCCAGTGTCCTGTACCTGGTCTAATAAATTTCTCAAGCCACCCCCCAAAGTTATAACAAGCAGAGTATTGCCTTATGGGAATCTTATCAAGTTGAAAACCCATCTCCTACAACAGGACTGGACGCCAATCCTTGAATCAACTGATATTAATACCGCACTAGAATACTTCATTAACTCTTTCAACTCTGCATGCGACTTATACGCCCCAGTAAAAAAACGTAAAATCAAAGCGCTATCAAATCCATGGATTACTGCCAAACTACTTGCCGAGCTCAAGGTTTGGGACCACCTCTGGGCAGCTGCCAGAGACACAGGCTCACCTCATGATACCCTAAAATACAAGTAGGCACGAAATAGATGTACCTCACAAATTAGGCAAATGAAGAGCGCTTATTTCAAAAATGCCCTTGAATCCACCTGGGGTGATGGGAGAGCTTTTTGGGACAACATCCGAAACATAATGGGTAAACAATCAAAATCGTCACCTACCATTATGAAAGTTGATGGATCCACCACTCTTGACCCAAAGTCTATTGCAGATGGCTTAATAAGACATTCACAGACCTTAGTGGGGTCCTCCCCAGATTTCTTCTCGACTTACCTTTGCCTAGCCTAGTATCACAAAACACCCTCGTGACAAACCACAATTTTACTTCAAGAAAATCAAAGTGCAAGCACACAAGTACATAAGAAAGGCCTGTCCAAATCCAGAACAAGTAGTGACATGCTAGATCTAAAATCCTGTCTCTCACCCTGGATGAAGTAATTCACCCTTGCAAAAATTCTTAATCTGTCACTTTGCCAAAGTCAATTTCAACAAATGGAAATCTGCCATATTACGCCAGTGCACAAAGGGGGACAAAACCTCAACAGGAAACTATCGACCAATATCAATACTCCCTCCCCTCTCCAAAGCACTTGAACGAATAGTGGCAGACCAACTCTCTGATTACCTGGACAAATACAATCTACTCTGTAATCAACAGCATGGCTTTAGGAAAGGACATAGTACAACAACAGCCTTACTTGATTTCTCTGGAGAAGTCCACTCAGCCCTGGACAAAGGGTGTCAAACAGGTGCAGTCTTTATCGATCTTACAAAAGCCTTCGACACAGTCCATCATGGCCTACTTACCTCCCTACTGTCTAGCCTAGGCCTGGCCGAAGGTCCTTGTGCTTGGGTAAAAAGTTACCTGTCCAATCAGTCACAGGCTGTAAAAATCTCTAATGAACTCTCCGACTTCAAACCAGTTCACTCAGGAGTACCACAGGGATCAATTCTTGGACCGCTCCTCTTTAGCCTGTTCCTTAACTCCCTCCCAGATATCTGCCAGGAGAAAATAATCTTATACGCTGATGATGCTGTAATTCTCTCTTCCCACAAGGATCCAAACTCCCTACGAAAAAGCCTGAAACTTGCTTTCTAGTGTTGAAAGGTGGTTCCTGGATAGTAAACTTGTGCTAAACCACAATAAAACAAAAGCCATGCTCTTCTCCAATCACCAAAACAAAATAGGCATACTCCACTCACCATACAAAACTCTCTGGGAATTACACTGGACCAAGTAAATACTTTCAAATACCTTGGCATCACTTTTGCCAAGGGCTCACCTTTGCAACCACATTGACAACACTGCAAAACAGTGAACCAACACCTTGGAATACTATTCCGTAACTGTCAATTTCTAAATCAAGCGGCATTGAGAATAGCTATACAGAGTTCCATAATCTCAATCATTGACTATGGCCATATTATTTATGGCTCAGCTACCTCCACTGCTCTAAGGCGTATCTCAATCACTCTAAATAAGGCCTGCCGGCTCTCACAGGGGCTCAGACTGACTCACACGTGTGATCTGTACTATGAATCAGGCTGGTTGAACCTATCAAATTGTCTTATTTATCTCACCTGCACAATGGCAAAAAAATCTATCTTGGGACTGACTCCATTATGTATTCAAAACCTACTCCGACTGAATCCTGGCTCACGACCCTCCACCAGATCTGAACGCCAACCTTTCCTGGTTCCGAGATGCCAGACTGCACAGGGACAAAGATCTTTCACATACAGGGCCCCGACATGGTTCAATGCGCTTAGTCCACCTACTCTATCCTCAACCTCGCTTGAAGCTTTCAAATCCATGCTGTATGCCCACCTCACCACCACTAGTAACTGTGATTGCGCTAGATAAAGACTACTACTCCTCATGTCCATCCTCACATCTGAGGCCTCTTCCTCCCTGACTAATGAACCCTCTGGTACCTCTACTACTTCCTGTCTCCCACCCAAACTCACTCCCCCTTTTTCCTGTCCTCTCACTTACTCTCCGCTCACCACCTTTCCCTCCTCTCTAGCCTCCTTTTGGTGCCTAATGATCACCCTCTCCTGGAAGTTTCCTTAACCTCGAAATTGTCTACTCGCTTGAACCTGTTATAGCTTGTTTTTCTATGAAACTTAAAAACGTTACTGCCTTAAACTGTTAATAGCAAATTTATGATGTAACTTTCCTGTCTGGTTTTCCCTGTAATGTGTATCATGCTTTGTTAAATGTTCTTTGTGACGTGGAACCTTTGTAAAAGAGCCCTGGCTCAAAGGTATTAATTCCTAGACTAATAAACAGTTAAACAGTTAAAACAGTTACCTTAGCTAGACCTGCCCAAAGAAAGTTCATACAAATCCATGATCTGACTGTAAGGCATTATCCTGATTTAAAAAATACATAATTCAATTCCTAACAGTATTAGACAATGTATTTTATTATGACTAGAGAGATACAGAATGGGAAAATTCCGAATCCACGGAATTTCAACTAAATTTTGCTGAATTTTAGAATTTAGTAATTTAGTTATAACTCAAGAACCATTCAAGCTAGACAATAACTTGGAATATATACTATTTGGGACAATGGCCACAAACCTGCCAAATATCATATAATTTGGTGGGACAGTTTCAAAATCATAGGGGTTCAAATGTTGTTATTTATTGTTTGTGTGAAATTTCATGAATATTTTTTATTTGCATATACCTTAACCATCTGTTGCATTGGGGATCTTAAATTTGGCATGATTTCTCGATGATAGGTGTTCTAGCAATGCACCAGATTTCATGACAATATGCTGCATTGTCTCAAAATTATATGTTCTTAAAATCTGTCACTTTATTTTTTTCAGGATATTTCATGAAAAAAATAATCTACATATAACTCAGGCACCTTTGGCACTAGACATGTGTAAATTAGTATGGATAACCTTTTTGTAATGCTTATTGTATGGTCTAAATATGGAGTGAATTAGATAGATGTTTAAGTTACAGGGGTTCAAATCTTTACTATGTAAATATTTGCAAAACTTTCTAAAAACTATAAAAAATGTGAATGCTTGTTAGTTCTGTGCTCTTGCATGCATAGAGTTAACATTTGACATGCATATCCATAGTCTGTGTATCCTGGTGTCCAACACAACTGGATACATTGGTTAAGTAGTTTTAATTTTGCAGAAGAAAAAAAATGATTAGTAACATTTTCTCACATATTTATGATAGCATATTCTGTAGCGGAAGCATCCAGAATTTTTTTTGTGTGGAATTTAACATTAACAATGCACATATCATTACTTCATTTGATAAGCTAGGCTCAGCTTTTTGCAGTCTTGCTGTTCCTCACTTGGTGACTATCCCCCCTTCTCTTTTGTCATAGCCAGATTTACTCAGTAGAACTACTGATCCCACTGATATCCTCTTTGTTTTTTACAGTGACAAACCTCCTTAAAACATGAGTCACCAACTCTTTTTTTCCTATCAACCTAACCTATTGGAACAGCTAGAATTCTTTCTTCCTGCTGCCCAAGACATTGTCTTCTCCTACTACATGTTTTTGAGTACCTCTAAGTCCTAGACTTGCATGTACACCAGGTTCCGTGAATTATAAATTTACTGGATATGATCCTTAAATATCCTGCATTCAGGTTGGAACTGTTGACACTCTGTGCTTTCTTGCTGCAACCTGGGGGTCTACTGCTGTTGTGCTACTCAGCTCAGCTGTCCATTTATTGGTGAAACTGTGCATATAACTCCTGAACCTGGTGACCTCCTGCATTACATGCCTCATATACCCCTATCTTTTAATTAGAACCCCCAGAAAAGGCTGAGTGAAATTAGAAAATTCCAGTTTTATGGAATTTTTCATGAAATTCTGCAATTTTCTTAAAGACTTGTGGGATTTAACTTTAAGTAGAGATGTCATTTTGCAATTTTTCACAGCAAGCAATTAATAAAATTGGCACACACAGTCCCCTTGCAAGGTCTACAACCCTGTCAAATTTAATGGTATTACATTCTCTAGTTTTAAGGTTTCAGGGGTTTATAAATTTGTAGTTTACATTCTTACAAAATTACATTTTTGAATGTTGTGATAGTTAGACTACTTTTCATTTAATCCCATTTAAAGCTGAAAATATGAACTTTTTCAAAAATGACCATATGGTATAGTAGTTTAAATGTTTCAACTCTGGTTAAATTTGGATATGTAGTTTTAAAATTAGAGGGAACTAACAAAAATTTAAATTTGGCAACATGTTTGGCAGGTTATAATGCAATCCAATTTAAAGTGAGAAATATGGAACTATGTGCATACACAAATGTAGTGCTGACCTGTATACTTGGCAATTTTTGTAATATTTCAATGAATGCTATCAAAGTTATGTTAAAATTTATAACTCAGCTCCCATTAAAGCTTGAGACTTAAAATATGGTGCATATATGTATTCTATATGCTTTTCTAAATCTTGATATTGTGGAGTAATTTTGAGAAGAAATTTTAAAAGTATCTCAAAATAACTGAAAATTAAATTTTGGTTAAATGTTTGGCCACCCATAACCATGACCATTTTAATTCATAACTCTGAAATTTGGTACACATTTGTAGGCCATGGGGTACTGCTTACATTCCACATTTGCGGTTATTCGGACACACACTTTCAAAGTTATAGTGAAATACTTGAAATTTTAAATTTTGCGAAGTTCCACTGAATTGTCCACAAAAATTCCATGGAATTCCATGGAATCAGAATGGCCATGTCATGAGCATTCCACAGGTGGAATTTTATATTCCACACAACTCTAATTATGACCTAGACAAAAGTCTGAGGGCACAGTGGACAGAAAAAAAAGTGCATCACTTCATCTAGTGAGACTTTGTATTTAAAATATAAAATTGACTTGCTATTACATGTC
Organism: Neoceratodus forsteri; assembly: GCA_016271365.2. NCBI lineage: Eukaryota > Metazoa > Chordata > Ceratodontiformes > Ceratodontidae > Neoceratodus > Neoceratodus forsteri. The sequence continues at coordinate 1,084,790,029 of CM057452.1, forward strand.
AAATTACTGATGCTCATTTTGAAAGACTTAATTTTTGAATAAGTCAGTTTGGAAGATATGTGTGTGTACTGTGCAGGGTTTATACAATGGCCTACCTCAGTCTTAATGTGTAAGGGGGCAGGACCTTAATGAATGGTAAAGTCATGCATGAGTTAAACTTATGTAACTCCTGCTCTATCTCAAGTGAAGGTAAATTGTGTATTTTGAGTCAGGCCATTTAGCATTACATTTATATATCAAGGATTTAAAGTTTTAATTTTTAAATCAGCTGTTCCTGGGAAGATGTAACTGTTTCTTCTGACTTTTACAGTTGGCTTTAGGGCATTCCAAATGAGTATACAGTTATACTATCTCAAAAAGTAAAGAACTTCATTGTAAATAACTTTGTTAATGCACCAGTTAGGGTAACTTAATGCCACAAAAGTAGGGAAATGCGATGTTAGGATTTCCAACAGGAAAAACCATTACAGTTTGACCCCTCCAGCATCTTCACAAATCAGGTGTAGTGTGTGCCTCACAGAAAGTTAATAAAGAGAAATCAACATATTGATAACCAGTTAAAAGGGACCTATGACCATATAATATTAAAACAAAAAACAAATACCCACTGAAGTAATGTTAAATGTTTACCCTAAGCAAGAGCTTAAGGTCTGTTTATCTGGAAATTTACCAGAATTGTAGTTGTCACACATTCACAATCTCTGTAGAGTGATTTCTGGTTCACACCACTTTTTTTTTGTTCAAACTAAAAATGTTCTAGTTTGGGAACCAGAAAAAGAAGTTTGAACTGCTACTGAAATTCTAGTTCACAAAACAGAAAAACACTAACCTCATTCAAAAATGTGCCACTGAAGGTGGGATAAAGCTGTATCAGGTTAAAGACAAGGCATGGGGAAGTTGTGTTAACCCTACAGGTAACAGAAGCCATGGTTCAGTAAATTCAAATACTAGAGTAAATCAATGCAGCAACTTTGATGACACAAGCCTGCCTGATGCCACCCAGTCACTTACTTCTGGTGATTATCAAGGAATGTATTAGCTTGTGGCCTCCTGTACAGCAACATACTAAAGAAGACTTCCCCATGTCGGAACTCATTCTCATCCATGTCCTTCTTTTTCTACATTGCTGAGCTGACAGGAAACAGATCCTGTGTGACTTCCATACACTACTTTGCATGCAGATAAAATAGATTATTTTATTCCTTAGCAATTACAGGACACACTAAAAACAAATTTGTTACTGAAACAGTTGTGAGCCTGCCTTGTTCCCTGCATGGTGCCCTTTGGGAAACTCTCCAGTCAGAACTCGGTCCTGCAGTACAGCTGCATTCTATGAAGTATGCCCTGCAAGTGGGCTAAATCTGTGGCTGTGCTTCGGGAAAGCCTATCTTGGAATGGTGATCGCTCAGCAGAACTGGGTTATGCCCAGGAGGAGGGAAGAGGAAATGCGAGCCGACCTGTTCAAACCCCTCCAGACCACCAAAGTAGCTCCTGAGCAGCTCATCTGGTACCATTGGGTAGCCACCAATTAAAATGCCCCAACGTCACGAGCTGAAGATCTAAGAGAAGAAAATAAGTTCAGGTCCTAACCAAGCCAGATCATACAGTCTGCAGTTTAACATTTGCTGAATAAAAATGCAGTCAAGTTAAATAATATTCCCAGCCATCTTCCCTTTCCAGAGCTCCATACACAGATTGCACTGCTTGCAAAAACCTCTAGCCTGTGCTGTTATGTCTACATCCAGAGCAAATTAGCTTCCTGTTTATTTATAATGTACACCATCTATGTAAATAAGCTCTTTTGACATATGCTAATAGACACCCTTCATACCCCCAAAGGGGCTGTTTGAAATTGTAACCTGACTTGCTAATCAAACCTTTTTGATCTTAAATGATCACATGTAATCCCCACCCACCCCGAATTCAATGAAATGCAAAGTGATCCACAGAAACAGACTGGCAGACCGGGCAACTTCCTGCAAAGTTTTTTTTTGTCCTGATAAAACGTCTCTGTCTTTCAAGCAGGTGCTTCTGAAACTATATATTTTCAGATTTCATACATAGAAATTGGCAGATATAAGAACAGTACTGGATTGTTTAATGAAGTGTTGCTGACAGACTTTAGTAAATTAAATGGACAGGTGCAAGAAAAAGTATAAGACAAGTAGAAGTAGTATTACCTTAGCTAGACCTGCCCAAAGAAAGTTCATACAAATCCATGATCTGACTGTAAGGCATTATCCTGATTTAAAAAAATACATAATTCAATACCTAACAGTATTAGACAATGTATTTTATTATGACAAGAGAGGTACAGAATGGGAAAATTCCGAATCCATGGAATTTCAACTAAATTTCACTGAATTTTAGAATTTAGTAATTTAGTTATAACTCAAGAACCATTCATGCTAGACTATAACTTGGAATATATACTCTTTGGAACAATGGCCACAAACCTGCCAAATATCAAATAATTTGGTGGGACAGTTTCAAAATTATAGGGGTTCAAATGTTGTTATTTATTGTTTGTGTGAAATTTCATGAATATTTTTTATTTGCATATACCTTAACCATCTATTGCATTGGGGATCTTAAATTTGGCATGATTTCTCGATGATAGGTGTTCTAGCAATGTGCCAGATTTCATGACAATATGCTGCATCGTCTCAAAATTATATGTTCTTAAAATCTGTCACTTTATTTTTTTCAGGACATTTCATGAAAAAAAAATCTACATATAACTCAGGCACCATTGGCACTAGACATGTGTAAATTAGTATGGATAACCTTTTGTAATGCTTATTGTATGGTCTAAATATGGAGTGAATTAGATAGATGTTTAGTTACAGGGGTTCAAATCTTTACTATGTAAATATTTGCAAAACTTTCTAAAAACTATAAAAATGTGAATGCTTGTTAGTTCTGTGCTCTTGCATGCATAGAGTTAACATTTGACATGCATACCCATAGTCTGTGTATCCTGGTGTCCAACACAACTGGATACATTGGTTAAGTAGTTTTAATTTTGCAGAAGAAAAAACATGATTAGTAACATTTTCTCACATATTTATGATAGCATATTCTGTAGCGGAAGCATCCAGAATTTTTTTTTTTGTGGAATTTAACATTAACAATGCACATATCATTACTTCATTTGATAAGCTAGGCTCAGCTTTTTGCAGTCTTGCTGTTCCTCACTTGGTGACTATCCCCCCTTCTCTTTTGTCATAGCCAGATTTACTCAGTATAACTGCTGATCCCACTGATATCCTCTTTGTTTTTTACAGTGACAAACCTCCTTAAAACATGAGTCACCAACTATTTTTTTCCTATCAACCTAACCTATTGGAACAGCTAGAATTCTTTCTTCCTGCTGCCCAAGACATTGTCTTCTCCTACTACATGTTTTTGAGTACCTCTAAGTCCTAGACTTGCATGTACACCAGGTTCCGTGAATTATAAATTTACTGGATATGATCCTTAAATATCCTGCATTCAGGTTGAAACGGTTGACACTCTTTGCTTTCTTGCTCCAACCTGGGGGTCTACCACTGTTGTGCTACTCAGCTCAGCTGTCCATTTCTTGGTGAAACTGTGCATATAACTCCTGAACCTGGTGACCTCCTGCATTACATGCCTCATATACCCCCATCTTTTAATTAGAACCCCCAGATAATGCAGAGTGAAATTAGAAAATTCCAGTTTTATGGAATTTTTCATGAAATTCTGCAATTTTCTTAAAGACTCGTGGGATTTGACTTTAATTAGAGATGTCATTTTGCAATTTATCACAGCAAGCAATTAATAAAATTGGCACACACAGACCCCTTGTATGGTCTACGAACCAATCAAATTTAATGGTATTGCATTATCTAGTTTTAAGGTTTCAGGGGTTTATAAATTTGTAGTTTACATTCTTACGAAATTATATTTTTGAATGTTGGGAAAGTCTGACTATTTTTCATTTAATCCTATTTAAAGCTGAAAATATGAAAGTTTTCAAAAATGACCATATGGCATAGTAGTTTAAATGTTTCAACTCTGGTTAAATTTGGATATGTAGTTTTAAAATTAGAGGGAACTAACCAAAATATAAATTTGGCAACATGTTTGGCAGGTTATAATGCAGTCCCATTTATAGCAAGAAATATGGAACTATGTGCATACACAAGTGTAGTGCTAATCTGTATACTTGGCAATTTTTGTACTGTTTCAATGAATACTATCAAAGTTATGTTAAAAGGTATAACTCAGCTCCCATTAAAGCTTGAGACTTAAAACATGGTGCATATATGTATTCTATATGCTTTTCTAAATCTTGATATTGTGGAGGAACTTTGAGAAGAAATTTTAAAAGTATCTCAAAATAACTGAAAATTACATTTTGATTAAAAGTTTGGCCACCCATACCTCTGGCCCTTTTAATTCATAACTCTGAAATTTGGTACACATTTGTAAGCCATGGGGTACTGCTTACAGGCCACATTTGGGGTTATTTGGACATATACTTTCAAAGTTACAGTGAAATACTTGACATTTTAAATTTTGCAGAGTTCCACTGAATTGTCCACAAAAATTCCATGGAATTCTATGGAATCAGAATGGCCATGTCATGGGCATTCCACAGGTGGAATTTAAATTCCACACAACTCTAATTATGACCTAGACAAAAGTCTGAGGGCACAGTGGACAGAAAAAAACATGCATCACTTCATCCAGTGAGACTTTGTATTTAAAATTACTGATGCTCATTTTGTAAGACTTAATTTTTGAATAAGTCAGTTTGGAAGGTATGTGTGCAGGGGTTATACAATGGCCTACCTCAGTCTTAATGTGTAAGGGGCAGGACCTTAATGAATGGTAAAGTCATGCATGAGTTAAACTTATGTAACTCCTGCTCTATCTTAAGTGAAGATAAATTGTGTATTTTGAGTCAGGCCATTTAGCATTACATTTATATATCAAGGATTTAAAGTTCTAATTTTTAAATCAGCTGTTCCTGGGAAGATGTAACTCTTTCTTTTGACTTTTATGGTTGGCTTTAGGGCATTACAAATGAGTATACAGTTATACTATCTCAAAAAGTAAAGAACTTCATTGTAAATAACTTTGTTAATGCACCAGTTAGGTTAACTTAATGCCACAAAAGTAGGGAAATGCGATGTTAGGATTTCCAACAGGAAAAACCATTACAGTTTGACCCCTCCAGCATCTTCACAAATCAGGTGTGGGGTGTGCCTTGGGGTTGTCAACCTTAACATTCACCCCATTCTCATGTACTCTTCACATTTCAGCTTCTTTAATGAAGGAATGGGAAGAGCTTTAGGTCTGACGACCCCGAGGCACACTCCACACCTGATCTGCAAAGATGCAGGAGAGGTCAAACTGTAATGTTTTTTCCTGGTACTGCCTGCAGGTGGGGGGTGGGGTGTTCGGGTTGGAAACCCTAATGCCACATTTCCCTACTTTTGTGATGTTAAGTTACTCTAACTGGTCCATTAACGAAGAATTTTGCAATGAATATATACATCCTCTAAAAAAAACTGCATTAATGCTCTATATAGGGTTCAACTTAACACTACAAAAGTAGCAAAATATGGCATTAGCTTTTCCAGCCTTTACTCCCCACCCCAGTTCCCAAGCAGCAATAGGACAAGACCACACAAGTAACCACAGACAGCCCTCATCAGGTTAGACAAACAACATACAACTGTTTTCAGATGACACAAATGCAGTACCACTAATGTGCTGCCTTTGTGGATTTGTAGCTGTGGCATACACACCATAAGATATACACACTCGCTTGTCACTGCGGATACAAATCAATGATACTCAATTCACAACACTACTTCTGTCCACAGAAGCACTGGCCCCTGCAGCCATATACAAATCCATGATATCAAAATTACAAAAGTCATTTTGTCTGTGGAATCACAGACCTCTTTGGGCCAGCACTTCTGTAGCCTCTGGGTCCTGCTCCAAGATAAGACTCCATCTACCTATGAAAGTGCAGCAATGAATGTTAAGAATTTATGGGACTGCCTGGTGTTCTGCAGAGATGTAAGAGCCTCTACACCCTGCATTTCCATATGGCGGCATATACAGACACACAAGGCAAAGTGTCCATTTCTCAGCCAAAGCACAGAGCCCTCTGGTACCCACAGTTGCAGAGTTGCAGGGCTCTGTGCCAAGAGACAAGTTCTCTTCACTATATGGTACTTTGACCTATGTGGGCAACCCTGCACCTTCCCTTCCCTGACTAGGGGTGTGTTGCATGGCAGCACCATTTCCCCTGAACTGGCCCATGCAGCCGGGTCACTAAGCTTGCTCCTGAGCTCAGTTCACTGGCACAGGATCACAAAGCACTGCCTGTTGGGGTAAAGGCATGGACTACGCAAAACATTTCTTAATAATACATATGTATTTTTTTTATTTGACCACACATTTTCAAGATAGTCATTTTATGACTCCCTCTTATAACCATGACATGTGGCATTAATAGACTACTGGTCAAAATGTAATTTTGCTCCACAAGTGTTTGTTTGTTTAGAATGAGTGCCTAAGGACACCTGGCTATTGGAACAGCAGAGGGCAGCACCTGGAACACTGAGGCAAGAGCCAGACCCAGAGCTAAAGAATTGGAGCATGGAGCATGGAGTGGCAGAGATGCTAAGCCAGGAATAGTACAGACAACAAGGTGAGCGTGAAGTGGAAGTGGAAGTGGAAGTGGAAGCCAGGCTATTAGCTAAGCCTTCTTTTCAGTCACAGGCTGTGAAAATCAAGCCATTAAAGTAGAAGCTGCAGTCAGAACGGGAACAAGAAAACTCAGCTACATAATGACACTGATATTCACAAAGGCAGCCATTTTGAACGATATAGCTGTGCCACAGCCAATACACTGCAGGAGGCATAAATGATAGAAGCCGTACAGGTAGCAGTGGTAGTCAAACAATTAAGTTTAAACTGCAGGGTCTTTGGAAAAAAATAATTAAAATTGAGGCACTTTACTCTTTAAATAAAAAGCTTTTATTATTTTCTGTGCTTGTGAATCTACTTTAGGTGCCACCACTGCACGGCATTTAGATGTCATTATACAATGGCAAGAAAGAATGCTGGCCTCTGACTGGTCCGTCTGGGACTGGGCCCATGATGTTATGGCAGCATAACATCACGAATCTAGTCCTATCACACACAAGACCGCATCACATATAAATTAAGTCACTGCACATGCCATGTCCAAGCTGCCCACAGTTGGCATGGCCACTGTGCAGTTTGCTAGAACTTCAGGTGTTTTTTTTTAGAAAATAAATCCTTCCCTCCCTCCCAGTTTCACAGATTTAACCCAAAACCATACCAAAGTGATGTAATGTGTCCCACACAACAGTTAAACACAGTTAGATTTCTAAATTTAATGAAATGAAAATGAAAGAAAGCCATCATCATGATTGGCTTAACACTGTCACCCAACCACCTTTACAGTTCCCACTAAGCAGCTGGCTTTATTAACCCAACTTGGCTGTCCCTAACCTTAATTACTGAAATGAGTCAAGGAAATAAAAAATAAAAGTTAGACCCCACCCCCACACACATACAAACACAACAAAAAAATCTGAAAAGAAACCATCTATGTAATCAACTTCAGTTATGGCACAGAACCAACTAGGTGCATGTATCCTTTTCAGCAGCACTGCCGTGCTATACTCACACAATGGGAACCATGGCACTGGCTGCTCTGGATGGCGCCTTCAATCTGTTTGTGAAGAACTTCTCCCGGTCATGCCATGTGTACCAGGAGAAGCACACTGCTCTGGAGGGTGAATTCAATTATTTGTCTGAACTTCTCCCGGTCAAGTAGGGTGTGCCTAAAGAAGCAGACAGGAAAACATAGTGCGTGATGTGGTGGTGGTGGTGGTGGCGGGGGGGGGAGGTGTTATTTCCACATCTCATTTTTTCCGCTCCTCTCCCCAAATATGATGAAAAACAGATACAGCACAAAGCTGCAGATAATGTGTGTGCGTGTGTGCATGCGTGGGTGTGCGTATGTGTGTGCATGTGTGTCTGTCTGTGGGGGGGTGGAGAGAGACAGAAAAGCACCTTAGACAAAGACAACATGACACAGACACCAAATAATATTACAGACAGGGAGGTTGACTGGGGTGGAGGTGACACAGACACAGTTACACCCCAGCAGTTCCACCTACTGGCAAAAATAAATCAGCACTACATTTTATGTAAGTATACCTACCCATTCAAAAAATCAATAAAATAATGTTCCAGATTATACCTTTTAATCTTTTTTATTTTAAGTTTTACAAATGAGCCATTGTACAACATGAATAATGCACTCCAGGGTGTGTGTCGAACTGGGATAATGTCACTTCTCAGGTGTTGCACACACTCGACCTGCAGCCTTGTTCTCAAACATCTTAGGCGTGATGTTATCCCAGCATAGCACACACCCTGTGGTGCATTATTCCTTTATTAGCCCCCATGAATATTTTGCATCTGTGCTTAATTTAAAAATGCAAAATTAACATATGTACTAAAGTGTTTCATACAGGCATTAATATTTCATAACCTTGATGCCAAAGGTTTTAGTCTGAACAGCCAAACCAGCATGTGAGAATTCCGTGCCGGATGAGTCTTAGCACATAGACTCTTTGTAGAATTACACTGTACCTCTCAGCTGTCTTTTATGTTGGAGAAAGTTACATAGTGAAGGAAGACACTACAAATTTCTAATTTCTGTCTTTTCACTGAATAAATATGAGTATATTTATATCCCTGTAAAATGTTATTATAGTTTGGTGCTCATCATAGCATTTAGCATATAGCCTATTTGCTATCAGCCCTGATTTATTGAAACTGTCACAGCTGAAGCCTTTACACAGGAGTCTAAATTATTGCATTAAGGAGAAAGTAGGATATACTGAAATGTGCTGTGGACCTGAGGGACTGATAGTGATTTTATGTACTTCCTCGACAGTATACAAGAAAGATTGGCCTGAGCCCCCTTAGTTGTGGTTATACACATCTTTAAAAACAATTAATACATTTTAACATATTTTAGTAAGCAAATCACATATCAGAATAGCAGTGCAATCTAGGGAAGTGGTGTCCGGTGATATGAATAAACTATAGAAAACAAAGGAGCACTGCATGAATAGGCTTTAAATTAGTTTTAATGTGCAGTAAGTGTATGTTAGTGCAGATCTAGGTGTGAGGGCTGCTAGATATCTTTTCTGAACTGTGGTTCTGAGGCTGCGCTATTGGCAAGACAACAGCTGGCAGGAGGGGTCAGTTGAGGTTATATAGACCTATTAAAAAATGCTCTGTGTGGTCGACTGCCAGTGATAGCTAGGGGGGAGACTGGAAGGCCAGGGAATACTGTCCATTGTAAGAAGCAGCTCTGTACTTGTTTTAGGATTATGGATGATTTAACCTGAATAAAGACAGAGGGAGATAAAATGGGGTTTCTGTGTAACAAAGGTAAAATGATTATATCAGTAGTACAGCCCACCAAAGAGGGACTTGATAAGCAATCTTGTAACCACTGTACCAAGATAAAAGTATTAGAGGAGCAGGTACTAATGTTAAGAGAGGAACTTAACAACCTAAAAGACATTAGAAACTTGGAAAATGGCATGGATAATTTGATAACAGAACTGGTGAGACCTGTAGAGACAGATGTATTAAATTAAAATGATGTTCTTACCTCCAGTATGTCCATGGCACCTGAGACACACAGCTTGGGGGGGATGAACATGCAACAGAAAAGATGATAGCTAAGGAGAGGATGATGACTGGACAGTGGTTCAGTCCAGAAGAGAGGCTAAAATGGGTAGGAGGGCACAGATGCATAAACACTTGGAATATCAAGGTATCATTTGTCATAACAGATACACATGATTAACTGTAGAAATAAATGAGATCCTTACAATGGTGCAAGTGGTACACAAGAAGTACAGGAACTCAAACACTGGCAAATATGAAATGCAGAATGAAGATCTTCAATCTGAACGATAGCTGTGCCAAGACGCATCTATCTGTTTAGACACTAGTAGATTCAGTTAGAGATACTGAAGTATTTCCAACAAAATAGCACTGTTGTACAAGTCAAATGTCATTATGGAAACCCAGATTTCAGGTCACTGGGCCAGAAACTGTCATTATGTTACTGGTTTAAGAATATCAGTTCCAGTGTCAGTGGAAAGAAGTACAGGAACGGAGTTCCTGTGCGTTCCTGTTCACTTTCATCACTGGATCCTTAATACAGACATGCACACAAATAAAGTTTTAGTGGTTGGAGATTCTATGATTAGCTACAGCGACTGAATAATATGTAAACAAAATAAAATGAATCATGTTGTAACGTGTTTGCCTGGAGCCCACATTAGGGATATAACCAAAAGTCTTAAGAAACTATGCAAATCCAGTGAGGTGCCACCAAAACTAATTGTACATGTCGGGGTAAATGATACAGATAGGAGCAGCCAGGAGGAAATAAAAAGAGATTATACAGAACTTGACAAAAAACTAACAGCCATGGGCATTACACCAAATTTTCCCAAATCCTTCCTGTACCTAAAGCATCTAGAAGAAGAATGCAGGAAATCAAAAACAAAAGTAGTTGGCTAGATGAGTGGACTTTTGAAAATGACTTTTATTTCATAAAATATTGGGACATATTTATTGGAAATAGAGCACTCTATGCAAGAAATGAACTACATCTAAGTTTCAGGGGTGCTGAACTGTTGGGAGACTGAATTACAAAGTTTATTTATTTATTTATTTATTGAAAGGTTTGGTAACTGGGAAAGGTACATTGAGCTAAGGGTCATTTCCAGGTGCAACCTACGATAGGGAGAATGGGGAGTAATGAGGCAGTCAGTACAAACAAGTCGAAGTGCAGCAATTGCAGTTACAATTGCAAAGTGAGAGGGAAAACAATAAAGAAGGGTTTTACATCGAGAATATAAAAAACATTGACTGTGACACAGTTTTTTTCACACAAATTATATAAGGGGAGGTGGTATAGGATCAGGAAAGAAATTGAGATCAGGGCAGGGTGACCCCTCCTGCAAGAGAGAGAGAGAGTGGGAGAAGCAGCTTGAGAAAACAAAATGAGAAAGATAGGGGTTTTAGCAGAAAAAGGGAGAACTATGGAGACAGAAGGAAGGAGAGGATAGGACTAGTGGGGGGGGGGAACATGGAGAGGGAGTGATGAACCTGAGTTGGCACCTTAGGGATGGTAGGGATGGGGATTAACAAAATGTAGAGGGGAGAAGGTTCCAAAGATAGAGAAGCCAGGATGAGAAAGCAGCTTGGCCAGAGTGTGAGCAGGGGTGAGGGATAATGAAGGTGCAGGAGCCTCTATTGCATATGGGGTAAGAGGAAGGGGTGGAGAGGGAGAGGGAGAGGGGAGAAGGTATATAGGAGGGGAGAGAGTCAGACAACTGTTTACTGATGAAGGATGAGAAGTGGAACTGGTAATGCAAGGGTAAGGGAAGAATGATGGATGAGGGGAGGAGAGTTGGAAGCAAAGTGACAAAAAGCATTGTAGAGGGAATCCAGTCTAGTAAGAGAGGAGTAAGGGGTAGCACTGTATACCATATCTAAATAGTCAAAAATGGGGAGAATTATTTTGACAAGCAGGTTCCTACAGACTTAAGTGGAGAGACAGTCCTTGTTATGGAAAAGGGTGCCTAGCTTGGGATAAAGCTTGGAGTGTATGGTGTTGATATGGACAGAGAAATCCAAATTTGCTATGAAGCCAAACACTGAGGTATTTATAAGTGTAGATAACCTCCAGTTCAGTGCCATCAAGGGTGGAGAAAACTGAAGGGGCAACAGCCTTGCTAATTTTTGATTGGTGCTAAAGGTCATGGACAAAGTCTCTCTGGTATTAACTTTGAGCTGGTTGGTATGGAACCAATGTAACACATCAAGGAAATCACTCTAGAGAGTGGATACAACAGCAGGTGTGGAGGTGCCGGATGATTAGATGACTGTGCCATCAGCATACATATGTATTTGAAAGGAGACACAGTCAGAGGGGAGGTCATTAAAAAATAGAAAATAGTATGAGGCCCAGGATAGAGCCCTGTGGGACTCCTGCTAGAATGGGGGGGGGGGTGTACTCCGCCTACCTGAACAGACTGTTGATGGTTTGTAATGTATGAGTGAAATCATCAACTTCAGGAATAGAAAGTCCAGCTGATGCCAGCTTGTTCAGAAGAGGGTGGAATACTGAGTCAAATGCCTTTGCTAGGTCAATAAACATAGAAACAAAGAATTTGACGGTAGACAAGGACTGCTTGGCCCACCCATTCTGCCCATTTCCCTACCTAATGGATAAGCTGCAGATCCTAGTTAACCAGCAGCCTGATTCGTCCTACCCCCAACCTCTAGAATTACCTTATGACTGTCCCATGCATGCTTGAATTCCACCACTGTTTTTGACTCCACAACCTCCTCCAGAAGGCCGTTCCATGCATCCACAACCCTCTCTGTGAAAAAATACTTCCTTAAATTACCTCTGAGCCACCCCCATCTTCAAATTGTGCCCTTGTTCTTGCACACCTCTTTTTTTTGAAAGATGCTACCCTCTTGGACTTTGTTGATTCCTTGAGGTACTTGAAAGTTTCAATCATGTCCCCCTCCCTCCTTTCCTCGAGGCTATACATATTAAGCTCCTTAAGTGTCTCTTCATATGTCTTCCGGTGCAGACCCTGCACCATTTTAGTTGCTCTCCTCTGGACAGCTTCCATCCTGTCTATGTCTTTGCGGAGATTGGGTCTCCAGAAATGCATGCAGTACTCCAGATGGGGTCTCACCAGCTGTCTGTACAAAGGGATAATAACTTCCTGTTTTCTACTGGTGATGCCTCTCCCTATGCATCCCAGTATCCCCCCAGCCCTCCTTGCTGCCCTCTCACATTGCTTGACCACGTTTAGGTCATCAGATATGACTACCCCCAGGTCCCTTTCCATTTTTGTTGTTGTTAGTATCTCACCCCCCACTGTGTACTCTTCCCCTGGGTTTTTGTTTCCCAGGTGCATTACCTTGCACTTTTTAGCATTGAATCTAAGCTGCCATACATTTGACCATTCCTCTAACCTTGCCAAGTCCCTTCTCATCCGTTCCACCCCACCTTGTGCATCAACTCTGTTGCAGATCTTTGTGTCATCTGCAAAGAGACATACTTTTCCTTCCAGTCCCTCTGCAATGTCGCTTATAAAGACATTGAAGAGGACCGGTCCTAATACTGAACCCTGCAGTACCCCACTAGTAACCCTCCTTTCTTCAGAGTGGACTCCATTTACTATTACTCTGTGTCCTATTCTCCAGCCAATTCTTTGCCCAGGCTGTCATCTTGGGACCCACTCCCAGGCTGGCTAACTTGTATATTAATCTTTTGTGTGGGACTGTGTCAAATGCCTTGCTAAAGTCTAAGTAGGCCATGTCCACAGCCCCTCCCTGATCTACTACTTTGGTCACCCAGTCAAAGAAATCTATCAGATTTGTCTGGCATGACCTTCCCGCTGTGAATCCATGCTGCCTTGGGTCCTGTGCCCCTCTGACCTCTAGATACTTGACAATTCTTTCCTTCAGAAGTGATTCCATCATTTTCCCTACCACTGAGGTTAAACTAACAGGTCTGTAGTTTCCTGCTTCTGCCTTGCTCCCACTTTTGTGAAGGGGAATCACATCTGCCCCCCTCCAGTCCTCGGGTACCACTCCATCCTCCCAAGATTTGTTAATGAGGGTAGTCAGTAGTGTCACTAGTTCTACCCTTAGTTCATTTAGAATTCTGGGATGAATCCCATCAGGCCCCATTGCTTTGTCCACCTTCAGTTTTAAGAGTTCTTTCAGAACCCTTTCTTCTGTAAATGGGCTGGTATCAACTTCTGTATCCAGAGTGTTTCTACTGTTTGTTTTAGGTACCTCCCCCTCTTCCTTTGTAAATACTGAGCAAAAATATTTGTTTAGTATCTCTGCCTTTTCACAGTCACCCTCTGCCCACCTCTCTCCCCTTTATTAAGCCTCAGTGTCCCTCCTTGGTCTTCCTTCGCTCCCTGATGTACCTATAAAAGGTTTTACCCCACTTCTTAACTGAGTTGGCTATCTTTTCCTCGGTTTGGGCCTTTGCTGTTCTGACTGCCTTCCCAGCTTCCTTTTGCTTTAACTGATACAGTTCTCTGTCCTGCTCCTTCTGTGATTCCTTGTACTTCCTGAATGCTTTCTTTTTCTCTTGAACCTTCACTGCCACTTCCTTTGAGAACCATAGTGGTTTCTTACATCATTTCGTTTTGTTTATTTGCTTCACACAAAGGCTTGTTACCTCTGTGATGGCAGTTTTTATTATTCCCCATTGTTCTTCCACCCCTCCTTCCTGCCCATTTGCTAGTTCATTCCTTAGGCACTCACCCATTTTGGCAAAGTCAGCCCTCCTAAAGTCCAGTACTTTTGCCTTTGTATGGCTTGACTCTATTGCTGTGTTTATTGTGAAAAATACTGTTTGATGGTCGCTAGTTCCCAGATGGCTACCCACTTCTACATCTGTGATCCTCTGTTCATCTCCATTTGAGAGAACCAGGTCTAAGATTGCTCCCTCTCGGAGTGGGCTCCAGTACTAGTTGTCTAAGGCATGCCCCCTGTAGGGCATCTAGGATAACACCACTCTTAGAAGTGGCTGCTGCAACTGCACTCCAGTTAACATCTGGCATATTCAGATCACCCATCAGCAATATCTCCCCTTTTTCTGCCATTCTAAGTAAACTTTCTATCATTTCCTTGTCCATTTCCTCCCCCTGAGAAGGGGGTCTGTATTCAACCCCTGTGCAGATTGTGGTGCCATTGCCGGTCTCCAAATTTACCCACAGTGCTTCTTCTCCTCCCTGTTTACCCTTTTGTTCTGTTGCTTTGATTCCTTCCCTTATGTAAAGAGCTACTCCTCCTCCTCTTTTACCCTCTCTGTCCCTCCTGTAGATAGTGTATCCTGGTATGTTTACGTCCCAGTCATGGTTTTGTGTGTACCATGTTTCTGTGACTGCCACGATATCCAGATGTTCCTCCTCCAACAAGGCCACTAATTCAGGAAGCTTGTTACTCAGACTATGAGCATTGGTACTCATTGCTCTCCATTTTTTTGATGGCTTTACCTTCTGTTGCAGCATTCCCCACTGACCTTTCTACCTCGGTCTTTTTCTCATTTAGTACCCTGTTTTGTAGGAAGAGGCTGGGATTTTCCTACTGTTTATCAGTGCCTCCCCCCTTGACTAGTTTAAAAGCTTGCCAATGAAGCATTTAAACCGATTGCTCAAAAGATTTGTTCTCTTCCTGGACAGATGCAGACCATTCTGCCAGTATAGGCTGGTGTCCCTCCAGGTGGAACCCCAGTCCCCAATGAAGCCAAACCCCTGTGCTCCACACCATTTTTTTCAACCATTCATTAAACTGCATGGTGCAAAGTACCCTCACCTCACTCATGCCATTGACAGGCAGCACCTCTGAGAAGGATACTGTATGTGTTACTTGTCTTAGGCCCTTCCCCAATTCTACAAAATCCTTCTGCACTGCTCTAATCTCATGATGAGCCAAGTCATTTGTCCCTAGGTGGACAATGACGTCCAGCTCAGACTCCTGTGCAGCTGTTCTCGTGATCCTGAGGATGCGCTTCCTGTCCCTCCAAGCCATGGCACCAGGCAGGCACCTTACTTCAGTTTTCCCTGCTCCCCCCAGTTCTATCCCCCTAATAATTGAGTCCCCCACCAGGAGCTGCTTCCTTTCCTTGTGGTGTCCTCTGCCTCCTTCCTGTGGGCCTCCCTTGTGATAGTTGTCCTCAGCCTCCTTAGTCACCTCTGCGGGTGCATCCATAGGGGAGCTATGCTCCCCCAGAATGGTGTATGGATTGAGGAGTGGAATGACTGACTGGGTGTGCCTCTGTTCCACCATCCTCACCCTCCCTGAGCCCACTGTGGTCCAACTGCTGTGCTTTCTTTGCAACCTCTGAGGTAGTGGTGGTGGCTCTGGTGCTCCCTGGATGGGGGAGGTTCCCTTCCTACCGTCCAGTGTGGCCTGGGGGAAGGTTCCCTTGCTATTGTCCAGTGTGGCCTGAAGACGGGCAACTTCCTCCCTCAGGGCAGAGAGTTGTCTGCAAATAAGGCAGCATATCAGCCTCCAGAAAGACTCCTGGAAGACTGCTGCCCCACAGCCATTACATTGCACTACTCCCCACATGTTTATCTACTTTTTTGTGGGTGTGTGTGATTGGTTTGTTATACAGAAATATATATTAAACAATGTGTATGCTTGTATTGTCAGTGCAGTGTGCTAGAGATGATATGACAGTGATATGCACCTTGCACTCTTGAGGAAATGATGTCAGAACCCCAGGTATAAAGGAACTATTTCCAGGGTTGGGTGGGGTGAGGGTGGGAAGGGGTTTGGCCTAAACTGTGCCCTCACAAAACAATCAGCTAAATGCTCTGACCCACCACTGCGATGAGTGCCTTCCTGTCAGCAAGATGCCCTACACAACAATTTGACAGAGAAAATACCCTGCTAATCAAACAGAGAAAAATCCAGACATTCAAGTCAGACACAGGTAAACCTCCCCAGCCCCAAAACAGCCTGGTGGTTTGTGCTCTGAAAGCAGTCAGCCCCAAAATAAGTCAGCTGTGCTTTAAACTCCTCCTGCACTTAAAATCTTAAGAATTGTAAAAGTAAAGCTAGATCTACCTCCCTCTGTTGCTTGAAAGACTGTCTTTTCCTGATAATTCTAAGTTCCTTATTTCACCTTTCAGTTAGACGTAGCCTCCACCTGCAGAATATCTGCTACAAACCAAAGACAATTATAAGGTTTACCTCCCTCTGTTGTGAGCACAACTCACTTTCTTGCAAATCCTATGTTCAGTATTGCAGCTTCCAGCCAGAGATAGTTTCACTTGAAGAACATTAGCTGTTCAAGTTGTTCATTGTGATGTGTCCCTGATCCGTCCCAGTTAGGATGGAGTCAGTAACACATAGGAGGGAGGATATGGTGGAGTGTTTTTTTCTAAAGCCAGACTGGAAAAGAGAGAGGAAGGATGAGGAGTCTAGAAGGTCAACTAGGCTTGAATGGACTAGGGACTCTTGTAGTTTAGCAAGGGAAGGAAGGAGAGAGATGAAACAGTAGTTGCCAGAAGAAGATGGATCACCCACTTTATGAAGAGGGATACTTTGGCAGTTATCCAGGCAAGTGGGACAGTACAGAGGGAAAAGTACAGGTTTAGGAGGTGACTGAGAGTGTGAATGACAGCAGGACTATATATATATTTATATATATATATATATATATATATACACACACATATATATATATATATATATGGAGGAGTTTAGTGTCAAGACCATCAGGGCTATATTTTCAAGGGTTTAGTTACATGAGAGTGAGGAAAACTTCCTGGTGGGAGATGAGAGGGAAGCAAAAAACTTCAATATGAAGTGGATAGGGGGATCATTTGAGAACTGACAGGGTAGCATGCAAGAGGTGAAGAAATTGTTAAAAAGGGAAGCAACAGCAAGGTGGTAAGAGACCAGGGTACCATCTAATTGGGGGGGGATTGGTTGTGGTGGTGGGATAAAGAGGGAGAGTATAACTTTCCAGAACTTGGTGGGAAAGTTTAGATTGGAAGGAAGGCTGTTTTTGAAATAGAGGGCTTTGGCTGCCTGAATTACCTTGGTGCAGGAGTTCCTAAGGGACCTGTAATGTTGGTGGCCAATTCTGAGTTACAGACTTTGAAGTGCTTCAATGCAAGGTCCCTAGATTTACACAACTCAAAGATGTTGGATGTGATCCAGGTGTGGTGGGAGCATTTCATCTTAGTTTTCCTAAGAGGGGCATGGGTGTTCCAAAATCTAGTGAGTATGGCAGTGAAGTGTGAGAAGGCTGTGTTGATGTTCCAGGCAGAGTACACAGGGGAACAGTAAGCAGAGGCAAAGTCTCTTAAAGCAGCAGTATTCGTTAGTCAGTGAAAAAAAATCATCATATAGTTGTTTTTAGCAAAAATGTATTTCTAACAATCTAATAGTCATGCTCAGTATATGTTTTAGTTTTCTCAGATGTTTTAAGACTTCTTTAATAGCTGATTTTGTAATTAATGACTCACATCACTAAAGATGGCTGCCATTTGCCATTTTGTAAAAATCTGATCCCCTGGTGTTCCTTGTCGAATATGCATGCTACATTTGTGCTGTAGTGGCATTAGGATAGCTCTTCTACATGTTTCTGAAACTAAACAGCACAAAATATTTAATTTTTTTCATGGTGGATGTGGCATGGGAGTGGCATGGGTGTGGGAACTTTTGAAAACTTCAAAACACCATATCTTGGTTCAGGAATGAAAGAAAATGAAAACAAAAATGTGTGTCTTGATATTTTTGCCAGACAAACCTTATTACTGAAAAATGTGTATGGTTACTAAGAAACACTGCAGCTTTAAGAAGACATTCATGTCAAGTGGCCTGAGAGACCTGTGCCAGATGTATGTACATTGATACATAGATACATAGACAGTGTCGGCAGATAAGGGCCTATGGCCCACCCAGTCTGCCCATTTGAGCTTGTAAGTTCAGTTTATGTTTTCCTAGAAGTCTGTTGCCCCTTACCCCAGACCTCCGGAATTCCTTTATGTCTATCCCATGCATTCTTAAATCCCGTGATTGTTTCAGACCCACCACTTCCTCTGGCAGGGTGTTCCACTTGTCCACCACCCGTTCTGTGAAGAAATTCTTTCTCATGTTTCCTCTGAATCATCCTCCCTCCAACTTCATCCCATGCCCTCTAGTCCTGGAACATCTTTTTCACTTAAAAATAGTGTATTCCTGCACCCTGTTCCTCCCTGTGAGATACTTGTATGTCTCTATCATATCCCCTCTCTCCCTCCTCTCCTCCAGGGAGTACATGTTCAGTTCCTTCAACCTGTCTTCATAGGACTTGTGATGCAATCCATGCACCATCTTTGTTGCCCTCCTCTGAACCTTCTTTACCCTGTCTATGTTCTTATATAGGTATGGTCTCCAGAACTGTACACTGTACTCCAGGTGGGGCCTCACTAGTGTCTTGTATAGCGGAATTATGACCTCCCTTTTCCTACTGGTGATGCCCCTGCCTATACATCCCAGCATCCTATTTGCTTTACCTGCTGCCTTGTCACACTGTTTCCCTACCTTGAGGTCATCAGAGATGATAACCCCAAGATCCCTTTCCTGCTTGGTGCATGCTATATCCTCACCCCCTAACTGATATATTGTGCCAGGGTTTTTTTGCCCCATATGCATTATCTTGCACTTCTTTGCATTGAATTTCAACTGCCAAACCCCTGACCATTCTTCAAGTTTCTGCAGGTCCCCTTCTTATTCTGTCTACACCCTCTGGTGTGTCTACTCTGTTACAGAGCTTTGTGTCATCAGCGAACAGTGAAATTCTGCCTTCTAGGTCCTGTGCAATATCACTGATGAAGATGTTGAATAGAACCGGTCCCAGCACTGATCCCTGTGGTACCCCACTGGTCACTCTTCCCTCTGTGGAGTGACAGCCATTTACCACCACCCTCTGTGTCCTGCCACCCAGCCAGTTACCTACCCACCACACTAATGTCCTGCCCACACCCATATTCCCCAATTTGTGTAATAGTCTTCTATGTGGCACAGTGTCAAAGGCCTTGCTGAAGTCCAGATAGGCCATGTCCACTGCTCTCCCCTGATCCACCTCCCTAGTCACCCAGTCAAAAAATTCAACGAGGTTGGTCTGACATGACCTCCCCCTGGTGAAACCATGCTGCCTTGGGTCCTGTAGTCCATTGACAACCAGATGTTCCACGAATCTCTCCTTCAGTAGTGCTTCCATGATCTTCCCCACTACCGAGGTGAGGCTGACTGGTCTGTAGTTCCCTGCTTCCTCTTTGTTTCCGCTTTTGTATAAGGGGACTACATCTGCTGTCCTCCAGTCTTGGGTACCTCCCTGTTTCCAGTGATCAGCTAAACAGGATAGCCAGAGGTTCAGCCACCCTCTCTTAGTTCTTTAAGGACCCTGGGTGCACCCCATCTGGCCCCATTGCTTTATCAACTCTTATTACTTCCAGTTCCTTCAGGACCCTTTCTCGTAAGGGACTTGTGTCCATTTCTGCACCATTCTCACCCTTGTACTCCATTCAGACCCATTACCCTCCTCTTCCTCAGTAAAGACTGAGCAGAAATACCTGTTCAATATGTCAGCTTTACTGTTGTCATCCCTCCATGGCCCCCCATCCTCCCCTTCAGTCTCACTATCCCTCCCTTTGTCTTTCTTTTTCACTTATGTACCTGTAAAGGTTTTGTCCCCATTACCCACTGATTTTGCATGTGTTCTTCTGTCTGAGCTTTGGCTTCCCTTACTGACCTCCCTGCCTCCTTTGCTTCTCCTGGTACTTCTCCCTATCCCCTTCTGCCTGTGTCTTTTGTATTGCCTGAATGCAATCTTTTGGCTTTCACTTTCTTTGCTACCTTTTGGAAAACCATAATGGTCTCCTCTTCCTTTTCCTTTTGCTAACCTGCTTAATGCATAATTCTGTTGTTCTTGTAATCCCCATTTTAAATACTGCCCACTGTTCCTCAACCCTGATTCCTGTCCCATTCCCTTAATGCCTCTTTCAAGAATCTCCCATTTTCCCAAAGTCTGCCCCCTAAATCCAGGATCGTGTTTTGTGTGGTTTGGTTCTGCTCTTTCTGTGATTTCAAACCACAATGACTGGTGGTCACTGTTCCCCAGGTGCTCCCCACTGTTACCCCCATCACACTGTCCCTATTTGTGAGCACAAGGTCCAGTATTGCCTTCTGCCAAGTTGGTTCCATGACCAGTTGCTTGAGGAAGGCACCCTGAAGGAGTCAGGATAAATCTGCTCTAGTTGATGCTGCTGCTGGGATGCTCCAGTCCACGTCAGAATACTGAAGTCTCCAACCAGTACTACCTCACCTTGTCTGCCATCCTTTGGATGGCTAGCATCAGCTCCTATCTGTTTCTTCCTCCTGGGCTGGTGGTCTATAGACCACACCTGTGCGGATGGCTGTTCCCATTTTCCTTTCCAGCTTAACCCACAGTATCTCTCCCATTTTGTTCCTCCTGGATCTCTGTGGCTCTTATGTCATTTTTCACATACAGTGCCACTCCTCCTCCTCCCTTCCTGCCTGCTCTGTCTCTTCTGAATATGTTGTAGCCAGGTATGGCCATCTCCAGTCGTGGTTATCATTACACCAGGTTTCAGTGATGGCCACAATGTCCAGGTCTGATTGCACCATGACAGCCTCAGATCTTCCATCTTGTTGCTAAGGCTCCTGGCATTTACACACATGGCTTTCCATGACTTGACCTCCCTAGACTGTTTCACTGTTCTACTCCAGCCCCTTCCTTGGTTGTCCTTTATCCCTGGTTCTCCTTGCTGTCTGCCCTTCTGCTGAATTTTTCCCCTTTTCTGCCTATCCACCTCTAGGGCACTAATCTCCATCTTTGGCACACTGCTTTGCAGAGATAACCACTCCTCTGGTTCATTGGTTCCTCTGCTAGCTGTGGGGGGGAGAGCACGAAGGTACCCTCCTTGCTGGCCTGCCACCCCCCTTTGCTAGTTTAAATGCTTGTCAATGTAGCATTTAAACATATCATTGAGTGCTTGATTCTCTCCAGGATGGATGCAGCCGTCAGGCTTGAACAAACCTCCATCCTCCAGGTGGGTCCCCAGTCACCAATGAATCCAAACCCTTCCTCACAGCACCAGTTCTTCAACCATGAGTTAAAGTTCCTGGTGCATGCACCCTATGCTCTCCCTTGCCTCTCACAGGTAGTACTTCTGAGAAAGTGACAGAAGTAGCCACTTGCTTGAGACCCCTCCCCAATTTCTTAAACTCTTCCTGAACTTCCTTTGGCTCCCCATTTGCCAGGTCATTAGTACCTAGGTGGATAATGACATCCAGCTCACCCTCCCATCTTGCCTTCCCAGTGATCCCCAGGATCTTCCTTCCATCCCTCCATGCCGTGGCACCTGGTAAGCACCTCACCTCCCTGTCCTCCCCCTCCTGTGTTCCTAGCTGGATCCCTCTTATGATGGAGTCCCCCACCAGGATTCACTTCCTCCTCCTCCTCTGGGGTCCACTGCTTTCTCCGCTGAAGTCACCTCTTTGGCTAACCTCCACATCCTTTCCTTCCACTTCTCTGGGTACCTCTATTTGGTTGTCTTCATTTGCCAGTGTGGCATATGAGTTCTTGAGTGGAATAGGATCTGGGATGTGCCTCTGCCTGACCGCTCTAACCCTCCCTGAGCCCACTGTCATCCAAGTGCTCCTCGTTCTCGGCATCCTTTGAGGAAGTTGCATTGGACTGGGTGGTCTCTGGATAGGGGTGATGGTACTCCTGACCCAGTTTACTTCCACTCTGAGTCTGGCTACCTCATCCTGCAGTCCAGAGAGATGCATACAGATAGGGCAGCACCTCAGTGTCCAGATGGTCCGCCTGAATATGGCTGCCCCACAGCCACTGCATTGCACCACTCCCCACATTATACTGCAATTCCACTACTTGTCTGCTACTGAAGCTCTCCTAGTTCCCTTTTTATTAATTTGCTGTCCTAAAAATTCTGCCACTGATCCTCAGATAATTTTCTTTAAAAAAAAAAAAAAGAAACCAATAAATAAATAAATGAGTCAAAACACTTGTCGTGCTGAGGGTGGGCTTCTTCCCCCTTATGCTCCTCCTACTTCACACCCCTTACTATACTCTGTGTTTAGGTCCTGTCAATCAGATTTAACAGGGCATATAATTAAGAGTTGGGGGAAGGGGAGGGAAATTTGCAGCAATTAAAGACAGCACAGAATTACACCACCACTATGTTTTAAATTTTCAACAGCCCAAAAACAATTATAAGTAAAGACAACAAAGAAAGTACAGTGTCACTAAAAGCCCACAATCTAAATTTAAAAGAAAAATAGCAATTACCAGTTACTCTAAAGCACTGAATTGAATATGTTTCCTTCCTTCCCCTTCTGCCTTCTTCTGAGAAAATAAAACTCTACTTGCTACCTCAACTCTGATTAAGCCCCACCTCCAGTTATCACGTAGCTGAGGTCAGAGGCCAGACAATTAACACCCTTCACCCAACTACAGGGCAGTCAGACAAGCCAAGATAAAATCTGCAGCAATTAAAGACAGCACAGAATTACACCACCACTATGTTTTAAATTTTCAACAGCTAAAAACAATTATAAGTAAAGACAACTAAGAAAGTACAGTGTCACTAAAAGCCCACAATCTAAGTTTAAAAGAAAAATAGCAATTACCAGTTACCGTAAAGCACTGAATTGAATATGTTTCCTTCCTTCCCCTTCTGGCTTCTTCTGAGAAAATAAAACTCTACTTGCTACCTCAACTCTGACTAGGCCCCACCTCCAGTTATCACGTAGCTGAGGTCAGAGGCCAGACAATTAACACCCTTCACCCAACTACAGGGCAGTCAGACAAGCCAAGATAAAATTTGCAGCAATTAAAGACAGCACAGAATTACACCACCACTATGTTTTAAATTTTCAACAGCCCAAAAACAATTATAAGTAAAGACAACAAAGAAAGTAGTGTCACTGAAAGCCCACAATCTAAGTTTAAAAGAAAAATAGCAATTACCAGTTACTCTAAAGCACTGAATTGAATATGTTTCCTTCCTTCCCCTTCTGGCTTCTTCTGAGAAAATAAAACTCTACTTGCTACTCAACTCTGACTATGCCCCACCTCCAGTTATCACGTAGCTGAGGTCAGAGGCCAGACAATTAACACCCTTCACCCAACTACAGGGCAGTCAGACAAGCCAAGATAAAATTTGCAGCAATTAAAGACAGCACAGAATTACACCACCACTATGTTTTAAATTTTCAACAGCCCAAAAACAATTATAAGTAAAGACAACAAAGAAAGTACAGTGTCACTAAAAGCCCACAATCTAAGTTTAAAAGAAAAATAGCAATTACCAGTTACTGTAAAGCACTGAATTGAATATGTTTCCTTCCTTCCCCTTCTGGTTTCTTCTGAGAAAATAAAACTCTACTTGCTACCTCAACTCTGACTAAGCCCCACCTCCATTTATCACGTAGCTGAGGTCAGAGGTCAGACAATTAACACCCTTCACCCAACTACAGGGCAGTCAGACAAGCCAAGATAAAATTTGCAGCAATTAAAGACAGCACAGAATTACACCACCACTATGTTTTAAATTTTCAACAGCCCAAAAACAATTATAAGTAAAGACAACAAAGAAAGTAGTGTCACTGAAAGCCCACAATCTTAGTTTAAAAGAAAAATAGCAATTACCAGTTACTGTAAAGCACTGAATTGAATATGTTTCCTTCCTTCCCCTTCTGGCTTCTTCTGAGAAAATAAACTATACTTGCTACCTCAACTCTGACTAAGCCCCACCTCCAGTTATCACGTAGCTGAGGTCAGAGGCCAGACAATTAACACCCTTCACCCAACTACAGGGCAGTCAGACAATCCAAGATAAAATTTACAGCAATTAAAGACAGCACAGAATTACACCACCACTATGTTTAAAATTTTCAACAGCTAAAAACAATTATAAGTAAAGACAACAAAGAAAGTACAGTGTCACTAAAAGCCCACAATCTAAGTTTAAAAGAGAAATAGCAATTACCAGTTAATCTAAAGCACTGAATTGAATATGCTTCTCCTTCCCTTCTGGCTTCTTATGTAGGGGTGGACTGAGAAGGGTGGGCTTTCCTGAGACAGAACAATACAAGACAGTGGTCACTGAGCACATTTGGGAGAACATCTGCAGTGGAGAAGCAATGGGGCTAGGAAGTCAGTACCCAGTCCAAGAGGAGTGGTTAGATGCATGAGGTTTATTCTTGTGGGCTTAGTGATTGGCTGAGTGAGATTCATGGGATCTATGGAGTGTATGATAGGCTTAGAAGCAGGGGAGAGCCAGTTAAGGTTGAAGTCCCTAAGGAGGATAAGTTCACCAGAGGCAGAAGGAAAAAAGTCAGGAGAGAAAATTGAGGAGAGAGGAAGGAGGATAGGTGAGGCATATAGGACAGCAATGAAAATAGGGAGGGTGGAAGGAAGGGAAAGCTCGAGTAGCAGGAGCTCATGGGAGGTGGGGAGGGCCTCTTTGAGGGAGATGGAGCAGGAGAGGGATTGACAGATGTATATGGTGACTCCTCCACCACACTTGCTTCTATCCTGGTGAAAAAGGTGGAGGTCAGGGAGTGCAATATGTGAGTCTGGGACTCTAGAAGAGAGCCATGTTTCAGAAATACAAATGATATCAGGCAAGTACTGTGAGGCCCATACCTTGAGGGAGTAGCTTAGGTAGAAGGCTTCATGCATTGAAATGAAAACAACTAAGACCTTTAAAAACAGAAAGGGAAAGGGAAAGGGAAAGGGAAAGGGAAAGGGAAAGGGAAAGGGAAAGGGGGAAGGGGTGGCCATGAATGGGTTCCACATCACCATCCAGCAGTAGGAAAATAAGGGGGGAGAGAAAGAAGAGAGTTTTACACCTTTTGTATCAAAGGGGAGGAGAACTGAGTGGTAGGGAGTAGGGGATTGAAAGGGATGATGAATGAGCTTGAGGTTCAAGGAGGAGGTATGTAAGAATCCAGATTGAATGGGGTGAGTGGGTGAGCAGGAGTGAAAGGTTGCTGGTGGTAATAAAGAAGGCTGGACAAGAGGTAGGGATGGGAAGGGGGGAGGAGAAGGGAAGGGAGATGGAGGGGGAAGAGGGAAAAAGGGACATGAAAGGGATAATGACACAAATGATAAATTGTTCAAATATAGTAGGTACTTAAACAACCAAACATCAGCCATTCATGAATAATTCATGCTTTTTTTAGACCATAAAAGATTAAGTTTGGTTGGTCACATTCACCTCTGATAAAGTCCAAAGGTGGGCGGGGTAAACGTAAGGCTTTGCTGCTACCTGTAGTACCTGTGTAAGGCTACTGTCCTGTGTTTACTCTTAAAATGTGGACGAAACAAAGATTCTAACTGGAGCCCTGTTGTGACTATCCAGTTATTGAGGATATGAGTGGTGACTGAGGTTCCGAACCTAACATCTGGAAAAGACCTTTGTTCATTGAGCCGAGATTACGTAAAGGACAACTAAACAAGCTTTTTACACATTTTTTTTAATGACTCCATAGGCATAGAAAGGAGAGTCAGTTGTGTACATTTATACTGAAACTGTATTTATTAAAAGAAGGAGAAATGCAGTTTCATAGCATTTGAAAGTTTTTAATACAGCCTCTCCTGATTCAAAGATCCTGCTCTGAGAATCCTAAAATAACTGCCTTGATGATGTCAATGAAGTGAGAGATGCCAGCTTTGTAGATGTATTCAAGCTCCACTGACTGTATTTAAATGTGAATAACTTTGAAATGAAAAATGGTAGCATGGTACTTTGGGCATGAAAGTTGTTCAGCACAAAAGTATCTACACAATGAGAGGTATTTCATTTATAGATACCTTTTAGTTTTGTTTTTTTAATTAGCAAAAAAAGCAGCAGAAAATTTAATTTTTTGTTGTTTGGCAGCAAATAGATATAAATAACTTTAAAACAAAAAAATATATCATGGTACTGTGAGCACAAAAGTTGATCAGCACAAAAATGTCTGCCACATGACTGGTGTTTCATTTATAGATACCTTTTAGATTTTTTTTGTAATCAGCAAAAAATGGCAGGAAATTCAATTTGTTTTGTTTTTTACTTTATTGGAGATATGGCATAAATGGAATATGCTGCCTCCCTACTGAAAATATTGTTCAAAATCTAGCCCATTAAGCATACAACAGTTTTGCCTCCCCCACCTCCCCATTCAAAAGGCAGGAGGTGGGAGCTATTTGAAAAGCAAACTGCAGTTTGGTTAATTGTGAAAGGCACAAGAACAAAATACACCAACAGTATTTCCAGTAGGAGGTAGCATATTCCGTTTATGTCATACCTCAAAAAGGAGAAAATAGATTTTCCTGCCATTTTTGCTGATTATAAAAATCTAAAATGTATCTATAAATGAAACACCACTCATTTGGTAGATATTATCGTGCCGCACAACTATTATGCTGAAAGTATCATGCTATCATATTTTATGTTAAAGCTATTTGCATTTGTTTGTTGCAAAAAGTGAAAAAGAAAACTGTTTTCTTTCTGCTGTTGTTTGCCAATTATAAAATAACTAAAAGGTATATATACATGAAACACCACTCATTTTGTAGATACTTGTGTGCTGAACAACATTTGTGTTCACAGTACCATGCTGTCATTTTTTTGTTTTAAAGTTATTTGCATTTATTCGTTGCCAAAGTGACAAAACAATTTATTTTCTGCTGCTTTTTTTTGCTAATTTAAAAAAAATAAAAGGTATCTATAAATGAAACACCTCTCATTTTGTAGATATACTTGTGCTGAACAACTTTCATGTTCAAAGTACCATGCTATAATTTTCCATTTTTTAATTATTCGCATTTGAATACAGTTAGTGAAGCAAGAATACATCTATGCAGCTGACATCTCTCACTTCACTGACATCATCAAGGCAGTTATTTTAGAATTCTCAGAGCAGGATTTTTGAATCAAGGGAGGTTGTGTTTAAAATTTTCAAATGTTATGAAACTACATTTCTCCTACTTTAATAAATGATGCTTCATTATTAATGTAAACAACAGTCTCTCCTTAACAAGCCCATGGGGTAATTTAAAAACAAAACAAAAAAAAACTGCGAAAAGCTTGTTTAATCACTGCCCCCCTCCTTACCACCCCACTAATCAGTTTATATATGTCTTTAACTACAGGTACTGGAAACTGGCCAAAATAGTTCCAGTTTATAAAAAAGGTGATCCTACAAGCCATGCAAATTACCAACCATTAGCAATCCAATCCTGCCTCTCTTCAGTAAACTACTAGAAAAGCTTGTGGCCCTCCAGCTCACAGATCACCTCAATAAATATGACCTGCTATTCTTTGCACAGCATGGGTTCAGGCAGGCCCACAGCACCACAGCACTCACCCAATTCACAATGACATTAAGCTGGGCATGGACAAGGGGAGGGGATATATACTGGCTGTAAGTTTATTGATCTAACCAAAGCTTTCGATCTTCAAACCACTCACTGCTTGACTCAAAACTACCTGCCCTAGGCATTTCCCCACAGCAATCAGATGGTTCTCCAGCTATCTAAAAAATAGGCAACAATTTGTTAAAGTTAATCAGGCTAAATCTGCCCTAACCACAGTCAGTATAGAGTGCCTCAAAGCTCCATTCTGGGGTGGTTACTTTTCTTATCTTCATTAACTATGCTCTCAAAGTTCCATCATACTGTGGTACCCTCCTCTATGCTGATGACTGGTACTCTACACCAGCTCCAAAACTCTAACTGAGGTCAACTCTCAGCTGAATACAGATTTTGGGACATTTCAGACCTGGCTAACTCGAAATTGCCTGATTCTAAAAGCTACCAAGACCCAGTCTATGCTCTTTGGGTCCTCACCTAAGATAAGATCCTGCCCCAATGGCCTGGCCATTCACTGCCCTGATGGCTTTCTCCTGACGACTACCCACTCTTTCAAATATCTAGGTCTTACTTTGCCTTTGATTTCAACCAACACATCTCAAACATCTGTAAGTCTGTGAATACCAAACTTGAGCTGGCCTATAAAATGAAATGTACTGTAACTCCTGCTGCCAGGATTGCAATTGCCCAGGGAAATTTGCTACACAGCCTTATATACGGCCTCACCCCTTACTATTTGACCAGTGCTTCCAATCTAGACAAATGAAAGACCCTCTTCAATAACATATGACAGTTTGCCCTTTCCACTTCCAGGTTAACACACCACTGTACACTTAACCTGGCTGGTTACCCCCTCCTGCTTGTCATCTATTTGTACTTGGCTACATGACTGATAATGTTACTAGATCCTAAACCTGCTGCCTCACAGCCATGTTGACCCCCAGGACCAGTCCTACCCTTGTATTCCTGCAGCCAATCACTCCTAGCTGTACACAGATGCTTTCTAAAATGGTTGAGCAAACCTTTGCCATTTTTGCCCCTAGAGCATGGAATTCCCTTCCACCAGACCTCTAAGTTGACCAGTTCCACTGCTGTTTCAAAAAAAGCACTCTACAAATTTCTCAAGCAACTCTGACACTGCTCTTGCACCTGACTCCCAATGATCCTTGTTAGTTTGTTCCGATTGTTTACTGTCTATACTTGCTTTGAACTTCTTTGGCATTTTCATTGTAATATGTTTCACCTACAGTATCTATTCATCTCCTGGCTGAATAACTAGTTTTCACAAGTTTTCTCTTAATCATTCACAGTTGTTATTTGAACCCATAGAATCAGGTAATCCTAAATAATGTTATATTTTGTACCCCTTTCTTCCTATAATCTGTACTATTTTCTGCTGCCTTGTTGTTCTACTGTTCTGTAACCTCCCAGATTGTGCCTGAAAATAGGCAATGTATTTTCTAGTGCACTTACCTGGTCAACAAAAACTAAATAACTAAATAAATAATAAATTGACTATATGTTTCAAAGCAAAGAAGGTGTTCTGAGATATGCATGGTAGGCCACCAATGCCATCACCCTCCTGTCATCTCTACCTGTAGGAACCA
Organism: Neoceratodus forsteri; assembly: GCA_016271365.2. NCBI lineage: Eukaryota > Metazoa > Chordata > Ceratodontiformes > Ceratodontidae > Neoceratodus > Neoceratodus forsteri. The sequence continues at coordinate 1,084,819,714 of CM057452.1, forward strand.
ACATGACACCTATTTCTGAAAAGTGAAGAATATGAAGTGTGGAGGACCAGTGTATAAGTCAATCATCTGGAAATAGTCCCACAGTACAACTGTTATGGTGTTGATCTGGCTGATCAATGATTGCATACAAAAGGCACATCAAAGGCATAAGGTGGCTGCATAAGATCCTTTGGTACATATTACACATTGCTGTAACAGATGCATATTTGCTATATGTACAGTCTAGACAATTAACTGATACTGACAAGCAACCCTGCACACTCTGCGAGGTTGTAAAACACTTGCCACAGACCTTGTTGCAGGTAACAATTTCTACAAAAGGTAAGTTCCAAAAGACTACGATGATGTCACAAGATTCAACTGCAACCTCCAGCATGTTCCAAAATGGCTGTAAAAGACTTCCCGATGCATACTGCACACACAAAGATATGACACCATATACTGTTGTACTGCTTGAAAAGTTTGGATGTGTCCGGTCCTGCCTTCATCCATTATTATTACAAGGATGACTATGTTTATAATGACCCAACAAAATGGGTAAGGAACTGTGTGTGTGTGGGGATGACCATACTGCAAATAGTGACTGACAGTAAGTGGGATAACCATTTCAATTCTTTTGCACCAACTTCCAATTCCTGAACCTTCACCACATTCTGTGTTCATGCATGTCACATATTATATATATTTTGGGGTCTTGCTGTGCAAGAGGGTGAATTACCTTTTACCATCTTTTGATACAAGTAAAGACACTTGAACCATTCTCATATAGCATCCTCATGTCTGAAAGACAGGTAGAAAAACTCACTGTTTGAATCCTGAGGTCCAGGGAGACTAGGAGTGAAGTCACGGCTACTGGGAGTAAAACAAAATCAGGAGTCAAAATTCATCTGTCATCTGAAAGTACCAACTACGAGTCAAAGTGACTGATTCGGACTGTTGCTAGAGAACCATTAGGCCTGGAGAACTGGTAGGAACATTGTAGAGAGGCACCATGTGGAGCAGGGTGGACTATCGAACTGGACTGTGTGGCACAAGAGAAGCTTGTGGCTTTCAGAGTAAAGCCAAAGAACACATTATTCACTCTGTGTGTCCGGTGCGAGGACTTAACCTGGGCAGTTGTGATCTTGGTCCTGGCATGAGGACCCAAATCAGACTTGTTTCTCTCTCTTGTGCTGGAATAAAAGACTTCTCTGAAGCCAAGGACTGCTGGGGACCAAGAGATCCATGAGACACAGGCCTGAGAGTGACTGTTGGTAAAAACAACAGGCTGAAAGATCAACAAATCAAGTTGGGACTTTGGTGACAGTTCTAGCACCAGGAATAAGTTTTCTGGCGGCTGTTGTGGATTTTCGTTATTTCCCAGGAGGATTTTTGCTGTACTTGCTAGAACCAACAGGACTAGTGAATGCTGTGTTCCCCCCTCTCTGACCTTAGCACCCAGTGTGTAAGTACTGTTATCAGTGAGTGAAAATGCCCTGTCGTGCATCAACTTCACACAGCTGGTTGAATTCACCAGCAGGGTTAACTACCCACAAGGTCTCCAGCACACTGATTGACTGGATCCATACAAACCACCCTGAGTGGGTCTCAAACACCTCAGTCCTCGCCGAGTCACTCAGTGATCGCTCCCCTGTCATGTGTCTCTGGGCCAACAAAGCCTCCAAGCCCCCCCCCCACAAAATCCGTAGCAAGCTGTATCCTTAAGTGTGGTCAGCTTAAACTCATTCAAGGACTACCTTAAACATACAGACTGGTCCATCCTTAACTCTGCAGTAGATGTAGATCAGGCACTAGACTGCTTCACTGCTACATTTAATCAAGCATGTGACAGCTTTGCCCCCAATAAGTAAGACAAAGTTAAGGGTGACCACAAATCATGGATCAACCCAACTCTACTAAATCTAATGGCTTCAAGAGACCATCTATGGCAAAGAACCAAGGCCACTGGCAATCACCGCGGCCATTTTTATTGACCTATCCAAGGCCTTTGATACTGTCTCCCACACATTGCTACTTGCCAAACTAAGTGACTCTGGCCTATCTGGCCCTGCCATAAGCTGGTTTCATGCTTACCTGGTAGGCAGACACCAGCCGGTAAAAATTGGCCCCCACATCTCTACTTCCCTGCCAGTCACTACTGGTGTCCCCCAAGGCTCAGTCCTGGGCCCGCTACTTTTCTCAGTTTTCTTAAATGATCTCCCGAAGGCCTGCCCACACACATCCATCCACATGTATGTGGATGACACTATACTGTACACCTCTGGCCCATCCACCGGTATTGTGACCGATACCCTCCAACAGGACTTCAATATGGTTCAGCACTGGTTCCAATCCAACCAGCTGTTCCTAAATGCCAGGAAAACCATCTCACTAACCTTTGGCTTGCAGGCAAGACTCTCCCGCCTAGCCGTGCGGCCCTCATTCCTAACCCTAGATGGGTCCCTGCTGGAAGTATGCACATCCTTCAGATACCTGGGAGTCTGGCTAGACCAACACCTGGATTTCTCCACACACATTGACTCTATTCACACAAAGCTCCACCCTAAACTTGGCGCCCTCTTTAGCAACAAGGATTGCATCTCCACACCGTCTCACAAGGAAATGGTTCAGAAGATGATTCTCCCACTACTTGACTATGGTGACATAGTCTATGCCTCTGCTCCACCCTCCTCCCTAGCCAGCCTTGGCATACTCTTCCATTCCTTCTGTCACTTCATCTTGGAATGCCCAAAGTTAACCCATCATTGTGACCTATATAGCTCCCTAACACTGCCCTCGCTACAGGACCGCAGAAAGATCCACTGCACTCGGTCTATAGCCAAATACTGGTCTCAGTCCCTTCCCCCATATTTTGAAGCAGTCTTCTCAACTCAGCCCCCACCTGCATACTCCCTCAAAAGCATGGACTCCAGGCTTCTCCATGTCCCTTTCATGGGTACAGTCAAAGGCCAATCAGCTTTCAAATATCGCATGCCCAAACTCTGGAATAACCGCTCAATATCAGGCACACCTCAAACTCCCTGCAACTCTAACCTTTGCCTCTGTGACCACTCTCGGCCACCACCTGCACATATGTACTTGACTTGGGAAATATGCACCCGTTGGTCCCAAGCCAGGCTGTGTTTCCTCTATTCTCTGCAGTCCTGTCAACCTTCATAACTGCTGTTAACTCCTCCTGCTATCTCTTTATTATGTCTTGCAGCCTGCACTCCACCAACTGCATCTTATTTGATTGCCAAACTATTGTTTTATTATGTTGCATTCCTGATAATAGCTGCTATATACTCTGATGATGATCTTCACCTGACTATTCGATGTATTGTATTTTGCTTGTAACTATATACCATGTCTGCTTGCCTATGTATACCCTGTACTCCTATCCCCCAGGATGCATCTGAATCAAGTGGAACCCACTCAGTATGCCTTTCCTGGTTAAACTCTTACATAAATAAACAAACAAATAAATAAATAAATAAATAAATAAATAAATCAGGCAGATGTCCTAAAATACAAATCTGCAAGAAACACATGCACCCATGAGATCAGGCTTGCCAAAACTCGATATTTCAAAGACTGCCTCTCTAACACCTGTGGAGATGGCAGAAAGTTTTGGGATAACCTGAGGACCTTCTGGCCAAAACTAACAAGAATTCACCCACAATGCTATTAGTGAATGGTGAAATCACCCAGGACCATAAAATCATTGCAGATACATCCAATGACATGTTCCCAGACCTCAGCAATGTGCTACCATTAGGTTTCCTTGAAACTGCAGAGAGCAATCCAAGATGTGACACAAGTTCCAACAACAGTTCCCCTGCTGGCCCCACTCCTTTCACTTCAAGGCAATCTCCAGGATCGAGAAAAAAATATCTCCTATGGGCACTAGGCATGTCTAAACACAGCAATGACACTGGATCCAAAACTACTAGCCCTTACCTGGATGAAGTTATACTACCACTAACAAAACTACTGAACCTGTCCCTCAGTCTGAGGCAGTTCCCCCAGAGATGGAAAGCTGCAGTAGTCACTCCAGTCCACAAAAGTGGTGACAGAGCCAGTCACACCAATTACCACCTAATATCAATCTTAACCCCCCAAAGGCCCTAGAATGAATAGTCTAGGACCAACTGGTTGACTATCTGGAAGAGTATCAAATCCAGTGCCTGCAACAGCACAGATTTCATTAGGGACATAGCACCACTACTGCTCTTCTGGAGTACACCAGCTTTATTCATGGGGCCCTAGACAGTCACCCGCTATTGGGGGTGATATACATCGATGTCACTAAAGCCTTTGGTACTGTTAATCACAATGCACTACTCATTAGACTCCACTCCATAGGCCTCCCAACTTCAGCTGTGGGATGGTTTAGAAGCCATCTCAGTGAAAGTACTCAACAAGTAATAATTGATGGCACCCTTTCTAATAGTCAACAGGTTATAATAGAGGTCCCCCAAGGGTAACTCCTAGAACCCCTACAATTCAGCCTCTTCCTTAATCACGTCACCTCCATCTATGCAGAGCATATACTCCTATATGCAGATGATGCAGTCATTTTTTCTAAAAGCCGTGAACCCAGCCACCTAGAATCATGCCTCCAAATTGACTGGTTCTCCAAGAACAAACTACTAATGAACTACAGAAAAACTAAAGTCATGGTATTTGTGAACCCCCACAATAAACACAAGGATCATCAAATGACAATTCTAAATAGCCAGCAAACCACCTTGAACAAGTATATACCTTCAAATAACTTAGCATAACCCTGGATAGCACCATCTCCTTTGCCCAGCATGTTGATCATACTGTTTAGGCTGTCAAACCCAGAATTGGTGCCTATGCAGGTACCTAGATAGCCTAATCCCTCGGCACTATCACATACTATTAAAAGTTCTATACTCTCTATCATAGACTATGGAATTGTGGTATATGGTGTAGCCTCTGAGTCAACCCTGAAATGAATCAGCATGGCACTAAATAAATCCTGCCGACAGGCATTTGGTGTACACAGACTCACTCACACCTGTGACCTGTATGCACAAACTGAATGACTAACCTTGTAGGGCAGATTACACTACCAGGTCTGTCTCCTAGAGAGACAAACATGCCTTGGCCTAACTCCTCCTGCTATACAGAACCTCCTAACTGCAGCAAACAATCCCCATCAGATAAAAATGCGTCCCAACAATGGCTGCTAGTCCCATACTTCAGAACATCGTAGGCACAGAGGTCCTTTGTGTACCATGCTCTGTGCTGGCTAAATTAACTCCACTGGACATAGCAAATGAACCAAAGATAGGGTCTTTCAAGAGAAAACTCCATCAGCACCTTACCTCTTTAAGCAACTGTGACTGCTAACCCACCTCCACTCTACCTGTCATATCTTCCACTGCCATGCTACCTCCTCCCAGCCTCATTCCCTCTCAGTTCCTAACTCCCACCCAGCCTAGCCTCTTTCTTCCATGCCTCTACCCGCTGTTATCCTGTCCACCCACCTAAGTAGCACGGTTTTCTTTCATGCACCCTCTTCCCACTAGCCCCCGATTCAATGACTACTGATGAAGCCCAACTGCCTGGCTGCTTCATTTCTATCTGTGTCAAACTTGCTTATTGAATATGTATACAGTATGTAAATTGTTGTATCCCCTGAATTTAAAACTCTGTTTGTGTACCTTGTAACAGTGTACTATTGCTGTTTTCATTTTTTCACTTCTACTAGTACCGTATGTATTATGTGTTTTTGTATCCACCTGAATGGGACTCTCTTCCTTGTTTCCCCTGTAAAATACTTTACTGCTTTTATTGATTCATTCCTACTTGTTTTGTGTGTACTTTGATTTTCTGAATGGCTTGATGTGGAACCTTTTGTAAATGAGCTTTCAGCTCAGAGATGCAATTCAATAAATAAATAAATAAAGTGGTGGTGAGATTCCACTCACTAAACTTGTTTCTCGCTTGAAATAATATTATACAATGGCAAGAAAGAATCTTGGACCTGTGATTGGAAAGTTTGGGGCTGGACCCATGGCGTTATCCAGCACGATGCCATGGGTCTTGTCTCAGCCTCACTATGAACCTGTAGATGAGCATTTTATGGAGCATTTTATGGACTGTTTCATCTTCTCTTAAAAACAAAAAAATATTTTTACAAACAAAAACATCTTTAAAATGATTTTTTTATTCTGTATAACAACGATCCATTATATAATAGGAATAATGCACTCCAGGGTGTGTGTCATATGGGATAACGCCATGCCTGGGGCATTGGACACACTCAGTCTGCAGCCTATTACTAACCCCCCAGGCATGCGCGTTATCCCAGCATGACACAACCTTCGTTATGCATTATTCCCTATCGATTGTAAAAAGACTGTCCCAAAAGGTTAAACTTGAACTGCACTTTTTTTTCCTGACAGTGCTGAGAGCATTGTCTAAGGTGCTTTCTTTGCAGCTCCCAATTGAACTACCAAACTGAACTTTCCCTGGTTGTAAACCTAAGTCACCTCAGGATTCCAACTGGTACAGGATTCTCCTATTCATTCATTTATTTATTTATTGTTTGTATTCGGGTTTGGTTGTGGGAATGGTAGTGGGTGGACAAGGATTACTGTAGGTAGTATAAGACTGGATTGTAATGAATGCATCGTTAAATTGTATTGTACTTATTGTTTGGATGGTGACTGAATGATTAGTTAGGATTTTATATAATTGTTTTGTTTGTTTATATAGCTGCCTAGACATGTGTGGAGTCTTGGGTCCCTCTGAATTAGCTACCCAGCAACCCTACCATGATCTCTGCCCTTTGATCTCCCTCCCTGCTGTTGCTATAAGATGTTGCAGGAGGTGGGTATCTGTAGGGGAGGGAGGTCTGTGGCAGGGTGCCGGGGGCTCAACAGAGGTGAGAGGGATTGAGGTGGTTAGGAGCAGAAGGTGCCCCAGGAGAAAATGGAGCCTTGAGAGAGGCCTGACATGTTTGGTCTCCATTCCTAGGATTTCCACCAGACTGTGTGGACAGGCAGCTAGTGGGCCTATGGCCTGCATTGATCCCTTCCAGGCAGTGTTCTGCAATCCCAGGTTGATTAGAAACAAGACCGCAATTATTTCAGACTTGATTTCTTCAGTTGACCTTTCATGCATCATGGAGACCTGGTTGGGGGATGATGATGGTGGTACAATTTTGGAGGCATCAGTCCCTGCCAGGTACTTTGTGGTACACTGCCTGAGGAGGGATCATGGGGCGGGGGTGTAGCCATCTGTTTTAGCTGCAGCCTGAATGTCTCCATACATCGGGTGGGTTCTACCTCGTAGTTTCAATGTGTGGTAGTGCATGGGGGTCCAGGTGCAGCGGCTTGCAGAATTCACTTGGTTTACCACCCTCCTGGATCAGGTGGAGAATTCCTGCAGGAGGCTATGGACTTCATCGCTGACATGATGTTGGAGTCACCCAGATGGCTAGTTCTGGGGAACTTCAATGCTTGGATCAATGATGAATCCTTGCAACTTGGTTTTGACCTCCTTCAGCTAATGACATCTTTGGGTCTTGCGCAGGTAGTTGCTTCTGTGACCCACCATCATGGCCACACCTTGAACCTGGTATTCTCACTGGGTCTTGAGGTCACTGACCTCGAGACTGATCGGTCACTGGTCCAATCAATGTATGATGAAATTCTTCTTTAGCCCCCACAATACTTTCTCTCTGTTGAGATGATCACCTATCGCCCTTTAAGGGATTGTCCCCAGAGGGACTGAAGAGGTAGTTGATTTTCCTCTGTTAGTGCTGTTTTGCGCTGGCTTGGGTGAAGTGGTGACAGCCTATAATAGAGCTGTCTCCAGGGCACTCGATTGCCATCGCACCGTCTGTATATGACCTAGGTCCTCTTACTTGAGACCCCATGGTTTGAAGGGGCTTCTCAAGGCGATGAAGACCATGGGTTGGAGATTAAAGAGTTGCTGGTGGAGGACTCGGTCAGTGGAGGATAGACAGGTTTTGAGGAATCATTATGCTGATTACTAAAGGTCAACTGACTGTAAGAAGGCAGAGTTCCTGTCCAGGGAGATTACCACAGGGAAGAAAAGATGAGCTCAGCTCTTTCAGACTGTGGACATTCTGCTTCACCCAGTCTGTCTAGAGCCAAAAAGAGCTTTTTCAGTAGCACTTTGCGAAGAGTTTGCTCTGTTCTTCTCCTCTGACATGGTGTCCTCTATTTGGGCCGGGAGTTCACCAGCAGGTCTAAGCCAGTCCTGCAGGGTGGGTATTGGGTGGAGCAGAGGCAATCCCATTGTCTGAGTGAAGTTTTGGCCAGAGGAGGTGGCCGAGGTCTCCAAGGTGATCTCAAAGCTGCAGCCTACTTATTGTAAACTGGACCTTGGTCTGATGCATGTCCTAGTGGGCTGCCTTGAGGCTAGTGGTCCAGTGTTTATCAGGATAACCAGGTGTTCACTTTTAGAGGTGATCTTCCCCAACACCTTGAAGGAGGTGTTGGTGAAGCCCCTTCTGAAAAAAACATCTCTTGACCCTGACGTTCTGGCAAATTATAGACATATCTCCAAAATCCCCTTTTTAAGGAATGTTGTCGAGAAGATAGTGGCTCTGCAGTTCAAGGAACACCTGGGGACCTTTGACATTCCAGTTTGGGTTTAGGTTGAGGCACAGCACAGAGGCTGCACTAGTCCAGGTGCACAATGACCTACTCAGGGCAAGAGATCAAGGGGAGTGGTCTATTCTCATTCTCCTCGATGTATCATCAGCATTTGATACTGCGGACCATGTCATGTTGTGGATCACCTTAGAGTGTACTGTGGACTTGCCGGTACTGCCATCAACTGGTTTGAGTCCTTTCTCTCAGGCAGGAGGTAGAGGGTAGTGATGGGGAATTTCTCCTCTTCATCCCTGATGACCCTGACCTGCAGAGTTCCTCAGGGTTTGATCCTATCACCGATGTTGTTCATGGTGCACATTTGCCTCTGGGGAGGCTCATCAGACAGTACAGCTTAAGTTTTCATTGTTATGCAGATGATACTCAGCTGTACATGTCTTTTGCACCAGGGACAAATGGTGCCATCAATGAGCTGAATAAATGCCTTGTCAAGATCCAGGATTGGTTGAACTCTGACTGACTGAGACTAAACCCAGACAAGACGGAGGTACTGGTGATTCAGCCAGGTTGCAGGCATGATGGAGATGCCTCTTGGACGGCAACAAACTTGGTCTTGGGGTCGACCCTGTTGATGGCATCCTGTAGGGTGAGAAATCTGGGCATTGTCCTTGATGACAAGCTGACATTTGAAGCTCAGGTGTCAGCTGTCATCAAAGTGTTTTTACCATTTGAGGAACATCACGGATTAAGCCCTTATTCCACCTGAGGACCTGCCATCATGGTACATGTCTTTGTAACATTCAAGCTCAACTACTGTAATGCTCCTTATCTTGGGGTCAGTGGGCAACCTCCACTGACTACAACTAGTGAAATGCAGTGGCCAGGCTACTGACATGACTGTCAAGGTCCTGTCATGTGACCTTGGTCCTGCAGAGTCTGCACTGGTTGACGGTCAGGTGGAGGATTTTCTTCAAGGTGGGCTTGCTCACCTATAATGCCTTATAGGGATTAGGCATCTACTCCCGCCATTCTTGAAACTACGCCATTATACATCTTCATGCCTGTGAGGCATAATTGTTTCAGTCTTGCTGTGCAAAAAGGTGAATTTCCTGTTACCATCCTGTGGCAACAAATTGAGACACAACTGAATCATCCCCATATTGGATTTCCATGTCTGAGAGGCAATTTTGTTTTTCACTTGGCCTGCAACTTGAATAACTATCTCCTTTATGGGTACCAAGACCTGCCATTCTTGAAATGACACCATATCACATTTTCATGTCTGAGAGGCATCATTTTTGGGTCATGATCAGCAAGCGGTATAAATACCTTTCATTACAGTAAAAGGTATTTCTACCTTCTATCTAGTTACCCTTTAGAGTGTACAGTACACTCTGACAGTTCATTCGGTGGCCAGCCATGGTGGTTGAGGAGGGCTGTGCTGGTCACTAGATCAAGGTTTGAGATGGGGGGCTAGGAGGTGGACACTACCTGCCTGGGTGGGGAGGAGGGGGCCACTTGACCACCAGGTACGGACCATGACAACATAATCATATTCAGGAATATCGTGCTGGGGGGTTGGGAACTATGCACACTATTCAATTACTTTATTTTTTTGTTCAATATTTTACATTCTGGACATGTTGGGTGTGGGGCGGGGGGCAATTACTTTACAAGCACTTGGACCAGAGGGATCATTTGTCTTAAACTTCTCTTTCATTTTAAATAATACTTTCACACACAAAGTCCAAGATTTAACAGTTCACAAACTCTCTCTTTCAGTACTTCTGCTGCATTTGCTCAAGTTCTTACACAGTTTTCTGACCTTAGCACCACAGTCATTTACTTTTGCAAAGGGTACTTACAGGCAGTAGATGGTTTTCACTGTTGATGGAATACAGCCTGCTGCCAACTTGAGGAAGGTCTGTGGGTGAAACTGCCTGGCGGCCCCACGATCATTGTTACGATCACCTCGATCACTCTCCAGTTGGTCAGAATGCAGGTTGAGCCCTGGTTATTTGGAAAAGTAGAAAACTGCTGCTACAGAAGTGCTTTTGCTGTAAGTGATTCCTCCTTCCTGCTGCATGAACTACACACTGCTCGCACACTGCAGGCTGCTCCTCCACGAATGTTCCACAAGCTAGACTCAGGCAAGGCGGGCTTTGATGCACTGGGACCAATCACACAATGCCATGCAAATGAGCTCTCTCTCTCTCTCTCTCTCTCTCCTCCTCTCTCTCTCTCCTCTTGCTCTCTGCCACACTCCTGCATGGTGATCTCTGAGGAGGCAAAATTTTAACTATAAACTACCACTTTTTCTTGTACAGAAATTTCAGCAGGGCAAGCATTTTAAGGCATTTTAACTCAGTACTTGGTGCATATTCCTTAGCGATGCCCCCAAATTTCACTGTACACACTTGAAACTTTCTGAGCACTTAGAAAACACTGTCTTTAAAGTCTACAAATACTTTTCTCTGGAAATTTGCAACTTTTAAACAATTTTTTAAGCACTCTTACTACACAGCAAGGGCAATTATTTCTAAGTCCACATTTTCAAAGTAGACACACAAGCAGCAAATTCTTCCGCTTTCTTTTTCACCGAAACATGGGCAGCAAAAGACTTTCAGGTGGCATTTTACTTGGCACAACTTTGATGTCTGGAAAACGATCTTCTGTTTGGGGCACCAACACCAGACAGGAAGATCCTAAACATATCCTCAGCATGCCTCTCACTCTAAATTAAATATCCCAAGATGCTCTCCAATTTTTTGTAACCCCAAGGCCACTTTTTTAACTAGTGAGCACACCCCGATTAAAATCTGGAAACACTGGTGCCCATATACTGGCATACCATTTTACTTTACAAAAGGGTAGGTATCACCCTTGGCATTAGCATGTATAGTTTGCTCAATATCTAGACTAAGAGAGGGGTGGGGGTACAGAAACCAAAGCACTTGAACCTTGTATAAACAGCACAACCCAGGTCCTGTGTGGAGGCAGCTAGGCACATGCTAGATCTAACCTGCTGAGGGGGCCCCAGTAAATCCACACAAGCAGAAGCAATAATCAGAATGCCCATAATAGTAACTGGGATTGTGCAGTATGGCTTTATTCAACAGATGGAAAGTAAACGCACAACTTGACCCCCAAGGGTCAGTCGAGGTTGGACAGGTACATTTCATGAACTCTCCTTCCATGTAGTACAGTTCATGAACACACAACAGAACAATCTTCTTCCCAAATTCCCAAAAGGAGCATTTAGTGAACACTTGGCCATGCACGTGAACATTTTCCTCCCATGAGTGTCATTTAGTGAATCTAAGCCATATACTCTGAATTCTTCTTCAAACATACATGTACATAAGTGAAACTCGGTCACACACCTTAACCTGTAGCTTGGCCCTTGCTCAGGTAAAATTGGTGCCCTTTACAAATCAGGAAGCCCTGCCTTGTAGGAGCATAGATAACATTTCTCCCACCCTTGGCCCCAACCAACAGTCTCTGCCATTCTTCAGGTTTACACCATTGAAACCCCCATTCCTCACTGAAATGCTAGAGGTCCCACACTTTAACTTTGTCACTCACTGGGGTGACCAAAGAACAAAACTGCACTCATTTAGGTGAACAGTTTAATAGTACTTCACTCACTTGAGTGAAACTACGGGCACTGACAGGTACAATACAGCCTTATCTACAGGCACACACCCCCAGATTATTGAATCCCATAAAGATGTGGAGATCTAGTCTCCTAGAACAGTACTCACAGAGCTGTCCCATCCACAGGGTATGGAACAACAAAAGGAAAAGAAAGGCACTCTCCTGGGTAGCCAACCAAATAGTCTCTTGCAGGTCCTATCCAAAGCAGCTGAAAACACCACAAAACATTCAGGGGATTGCCCCTTGAGTTCATTGAGAACAAGCAGTTCCTTCCACTTCACTGGGAGTAGAAATAAGGAAATCCTGCTAGCACTGATCTCCACCACTTAACTGGAAGCTGGGAATGTCACTCCCCTAGGATGAGAAACCCTGGGCCCTCTCCTCAGAGCCCACTGGCAGTCCTTCTGCCACTCTCACCTCCTCACTGAACAACTGACAACTACAGACTGAGCATTCTAAGCTCCCCAGAGCAGCTGTCCACAGAGTGTGGCTTATGCTGCTGCGAGAGTTCCGAATGACCTAATCATTCTTCCCTCAGGCTAGCTGATTAAACAATTTATTTATTTATTTTATTTAAAATTGGTGACTGGGAAAGGCACACTGAGCAGAGGCTCATTTCAGGTGAGACCCAAATGTCATTATGTAAGGAGTCCCTAATGAGCTCCTTACCAGCTGCCTGTTACCTTCTTAACACTAATACTGATAGGATGCTAGAAACCCCAGTGGACTGGGTGGTTACATATAGAAGGGCCACAGGTACATGTAGCCAGATGTTGCAGAGCTCTAGTGTCAGATATTAAATATGGACATGGCCTTCTGGGGGTAGCTGGGGGCAACCAGATTCTGAGCATTATGGCCACGTAGATGTTCAACTGTGAGGGGGATAGATTTGAGAAAAGGAAGGGAGGGGAGAGGGAGGTTAGATGCCTATGAGGCATCACAGCATGGAAGGATGGAAAGCAGATCCTGAGGATTGCTAGGTCAGCTGGGTGGGAGGCAGGGCTGGATGTCTTTGTCATTCTGGGGACTAATGACCTGGCTAGGGATGAGGCAGGGATACTGCATGGGGATTTCAAGGGACTGGGGAGAGGTCTTAGGCTGATAACATGTATAGTGACATTTGCAAAGGGGGCTGCCTGTCTATGACAGCAGAAGAGAGAGATCTCTGCACCGGGAACTTTAACTGATAGTTTGAAAGAATGGTGCAGAGAGGAGGGGTTCAGCTACATTGGGGCCTAGAGAACCATCTGGATGGTAAGGGCCTATACAGAGGTGATGGCCTGCTTCTACCCAAAAGGGGAACTGTAGTCCTCAGTCAAAGGTTTAAATGTTCTTTGATAAACATTTAAACTAGCAGAGGTGGAGGTTGAAGGAATCAAGGAGGCAGAAACTACCCCTTCACCGGCTAAAGTAGGAAGTAGGGAGAACCCTAGGGAGAGAAATACTCCAGGTGCAAATTAATAGGAAGCAAGGTGGTACAAATGAAGGGAATGAGAACAGGAGCATTAAATAGAGGGGGTAAGGAGGGAGGGTAAAAAAGGAAAAATGGTTAACAAGCAGAGTGATAACACACTCTAGAAGGCATAGTGTGCTAATGCTAGCAGTCTAGGAAATAAGATTCTGGACCCAGAGGCCATCATGGCAGAGGCCAACCACGATATTGTGGCCATCACTGAGTCATGGTGCAATGAAAACCATGACTGGAACATGGCCATACTGGGCTATACTTTGCTCAGGAGTCAGGAAGGACAGATGTGAGAAGGAAACTAGTGGCCTTGATTGAAGAGGGATGCCTGGATAGTGTGGCAGTCACAAAAATATGGTACACAGAAAACCATAACTGAGATGTCAACATACCAGAATACACAATCTACAGGAGGGACAGGGAGGGTAAAAGAGGAGGAGGAGTACATCTCTACATAAGGGAAGGGATCAAAGCAATGAAACTAAAGGGTAAACAGGGAGGAGAGGAGGCTGTGAGTCATCCTGGAGACAGGAAATGGCATCACAATCCACATGAGGATTGTATTCAGACCCCCATCTCAGGGAGGGGAAATGGAGAAGGAAATGATAGAAGGCATCCTTAGAATGGTAGAAAAAGGGAAGATATTGTTGATTCGGGACCTGAATATGCCAGATGTTAACTGGAGCACCTTTGCTGCAGCCACATCCAAAAACAGGGTCATTCTCGATGCCCTATAGGGGGCATGCCTCAGACAGCTAGTATTGTAACCCACTCAGGAGGGAGCAATTTTAGACCTGGTACTCTCAAGCAGGGATGGAGAGAGGATCTCAGATTTGGAGTGAGTAGCCATCTGAGAACTAGTGGCCAGCAAACAGTGTGGTTCATGATAAACACAGCTGTAGAGTCAAGCCTTACAAAAGCGAGGGTACTGGACTTTAGGAGGGCTGACTTTGGGAAAATGGGACAGTGCCTCAGAAAAGCACTAGCAAATGGGCAAGAAGGAGGGGTGGGAATGTTGAGGACAAAATGGTTGTGGGAAATCCAGATTTGGACAGTGTGCAGGTCAGAGGTGAGCTTGGAGTTAATTTCATTTAGAGAGCTGGACCCAGTGTAAAGTACAAGGTCATCGGCATACAGAAGGGTCTTGCAGTGGGAAGGGAGTTTGAAATGTCGTTGCTGAAGACAGAAAAGAGTAGGGCCTAAAATGGAGTCTTGAGGAACACCTAGTTTTAAGGGGCAGGAGAGAGGGCCTAGTTGAAGGAAACAAACTGATGGCAGTTGCAGAGGTAGTTCGAGAACCTGGACAGGGCTGAGCAAGAGACCCCAAGGAACTCCAGCTTATGCAGTAGGAGGACTGGTTGACTAGACTGAAGGCTCCAGTTTGTCCAATTGTTTAACCAGGTGAGACACACTAAGCTGAAAGCTTTTTACAGGTGCAACCTGGGAGCACAGGGAAGTTAAGTGACTTGCTCAGGGTCACACAATATATGCAAGTGGGGCTGTGGAATTCAAACCCAAGTCTCCAGATTTGCAGCTCAGAGCCTTAAACTACTGCGCTATACTGCCTCACAGTGCCTACCATTTGGAAGACTGCTAGGGCTGAAAAGAAGCATTTGAAGAAGGGGTGGGGGGAGGGTAGAGGTGAGGCATAGAAGATTCATAGAAGGATGGATCTGAGAAGAGGGAGTTGATAGCATTGGCTGTAGCAGAGGGGGTTGTAACATAGAAACATAGAAACATAGAAGTCGACGGCAGATAAGGACCGTAAGGCCCATTCAGTCTGCCCATTCCTTTTTCTACCTTATGAATGTGCCACTGGCCTCTGCTCTGTCAATGGCCTATCTATTCATACTCATCTGTAAACTGTAACTCCCAGTTAAATCAATGAAGATGGTTCCTGTAAGTAGACTTCTATCCATATTGAATTTGATATCGCTAGTGAATATAGTTAGGGTGGTAAAGGTACTATGGGTGGGCCAAAATCCATGCTGGGCAGTGGATACGAGATTTGAGTTCAGCAGGTAGTCAGAGACTTGGGAGTGGACAAGCTTTTCAAGGGCTTTGCTGAGGGATGGCAGGATAGCAATGTGGTGGTAGTTTGCCATAGAGTTAGGATTACCTTGTTTAAACACTGAAACAACCCTAGCGGTCTTCCAAATGGTAGGCACTGTGGAGCACTGAAGAGATAAGTTAATTAAGCACATGACCGGGATGACAAGGCGGGGCAGTCAGTTTAAGTATTTGAGGTTCTATTCCAAAGGGGCAAGAGGTACCATGATAAGAAACAGCATTGAGGAGATGAAGAACTTTAGATCATGTAACTGGGCGAAGGTGCTGAAAAGGAGCATTTGAGGAAGGGGTGGGGGGAGGGTAGAGGTGAGGCATAGAAGATTCATAGAAGGATAGATCTGAGAAGAGGGAGTTGATAGCATTGGCTGTAGAGGAGGGGTTGTAACATAGAAACATAGAAGTTGACCGCAGATAAGGACCGTAAGGTCCATTCAGTCTGCCAATTTCTTTTTCTACCTTATGAATGTGCCATTGGCCTTTGCTCTGTCAATGGCCTATCTATTCATACTCATCTGTATTGCTCCCTTATGCCTATCCCATGCCTGTTTGAAGCCCTGCACTGTATTCATATCCACCGCTTCCTGAGGTAGGCAATTCCATGCATCCACCACACTTTCTGTGAAAAATAACTTCCTCACATTACACCTTAATAGGCCTCCCTCTAATCTTGTGCTGGGTCCTCTTGTCCTGCTGTTTTTCTTAGATAGAAACATGTTAGACTCTTTCACCTTGTTAATGCCCTTAAGGTGTTTGAATGTTTCAATTTCAATCATATCACCTCTCTCCCTCCTTTGCTCTAGGGTATACAGTACATACTGAACTCAATTAATTTATCCTTATATGTTTTCTGATGCAGTCCCTGCACCATTTTGGTTGCCCTTCTCTGGGCTGTCTCAATTTGGTTAATGTATTCGTGAAGGTGTGGCCTCCAGTACTGCATACGGTACTCCAGATGGGGCCTAACAAGTGTCTTGTAAAGAGAGATTATTACCTCCCTCTTCCAACTTGTGATACCCCTACTATACTAACCCAACATCCATCTAGTCCAGGAGTTCTCACACTTTGTCATAGTGAACCTCCCCAAGCCTTGGAAAATATCTTGAGCCTCCCCCTAACATAGAAATAATTTTGGGCCTCCCATAGTTATAACAACTATCATACTTTGCACATTACAGGAAGAAGACAATGAAGTGCATTTGAGTAGTTTTTTATTTTTCATTTTATTGAACTTATTCTCCCTCTCTATAACCCCCCTCCCAGGTCAGCCTACTTGCTTTACACTTCTGACTTTTGGACCCTATTTACCCCTCATTGCAATACCTCCATGAGTCAGATTGCTTTCTTTGTCAGTTTTACCATGCTCTTAAACACCTCCTCGGGACCATTTTGCTCCCTCCTGCTCTTGTTCCTAGTATCTCTCTCTTAGCCTTTGTATATGCTTTTCTGCAGCCTGTATAATGAGTCAGTTGTTACCTTGTTCCTATTCATTTGCATTATTTTGAATTTTGTTTTGCACAGTTTCCAAGAATTGTATTTCCCCATGTTATACCAGGAAACAAGTGTTTGTTGAACGTGTCTTTCCTGGAAAACATTTTGCACATAAATTTGCTTGCCGTTATTCGCTTTCACTTTGCTGCATCCTTTCACACGAAACATCCAAAACTTGACACTTAAATATAGTACATTTTAAGGCTTGCTTGTGCCTCCCCTGGAACAGGTTGAGGTCTCCCCTGGGAGGCTGGCCTCACCATTTGAGAAACCCTGATTTAGCCTCACCTACTGCTTTAGTGGTCTGCTTGGATGATTTCAGGTCATCGGTGATGATGACCTCCAAGTCTCTTTCTTCCCTTGTGACTGCCAGCAACTCACCTCCCAGCCTATAGGTGGCTTCAGAGTTTCTCTTACCTATGTGCATGATCTTGCACTTCTTTGTGTTAAACCCAAGTTGCCATTCTTCCGACCATTTTGCTAGTTTATCCAGATCTTTTCTCATTCTGCCCACCTCATCTGGATCATCTACTCTGTTGCAGATCTTGGTGTCATCTGCAAACAGACAAACCTTACCCTCCAGTCCATCTGCAATGTCACTGATGAAGATATTGAGGAGGACTGGCCACAGGACTGATCCCTGAGGTACTCCACTTGTGGCTTGTATCTCTTCTGACTGTATACCATTTACCACCACTCTCTGTTTTCTGCTCGTCAACCAGTTTGCCACCCAGTTGACCAACGTCTGACCCACCCTGAGCCTACCCAGCTTATTAATCAATCTTTATGTGGAACAGTATTGAAAGCTTTACTGAAGTCAAGGTAGGCAACATCAACTGCTCCCCTTGGTCCACCACTCTGGTTACCCAGTCAAAGAAATCTATAAGATTAGTTTGACAGTACCTTCCTTTGTAAACCCATGCTGTCTTGGATCCTGTGCTACTATGGATTCCAGGTGTTGCACTAAACTCTCCTTAAGGTTACAATTTCATGTTGCCAGTCAACCAGATCTCTGAGGATTTGACTTCATTTTTCCTTAGGAGGTCATTTATATGGGACCAAAATTTCCTGGGGTCTCAGGCTATGGTTGTAAGTAGATCCCTGTAGTATGTTCTTTTAGTGGAATGGATTTCACATTTACAGGTGTTGCACAAGTTACAATAGACAGCCCAGTCAGCAGATAAGGATAAGGACTTGTATTTGGCTCAGGCATTATCCTGAGTTTTAAGCAAAGTGAGAAGAGGGCAGTGTAACCATTTGATGACTGACCCTCTTACCCGATGCCTGGTGGTTGGTAAATGATTCTGTTGCAGAGGGAGATGATGACTGATGTGGAATATTCAGTGGCAAGGTTGATGTCATTCGGAGTGAAAAGAGTGGACCAGTCAATTTGCCTGAGGTCATCTAAGAAGGCAGTAGGGCTAAATGCAGAAAACTCAGTTATGGTAATTACCTTGGGGGGCAGGGTGAGGGTCTAGCATTCCAGAGGCAGAAGACTGAGAGTGGTCACTAACAGAGTCTGTGAGAGTCCCAGCAGGGGTAATCCTATCTTTCCTATTGGTGAGTATCCTGCCTATAAGGGTATAGTGAGAGCCAGTAGTGGAGTGCTTAGTGGGGTCAGATTGGAGCTGGGAGAGGTGGGCCTTGCTGATGATGGATTCAAAGCTGCTATCCCGAGGTCCAAGCCAGTCTAGATTGAAGTCTCCATGACTATGACTTCATTTTTCAGAGCATACAAGGGTAGGCAGTCTACCAGTTCTGTTAGTTCAGCTACACCACTTTTGGTTGAATATAGACATATACGATTAGAGATGAGTGAAAGGTCCAGTGGACTGCTGTCTGCCTGATTGTGGGCTTCAGTATAAATAAAAAGAATCCTATATCCCTGGTGGTCCAGATGACTGCGGTCTGCCCGATCATAGGCTTCAGTATAAATAAAAATAATTCAATATCCCTGGTGGTCCAGTGGACCGCTGTCTGCCAGATTGCGGGCTTCAGTATAAATAAAAAGAATCCTATATCCCTGGTGGTCCAGTGGACTGCTGTCTGCCCAATCGTGGGCTTCAGTATAAATAAAAAGAATCCTATATCCCTGAAGGTCCAGTGGACTGCTGTCTCCCCGATCATGGGCATTTGTAATAAAAAAAATTACATCCTATATCCCTGGTGGTCTAGCGGTACCCCCCTCCCCACCACCACTGCATTTCACCCACTTTCCCCCGGTCAGCAGTGAGCTGCAGCACCCCACCCACCTGCGACCCCACCACCCACTGACTGACACTGTAGGTAGGGCTGTAAGACCATTGGTCCAGAGCGTGAGCCAATGGGCATGCAGCCCATACCGTACTACACATTCCAGGTTAGTATGCCAGTCTCCAGACCAAGTCAAGTCACACCTGCAAGTGACCCACCCTCTACTCACCAACAGACATCATGGTGTGCCATGGGATCATCAGTCCTACAGCTTAGGAGACTGGGTGAGAGTTAGGCTTATTGACTCTGTGGCACACCCTGACATCTGTTGGTGAGTGGAGGATGGATGGGGGGGGGGTTAACCTAACATCGATTTTCCAAACTTTTGTCGCTATGACATCAACCCTTACTGATGCATTAATTGAGTTTTTAAAAGAGTTTCTTCTTTTTCAGATAGTATAATTGTATTCTCATTTTACTAAACCCAATTTACTCAATTTACTGGATTTACTCAATCCAGATAGCATAACAGCGTCCATATGTCATGGTGGGAGTGCAGGGTCCATCCAGATAGTACAACAGTGTCCATATAGCATGGTGAGAGCACAGGGTCCCATACCTTCATACATGTAGTATTACAATGTTTCTGTGGTTGACAAGGTGCTACACAAGTACTACGGTCTTAAAATATTTCACTTTCCATGTTCCTGCTTAATTCCCACTACCTTGAAATGTCTTTCTTCACAAAGGTGAATTTTTAGCATGGTGCCACAGTGGGGCTAGCAGCATATCAGAAAATGACAACCAACATTGCACATATAAAACCTTTATTTCTTCTGTCGTTAAAAATGATTACATATTACACATCCATAGAGTAACTCAGTAAAATGTTTTTGCAGCACAGTAACATCACTGTCATGTAAACAACATATTTTTTGTGATAGATAAGTAACTACAGAAGCAGCAAAGCACATTTCAATTGAAACCTACTACTACTGCTGACAAT
This sequence comes from Neoceratodus forsteri, assembly GCA_016271365.2. Taxonomy (NCBI): domain Eukaryota; kingdom Metazoa; phylum Chordata; order Ceratodontiformes; family Ceratodontidae; genus Neoceratodus; species Neoceratodus forsteri. The sequence goes on from CM057452.1 coordinate 1,084,840,193, forward strand.
ATGCAGAACAGATCCAGAAGCAAATGATTTGATACCATTTATTGGACCGACATAGATGTAACAAAAATAACTAAGTGCTTTAGCTTTTGGACCAAGTCCTTCGCCAGAAGCATAATGACAGTTATTTAGAAAAATCAATACTTTTAGCACCCAGATCAAGCAGAAAAAAAACCCCAGAAAAATTCCCCATTGATTTAAAATACTCATTTAAAAAAACAGATGATGTCAGAAAAGCTTAACAGTACCATGTCACCTTTAGCTGAGAGAGTCTAGGGGTCAGAGGTGCTTAGTGCAGAAGACATACAAGGAACTCTACTGCATATAAATTAAAATTGACTTATAAAAAATACTTGAGCAGATGGCTCTTAAACCAAATTATGAGTGTCACTATGTGTATAAGAATGCAGTTACTGAAAAACAACCTCCACCCAGAATAAAGACATACTAAAATTGTCAGTTAAAAACAAGCACTACAAGATAGGACTACAAGAAGCATCTATGTATGTATAACATATAAAGAGTAACCAATAAATCTTTCTAAAAAAAATCAGTAGTTACACACTGTATGATATGTAAAACCTAGCAGGACCCATTACCCAGCTATACTCTCCAGTTAAATATTATGCCCCATAAACTTCAAAAGCCTGTAGTGTAGTAACATGAGTTTATAAATGATAATATAAATATAAATTGACAGTATAAGAGTGAAAAAAAAACTACTTTTCAAGGACCACCAAGACATTAAGACCATGTAGCCTGATGTGTACAGATGTCAATAAATTCTCAGTGTATAATATAACAACTTGATGTACCGAAAATGTCTAAGGAATCTGAATAAGAAATAAAAATTAAATTATCTTCCCCCCCACACACACACACAACACACTCCACACCACATTCCCATATCATGGGGGTAACTAGTTTTAAGGAGATACACACACACACACACTTCTAATGCACCATCATTCACATCAATCACTGCAAAAGTTACCCAAAGGGATTCAACTTGCCATGAAATTCCAAGTAAAAGGGATCTTGTATCCTAATATCTACAGAGTAAAAATGTGACGCTATGTAACCATACTACTATCTACACAGTAACAGTCTAAAAATTCTGAATAGAAACACCATGAAATAAAACTTCCACCCTCCCCAGGATAAGATAACTAGAAGTAAATATACAGTATGTGTGTAAGACAAGAGTCCTAACAAACCTACATTTCCACAAATCACTACAATATTAGCCTAATGTAAATAGATCTACCCAGGACCCCCATGCAAATGAGATCTCACACCCCAATATGTTCAGAATTCAAAAATGTGACAGTCCATAATAACACTACAGTACATACAGTAACATGCTCAGGAATCTGAATATGATGCAATGGAATCAGCCCCACTCCCGGGGCAAGTAAATGGTAAGAAGGAATTAATATTCATTATGTGTGTGAAGTAAGAATAATAATACACTGTAACTCCATGTGCAATATGCACAACTGACATTCCTAACAGTAACTGGAATTCTAACTACTTTAGGGATCCAGCTGTGCATCACCTGACTTCCCAAATTTTGCAGCATGCATTTCATTTCTATCAAGTTGTCTGAAATGTCACTGAGAACAGAGTGATTCTGTAACTCAGTTGTCACTCGGTTTAGCTCATCATTTGACCGCATCTTAAAGTGATGCAGTATGTCTTTTAGGACCTGAGTTTTGTACTCTTTGTTCATGGAGCATGTCCAAGAGCAGTTGAGTGGCAGAATCTACACTCCTACCAATGATAGATGCAATATTTTCTAGTTAGTCAATAATGGCACGATCTACATTGTTGTTTTTAGTCTGTCTTGCTTTTCTTTCCTCTGTTACTCCCTTTTCTTTTCCAGTATATGTGTCCTTCTGCTGGTATAGCATCTGTGTTTTCTCTGCTTCTATACTGTGCACATCTCCTATTACTTCAAGAGTATTTTTTGTTTCTTTGTCGAGTGTTCCTCAGTTACAGCAGTATCTCCTTCGTCTTCAACAGGTGCTCTTTTTGAGGGCCGACTTCCTGAAATGGAACAGCCGTGTCCAGTGCTGTCCCTGTGTTCAGAATCTGCAGTGAACAGAAAAAAATGACTGTTGCAGCAAACGTTTACTGCATTGTGGTCTACGCTGCATTGATTCACCTCTACTTACCTAAATAATTTCATTCAGTAGTCTCACAAATATTGACCTCCTCAAATTCATTGCTAGTCTCCCCATCTGTGTCATCACTGTGTTCTTTCATCAGCACTGGACATTGTGTTCTCAAATGGAACCACTTCATGCACTTTGAAACACAGTAGCATATCATGCTAAGTATGTGTGTAAATATATGTGTATATATGTGTGTCTTTGTGTCAGTGTTATTGAGTGTCTATATATCTGCGTATGTGTCTCTGTCTGTCTGATATGACTGCTTTGATTGTACTGTGAATTCATGCATGCACTGCACTTACTGCCATAATAACATGTGCCAAGAGGTGGGTTTTCTGTTAAGTTCCACAACTGGTGTACTGTGGTAAGACATCCAAAAGAAGCTGCTACTCAGTCTTTATCTGGAAGCAGCTTGACAAACTTTTGCCTAATCAGTTCCCATTTCCTCTTGCAGGAAATGGCATCTCTTTTAAGATTGTGTCCAGTTTCAATCATGGAGCTGACTGCTACCCACATATCAGTCAGTAGTTGGTTTGAAGCTCTCATCATAATGTATGAGTTGCCAAGCTTCTGTGCTGCTTCCACTAAATGATGAATTTCACCTTCTTGCCACAGTGTCTTCATGTTTCTGTGGAGGAAAAATAAAATTACATACAAAATATATTTATACCACGTTGCAATTGTATTTAACATTTCACATCAAGAATAACAAGGATGAAGTAAAAGCAAGACTTGAACCATGATCCACAGTAAAATTACTGCACTGTAAACCAATATTCTACCACTGCATCACCATGGCAGCATAACACCACAGAACATAGTTCCATCCATTTATCTCTCACAGGCATTGAAGAGGGAACACAAAAGAAGCCACACTTCAAATTACAAATATAACAGCCTTTATTTTAAGTTTGTATATGAAACACCAAGTAATTGTGCCAGTCTGTTCTCTGTCAAAGACCTCTCTGCAATTCCACACAGTACTTGCCATGTACTGAGAATCTCTACAACTTACATAGTTAACATATAGCAACCTATATGAAAACTGTGGCACACAGACAATTTAACTTGTCATAGTATTCCATTAAACATTAGTAGGAAAAAATTAAGATTTTGAAAGTTCACGGCATGCACAAAATAAGCCATGGAACTATTTCACATTATTAGAAAAGTGTCAGTTCCTTGTCACAAACATGTTCACAATCATCTTACAAGAGGTGAAGACCAGCCTCTGATTACAACAAATACTATTTAAACATACAGTAGAGCCCCAGAGTTATGAATACCAGAGATCTGGACTGACCATTCAAAGGAATGCTCCACACTCACCCACCCACTCCATCCACTGCAACAAATTAGATTACCTTTCACATGTGTTTCTATTTCCCTCCCATTGTTTGCTTTTTTCTGTTGTTGGCTTGCTTCTCCTGCTGTCTGTCTCTAGGTTGCTTTTCTTGGTGGCTTGTTCTGTCTCTCACTCCCTTCCTCCACCGCCCATCTCTCTCTATTCCTGGGTCTTTCCCCTGTCTTGTTTCTTTTTGGGGTCCTGCCTAAACTTGACTCCCTTCTGGCCATCTACTCTCACCCTAGCTAGCCCACATGACATCTGACCACCTCCTGCTGCAGCCCTAACCCTATCTCCTGTCTGGGAGCACTCTGAAACCATCCCTGCTGCACCAATCTGCTTCTCCTGTATTTGCCTTGATAGTTTCTCCACCTTGTCATCAAACCCACAGCTCACCCCGATATAATACCAAATGTACCTGTTCTACTAACATTTTCCATCACTGTGAGCTCCCCCTGCTTTGGATTGGCTGTCACATAAGGTCAGAGTGTGTGTGTTAAATGGTCCTAGTGAGTGTTTTACATGACTAGTAATACCCATTTCAGAGATATTAATTTGTCATTGATACGAACAACTGATTTCCCATGCCTTTCTTAACTCTGGGGTTCTACTGTAATGTTGCAAAGTTAACAGCTGTACTTTTCAAACATCGTAACTACTGACCTTTCAATAAACTTACTAGAGACAACATAGGATAAATCCAAGCTTGCAATTAAGTGTTGCTAATAATACAACCAGCTACCTATGATTAACATTCACATTTTTTCTAAACAGTAGAACTTAAGTGTAGCACAGAATTAGTTGCTTGCATTCATTCATTCTCCTGGCTTGAAACCAGTCGTTCAGTTGAATAGGACATCACAGAGATCATCTTTTGCAAACTGGTGGTCAAGGGACAGCTCAGAGGACATCTCATGCAGTACTGACTGGTTTGCCACAGAAGAATGACTCTTAGTGCTCACCTTGAGTGTGTATGCACATTTCAGCAGCATACTATTAGAGACTGGTGACAGACTGGAATCGATCTTGCAACATTTTTGATGTCCTGCAGAGTGCTTTGCATTTGCAACTCTGTTTCTGTTACAGAGCAAAAAGAAAAAAAGGAAACGGTGCCATTGTCACAAATACATCTTATCATGGATGTTTAACAATGAAGGGAGATAGATTGCAAGGTGTCATAGTCCAGTATTGTTACTCACCACTTGTTGTGGAATTACACCCACATCTTTTGCGTCTGTGTCTCTTAACTGCAAAGTACACTCGTGATCTGCTGAGATCCTACCACACTGGTGGTATCCACAGGTTCAAAGACTTCTTTTTCTGCTGGTTTTTCCTCTAATCTGGATACATCTTCCTCAGGAGTTGCACTTCTCTCTCCTTCAAATATGTAAGAAATAGTGGGTTACATGGTATCAGAAATACATCACATTCATATGCATATGTAAAAACTGCACATACACGCAGATGCATATATATCTCGCCATATATCTTGTTCTTTATCTTTACTGGATGATTCTCTGCTGCAGCTACTGCTTGATGAAATCTCACACTAACAAATATTGGATTTCTTCAGCCTGTGTTTATATATTCATATATTTTTAATGTTATAGTTTTATAATTGATTTATAGTTATGTATAACTGGAGGCTAGGAAAAGCTGGGCTGGGAGGATGTGGGGGATTAGGTACATGTATGGGAAGCAGGAGAGTGGTAAACTGCAATAGCTGTGGAGCAGCAGTCTTTCTCGGGGTGAGGTGGAGTAAAGGGGGATGTCCTGTGTGTAAGAGCCTGGAGCAGCTAAGGGCCAAAATAAGGCTGCTCAGATGGGAGCTGGGGAGGATGGTGAGTGAAGTCAGAGAAGCAGAGCAGTGGAGGGAAAGGCAGAGGGGTGATGCCTAGGGAAGTGACAGTATCAGGCAGAGGATGGGGGTGGGAGGAGCACTCAGTGTACAGAAGTATATCTTTCTCAAATGAATAGGGAGCCCAGGGTTGAGGAATGGCAAGTGGTAAGGGGAAGGGGTGGGAATGTGAGAGTAGCATCAAGGGTGGGAAATTCTAAAGGGGTACCTTTATTGAATAGATTTGCACCACTATTTGGAAGGAGGAATGGGGCAGCAGGATATGAGGTAGAAGGTCAGATTGAGCCATGGTTGAGGGTAGGAGTACAGGGTGGGGGAGGGAACCAACCAAGGTGAGCAGGGAAGAGAAGGCAGGCAAAATGGAGTGGAGGATGGGGAAGGGAGAGAAAAGGAAAGGAAGAGGGGAAGGAAAACTGAAAGCAGATACAGATATTCAGAAGGGGAAAGGCAGAATGGGAGATGGAAAAACAGTTAAGGGGATAAATTGTGGATGTGGAGGTAAGTTCACCATGGTGCAGAGGGAGCAGTCAGGTGAGGAAGCAGCTAGTATCAAAGGAGAGAAAGGAAGAAATAGGAGCACGGATGCAGGGGATGGAAGTGTTGCAATCATAGGGGATTCCATAATTAGGGGTATTCACTGGGGAAGAAAAGGGGACCCAAATGCAAGCAGGAGGATAGTTTGTATGCCAGGGATGGCAGCAAGGAAGGTAGGCCCAAGAATAAGGGAAATAGTAAGGGAGGTTGGAGGAAAACCTAATTTAAGTATACATTTGGGAACAAATGACCTAGCTGGGGAGGAGGTTGAGGTAGTACAAAGTAGATTCAGGGAGTTGGGGAAAATCTGCAGGGAGGAAGGAAGTTCACTGACCTTCTCAGAGGTGATACCAGTACCAAGAGTCAGCACAGCCAGGGAAAGAAGAATAGAGGATTTTAATGACTGGCTGAGGAAATGATGCATGGAGGAGATGTTTATCTGTATTGGAGACTGGGAAGAGACCTGGTCAAACAAAGCACTCTTTTCACCAGGCAGGCTACACCTCAGTAGGGAGGATTTGAGGGTACTCAGGGACAAACTGGAGGATATATAACCACTACACTTAATATAAATTACTGAGGAGGGGGCAGCGGGCAGGCAGGCCCACCAACTCCAAAAGGAGGAGGTCAGTGAAACCCCCCCCCCACAGTGATGGAACAGGTCTGGTGGGAGGAGGTGGAAGGGGCAAGAACAGAGTTAGCAAAGGGTGGTGGGGGTGAGGAACACATAACAAGGATATGTGGAGGGGTGCACACAGAGGGGATAAATGTGAATAGAAAAACAGAGGGAAGAGAAGGAAGGTCAGATTCTGGGTGGAGGGTGATGTCTCTGATAGCACAGAGTCTTGGAAACAAGATGGATGACCTACAGGCACTATTAGCAGACAGGAGGGTGGACATAGCTACAGTAACCAATACTTGGGCAACATCACACCATGACTGGGACCTTGCAATCCCTGGATATAAACTATACAGGAGGGACAGGGTAGTTGGGAAGGGGGAGGGGTGGCAGCTTATATCAGCGATGGAAGAACTTGCACAAGGGAGGAGTTGGAGCAAGCGGAGTTGGAGGCATTAGAAAGGTAAGGTTGGGAGTGGTTTACAGACCACCCAATCAGGTTGAAAAAAAAGGATAGGGAACTGAACTCACAAATATTGCAAGCTGCAGGGAAAGGAGAGGTGGTAATAGTAGCAGACTTCAACCTGCCCAAGGTGGACTGGAGCAAACTATCCACAACATGTGCTAAGAGTCAGGTGATCCTGGAAGCACTGCAGAGTGGGTTCCTGACTCAGGCATCACTGAACCAACAGGAGCTGAAACAATTCTTGATCTGGTGCTCACAAATGGGGAGCATGTACAGGAAATAATGGTCATGGAGCCACTGTGTGGAAGTGACCATTGCACAGTTTGGTTCCATTTGGATATGGGCAGGGAAAGCATCCTGACTAAGACCAAAATCTTGGCTGTCAGGACAGCGGACTTCAGGAAAATAGGCAAAGTGCTAAGGAGCTATCTGGTGGGCATCAGAGCAGATATGGGGCTGAATCAACGGTAGTCCATCATTAAGGAAGGAATACTGGTTGCCACAGATGAGTGTGTTAGGCTCAGGGGGAAGAACACAAGTACCAAAGCACCCAGCTGGTTCACTTCTGGGGTTGCCCAGGCAGTAAGGGAAAAGAGGTTGGCCTATAGAAAATTCAGGAAGACCAAGAGAGAGGTGGATAGGGAAAATTACCCAAGGTTGGCTAGTGAGCAAGTAAGAAAGTCCGTAGAGCAAAGGCACAGAAGGAGCTGCAGATAGCCAAAAGAATTAAGAAGGGGAGAAGGCTTTCTTTCGATATATAAGTGAGAAAAGGGATAAGAAGGAAGGGATTGTTATGCTTAAGAAAGGGGTTGAGTGGGTGGAAGATAATGGGGGAAAAGCAGAGATATTAAATGAATACTTCTGTTCCGTCTCCAACAGGGAGAAGGACAGAACAGTGCCTTCAGGAGGGAAAAGAGGAGCGGGGGTGGGAACACAGATGTAGTGATAGAGGAGGATAGAGTGAGGGAGGAGCTGCTGGCATTGAAGATTGACAAATCACTAGGTCCAGACAGAATACATCCAAAGGTACTAAAGGAACTGGCTGAGGAGCAGACAGGGCCACTGACAGACCTATTTAATAGTTCACTACAATCAGAAGTAGCAACACAGAACTGGAGAACAGCACATGTAGTACCCCTCCACAAAAGTGGTCCCAAGGATGACCCAGGGAATTACAGACCAGTCAGTTTGACCTCCATTGTGGGCAAGCTCATGGAGACCATACTAAAGGAAAGGTTGGTGGACTAGCTAGAGGAGCATGGTTTTCAGGATGTGAGGCAGCATGGGTTCATTGGGGATCATGTCAAACAAATCTGATTGACTTCTTTGACTGTGTCACCAAGACAGTAGACAGAGGCCAACTGGTAGACATCCTCTATCTTGATTTCAGCAAGGCCTTTGACTCTGTACCCCACAAAAGGTTGATCAGGAAGTTGGTGGCTCTATTCTGGGAGTTGGGAAAAAGATGGCCAGATAGGTGGAAAACTGGCTGAGGAACAGAACCCAGAGGGTTTTTTGTGAGGAAGAGTTATCTGGCACTAGATAGGTAGCCAGTGGGGTCCCACAGGGCTCAGTGCTGGGCCAGTGTTGTTCAGTGTCTCCATTAATGACATTGGAGATGGCATTATGGGCAAAATATGCCTATTCATGGATGACACCAAGCCCTGTGGAAGAGTGGACACAGCTGAAGGGATACAGCACCTATAGAAATATCTGGAAAAGGTGGGGAAGTGGTCCAGGATCTGGCAGCTTGGCTTCAATGCCAAGAAATGCAAAGTAATGCATATTGTAGCCAAGAATCCCAGGACACAGTACTACCTGGGTGGAGTCCAAGTATATGCATCAGAGGGGAAGGACCTGATTGTGATTATCACTAGTGACATGAAGCAGTCCACACAGTGCAAGAAAGCAGCAGCAAAGACAAACAAGATGCTGGGATACATATCTAGGGGGATCAGTAGCAATAGAGAGGAAAGTTATACTGCCCTTGTACAGATACATAGATACATAGACAGTGTCGGCAGATAAGGGCCTATGACCCACCCAGTCTGCCCATTTGAGCTTGTAAGTTCAGTTTATGTTTTCCTAGAAGTCTGTTGCCCCTTACCCTGACCTCCAGAATTCCTTTATGTCTATCCCATGCATTCTTAAATCCGTGATTGTTTCAGCCCCACCACTTCCTCTGGCAGGGTGTTCCACTTGTCACCACCCGTTCTGTGAAATTCTTCCTCATGTTTCCTCTGAATCGTCCCTCCTCCAACTTCATCCCATGCCCTCTAGTCCTGGAACATCTTTTTGTTTAAAAATAGTGCATTCCTGCACCCTGTTCCTCCCTGTGAGATACTTGTATGTCTCTATCATATCCCCTTTCTCCCTCCTCTCCTCCAGGGAGTACATGTTCAGTTCCTTCAACCTGTCTTCATAGGACTTGTAATGCAATCCACGCACCACCTTTGTTGCCCTCCTCTGAACCTTCTCTACCCTGTCTATGTCCTTACGTAGGTATGGTCTCCAGAACTGTACACTGTATTCCAGGTGGGGCCTCACTAGTGTCTTGAATAGCGGAATAATGACCTCCCTTTTCCTGCTGGTGATGCCCCTGCCTATACATCCCAGCATCCTATTTGCTTTACCTGCTGCCTTGTCACACTGTTTCTCTACCTTGAGGTCATCAGAGATGATAACCCCAAGATCCCTTTCCTGCTTGGTGCATGCTATATCCTCACCCCCCAACTGATATATTGTGCCAGGGTTTTTGTGCCTCAAATGCATTATCTTGCACTTCTTTGCATTGAATTTCAACTGCCAAACCCCTGACCATTCTTCAAGTTTCTGCAGGTCCCTTCTCATTCTGTCTGCACCCTCTGGTGTGTCTACTGTGTTACAGAGCTTTGTATCATCAGCGAACAGTGAAATTCTGCCTTCTAGGTCCTGTGCAATGTCACTGATGAAGATGTTGAATAGAACTGGTCCCAGCACTGATCCCTGTGGTACCCCACTGGTCACTCTTCCCTCTGTGGAGTGACAGCCATTTACCACCACCCTCTGTGTCCTGCCACCCAGCCAGTTACCTACCCACCACACTACTGTCCTGCCCACATCCATATTCCCAGTTTGTGTAATAGTCTTCTATGTGGCACAGTGTCAAAGGCCTTGCTGAAGTCCAGATAGGTCATGTCCACTGCCCTCCCCTGATCCACCTCCTTAGTCACTCAGTCAAAAAATTCAATGAGGTTGGTCTGACATGACCTCCCCCTGGTGAAACCATGCTGCCTTGGGTCCTGTAGTCCATTGACAACCAGATGTTCCACCAATCTCTCATTCAGTAGTGCTTCCATGATCTTCCCCACTACCGAGATGAGGCTGACTGGTATGTAGTTCCCTGCTTCCTCTTTGTTCCCACTTTTGTATAAGGGGACTACATTTGCTGTCCTCCAGTCTTTGGGTATGTCCCCTGTTTCCAGTTTTACAGGTCACTGGTATGGCTGCATCTTGAGTGTGGAGTTCCGTACTGGTGCCCTCACCTAAAAAAAGGACATTAACCTGCTGGAGAAGGTCCAGAGAAGGGCTACAAAGATGACAGCAGGTCAGAAAGGTAAACCATATGAGGAGAGATTGAGGGCACTGAACATGTGCTCTCTAGAAGAAGAGAAAGAGAGAGCGAGAGAGAGAGAAACACGACTGGGACCTTCAAGTACTTGAAAGGAATAATAAGGTTCAGAAGGAAAGTCTCTTTAAGCTGAGTGGCAACCATAACATGAGGGGGCACAGTCTTAAGCTGGAGGGTGGGAGGTTTATGAGGGAGATCAGGAAGCACTTTTTCACAGAGAGGGTGGTGGACACTTGGAATGCGCTGCTGGTAGAGGTCATCTCTTTGAAGACGGTGGACAGCTTTAAGAGAGGCTGTGGTAGGCATAGGGGGAAGGTAAGGATCATGGGTAGAGAGGCTGGGAGGAGTGGGGAGGGAGGGCAGGGACATTAGCTCAAGCTGTGGCTGCTGCAATATGAGCAGATTCGATTGATCAAATGGCCTTCTTCTGCTGGCTTCTTCGTATGTACATATGTATGTTCGTCATGCTTCTCATCTGTTTGTTGTTTCTCTGACTTCTGATGGCCTTGCAAAACCCCTACACCTCTGGAGTGTTCTAGAAGACAGAGGCAAGAACATTGCATCACATGTTAATGAGTGACATAATGTTAAAGTACTGACATGTTACCAGTGATGCAGTTTTCTGGATTGCTCACACAATTTCTTCTTGTTCATACTGTAAATACCCGCAGTTGCAGACATATCTGGCTGTATAACTTGTTCCTCGTTTTCACTGGATGATTCACTGCTACAGTCACTACTTGATGATACCTCATCATCCTTCTCATCTTTTTGATGTTTCTGTGACTTCTGGCCTTGCAAAATCCCTACACCTCTGGAATGTTCTAGAAGACAGAGGCAAGAACACTGCAGTACATGTTTATGAAAGACATAGTGTTACTAGTGATGCATTTTTCTGGATTGCTCACACAATTTCTTCTTGCTCATACTCACTCATATAGAATCTGTCACCCAATTTAGGCTTGTCAGCATTCCTCCATATCTGCATCACCATAGGAAATCATTTTTTTCTGGGCCTTTGAGACACCACCAGCATCTTTTAGCTTGAAGAATGTTTGCCATAGCAGTTTCTACTTTCTATAACATTGGCATGGGTCTCTGTTAAGTCTATATTCCAAACAACTTGAGCTTGGTTGATGTCTCTGTCTGTTTCCCTTTGAAAACTAACCGTCAGATTCTTTACTCTGCCTCACTGAACAGTAACTCCGTAGATTTCTCCCGCATAGTCGGTTCAGTCTCTGTCTGTGGTACCATGAGTACCAGATAGGTTTTGTACTGTGTTTTCTGTGTGGAACTTGTAAAAAGTGTGGATCGGTTCAGCTGAACCGACATTTGCTTAATTCTTGTGTTAACTTTAGTGTGTGGCTACCAGTCCTTATTGGTTCTAAAAAAAACGTGTTTTGATACGTTTTTTTCCAAGACCTGTGACACGGTTAGGAACTGATAAGGGAGTCTTGCCTGGCGGTTGCCAAAAATGGGTAAGTTTGGTTAGGTTGGCCATGTCTGAGAAACCGAAGAAAAAAAACAGGCCCACTGGATTTCAACACTGCAGTGAGTGTAGGGAGGTCTTTGCTAAGGCCGATCCCCACACCACCTGTGTTTATTGTCTAGGGTTTGAATACCTCAATTCAGACTGCCAAATTTGCAAACATGTTCCCAAATCTACCCTTGAGAAGAGATTAGGTAGACTGAGGGAAAAGGGGTCCGAGAAGTCCGCTGACCCGGATGGCCAGCCCGATTCGGTTCCGACTGAACCAGAAGGAGTGCCCTCTGATCAGGGTGATACTTCTTCTGGCAAAAGGAGAGCCAATCCTGAGGGGACAGTTCTGACTAAAAGAAAGTGCAAACAAAAATTGTCCGGTTCGGATGCACAAGTCCAAGTTCCAACCGCCGAAGAAATAGTCAGAGTGATTCGGATTGTGGAATCGCTTCACCTGGTTCTGTCCGATCCAGCACCTTATGGCAGGGGCTCGGTTCGGTCAGTTCCCCCAGTTCACGACTATACCCCTGAATAATTTTATGAACCAGAGTTTGAGGAGGAAGGGGAGTTTGAAGATGATGATGGTGATGGTGAAAGTCTAGAACTGCCTGTGGAACCAGACATCTACCCAGACAGACTTTCAGGTGTATCTCCTCCTAGGCTTTCTGAGTCTCCTTCCCACTTAATGTTCTACAGAAAAGTGGCTGAGACCCTCCAGCTTCCTGTGGAAGAAGCAATGGAGGATCAGAAGGAGCCTGATTTTGTAGAAATGATGAACATCCCAGAGTCCAGGAGACTGTCTATTCCCCTCCACAAATCTTTTGGGAAACAGAAACAAAAAAAATTCTGAAGTCTCCCAATTCTATACCTCCTGTGGACAGAAGAATGGACAAGAGGTATACACTGTCAGGCTCAGATCCAGAGATTTTATATCAGCAATGCAGCCATGTTGGGGTTGTGCGGGCTGCAGCCTGTGATAAGGCAAGCATTCCTTTGGCTTCACACTCCTCAGACAAAGACTCCAGGAAGACTGATGCCATGGCAAAAAAGCTGCAAATGGCATCTTCCTTGGGACTTAGACAGGTGAATCATATGGCCTATACAGCCAAGTACCAGAAGTCCAGGTGGGACACTCCACTGGCACTGGCTAAACAGGCCTCCCCCCAGCTAGCCAAGGAGCTGGAGATGGTGGCTGCAGATGGGATTGAGGCATCTAAAGTTCAGTTTCATGCTGCTTTGGACTCCAGTGATGTGCCATCAAGAGTCATGGCTACATCCGTGGCTCTTCAGAGAATGGCTTGGCTCAGATGTACTAGCCTCTCACAGGATACCCAGGCTAAGGCCATGGATTTTCCTGTAGTGGGTAATTCTCTGTTTGGGGAGCAGACAGAGAATTACATGAAGAAAATGGATGAGTACAGGACCACCTACAGGAGTGCTCAGGCTAAGGAGAGGCAGACAAACCCTCAAAGGCAGCAGTCAATGGGCAGGGGCAGGCCTTTTTGCCAAGCACAGGCCTCTTCTCCCTTTCCACAGAGTGGGTTCTTCAGAGGGAGCGGCAGAAGGGTGATGAGCAGGGCTGCATCCACTCCTCAGCCTAATGCCCCTGCCAAGCAGACACCCTGATTGGCCTGCCTGGGTTGACTCTCCTATTACAGTAGGGGCCAGGCTGGCTTACTTTGTCCAGGACTGGATGTCTATTACATCAGACAAGTGGGTCCTGGAAGTAGTAAGCCAGGGACTGGTTCTCAGCTTCAGAAAATTTCCAAAGATGAGAGCCAGATCTTTTCCACCTGCAAATCTCTCAGAAACCCTTGCCCTAGAGGCAGAGGTTTCATCTCTGCTGACCTTAAGAGCCATAGAGAGAGTACCTACCCTACAATGTGGCAAAGGGCTGCACTCCAGATACTTCCTTACCCCAAAAAAGACAGGGGAGTGGCAATCCATCCTAGACCTAAGCTACCTAAACAAACATCTTTTAAAACCAAAGTTCAAGATGGTAACTCTGGGAATAATCCTTCCCTCTCTAAGGCCAGGGGACTGGCTAGCCTTCCTGGACCTCAAAGATGCCTATTTTCACATTCCCATCAGGTGCTTCCACAGAAAGTACCTCAGATTCTGTTTGCCCTCAGGCCACTATCAGTTCAGAGCAATGCCATTTGGCCTAACCTCAGCGCCCCGAGGGTTTTCACAAAGTGCCTGGCAGTAGTAGTTGCCTTTCTAAGAAGGCAAAAGACTTCAATTTTTCCATATCTGGATGATTGGCTAATAGTGGGCCAATCTCCAGACCAAGTCAAGTCTCACCTGCAAGTGACCCAGCAAGTGCTCACTTCTCTAGGATTTCTTCTCAACCTTCCCAAGTCAGTTCTCGAACCAGTCCAGCTTCTTACCTTTATAGGGGCAGAACTGGACACAGTCAGAGCAACAGCCTTTCTTCCCCTGGAAAGGGCAAGGGTTCTTATAGAACTAGCCTCTTCCTTCAGCCTTCGGGTATCTCGACCAGCAAGGCACTTCCTCCAGCTCTTGAACCACATGGCAGCTTCAACAGCAGTGGTCCAAGAGGCAAGATTCTAGATGAGTGATATTCAGTTCCATCTGAGGGCCTTTTGGCCTCAGAGGAAGGATTACCTTACCAAACTGATCCCAGTGACTCTGACCTTGATCTAAGCCCTTTAATGGTGGCAGGATCAGGACAATTTAAGACAAGGGGTCCCATTTGCCACTCAGTCTCATTCAGTGGTCCTTACCATGGATGCTTCTCTTCTGGGCTGGGGAGCCCATCTGGGGGCCCTCATTGCCCAGGGACTATGGTCCCCCCCAAGAATCCCTTTTCTACATCAATCTCCTAGAACTCAGGGCAGTTTTTCTGGCCCTAAAAGCTTTCTCTCAGTACAGAACAAGGTGGTTCAGGTCAGAACAGACAACACCACCATCATGTGGTACATCAACAAGCAGGGAGGCACTCGGCCCATGGCCTTGTGCATAGAAGCCATGAAATTGTGGTCCCTGGCTTATTCCCTGCAAACCTCTCTGATAGCAGTTCACCTTGCAGGGAAAGACAATGTGCTAGCAGATGCACTGAGCAGGATCTCTTAGGGCCATCAGGAATGGTCCCTGGACCCTCAGGTATTGAAAGTGATTTTTTCAAGGTGGGGCACTCCAGAGATAGATCTCTATGCAGCCCCAGACAATCACCAACTTCCTCTCTTTTGTTGCAGACCCCCAGTCTTGGGCTCAGTCCCCCTGGATGCTCTGATACTGAACTGGGAAGGGAAATTTCTGTATGCCTTCCCTCCCTTCCCTCCTGTTCAAAGTTTTAGTCAAGATAAGGTCTCAACCTTGCAAAGTGATTCTGATTGCTCCAGACTGAGCCAGACAGCCTTGGTACCCCCTGTTGTTGTCCCTAGCAGTCCATCTTCCCCATCTCTCCCCAGGAATTACAATCTGTTAACATCCTCTCAGGGCAGGATTTGGTACCCCAATCTTCAGTCTCTCAATCTTAAGGCATGGCTCTTGAAGAGTTAGAGTTTGCAGATGTGCATCTTTCTCAGGGGGTTCTGGATATTTTCAAAGCTTCTCGAAAGCCCTCCACCAGAAAGACTTATAACTCCAAATGGAAGGGATTCAGCATTTGGTGTTCTAAGAAGCATATTTCACCAGATACTGCTGAATTGCCTACGGTTCTGCATTATATGGTCCATCTTAATGGCCTAGGCCTCAGACCAGCTACTCTCAAGGTACACTTGTCAGCTGTTTCTGCGTTCTTCTCAGTGGGGAAGTCTTCCTCACTATCTTCTCATCCTGTGTTCTGTAAATTTTTTAAAGGATTGCTTCACACCAGTCTTCCCTTTAGAGACCCTGCCCCTGCCTGGGATTTAAATGTTTGCATTGCTCAACTTATGCAACCTCCTTTTGAGCCTATGTCCTCAGCAGAGCTTAAGTACTTGACTTGGAAAACTGTGTTCTTGGGAGCTATTACCTCTGCCAGGCATATCAGTGAATTGCCAGCCCCTGTCAGTGGAACCTGATTTTATCTCCTTTCACAGGGATAAAGTGGTCCTTAGAACCAATAGAAGGTTCTTGCCCAAAGTGGTTTCAGACTTCCATTTAAACCAGTCTGTGTCTCTTCCTGTTTTCTTCACTGATCATTCTTCCTCAGGATAGAGGAGGCTACACAGTTTAGATATTAAAAGAGCCGTTAGTTACTACATAGAGCGTACAAGGGTCACAGGTTTGACTCCCTCCAGTTGCTCCTCACTTATGGAGAAGTGGGAAAGGGCAAACCTGCCACCAAGAGAACTATTGTCAGGTGGATTGTGTCTTGTATACAATTCTGCTATGAAAAACTTGGAAAGATTCCGCCCTCAGGCCTGAGGGCTCACTCTACAAGAGGTACAACTGCTTCCCTGGCTGCTGCCAGGGATATCCCTCTCTTAGAAATTTGTCAAGCAGCCACCTGAAAACAGTCCATACCTTTGCAAGCATTACTCTCTGGATATCCAGGCTGGGTGATGCTTGGTTTGCACAGCAATACTTAGAACCTATTCCCAAAGTAGGTTCTGTCCTCCTCCATGGAGATACTGCTTGGTAGTCTCTCTTGTCAGAATACAGCAAGACTTCAGTTGTTCAAGAAAAATACTCTTCTTAGTAATTATGTTTCTTCTGTTGGAATCTGCTGTATTCTGACCTCCTTCCCTGCCTCCCTTCTTAGAAGCTGGTTTTGGGAAGTGGGTGGGCAGGTGCAGTGCTGCACCTCAGGGGTGCTCCTTTTACGCCCTCATCTTTTGTTTGGGTGTTTATTTTATTCTATTCCTGTTTGGTTTGGGTTTTGAGTTCTGGGTTACCTGACTTGAGTCTTCCTTTGGTAATCCAAAACTTTTTGTTGTCAGTTGGCTATTAAATTTTTTTTTACTATTTCCACATAGAATAGCTATTAGAGTTTTGCTCGTAAGAATCTGATGGTTAGTTTTCAAAGGGAAACAGAGAGAAGCATCAACCGAGTTTGAGCTCAGCATTCTATGCTCTGTATAGAAAGTTTAACCCTTGTTTTCCAGGGCAGTTTAAAGGCTGGGGCTAACTGCACTTGTCAGAATACAGCAAGACTCCAATAGAAGAAACATAAATACTAAGGTGAGTAATTTGTTCTTCTCAGACAAGTATGTATTAACACCCTTCCACACATCATTCAGAGGCTGATTTGTGCCTCTCATTATCATAAACAGATCTGCAACAGATTGTATGGCCTCCCCAAGAAGAGGAATATTATCCTACTTCCATGGCTTCATTTCTGGTTCAAAAATAAAAGAAACAGAAAGCATTCATGTTCCACTACTGCATGTAGTATGAAGCAGGAAAATAAAAGCATGAATATAAACATGCTACATACAAGCACAGGAATCTGTCAGCAGAATTAGGCCTCATAGTTCATGAACTCTGTTAAAGTGTGCAGCTAACTCCCCCTAGGTTGCAACCAGCCCGCCCCATCCCTCCCTGTGTCCTTCAGGAAGTTCACCAGACTACCCATCCAGTCTCTTCCCTGTTAAGCTGTCCCATGTTTTATTAAAACTGCCCACCAGATTGCATAAGCCCCCCTCCCCCACTGCCAGGATGATCCATTTAGTCACCACCCTTTCAATGAAGGAATGCCTCCTCATTTCCCTCATAAACTTTCTTCCCTCCATATTGTGTGTAATGTACTTGAAGTAACATAATATGGCTGGAAACATTTCAGGTCACAACGCACATGCTAGTATGCAACACATTGGAAAAGTAATAGAGTAAATGAGTCACAAAGGCTACTGAGAAGAGGTAATGGGGAGACCAGTAGAGTAGTGGTGTTCAAACCATATCACGGTGTATGGCAGGTTTCTGTGGGTGCCATTGGTGACACAGTGGTATCACCATTTCACCCATGGTCAGTAGACACACACCTCACATCTCTGAAACATACATCACAGAAGTTCTGTTTGATCAGTCTCACTATTTTCTGTTAGAAGTGTCTGTGGTATAACCTTATCAACACTGTCTGTGCCACATGGCCTACCTCCCAGGATTTGTGGCCCCACACCTACCAACAAAGCAGAATCTAGCACTCCCAAGACTCTGCTTCTGCACTCCCCCAATAAGATAATCGTCAGTCAATAGCCACATCTCTTGCTGTGAACCTCAGCAGAATACCATTCCCTTTTTCCATCATAAAAACAGCAAAGAAATCACATCACCATTGTATGCAGGCCATTGTACACCCCAAAATATCCATGGTCCACATACCCACCCAGTTACACATTATAACACTCAGTTGCAGCAATGATCCTCCCTGGAAGTGATGTGTACAACACAGAGCTGCAATCCTTTTCTTGATTTGCACCACCGAACATTTTATCCCCACAAACTACTACAAAACCTGATGCAAGCTATGCACTCTGAGTCTCTTTCCAACATTTTCCTGAGGAACACATGTACTTCACAAGCACGGCATTTACGAGGCTTCGATCCCAAATGACCTGTATGTCACTTCAGCTCCTCTTCACTCACAGCGATATCCTCACACCTGGAACTAAGCCATCAAGTTAATAAAAATCACAGGTCACAATCTGGTTTACTGCTGGCTCAGTGCAATAGTCAGTGGAATGTGGAGCTCAACATGCACGGTTTGATTCCAACAGGTGTAACTTGCAAAAGTCATATTTTCGTATCTTATATGTTTTTTTAAACTCCACCAGCCACTGTACTCTGTACTGTTTTCCAACACGCAACATAGCATCATTTTCACAAAGCATTCAATATTTGACAGTCTGCTAAAGTGTGTGAAAACCTCGTTTTCACAATGTAAATGTCACTTCCACTCCTCATCACTCCTATGTCCTCACACCTGGAACTAAGCCATTAAGTTAACAACAATTACAGGTCATCTTCTGCTGTACTGGTGTCTCAGTGCAGTAGTCGGCAAAATGGGGAGCGCAACATGTAGAGTTTGATTCCTCCAGATGGAACTTGCGAAAAATCATATGTTCACATCTTGCATTTTTTATATCTTTCTAACCAATAAATGTGTGCTGCCTCAGCATGTTATCAGCCACTGTACTCTGTTTTCCAACAGGCAAAATAACTTCATTTCACACAGCAAGCAATATTCGATAGTCTGGTAAAGTGTGCAAAAACCTCATTTTCGCAACGTCAATGTATTATTGAAAATGTATCACATTTGTGAAAGTTCTGCTTTTGTAAATCTGCCATACTTGTGAAAATCTCTGCCATACTTGCAAAAATCTCAGCTTTGAATCTACTATACTTGCGAAAATCTCAGTTTCGAATCTGCCATACTTGCGAAAATCTGTCATACTTGGAAAATCTCAGTTTCAAATGTGTTATACATGCGAATTCTCAGTTTTGAATCTGCCATACTTCTGAAAATATCAGTTTTGTATGAAAATCTATCACATTTGCAAAAGTTCTACTTTCACAAACGTGCAATAGTTGTGAAAATCTCAGTTTTGTGCTAAACACTTAACTTTTACTGTAGGAAATAATGGGACATTTAAAACTTTAATAACTTTTTGAGCGGATTAATATTTTTTCTCCAAACCCCAAAAAGGCACAAAAGGCTTTCCAACCCTGAAAATATCAGTCCACAATATAAAACCATTTCTGAGATCCAGGATGACAAAGAAATGCCACAAAATACCATTTTTCTGTTTTTCAACACTGTATATCTCAGAAATCACTGGACAGATTCACACAAAATTTGTCCGGTCAAGAGACCTACCACTAGAGATTATACATGCCAGATTACATGTAACTCCATTGAATGGTTCCAAAGTCATTAATCCCCAAAGGCTGGACTTTGTAGAAGTGCACTTTTACCCTAACTAAACTGGCTTGACCGTGCCAGTATAATATATAGTGTGTATATATATATATATATATATATATATATATATATATATATATACAGACACCATGTAAACAAAGAAAACCACCATTGATTGGCTTGCCCGGTAGCTCTGAGGGTTGAGGCAAGGGACATCACACCTTGCGCCACGCCAGTGACCCGGGTTCGGGAACAAGCCTGGGTGCTCTGGATTGGCAGGGAGGGAGTAGGATTGAGCATCCAGAGGACAGCTCCCTTCTCCCTGGGGTAGCGTCCAGGGGCATCCCGGTGCAATAGTGACCTCCAGTGGAGACAGGAGGTATTACTGACACCAGGATCAGATCGGTGGACATGCATGGCTGACATCCACGGATCCTTCCATGCTGACGCTATTTCCACGGCCACGCATGAGGGGCAAGCACACAAACAGGGGAACAAATAAACTGCACCTGGACAGGCGTGGCTCCTCTCGGGTCACCACCACATGCCAATACTGGACCTTGACTCTGCCTCTCTTCCTTCCCTCCCGGCCAGCACTAGTTTGTAGATAGAGCACCAGATGGAGTGGCAGCCCTGCCCTAGGAGGCTCAGAGCTGCGGGGTTCCGTCAGAGGTTGGTGGAGGGACAGCATACCCTCTGAGGAAGCAGGGGACCAGGTAGGCTGTAGAGTGATTGGTGAGTAGATGAAGTCTGAGAGAGTTCCAGGTCACAGGGTGAGTAAACAAAGTTGAAAAAAAAAACACCATTGATGTCTATTGCTGCCACCGCCCTTACTGTTCCTCCACCAGACCCTCCCACTCAGCACCCTCCACACCACGACATATACATTATAGGGCCATGATCACAGCCCTACTGTTAGGGTTCAGCCTTCATTTATACGATAAACTCAAAATGTTGCCCTTTAATAACTTCACAACCATTCAACCGATGTGCATGAAATTTTGCATGCACCATCAGGGACCGAAGATCTCATGATGTGGCAAGTTTTGTTCTGGTCAGGTGTGTGTGTGTGTGTGTGTGTGTGTGTGTGTGTGTGTTGAGATATGGATTGTCAAAAGATGTGAAAAAAACATTTTTGGTAAACTTCTTTGTCACGCCGCTGCATAAAAATGGTGTGGAATTGTGATCTGAAATATTTTAGGATAGAAAGGTCTTGGGTCATAGATGTGCCTTTTAAAAATTTGGTGAAAAATATTAAACCATTCCAAAGTTATTACATTTTAAAGCTACATTATTTCCTATTGGACCAGTTAGATGTGAGCCTCAAAAAGGATTCTTTATCACAAACGTGTGGGAATACTTTTTAAAATGTGAGCTCCTTTGTGCAAATGCAGTATCTTTTTTCATGCTACCACCATCTTGTTTTCAGTTAGCGGTGACAACAAAATTAAATTACTAAAAGAATAAATGGCTATGGTAGAGTCCAACAGTTGTCTTTACCTAACCGGGACCCCTTTAATCCGATTATGGGGTTAGTTTTTTAATAATTTACTAGAAATGTTTTTTTACATGCTGAAATCTTTTTTTCACAATTTGAGACAAAGGAATCATGAAACAGGATTCTGTTTTGTAATTTTGGGAAAAAGATTTTCCTCAAACCACAAAGAAAGGAACTGTGGAAAGGTTTATTTTTCACAATATGTGATACAGGAATATTGAGACAGCTGTTTCTTTGTCATGTCACAGTTAAACTGTTTGTGATTTTGATCTGGCATTTTCAGGGTACAAAGTGCTTGCCCCTCAGATGTGCCTTTTGCTGGTTTGGAGAAAACAAATTACTTTCCTCTGGAGTTCTGTGGGTTTACATTTTACATTTTACTTCATTTCCTTTAGGAAAACATTGTAATGTGAGGTGTGTAGTCATTTCTTCTTCACTCTGCTGTAATGAAATGGTTTGCAGTTTTGCTCTGAATTTTTCAAGGTAGAAAGGGCTTGCCCCACCGATGTGTCTTTTGCTGGTTTTGTGAAAATATATTCATTTGTTGTCGAGTTACACAGGTTTCAAATTTTGCTGTGTTTTCTATAGGATAACATCACACAATGTGAGGTGTTTCTTTGGTGCTCCCACAGGCAAAATGGATACCAGTTCACTATCTCAAAAGTTATGCATGGATGGGAGCATAGGGCACAGATGTCCCTGCTCTCCCACATGCAAATTTGCATACCATTATGAACTGATGGGGGGGTCCTGTGCACCCTCAAGGAAATAGGAATATGATTACAGTATCTCAGAAATGGATGGATGCCACCTGTGCTTCCAGATGCAAATATGAATACCATTATGGAGTGTTGAGAGTGCAGGCCTTATGGATAGATGGCAGTGCTGGGCCTGGAGGGCTTAGCTCCCACATGCAAATACGTAAGCAATAATACCTGACAGTGTGGGCAGTATTGGGCAATACTGGACCACCCAGGAAGTAATGAGACTCGCGCTGCAGGCGGAGGGCCTTTAGCCATGGGAAGGTCTGATATTGCCCAGCATCTCCCCACTCTGGAGGATATTATTGTGCTTAGAAAATGGGCTAGTGTATTTTATATGTGTGAAAAAAAATCAGTTTTAATATCCAATGTTTAAAGTCTTCACTACTTACTTCATAATAAAATGGTTCCTCTGCCTTATTTGAATACTGTTGTTTTTGGGGGTTTTTTATGTATGGACTCTCTTCCCAGTGGAGCCTTCATAGCTCTAATTGTTGAGCTTGTTGTCATGGTTACACCCTCCCCCACGCATATCAGCATGGGTGGAAACACTCTTTAGTCTGTCTTTCTGATGGCATAGAACTGGAGTGTGTTTTATTTTAAATTCTTTCAGTTTATTTTGCATTCAATTTTACTGAAGCACCATGTGGTTACTGGAAGTACCTGGACCAGGATGGAACATTGGGCATTATATTTGGGGAGAGGTCCAGTGAAGAAGCAGCAAAAGAACAAAAACTTCAGGTACAAAAGAAAAAGCAGTTTTATTTGTGTGTGTGAGGCAAGTGGGAAGAGCACCACTGTTACCCCATCACATTTTACAGTGATACTAAAGACTTCAGACTGTTGTGCAGTGGAGCTGTACTGATGGTATCATGGTCACAGAAAAGAAAGTTTTTTAGGGGTTAAAAAAACTTCAATTAAAATACTACTGGCTTTGTGATGGTTTGCTACTGTGTCTGTGGGGGAGGTGGCTTCTCTCTCGGGTGGCGTAGTCTATCCACCTGTCGCCTGCTAGTGAGTCAGAAATATGGCGGTTGTTCTGTTTGAAAATTAGTAGTGCCCAAGAATATCCCACTAATGGGTCACCTCAAATGGGAACTTGTTTTTCAGTGAGCTGTATTGGAAAATATCTGCCCGCTAAGATCAATGTCCTATGCAATTGGAAAGCTACGATTCTCTTATGCATTTTCTAAATAGCATTATGGAGTGATGGGAGTGCAGGGAAATAAGGATACAATTACAATCTCTTAAAAATTAGGGATGGATTGGAGTGCAGGGCCCTCTGCACCCTTCACTCCCACAAGCAAATAAGGCTACAACTGTACTATTTCAAAGAGTAAGGAAATCCTTTGCAAAAACTTTGTTAATACAATAGTTAGGTTTCCAGTGGCAAAAGTTGGGAAATGTGGTGTTAGGGTTTCTAACCCTAACACCCCACCCCCACCCTGCATGCAGCAAAAGGTGTGAGGGTGATGCCTTGGGGTTGTGAAACTAACTCTCACCCCATTCTCCTATACTGTGCCTGTCTCAGCTTATTTACCATGAATGGTGTGTGTATTAGATTGACAACCCCATGGCACACCCCTGATGCCTGTTGCTATGTGAAGGGTGGTAGGGGTGTTAGGGCTGGAAACATTAACATCATTTCCCTAACTTTTGTCGCTATAACCCTAACTGATGCATTAACAAAGTTTTTTGCAAAGAATATATATATGTGTAAATATATATATATTCTCTCTCTCTCTTTCTCTTTCTCTCTCTCCATATATATATATATATATATATATATATCTTAACAAGAAAGAAAATGTGGGTAAGAAAATGGTTAGAGGATAGGCAACAGAGTGCAGTGGTAAATGGAGGTCAGTAAGAGGAAAGGAGGGTAACCAGCGATGTGCTTCAGGGATCAGTTCTGGGATGAGTCCTATTTAATGTTTTAATAAGTGACATTGCAGAGGAGCTGGGTGGGAAGATCTGCCTCTTTGCAGATGACACCAAAATCTACAATAAGGTGACCATTTCAGGGGGTGTAAAGAATGAGCAGAGACCTGAGAAAACTAGAGGAGTGGTCAATAGTATGGCAGCTGGGTTTCAATGTGAAAAAGTGCAAAGTAGTGCACTTGGGGCACAGAAACCCAGGGGCAGAGTACAAAATGTGAGCGGTGGTACTGATGACCAGCATGCAGGAAAGAGACCTGGGGTAATCATATCAGATGACCTAAATGTGGCCAGACAGTGTGACAAGGCAGTTGGGAGGGCTAGTGGGATATTGTGTTGCATAGGGAGGGGTATGACTAGCAGGAAGAGGGAGGTGGTATTGCCTCTATACAGATCACTGGTAAGACTCACCTAGAGTACTGTGTCCTGTTCTGGAGACCATTAGCCTGATTTTACAAGAGTGATGCAGGGCTTGCATCAAGCCCTGCATCATTTCCGTTGTTTGGTGCAACTGCACCAGATGCATTGCTAACTGCACCCAGTTTTACATTGTTTGGTGCAGTTGCAACAGTTCTCGTTTCACGGCAGTTTGCACCAAAGCTTTAGCACAAGCCCCATAAAATGATCCTCCATTGATGCAATGTTAGACCAGTAGGGACCTGGGGCCTGATTTTACAATGGTAGTGCATGGCTTGCATCAAGCCCTCCATCAACCCCGATGTTTGTCACATCTGTGCCAGACGCATCTGCCGCAACTGTCTCCAATTTTACATTGTTTGGCACAGTTGCAACAGTTTATGGCAGCTTGGGTGAAAAGCTTGGTGCAAGCCCGGTAAAAAGGGTCCCCCGTTGACACAAAGTTATGGACTTCTGATGATGTAACAATCCAAGCTGGCAGGGTGAATACGGAGCTCCATCACCACCAGGCAAAATAGCGTTCATTCCTAGCTTACGTTCCACTTTTGGTGCATCAACTCTTGCCTGACGCTATACTTTATGTATGGAAAGAAGGAGGAAAATGAAAAATGGTACATTTCCCATGGTGTCTCATTCCCCTGATACGGTTCCCTCTCCTCGGTGGGTTAGCATGGATGCCATGGTGGCAACAGCAGTCTCTGACACACTGCAACCATTGAATGCAGCGATCTTGGATGAAATGAAAGAAATTCTAGCTGAATTTCAAGTTATTCAACTGGAATTTAAATCATCAGTGTTGGCATAGGAGAACAAGGTGGGAACTTTGGAACAACATGATGCTGACACCAACTCCTAGGTGGACCTCTTGGAGCAGGTATTAATTAAGGCTTTACAGGAATAACAAGAATTAGCCGAACATTGCAAGGGCTTGGAGTATCTTTCCAGGAAGAACAATATAAGATTATGCTGGGTTATTGAGGAGATGAAGGTCGGGACATGCCGTCTTTTTGTGGGCATTTACTATCCATCTTAAACAATGAAGATCTTTCACCCCTGCAAAAGAATGTGCCATAGAGCTTTGTTGGCTAAGACTACTGCAGCAGATGTGTGCCCTTGCTCCATACTTGCACAATTTTTTTTATTTCACCACTAAACAGGGGCTGGTTTCATGAGCTTGAAGTAAGGGGCCTATATTGTACAAGGAACACTGAATCTATCTGGATAATGATTACTCCCCGGCCCTATTAGCTAAGCACCAGGAGTATGCCCTGATTCTCCTACTTCTGAAGGCTCATGAATTCAAATTCACTACCCATAACCAGCACACTTGCATATTCACTTCCTGGACGGCTCTAGAATTTTTGGTGATCCTGAGTCTGCCATGCAGGAATTAAGACAATTTGGGTTGCGGGTGGGTTCCCTTCAGTAAGTTTTAAGTCCTGTTTATGATAGAGGGCTGGTGTGCAGATGCATGTATCATACAACAGTTTGAAAACCAGCCAAACAAGAAAATATATTTAAATAACTATTTTCCTTTACTCAGGAAAGTTTTTCTTAGTCAGATCTCTAGATCATGTCCAGTGTTTCACCTTTAGGGGTTTCCTCAGGAGGTAAGATCTACTTGGTATTCTCTATTGTCTCTTGCATTCTGTTTCCTTCTTTATCAATATAAACAATTTTTTTATACAGTGAAGTTTCTGCCTTCATCGACTCAGTTCTTTTGCAGTGTTCATACTGAACTGGCAGTTGAACACTGCAAAAGAACTCAGCTGATGAAGGCAGAAACTTCACTGTGAAAAAAAGTTTTTTACCTTGATTTAGAAGGAAACAGAATACTAGAGGTAAGAGATAATATCCAGTAGATCCTAGCCCTCAGAGGTGAAATGCAGGAATTAAGAGCCAGAAACTATACTGTTTCTAAGGAGCAGATGGACTACTCTGACTCTCGAGGAAAGAAAGCCCTACAGAAGGACCAATGGAACAAAGTTTCTCTTCACAGCAAAAAGCGCTAATCTGGGCAAGCCCTCAATGAGATTAAGGCTATGCTACAATCATTTTGGTGTGAAAAGCCAACTTAATAATGGTCTTTTTTCTGAATTAGTTGGATCTGGTTCTTTATAAACTTTGCATTGAATTCTATTAGAGATACAGCGAAATCAAATTTTGCTGTCAAAATTGTCACAAAATAGGTAATTACGCAGGGCAGAATGTTTCGTGAAATTTCGCAATTTCACCCCACTGCTGGCCACCACAAAAGTCCATAAACTGAACCCACCCCACACACACAAAGTTACCCTGCCACCCCATTTGTTTTATTTAAAAAAAATAAATAAATTCAACCTCCACTCCCTGGTGTCTAGTGGCCCCTCCACCAACCACCAGCAGTAATTGCTTTGAATAACCCCCCAAAGTTACCCTGCCCCCATTTGTTTTATTTAAAAAAACAAAATTTACCCTCCTCTCCCTGGTGTCTAGTGGATCCCCCACCCCCACCCCATCATTAGATAGCAGCACCCACCCAGCTCTGCCCAGTACCCAGATCGGGCCACTGGTACAGCCCTTCACTCACCTCCACGGCCAGCAGCCTGACTGAGCACTACTGAGCACTTGAATGAATGGCGCTTTTACGCAGTTATTCATTCAAGTGCTCAATCATCTCAGTTGGGCTACCGGCCGACTCGACTGGACCACTAGACACCAGGGAGTGGAGGATAAATTTTTTAAAATAAAACAAATGGGGGGCCAGGATAACTTTGAGGGGTGCTTAATAAATGCAATTTCAGCCAGTGATCAGCTGAGGGGACCACTGGACACAAAAAAAACAAATGTAGCCAGTGAGTGACCAGGGGCGGGGGACCACTAGTCTCCAGGGAGAATTTTGGCCAGTGGACACAACATTTTGCCATGAGGTGAAATTTCTCCCACAGGTAGTGAAATTTCACTTGCAGGTGCAAATTTCACCTGTGAGTGAAATTTAGCTGGCTTGAGGCAAATTTCATGTGCATCCACGGTGAAATTTCTAATTTCTCCCAATGAAATATTTTGCAAAATGCACAAATTACATAAAAATATTTTGCTGGGTGAAATATTCCAGTTTACACATCTCTGTATATTATTCTCTATCAATGGGACCTGGTTCTTTATGGATTCTGTGCTGTATTATTTGTCACTCTTTTTTCAATGAGGAGTTGCACTTTTTCACGGAGCTGTTTAAGGACCCTCTGTGTCGATATTATGAGTGATTCTTGATTACTTTGTTAAATAGGGTGGAGGCTGCCTTTGGGAGGTTATAGTGATAGCCCCCTTGCTGATCGCCCCCTCAATGTTATTGCTATTTTCTTTTACTCTTGTTTTCCTTTACCCCTTACTATGTTTGACCTCTCTCCTTCCCTTCCCTTCCCTTCCCCTTCCCGCTCTTTCTCCATCTTTTTTCTGACTCCCCCCCTTTCATCTTTTAGATTTTTTTCTTGGTTTTGTTTTATTGTATCTTTATTTATTTTTCTGCAATGTTTTCTTGGGCTGTCTTTATATCTTTGTGTGCATTTTATTTGTTATCTCTTTTGCTCAACTTCCAGTCCCACATGTTTGTTTTTCAATGGGGGGGGGGGCTCTAACCTGTTTGCTGTGACACTGACTTCCCCCTCCTGTTATTGTACCATGTGAGAGCAGTACTGCATCTCTTCAGAGGTTTCCAGGGGACCCTTTAGTCACAGAATTTCTTTTATTGTCACCGCCCCCTTATTGCTCTGCGCTCTATTTTTTTTTCACTGGTGACCTTTCTCATTTGTCAGATCTAGAAATGTTATGGTTTGTTCTCTTATTTGTTTTTTGCTGTTGGTTTTTATTTATTTTTATCCCTTGAATGTTATATGTTTGCTCTGTTTTTATGTTTTGCTAGCTTTGGTGGTTTCTTTTATTTTATTTCCTGCTCTTTCGGTCCTTGGTGATTTGTTTATTAGTTTTCTATCTTTTTTCTTGTTTCATTTATTTCAGACCAATACTGTAGTCCAACTCCTTTCCTTTATCTTTATTTATTTGTCTTTTTTTGCCCTACAGGCTGATTCTAATATGCTATGCTTGCTCCAAATGGAGCTATAGTGGTACAGCTATCAATCAATGCTGCCACCCAGTGGCCACTTGCGATACAGGGGTTTCTTTCTGGTTTTAGTATTTCTTGTGTCTACTGGGCTTTGGTGGTAGGAGACAGGAATTTTCTCTTACCTTACTTGGAGCATTAACCTTTCTTTCTTTTTTTCCTTACAGAGAGTCTTCTGTTCTTCTGGTGTAGTCATGCATTTCTATCTGTTTCTTTACTCTGCTGACTTTGGTCCCCTTACTATTTACTGTATAAAGGTCTCTAATGCATGAATCAGGGTTCTAGATAAGTTTTGATCAGCCCCTTTCCTGTGTTTTTTTGTCAGCATTTTATGAGGCTGACAGCTAGTAGAGGGGTATTGTTTTTCAATCTTTTTCTGTTGTTTAATCAGGTCTGTTTTTTATGTGGATATACAGTTTTGTATTTGCAAGTAAAGGGGGCTTGGGAGATTCAGTGCTTTCTTGCATTCTTTCTTATTTTTTAGAGAGTGTATGGTCTGATAGTTCTCTGATTAGGATTATATCGCTTTCTTCATTCATTTTTTAAGTGGAAGTGTAGTTGGTGGTAGAAGCTATCTTTTCTGTTCTTCCCACCTCTTTTTCTTCTTCAGATACCAGTAAGGGAGGAGGTGGGGAGTTGGGGGAGAGAATGTGCAAGGGAGGGACAGGATGAGGGAAGACAACAAAATATAAAAGAAAGGAGAACTACTAATTAATGAAGGGCCCAGAGCTTTCTTTCCTTCTTCGTTCTCTTTCCAGAAATGTTCATATCTGGTGGCACCAGAACCAGATGCCCAGGTGGGATACAACCAATCCTTAGTTTACACTGATACAGGTTTTACCAAACCTAGGGGCTAGCACAGACTCCACTGTTACCCCCCGTAACAACATTTCTTCAGGCATTACCCAAGAATGGACTTTCATGTCTCACTTCCTAGCTAGGAAGATGGTTATGTTTCTTTTTTAGTATGTTTGGCAGAGATGGTATTTCTATTGTACCCTTTATGTTGTACTTCGCTGTTACTGGTTGGTTTTATCCTTGGTAGCATTGGGGGGAGGGGGTATTACAAAAATTGAACATATATTTTTTGTTTATCTTCTTTGCTTAGTTGACAAGGTGTTATAAAGTTTCTGTTTGATGTTGTTTGAGATTGATGGCTTTGACTTGCTTTTGAGGTTCTTTTGGGACTATTTGATGCAATTTTCCTTATGGGCTTTCCACTTTGAATTATATCTTGTGGCTGGTTTGGTAGTATTTTCCTGGAAACTTAACATTTTTAAGTGGTTTATTGACCACTTTCATTTAGAAAATAGCCTATACAATTCTTCACTTGAGAGGCAGCACTATATTTATATTTCACATATTTCTAATGTATTAGTTTTGGGTTTATGATTTTCATTGTGACTCATTCTAATATGTTTTGCATTCACCTGAGGCAAGACATTGACCCCTTTAGTCTGGAGGAGGCTTTATTTCTTCTTTTATTCCCTTTTCTTTTCATACTATTTTATTACCTCATATCTTTGCAAATGGGATTCTTATTTTATTGACTTTTTTATTCATCTGGCATCTTTTACTAACATTATCACATATAAAGAGTGTCAGTGGGATTCATAATCCCATTAAACATATCCCTCCTCCAATATTTTGACAGCAATGTGCAGATTTTCTTTTTGCAGGAAACACATCTGTATTTAACTGAACACCTTAAATTTTGAAACTCAGTTTCATAATGTCTTTTTCCTCTTTAAATCTGGTTGTGAACTGGTGTGCTAATTTTATGCCGAAGAGGGCTTCTTGACTCCACTACAATTTTTCTGATGAGGCAGGATGATACATTATTGTGACTGGCTCATTATATGGCTGTCCACTCACCTTAGTTAATACCTATTTCCCCTCTGGTTCGGGGACACAAATTCTTTCCTTCTTTTTTTCTCTTTTATTAAATCATTTACAAGGTCTGTTACTTTGGGGCAAGTGAGACATGAACCTCACACTAAACCCTGATTTGGATTCTTCGACCCCCAAGGCCCACTGATTTTCCTTGGCTTATAAATACTTACATAGAACACTTCAACATCTTGGTATTATTGACATCTGGTGGTATTTGCATCCTACTCTTAGAGACAACACCCATCACTCCCTGAGACACGGCAGTTATGCCAGACTAGATTACTTTTTTACTACTTTAGAACATGTGGATACCATACATGATGTTGAACATGGTCCTGTTCATCTTGCAGACTGTGCCTTGGTTAGTGTTTCTCTTGCTCTAGAAAGACCTCCCCTTCACACACTGTGGAGTCTCTTGTGAGCCAAGGTTCTTTTAGACAAATTAATCAGCCAAATTCCTCAGTTCATTCAAGAAAATTATGATGATAATTTTTCTCCTAGTGTCTTCTGGGACACGCTTGAAGTAGTCCTTAAGGGGGTACCGTGTTAGACTACCACTAGCAGAATAGCACCAGTCAACTGAGCACTAGTCTGGATAGCAATAACAGACAGCAAGCAGGGACGAGAGCACTTGCCATAAGCACTTCTGTCATCAAGTCCATGGTGCTGCCACAGGACAATGGCAGCAAAATACAAAAGGCTGACTGAGCTGCTCCCATGGCATGGAGGGCTGGGACATGGAACAGCTCAGGTAGGAAGCAATGGAGACTAGGGTTCTAATCCTGGTCTCCAATCATTTATATACTCAGGACTTTGTTTTGTTTTTCAGCGGGGCCATAAAGCAGTATTCCATGGCCCATAAATTTAACTTACCACATGATCAGCTCTCCCTGGGTGGGAATCCTTAAGTCTGGGGGTGGCTGCAGATTCCCCACAAAAGAAAAATTGATGGTACTTGTGCTGTGCTCTTCAAGCCGATGGCATTGTGATCGGCTATGTTCTGACCAAGTGCCTCTTAAGGGTACAATTATAGTTCATGCATCAGCTCTATACTGGGCAAATAAGAATAAAATGCAAGAGTGGTACAGTGCATTGTGCTCTTTACAGTCAGCATTGATGCAGGGTGATAAATCTGCCTGTGTGAAAGTTCATGAGACCCAGGCCCATCTTTAAAAACCTTTGGACTAGAAGGTGGAGCATGCTTTTATTTTATTTAAGGCAGTGATATTATGAAGTGGGGCCTCAGCGAGCCCATAACTTGACCCAGCATCTTTGCATTCACAGGGTTGCAGCTACTGTGATTAAGATACAACACCCTACAATGGGAATTTTTACTTCACAGGGAGGTGAGATTTTGTCTATTTTTACATCTTATTATCCATCTCTTTATACATCAGAGACCCCATCACCTTAAGTTCTGATCAATGCATTCAAAAATTTTTTAAAGGTCCAGCTTTCATCTCTTTCTTCTGAGTAAGTCCAGTCACTACTTCTCCCTATTTCTATGGCAGAATTGTGTCATGGTATCCAGTTGGCTAAATCGAACAAATGTCCTGGAGATGGTTGGTTTTCCATCTGAATTTTTAAATCCCTTCCTTCAGAATTTACTCTCTCTTGCTTTGGCTTTTTCATTCTTTACAAGATGGAATGCCCACCATCCTCCCCTGGCATTATGCCATTATTACTGCTTTATTGAAACCTGGCAGGACCCTACCATGCCAGCTTTGTACTGTCCTATTTCTATTTTAAATTCTGATTATAAACTCTCTATGTCAATTTGGGTACTCCGGCTTGAGGGCCTTTTCCTTGCTCTGCTGGACTGGGACTAGGCTGGGTTTGTGCACAAATGGCAGGCACACGATAATGTGCATCACACTTTACCTCTTTTAGATTATGTCCTTCAGCACTCGATCCCCCCTGGTCCTGGCCTGTCTGAATGTGGAGAAGACGTTCGACTGCGTGTCCTGGTCTTTTCTTTGGTCTTTGTTAAAGGTGTTTGTTTTTCCTTCTTATTTTATAACAATGTTACAACAGCTATATCATTCACCCTTAGACTTGGTCAAAGATAATGGGTTACTTTCCACTCCATTTTCCCTGGGTAGAGGCCCCCATCATGGTTGTTCCCTCCCTGAGTCTGTTTGCCCTCTATATTGCGCTCTTGACTTCTCATATTAGGCAATCGTCTATTATTCAAGGAATACTGTTAAGTGGTCAAGACTATAAGATTGCACTGTTTGCAGATGACACTCTCCTTGCTCTTACAGATTCTGCAATTTCAGTATGGCAGTTATTGATCTTTTAGCTACATCTGAGTATTTAGCTGGTTTTCATCTAAACACTAATCAAATAGAAATACTAACATTTATTACTCCCCTCTCCTTCTATTGAATTATTGCATGTATGTTGGAATCAACATTTTTTGAAATATTTAAGAGTTTCAATTCCCAAAGTGCAGGACCACCTAGACTTATTGAATTATAAACCTCTGGTAACAGCTATAGCAACTGATCTCACCCGTTGGTCTAGCTTCCATTTTCCTTTTTTCAGTGAGTTGAAATTATCAATCTTAATGTTTTATCACAGATCTTATTCTTTCTTCATACACTCCATCTCCATCCTTCCAATTGTTATTTTTGAAAGGGCAATAGCAGATTTCTCAATTCATTTGGGGTGGTCGTAAACCTAGGCTAAGTACCTCTCTATTATATCTTTCTCCAGCTCGAGGAGGGATTGGTTTACCTAATCTCCATTGGTATACAATGGCTTGCCAGTTACACATAGTTCACTTGTGGACAACAGAGGCATATCAAGCTCACTGGAAAAATATTGAATTTGTTTCAAATATATATGCATGATATCAGTCGTATTCTTTACTCTCCCCCATCCCTGGTTATCTTCCGTTCTCTAATTTGTTTCTGTTATACATGGGAGATTTTCCAGATCTGGCATAATATTTGCTTACACTTTGTAAGAGATGAGGATTTATTTATTGTCACCTTGGCATGGAATCAACATAACCCTTTACCCATAGAGGTACAGCAGCGGGTGGGTTGGAAGCAGTAATCCAGTACAAGGGCTAATGGGCAGACTAGATGGGCTAGGTGGTCCTTATCTGCTAACAATTTCTATGTTTCTTTGTTTCTATGTTATATATGACCAACCATTTTCTACTTAGATGGGCTCAGTTAGAGCTGCTTTATTTCAATTAAATAGTAGAATCAAAAGGATTGTTGTCCTCTGTGGACCTACAAGCTACTCATTTACAGCCCTGCACTGATCACTACTAATATTTACAACTGCAAGATTTTCTACAGACTTAGCATGCCATCTACAGGTATGTTTCGGACTCTGTCTCAGCCCTTATGGCCTTAATTA
Source organism: Neoceratodus forsteri (assembly GCA_016271365.2). Classification (NCBI taxonomy): domain Eukaryota; kingdom Metazoa; phylum Chordata; order Ceratodontiformes; family Ceratodontidae; genus Neoceratodus; species Neoceratodus forsteri. The sequence goes on from CM057452.1 coordinate 1,084,874,067, forward strand.
TTTTCCATCAACAGGACAGTCTTCAGGAACATTAAATCAGATCCATCTATTCCATTCTTTGCTCTCTTTCCACGGACTCTACAATCTCTTTTTTAACTCAATAATCAACAGATTTGCAAATAGTGTGTGACTGGATTGAGTGGGAGAAATATTCCCTCAAGTTATAAACTTTCAGTGACCCTATATCTTAAAGAATTTGCTGGGAAATGCTGGATGAGAATCTTTAAGACCTCTGCATGGACAGTTTCATATTTAGGCCCCCATGCTGGCACCTGTTGGAGACCCTGCGGTGAACCTCAGGTGAACCATGTACATATTTATTGGCCATGCCCTTTCCTGCAGTCATATTGGGTTGAGACATTTCCTGAGTGATTGCTTCCTTATTTGATATATTACCTTCTTTATCTCTGTTGTTGGTTTTGATGCGTATTCCCTTATCTGATTTACTGATATGGGGCGGCAATTAAAGTACTGTTAACCTTCTGTATGTGCTAAAAATTATTACCAGATCACGGCTTAAACTCGCATCCTTTAGTTTCCCAATGGGTAGTCTTCATTGACATTATTTATCGACACGAAAGATGTACCTATAGTTATTTAAATTGTTTTCTAGCTTTCAAGGAAGACTGGCGACAATGGGTTCTTTTTAAGTTACAGACAGATCCAACATTTATTCCTTGATTTTTTTTTCCTAAAGTTTTTGTGGTTGATCCATATTTCTAAATTTGGAGGTGGACCATGCCCTGCTTCTGAGCCCTTTTATTTTTACTCTCTGTTGTATATGTAATGACCCAGGTAGTGTGCTGTTTGAATCTGACAGCAATACCAGGTGGGCTGGGTTCGGGAAGAAATAGGTCACTCGGCACAAAGGCTAGGTTTGGCTACTCTGCACAGGGGTACCCATGTAATTCCAAACACAGGAATCAATAACTGTAATGTCCAATACCAGAAGTGGGGTTCTAAAGTGTGGCTTTATTCACATCCAAACAGAATAAACAAAGCATAGATGAACCCTCACTGGGCTACACACCTGGTAATGCAGATTAAAAGAATCATGGACACTTCCTCAACACTTTAGCCCTCAGGCTCTGAACCCACTGGGCACATAGCCCGGACTTGCATGCTGCTTTGGGTACACAGCCCGAACTTGTACACTGTTCTGGGATTTCCCAGGCTCGGCTCCCTTGCCAGCCACTCAGACACCTTCCATATGTCATGGAAACATTTTCTGGTGACTCCCTAAACCACCTAAGAGGACCTCAGCTGTGTCAGGGAATTCTCCTTTTAATCCCACATCTGGGTACTTTCCTCAGGCACTGGCCAAGTACCTGAGAGAAAGTAAAAGGTGCCTCAGAGCAAATCCATAGAGGTGAATTTGGTTACTACTGATGGGGGGTCTCTCACCTCTAACTCCCACAATTCATACCCGGCCATTTCTCTGGACTGTAAACACCTCATACTGTAAAGCTTGGCAATGAGGATGATTACTAAATGTATGTCACATTCCATCTACTTGTCTTGCTTTCCCTTTGTGCTGGACTTGAACATACTTTTAATTGGCATAGCCCATTGCTCTTGGCCCCTCACTGATTAAGCAGTCAATCCCCACTTTACAACTGTACTTGGCTGTCTTTTAATGACCCCCACAGTAACAGTCCTTTTAGTTTCCTTCTGTTAAGGTGAATAAACACTTGGCCGCTTTCAGTGAACTCACCCTTTGGTTTGCAGGTGCCCACAGGTGATTCCTCCACAGGAATTTCTGTCTCAGAGCTTTTGGGCCGCAGCACAACTTGAATAGGCAGCTTCTTCCCTAGCTGGAACTAGGAGAGTAGCCCTGGAAACAGGCAAACCTTTCCCATCCCCTCAGGGATGGGGCACTGAATCAGTAACACGGTCTCCACCACTTCAACTACCAGTTTCTGTGTTCCTCTTATGGTGGAAACACACCTTCCTAATCAGTAGCTCTAAGACAGAGCTTAAAGCTCTGAGAGCCTGCACAGACAGCTGTACTACTGTCTCTCACCAAGACTGCACACAGAGTGAATTAAAAATCCCCAACGTTCTATGTATAACCTCCAACTGCAACATTCCAGTGTGGCTTATGCAGCTGCAAAGTTCAATGGTGATGTCATCCCTCAGTCTCAGCTGAGACTGAGAACAGAGTGACTCAGTGTGAAATCCATTTAACTGGAGTTTCAAAGCTGCCTTCCCTGTCTACCACTAGGTCTTACTGGGATTCTAGTAACCCGGGTAACAGGAGTGTTACATAGCTCAATACACTTTATTTGCGAGTTGTTAACAAGATCTTTTGTCATTTTCTTACTTATACATGGGAGCATATTGTTAGGTAAAGCTGCCTTGTAGGATGTATTTTTTTGTATATCTTATGGATTTGTCTGTAAATATTATATGACTGTATGATTGTACTTTTTAATTTATAATTTTGTGAATTCTAGTTTTTCACTAATCCCTCATTGTACTTTCTTCTTTTGTGTATGTAATTGTGTTGTCTTTAGAATGTTTTTTCAAATCAAGCTGTTATCATAAAAAAGTAAAGTTAGACTGGGGGACCTTGTCTAACTTTGTTGCATCTGGTGTAAGGGACTTACATCAGAGGTTTGCAAGCTTTTGCAAAATCATGCTTACTGAAAACTTTGACAAACGTCACCCCTTGTGTCAAACTCATGACACAAGTCCTTTGTGTTGATCCACGGGTCTTCTAAAATTGAGCCCCTGGTCTAACTTGCAGCATCTGGTGCAAAGGACTTGCATCAGAGGGTTTGTGACAAGCTTTTTGCAAAATCACATGTGCTGCAAACTTTGACGTGAGTCACCCTTTGCATCAAACTCATGAAGCAAGTTTCTTATGTTGAGCCATGGGGCTTCTAAAATCAGGCTGCACATCTCCTGAATAACATAGAGTACAGGAACTGCAGAGGATGGCAACTAAAATGGTGCAGGATTTGCATCAGAAGCCCTAGGAGGAGTGGCTTAAGGACATAAATATATACACCCTGGAAGAGAAGAGGGAGAGGGGAATATTATAGATACCTTTAAATACCTCATAGGGGTAACAAAGGTACAGGAGGAAAGCGTTTTTCAGAACAAAAAGGTGCTCAAGGACAACGGGGTATGATAAGAAGCTGGAGGGGGTTGATTCAGGAGAGATGTGAGGAAATACTTCTTCACAGAAAAAGTGGTGGATTCTGGGGACAGTCTGCCAGCAGAGGTGGTGGTGGGGGGGGTGAAAATGGTGGAGTTCAAGAATGTATGGGATAGGCATAAGGTAATTTTAGGGAAAGGGAAGGGAAGGAGTGAATGGGTACAAGATCAAGTAGGATCTGCAGTGATACTACAGGTAGTGAAAAATGGGCATGCTAGGTGGGCCATGCAGTCCTTATCTGCAGGCAAATTCTACGTTTTTATGTTTCTATATGTAGGTGCAGGTTGTACATCTTGTATTGTTTCATGGTGTTGTTCATCTCATTCCATGGTTATTTTGATCTACTGAGAATTTGTTATGAATTATTATGCTACAAAAGTTAGGGGGCTGCTTGTAGGCAATGACGTGTACTTCAGTGAAGATGTCTCTTAGTCTTTCATTTTCACTCAGCATGGGTTGTAGTTCTTTAATCATTTGCTGAAGGGATTTTAGCATGGGGCTGTATGTAACAACTGTGGATGTGCAATCAAGCACACCTGTCTACCTCTGTGCATTAAAATTCATAGCATTGGTCTTCAAACTCCAGAGTAAATTGACAGAATGTGTAGCACTTTCTTATTTTAAAGAATAATGTCTCTACAGATAGTGGGCCTCATATGTTTACTGTTAAGGAAAGTTTCTATCAAGTTAGTTTAATGATTTAATAGTTTATGTGTCCAGAACTAGCTCTAACATTATTAAAGACATCAGTAGACCTTTGCTGAGCAAAAGTAAATCTGAGTGTAGAAATCACAGTGCTATGTGAAATTCAATAGCAGTTGAGAGGTATGGCAATGAGCTTGATTTTTTTGTTGTTGTTGCCTATATTCCAGTATATTTTCTTGTGCTATTTGTATGGCACATTCCATTTCTCAGTGAACGTGTCTTCTGGAGTGGCCCTGCTGGATGAAGGAAATCTGAAGTGAGGAGAGCTGTCTGTTTCTTGTTAGTGTATCTCATCTGAGCAGATCCAACAGTATTGAATTACCTGACTGTAGATCATTGACTTTTTTGTGTACCTTGGGTGGAAGTTGGAATTATGCAGGTATCTATATCTGTCAGTCAGTTTTCTGTAAACAGTTTTTATATGTCCATCATTAGCTATTCTGACTGTAATATCCAGAAAATATATGCTAGTGTTGGAATATTAAATGGTTAGCTTTATAGAGTAGGGAATGTTGAAATCCTGGTGGAACTTGTTATGGGAGGGTTCATCTTCTGTCCAAATGAGGAATATGTCACCTATAAAACAGAGGTAGGATAACTGGGGCCCAATTCTCAAAGTCCTATTTAGACTGGCACAAGCTGCGGCAAACAGCAGCTTCGCCAGTCACTGAAGCACCAGGGACCCTGCATCTGATTCTTGAATTGGTGGGGTCCTGGAGCCAAACTCCCATAACTTGTGGCAAAATCTCTCATGTGACAAAGGTAAGGTGCATTGAAGGGGAATGACACAAATTGCAGGACAGTCTTGCGGCAATGCCAGCAGACATGTTGTCCACAGTGCAGGGCCGAAGTCTGCTGCAGTATTCTGGCCCCACCACTGGCACAGATGCAATCTGCTAGCACTAGCACCCTGGACGGCATGCTAGTATATGTTCCTGCCTCCCCCTGCAGCAAGGTGGGCAGGGCACTATGCCTGCTCCGCAAGTGCCCCCAGCATAACAGAGGGCACACACCCTAACAGCACCCCATGCTGCCAGCAATGCAGTCAGTTTGTGGTCCATGCCCAGCAGCAGTCCACCACCATCAGTGCAGGTGGGCAGCACTGCAGGTGGAGGGCCCTGTGTCCCAGTGAGCCATCTGCTACCACCTGTGTGGGCTGTGGTGCAGTGCCCTACACTCCACCACAAGGGTTTCTGTGCATTGCCAGACCACTTGGCTCACCAACAGCACAGCTCTCAATGCCCTGTATGGCTGTGGGATAGTGCCACTGCTTCCACAGGTGGGACACCTTTTGGCACACAAGGCATTAGACCAGCTTAGGGGTAGTCTAACTGTGAACCAGCACTGCGGACATTAGCACCCTTGCAGAATCCCACATTAGGGGATATGGCAGCTAAGGTCCGATGCATGGTCCTGTGCACCATGGTGCATCCCCGTGTTTGGTGCTGGGCTGGTGCAAGGCCAGTCCAGCACAATGGCACCCAACCTTGATACAGTCTGCATTTGAGAATCGGGATTGCCACACAGTTTTGGTGCCCCTTCCATCATTTCTTTTTGATACAAGCACCTTACATCAATCAGAGAGCTTTGAGAATTGGACCCATGGTTTATAGGGGTGGTGTTTAAAAAACTATCTTTTTCTGGACAGGTCATGAAAAGATTGGCATATCATAGTGCCATCTTTGTGCCCATTGCTGTCCCCATGATCTGTAAGAAGTGCCTGCCATTAAATATGATATTATTGTGTGTCACAATAAATTTTATTAGGTGCTGGTGGTGATTTCTGAAATGTCTCTCGTGGATGTGTTGTCCTGTAAAAATTTATGTCACACTAATATGCCATCCTCATGTGGAATATTAGTGTAGAGAGCATTGACATCCATTGTGGCCAGGATAGTGCTGAGTGGTAGCTATTCAATTTGCCTCAACTTCCTAAGAAAATCTGTGGTGTCCTAGATGTAAGTGTTGGTAGTTGTCACTGGTGGTTTTAAAATGGATTCTATGAGTCCTGAAAAGTTCTCAGTGAGTATGCCAATTCCAGAGATGATAGGCCAAACTGGATTTACAGGCCTGTATATCTCAGGCAGTATGTAGAATGTTCCTGGGGTTGGTTTGTTCAGAATTGGTCTATTTAACTGTTCTTGGTGTTGTTTGGTAGAGATTTAATGTTTTGTTGAAGTTCTTCTGTACATCATATAGTGGGGTTCTCTGTGAGTTCTCTTTAATAAGTTGTATCTGACAGCTGTCTGTGTGCCTCTTTGATGTGGTCCTCTGTATTCATAGTTTGGGTCACAAAGGTTGTAAACAAGGACAAGCCATGGACTGAACTTTGACTTCAGCAAAGCCTTTGATGCTGTCCTGCATGGATGGTTGATCAAGAAGATGCAGGACCTTGGAGTAGGGTGTAAAATTACTAGGTGGGTGGAAAATTAGTTAAGTGTCAGGATCCAGTGGGTGGTATTAAATGTGGAATACTCAGAGCTCAGGAGTCACTAACAGGGAGCCACAGGGACTGGTCTTATAACTGGCCCTCTTCACGATGTTTGTGTGTGATATAGGGGTAGGGATCTATGTAAGCATTAATCCACGATGAAGGTGGCATCTAATGGGGAGTTAATGCATGGTTAGGCCCGTTGGGGCCCGAGGCCACAGGCCGAGTGCCTACAATGGACCAACCATGCATTAACTCCCCATTAGATGCCACCTTTGGAGGGGATTAATGCGCTTGTAACATGGTCTACAGGAGGCTGAATATATGCTACATATGTTACTGGTGATACTACACAAAAGACAATGACACTAATGAACTTTTCCAGTATTTTTTAGTCTTACTTTCAGAAATTACAACAAAGCTCTCTTACATACATATATGGCTTTTTTCGTTTTTTGGGTGGTGCTACAATTATATGTTCCTTAATGTTTGCGACACATTAGACAGATTTCTGAGTGGCTGTTACTTTTATATTGTTTGTAGGCTGACCACGATCTTGCTCATTTTCTACTAGTTGCTATGTGTCCGTATCTCATTTGCATAATCACATGCTGCAGTTTTTTTTTTCTTTCGGTACTCACGCTGTGTTTTGACAGGTCACTTCATTTTACTTCTCACATTTGTCCACTCTGTGTGCTATCTTCTGTGTCTGTGTTTCAGGTTGCATAATTAAAGTTGACCGTGCCATTGTCGGTGAAATTGTTACAATGAGATGCATTTCTGGACGTTGCCTGAGTGAGTCGATCTTCAGGTCCGTTGCCTCCTCTGACTACTTCTGGTCCTGGTTTCTCCATTGTGTCTCTCTGAGGTGGTCTCTGCTTGGTGCTTGTCACTATTTCTATTTCTGGGTTTGTGCTACATTTTGTCTGTCTCCTGCTCGTATCTTGTCCTGCTCAGCCTTATCTCTCTATAAACACTACCTCTTCAGTGTTCACTTGTTCTGACTTCCCTCATTCTGCTCTAACCCTGTCCCTCTGTCACATTTGTCCCACTGCTTCGTCTAGTGTACCTGCTTGCTATTTAAAAACTTGTTCCCTGCACTTACTTCTCCTCTCCTACTTATCACTGCTCGTTTCCTCCTTGGCTCATTTCTGTAGTTCACAAGCAACACGGTATTATCGTCTCATAATGCCATGTTGCTCCTCTACCAGCTGACCCAATTCAACCAATTGTGTTCATTAATTCCGATGTTCTTAGTTTTGCCATGTTACAAGGCAAAATATACCTTTGAACTGATGATACTACAAACTGTGGCTGGGTAGATAGTCAGGAGATGGTCAAAATCTCAAAAGAGGATATGGGTATATTGCAAAGCTGGTCAAGGGTATGGCAGTTAAAATTTAATGCAATACATAAAAGATGATGGGGGAGGTGCAGTAGTAGTGAAAAACACTGTAGAGGAAAAGGACTTGGAATTAATAATGTTATACATGCCAAAGGCATTAGCACAATGCAACAGGGTGGTGGGAAGGGTGAATAGAATGCTGTGGTTCATAGGGAGTGGGATCACTGGCTGGAGAAAGGAGGTGCTGCTGCCACCCTACAGGCCACTGGTTCAGCCTCACATGGAGTACTGTGTTTAAAAATAACCCTAGAGACCAATGCAAACCAAAGTGCTAACATGTGGGGTCATGCACAAAGCATGCCATCTGCCAGCCACAGGACTGTATCACACTCAGTAGAAACAATAGTGTTCCATGGAGTGAAGTAGCAGTTAGGGCACCCCAAAGGTGTTAGCACTTTTGCACTAAGGTGCTACTTTTGTAAGATGACAGGCAAATGGCAAATGACCTCTGGCAGCAAATGAGGTGCAAAATGGATTATCTCCTTAAAAGGAATTTACATCTGAGAAGCAAAAGCTGACCACTGCATTGTGTATAGGCTGAGAACTGTGGTATAACACATCAAGTGGTCATTCATGCTATTATTTCCTATGTGTAATGGAAAGATCCACAAGAAATGTATGCAGGATAGCCCAGTTGTGTTAGAAACATAGAAACATGGAATTTGTCAGCAGAAAAGGACCACTTGGTACATCACTCTGCCCAATTGTTCACAGCCTAATCTGTCTCCACAGACTCTAACTGGTCTCCAGCTACTCTCACTCTTCCCTGCCTATTTATTAATATTCTCATATGTCTATCCACACATGTTTGAAGCCCCACTGTTTTCACCTCCACCACTTCTGTTGACAGTGTTTCCAGGCATCTACCACCCTTTCCGGAAGTTGTACTTCCTTACATCTCTCTCTTAAACGTTCCCACTCCAGCTTCATTGCATACCCCTGGTCATGGTGCTCTTTCTCATTTAAAAGACCCCCCTCCTGCACCCTGTTCACACCTGTGAGCTACAAACAGGTCCCTAACATGTCCCAACTTGTTCTCCTCTCTTCAAGGGTGTACGTGTTAAGATCCCTTGGTATCTCCTTATATAGCAGCTTGTGCAACCCCTGCTCCATTTTAGTTGCCCTTCTCTGGACTGCCTCCACTCTGTCTATGTCAATTCCGAGGTGTGGCCTTGAAAACTGGGCACAGTACTCCAGGTGGGGTCTCACCAGTGAGTGATACAGTGACAACACAACCTCCCTCCTCTTGCTGGAGATATCCTTTCCTACAATAGGCACCCAAGCATACTGCTCAGAACAACCATTGCTTTGTAATACTGCCCTGCTACTTTGAGGTAACCAGTAATGATATCCCCAAGGTTTCTTTCCTGCTTAGTGACTGTCAGTACCTCCCCTATCCTATCTCTGCTCCTTGGTTCCTATGCCCTAGGTGCATGATTTTTCACTTTTTGGTATTGAACTCCAACTGTCATACTCTTGACCACTCCTTGACTTCCCCAAAATCCCTGGGCATTCTCTTTACACACTCTTGAGTATACACCATATTACAGATTTTGGTATCATCTGCAAAAAGGCATACCTTCCTTTTCAGTTCTTCTGCAATCTCACATATGAAGACATTGAAGAGGACCGGTCACAGTGCTCTTAGGCACCCCCGCTGGTCACTCTGCCATCATTAAAGTGAGTGCCAATAAGCACCACCCTCTGCTGCCCATCCATTAACCAGTTTCTAACCCAGTTCACCACTTTGGATCCCAGTCCTAGGCTGTTGACTTTCTTAGTCAGTTTCCTGTGTAGCACAGTATCGAAGGCCTTGCTAAAGTCCAGATAGACAATGTCCACTGTCATCCCCTAATCTAGTTCCCTGATCACCCAGTCAAAGAAATCAATTGGATTCATTTTGCATGACCACCCCCACCCCACCCGGTGAATCCAGGCTACCTGTGGTCTTTCAGTCCAACATATTCTCCCAGACTTTCCTTTATCAGAGTTTCCATTAAATTCCCCACCACTGAAGTGAGACTGATCATAGTGCTAGCCTCCTCCCTGCTGCTGCTCTTATGTAGACAGTCCATGACTGCTCTTCTCCAGTCCTCTGGAACCATGCCTGTTTCAAGTGAACTGTTGAATAAGGCCATCAGTGGGGCAGCTAGCTTCTGACTGAGTTCCTTTAGACACCCTTGGATGTATTCTGTCCACTCCATAGCCTTGTCCACCTTCAGAGCTGCAAGTCCCTTCAGAAGTCACACCTCTGAAATGGACTTGAGTCCATCTCACCCCTATCCCTTTATTTCTGGTACTCAATGGTGGTCCATCCCCTCCCTCCACCCGTGAAGACAAAGCAGAAGTACCAGTTTCAGAAGGCAGTTTTGCTTTATCCTCTTCTTCGCTCTCCCTACCACACCTCTAATCTCACTATCTCTCCCTTGTTTTCCTCTCCTCACTTATGTGCTGAAGAAAATCTTACCTCCTTTAGCTACCTTTAGCTATCCTTTCCTCTGTCTGCACTTTTGCACTTTTGCTCCCATCACCCTCGTTCATGCATTTCTCTGTTTTACTTGGCATACCTCCCTGTTTTACTGGGTATCCTTCCCCGTCTTTCTCCCTCTGCTCCTCCCTTTGCATTTCCTAATATCTCCTGAATTCCACTTTTTTTCCTTCACACTGTGACCACTTCTCTAGAGACCCATAACAGTCTCTTTTTTCTTCTGCTTTTACTCAATTCCTTCATACATATGTTGGTTGCCTTAATAATGCTCCTTTATTGTTCCCCACTGTGCCTCCCCCCTCCAAGGAAGTCTTCCATTTCTTTAAAATCAGCCCTTCTAAAGTCCAGGATCCCCATCTTACACCACACTGCATGGTGATCAATGGTGTCTATGAGACTGCCCGCTGTGATGTCTGCAATGTTGTCCCTGTTTATAAGCACCAGGTCCAGCAATTCTCGGTCCCTAGTGAGTTCTTTAACTAGCTGCCTGAGAAAAGCCACTTGCAGGGAATGAAGGGTGTCCCTGCTTCTTGCTAAAGCCATGAAGGAAGGTTTCAATCCATAGCTGGAAGACTGAAGTGACCAACGAACAGCACCTCCCCCTTACCTGTCATTCTGATGACAGCATCCCCAAGTGCCTTATCCTACTCCTCTCCCTGTGCTGGAGGTCTGTACACTACCTTGGAACAGAAAGTGGCTCCAGTATCTGTCTCCAGGATGACCCACAACACTTTGAGGCCTTCCTTTTCTGTCAAATCAGGTTTTGCTAAGAGCAAAGCTGTCACCATTCATTTATTCACCTTTTATGATGGACATAGAGCAGAGTAGATGCTGTGCACTGGGGACCATTTTCTTTATTACGGGTCGAGTTTCTGGGTGCTGGTGGGGGGAAGGAAGGTGGAAGGGACCAGAGGGGACTTCGGTTGAGAACTGGGGGTGCTTATGAAGATGACTCTTGATGAATGACTTACTCAGTGGGACTCAGGTGGGGGGGAGGCTGGGAGAGTGGATTTTGCTTGCAAGTGGTGTTAAGGGCAGAGATTACTGTTTACTACAGCCTGCAAATGCAATTTGCCACAGAAGAGAGGGAGGAGGGTACGATGGGGTGGGAGGGTGTAACAATGTCTCATAACATCCCCACACCAGGCACTAGGGTTGAATTCCAGTATCTGACACTGTAGTGCAGCATGAGGGGGTGCTGCATTCCTGAGGTGTTGTCTTTCGGATGAGACATTAAACAGAGATCCCATCTGCCTGTTCTGGTGGTAGTTCAGGCAGATGTTAAAGATCCAATGGCACTTCTCAAAAAGAGTATGGAATTTTTTATTTAAAAACAACAACAAACAATACAATTTATTTTATAATTTCAGGTTGACCATTCGCATATCCTTACATATTTGCACATTGTTAAACAAACCTGCTGTATCTGCCCATTATTCTCTCCCTCTTTCTTTACTAATTCACATTCCTCTTGATACACTTTATCTACTTCATTTTGCACTTTAAACAATAAGTCTTGTATAGTCAAATCTCTATTCTGCAGAAATCTTTGACACCTCACCTGCCAGATGTCCCATTTCAATATTGAAAAAGTATACAGTATATATATATATATATATATATATTACACAAATATATATAAAATGCTTATTGCCTTTCTCCCATTCTTTTGTCCATTGACCATACACTAGAATAGTATATGTCATAGTCTTAAAACACTCCATACCCCAAAAGTTCGCTAAAGACTCCCAGAAGGATTTTATAACATTATATCCAAAAAAACAGGTGTTCCATAATTTATTCTGCCATTCCACAACTAGTTGTTGTGCATATCCTTTCTTCAACTCTCTCATGTTTCTGATTACCTTTCACATTCAGCTTCCCATATCCACACATCCAGATAGTTTCTTTCCTTTTTTTTAATCCTTTTTTTCAAGGTCACTTCTAAGATCTTATCTGTATTTATTGCTTTCTCTACTTTAAAAATTGAGGTTTCATAATAATTTTTTTCTACTATCTCTTTATAGGCCTGGTTCCTGTTTTTCCTTAGTAAAAAGTCGGTTGTTACTCCCCACTGTGTCAAATATTTCCTACATATTTCCATATAGACTGGTACCTCTTGTTTCCCCTTCATATTCCCTTTCTTCCATATATTATTTAACATTATCAGACTCCATCACTTTACCATCTGTATCCAGATTGTTCCTTCTCCCTTCAGAATTGGCACTATATTGACATATAAAAAAATGTTAAGATAAAAAAACTATGGGCTGTATCATATTTAAACCACCTTCCTTTTATTGGTCTATATGTATGACTTCTTTTTATTGGATTTAGTCTTGAACCCATAATAACTGAAAGAACATTCTCAATATTTTAACTTGCATTTGTTATGGAACTGGAAATATGTAAGCCACATATAAGAAAATTGGTACAATAAAGGTCTTCAAGACAGATAAATTCATTTCTCCCTGTCATACTCAATTATTTCCATCTATTTATTTTCCTTGTGCTATTTTTACAGTTAAGATTTGCGAGTTTGCCCATTTCCAGCTATTCTGAGAAAATAAACTATACTTCTCAACTTGACTAACCCCACCTCCAGTTATCACGTAGCTGAGGTCAGGGCCGACAATTAACACCCACCCAACTACAGGGCAGTCAGACAATCCAAGATAAAATTTACAGCAATTAAAGACAGCACAGAATTACACCACCACTATGTTTAAAATTTTCAACAGCTAAAAACAATTATAAGTAAAGACAACAAAGAAAGTACAGTGTCACTAAAAGCCCACAATCTAAGTTTAAAAGAGAAATAGCAATTACCAGTTAATCTAAAGCACTGAATTGAATATGTTTCCTTCCTTCCCCTTCTGGCTTCTTATGTAGGGGTGGACTGAGAAGGGTGGGCTTTCCTGAGACAGAACAATACGTAAGACAGTGGTCACTGAGCACATTTGGGAGAACATCTGCAGTGGAGAAGCAATGGGGCTAGGAAGTCAGTACCCAGTCCAAGAGGGAGTGGTTAGATGCATGAGGGTTTATTCTTGTGGGCTTAGTGATTGGCTGAGTGAGATTCATGGGATCTATGGAGTGTATGATAGGCTTAGAAGCAGGGGAGAGCCAGTTAAGGTTGAAGTCCCTAAGGAGGATAAGTTCACCAGAGGCAGAAGGAAAAAAGTCAGGAGAGAAAATTGAGGAGAGAGGAAGGAGGATAGGTGAGGCATATAGGACAGCAATGAAAATAGGGAGGGTGGAAGGAAGGGAAAGCTCGAGTAGCAGGAGCTCATGGGAGGTGGGGAGGGCCTCTTTGAGGGAGATGGAGCAGGAGAGGATTGACAGATGTATGGGTGACTCCTCCACCACACTTGCTTCTATCCTGGTGAAAAGGTGGAGGTCAGGGAGTGCAATATGTGAGTCTGGGACTCTAGAAGAGAGCCATGTTTCAGAAATACAAATGATATCAGGCAAGTACTGTGAGGCCCATACCTTGAGGGAGTAGCTTAGGTAGAAGGCTTCATGCATTGAAATGAAAACAACTAAGACCTTTAAAAACAGAAAGGGAAAGGGAAAGGAAAGGAAAGGAAAGGGAAAGGGAAAGGGAAGGGAAGGGTGGCCATGAATGGGTTCCACATCACCATCCAGCAGTAGGAAAATAAGGGGGGAGAGAAAGAAGAGAGTTTTACACCTTTTGTATCAAAGGGGAGGAGAACTGAGTGGTAGGGAGTAGGGGATTGAAAGGGATGATGAATGAGCTTGAGGTTCAAGGAGGAGGTATGTAAGAATCCAGATTGAATGGGGTGAGTGGGTGAGCAGGAGTGAAAGGTTGCTGGTGGTAATAAAGAAGGCTGGACAAGAGGTAGGGATGGGAAGGGAGGAGGAAAGGAAGGGAGATGGAGGGGGAAGAGGGAAAAAGGGACATGAAAGGGATAATGACACAAATGATAAATTGTTCAAATATAGTAGGTACTTAAACAACCAAACATCAGCCATTCATGAATAATTCATGCTTTTTTTAGACCATAAAAGATTAAGTTTGGTTGGTCACATTCACCTCTGATAAAGTCCAAAGGTGGGCGGGGTGAAACGTAAGGCTTTGCTGCTACCTGTAGTACCTGTGTAAGGCTACTGTCCTGTGTTTACTCTTAAAATGTGGACGAAACAAAGGATTCTAACTGGAGCCCTGTTGTGACTATCCAGTTATTGAGGATATGAGTGGTGACTGAGGTTCCGAACCTAACATCTGGAAAAGACCTTTGTTCATTGAGCCGAGATTACGTAAAGGACAACTAAACAAGCTTTTTACACATTTTTTTTAATGACTCCATAGGCATAGAAAGGAGAGTCAGTTGTGTACATTTATACTGAAACTGTATTTATTAAAAGAAGGAGAAATGCAGTTTCATAGCATTTGAAAGTTTTTAATACAGCCTCTCCTGATTCAAAGATCCTGCTCTGAGAATCCTAAAATAACTGCCTTGATGATGTCAATGAAGTGAGAGATGCCAGCTTTGTAGATGTATTCAAGCTCCACTGACTGTATTTAAATGTGAATAACTTTGAAATGAAAAATGGTAGCATGGTACTTGGCATGAAAGTTGTTCAGCACAAAGTATCTACACAATGAGAGAGTATTTCATTTATAGATACCTTTTAGTTTTGTTTTTAATTAGCAAAAAGCAGCAGAAAATTTAATTTTTGTTGTTTGGCAGCAATAGATATAAATAACTTTAAAACAAAAATATATCATGGTACTGTAGAAAAGTTGATCAGCAATAAATAATGTTTACATGATTGGTGTTTCATTTATAGATACCTTTTAGATTTTTTGTAATCAGCAAAAAATGGCAGGAAATTCAATTTGTTTTGTTTTTACTTTATTGGAGATATGAGATAATGGAATATGCTGCCTCCCTACTGAAAATATTGTTCAAAATCTAGCCCATTAAGCATACAACAGTTTTGCCTCCCCCACCTCCCCATTCAAAAGGCAGGAGGTGGGAGCTATTTGAAAAGCAAACTGCAGTTTGGTTAATTGTGAAAGGCACAAGAACAAAATACACCAACAGTATTTCCAGTAGGGAGGTA
This sequence comes from Neoceratodus forsteri, assembly GCA_016271365.2. Lineage (NCBI taxonomy): Eukaryota > Metazoa > Chordata > Ceratodontiformes > Ceratodontidae > Neoceratodus > Neoceratodus forsteri. The sequence goes on from CM057452.1 coordinate 1,084,889,350, forward strand.
GCATATTCCGTTTATGTCATACCTCAAAAAAAGGAGAAAAAATAGATTTTCCTGCCATTTTTTGCTGATTATAAAAAATCTAAAATGTATCTATAAATGAAACACCACTCATTTGGTAGATATTATCGTGCCGCACAACTATTATGCTGAAAGTATCATGCTATCATATTTTATGTTAAAGCTATTTGCATTTGTTTGTTGCAAAAAGTGAAAAAGAAAACTGTTTTCTTTCTGCTGTTGTTTGCCAATTATAAAATAACTAAAAGGTATATATACATGAAACACCACTCATTTTGTAGATACTTGTGTGCTGAACAACATTTGTGTTCACAGTACCATGCTGTCATTTTTGTTTTAAAGTTATTTGCATTTATTCGTTACAAAGTGACAAAACAATTTATTTTCTGCTGCTTTTTTTGCTAATTTAAAAAAATAAAAGGTATCTATAAATGAAACACCTCTCATTTTGTAGATATACTTGTGCTGAACAACTTTCATGTTCAAAGTACCATGCTATAATTTTCCATTTTTAATTATTCGATTTGAATACAGTTAGTGAAGCAAGAATACATCTATGCAGCTGACATCTCTCACTTCACTGACATCATCAAGGCAGTTATTTTAGAATTCTCAGAGCAGGATTTTGAATCAAGGAGGTTGTGTTTAAAATTTTCAAATGTTATGAAACTACATTTCTCCTACTTTAATAAATGATGCTTCATTATTAATGTAAACAACAGTCTCTCCTTAACAAGCCATGGGGTAATTTAAAAACAAAACAAAAAAACTGCAAAGCTTGTTTAATCACTCCCCTCCTTACCACCCCACTAATCAGTTTATATATGTCTTTAACTACAGGTACTGAAACTGGCCAAAATAGTTCCAGTTTATAAAAAGGTGATCCTACAAGCCATGCAAATTACCAACCATTAGCAATCCAATCCTGCCTCTCTTCAGTAAACTACTAGAAAAGCTTGTGGCCCTCCAGCTCACAGATCACCTCAATAAATATGACCTGCTATTCTTTGCACAGCATGGGTTCAGGCAGGCCCACAGCACCTCCACAGCACTCACCCAATTCACAATGACATTAAGCTGGGCATGGACAAGGGGGGAGGGGATATATACTGGCTGTAAGTTTATTGATCTAACCAAAGCTTTCGATCTTCAAACCACTCACTGCTTGACTCAAAACTACCTGCCCTAGGCATTTCCCCCACAGCAATCAGATGGTTCTCCAGCTATCTAAAAAATAGGCAACAATTTGTTAAAGTTAATCAGGCTAAATCTGCCCTAACCACAGTCAGTATAGGAGTGCCTCAAAGCTCCATTCTGGGGTGGTTACTTTTCTTTATCTTCATTAACTATGCTCTCAAAGTTCCATCATACTGTGGTACCCTCCTCTATGCTGATGACTGGTACTCTACACCAGCTCCAAAACTCTAACTGAGGTCAACTCTCAGCTGAATACAGATTTTGGGACATTTCAGACCTGGCTAACTCGAAATTGCCTGATTCTAAAAGCTACCAAGACCCAGTCTATGCTCTTTGGGTCCTCACCTAAGATAAGATCCTGCCCCAATGGCCTGGCCATTCACTGCCCTGATGGCTTTCTCCTGACGACTACCCACTCTTTCAAATATCTAGGTCTTACTTTGCCTGATTTCAACCAACACATCTCAAACATCTGTAAGTCTGTGAATACCAAACTTGAGCTGGCCTATAAAATGAAATGTACTGTAACTCCTGCTGCCAGGATTGCAATTGCCCAGGAAATTTGCTACACAGCCTATATATGGCCTCACCCTTACTATTTGACCAGTGCTTCCAATCTAGACAAATGAAAGACCCTCTTCAATAACATATGACAGTTTGCCCTTTCCACTTCCAGGTTAACACACCACTGTACACTTAACCTGGCTGGTTACCCCCTCCTGCTTGTCATCTATTTGTACTTGGCTACATGACTGATAATGTTACTAGATCCTAAACCTGCTGCTCTCACAGCCATGTTGACCCCCCAGGACCAGTCCTACCCCTTGTATTCCTGCAGCCAATCACTCCTAGCTGTACACAGATGCTTCTCTAAAATGGTTGAGCAAACCTTTGCCATTTTTGCCCCTAGAGCATGGAATTCCCTTCCACCAGACCTCTAAGTTGACCAGTTCCACTGCTGTTTCAAAAAGCACTCTACAAATTTCTCAAGCAACTCTGACACTGCTCTGCACCTGACTCCCAATGATCCTTGTTAGTTTGTTCCGATTGTTTACTGTCTATACTTGCTTTGAACTTCTTTGGCATTTTCATTGTAATATGTTTCACCTACAGTATCTATTCATCTCCTGGCTGAATAACTAGTTTTCACAAGTTTTCTCTTAATCATTCACAGTTGTTATTTGACCATAGAATCAGGTAATCCTAAATAATGTTATATTTTGTACCCCTTTCTTCCTATAATCTGTACTATTTTCTGCTGCCTTGTTGTTCTACTGTTCTGTAACCTCCCAGATTGTGCCTGAAAATAGGCAATGTATTTTCTAGTGCACTTACCTGGTCAACAAAAACTAAATAACTAAATAAATAATAAATTGACTATATGTTTCAAAGCAAAGAAGGTGTTCTGAGATATGCATGGTAGGCCACCAATGCCATCACCCTCCTGTCATCTCTACCTGTAGGAACCAACATGACACCTATTTCTGAAAAGTGAAGAAATATGAAGTGTGGAGGACCAGTGTATAAGTCAATCATCTGGAAATAGTCCCACAGTACAACTGTTATGGTGTTGATCTGGCTGATCAATGATTGCATACAAAAGGCACATCAAAGGCATAAGGTGGCTGCATAAGATCCTTTGGTACATATTACACATTGCTGTAACAGATGCATATTTGCTATATGTACAGTCTAGACAATTAACTGATACTGACAAGCAACCCTGCACACTCTGCGAGGTTGTAAAACACTTGCCACAGACCTTGTTGCAGGTAACAATTTCTACAAAAGGTAAGTTCCAAAAGACTACGATGATGTCACAAGATTCAACTGCAACCTCCAGCATGTTCCAAAATGGCTGTAAAAGACTTCCCGATGCATACTGCACACACAAAGATATGACACCATATACTGTTGTACTGCTTGAAAAGTTTGGATGTGTCCCGGTCCTGCCTTCATCCATTATTATTACAAGGATGACTATGTTTATAATGACTCAACAAAATGTGGTAAGGAACCTGTGTGTGTGGGGGGGGGGGGGATGACCATACTGCAAATAGTGACTGACAGTAAGTGGGATAACCATTTCAATTCTTTGCACCAACTTCCAATTCCTGAACCTTCACCACATTCTGTGTTCATGCATGTCACATATTATATATATTTTTGGGGTCTTGCTGTGCAAGAGGGTGAATTACCTTTTACCATCTTTTGATACAAGTAAAGACACACTTGAACCATTCTCATATAGCATCCTCATGTCTGAAAGACAGGTAGAAAAACTCACTGTTTGAATCCTGAGGTCCAGGGGAGACTAGGAGTGAAGTCACGGCTACTGGGAGTAAAACAAAATCAGGAGTCAAAATTCATCTGTCATCTGAAAGTACCAACTACGAGTCAAAGTGACTGATTCGGACTGTTGCTAGGAGAACCATTAGGCCTGGAGAACTGGTAGGAACATTGTAGAGAGGCACCATGTGGAGCAGGGTGGACTATCGGAGCTGGACTGTGTGGCACAAGAGAAGCTTGTGGCTTTCAGAGTAAAGCCAAAGAACACATTATTCGTCTGTGTGTCCGGGTGCGAGGACTTAACCTGGGCAGTTGTGATCTTGGTCCTGGCATGAGGACCCAAATCAGACTTGTTTCTCTCTCTTGTGCTGGAATAAAAGACTTCTGAAGCCAAGGACTGCTGGGGACCAAGAGATCCATGAGACACAGGTCTGAGAGTGACTGTTGGTAAAACAACAGGCTGAAAGATCAACAAATCAAGTTGGGACTTTGGTGACAGTTCTAGCACCAGGAATAAGTTTTCTGGCGGCTGTTGTGGATTTACGTTATTTCCAGGAGGATTTTTGCTGTACTTGCTAGAGAACCAACAGGACTAGTGAATGCTGTTTCCCCTCTCTGACCTTAGCACCCAGTGTGTGAAGTACTGTTATCAGTGAGTGAAAATGCCCTGTCGTGCATCAATCTCACACAGCTGGTTGAATTCACCAGCAGGGTTAACTACTACAAGGTCTCCAGCACACTGATTGACTGGATCCATACAAACCACCCTGAGTGGGTCTCAAACACCTCAGTCCTCGCCGAGTCCTCAGTGATCGCTCCCCTGTCATGTGTCTCTGGGCCAACAAAGCCTCCAAGCCCCCCACAAAATCCGAGCAAGCTGTATCCTTAAGTGTGGTCAGCTTAAACTCATTCAAGGACTACCTTAAACATACAGACTGGTCCATCCTTAACTCTGCAGTAGATGTAGATCAGGCACTAGACTGCTTCACTGCTACATTTAATCAAGCATGTGACAGCTTTGCCCCAATAAGTAAGCACAAAGTTAAGGGTGACCACAAATCATGGATCAACCCAACTCTACTAAATCTAATGGCTTCAAGAGACCATCTATGGCAAAGAACCAAGGCCACTGGCAATCACCGCTGCCATTTTTATTGGACCTATCCAAGGCCTTTGATACTGTCTCCCACACATTGCTACTTACAAACTAAGGATTTTGGCCTATCTGGTTCTGCCATAAGCTGGTTTCATGCTTACCTGGTAGGCAGACACCAGCTTGCAAAATTGGCCCCCACATCTCTACTTCCCTGCCAGTCACTACTGGTGTCCCCCAAGGCTCAGTCCTGGGCCCGCTACTTTTCTCAGTTTTCTTAAATGATCTCCCGAAGGCCTGCCCACACACATCCATCCACATGTATGTGGATGACACTATACTGTACACCTCTGGCCCATCCACCGGTATTGTGACCGATACCCTCCAACAGGACTTCAATATGGTTCAGCACTGGTTCCAATCCAACCAGCTGTTCCTAAATGCCAGGAAAACCATCTCACTAACCTTTGGCTTGCAGGCAAGACTCTCCCGCCTAGCCGTGCGGCCCTCATTCCTAACCCTAGATGGGTCCCTGCTGGAAGTATGCACATCCTTCAGATACCTGGGAGTCTGGCTAGACCAACACCTGGATTTCTCCACACACATTGACTCTATTCACACAAAGCTCCACCCTAAACTTGGCGCCCTCTTTAGCAACAAGGATTGCATCTCCACACCGTCTCACAAGGAAATGGTTCAGAAGATGATTCTCCCACTACTTGACTATGGTGACATAGTCTATGCCTCTGCTCCACCCTCCTCCCTAGCCAGCCCTTGCATACTCTTCCATTCCTTCTGTCACTTCATCTTGAATGCCCAAGTTAACCCATCATTGTGACCTATATAGCTCCCTTAACACTGCCTCGCTACAGGACCGTAGAAAGATCCACTGCACTCGGTCTATAGCCAAATACTGGTCTCAGTCCCTTCCCCCATATTTTGAAGCAGTCTTCTCAACTCAGCCCCCACCTGCATACTCCCTCAAAAGCATGGACTCCAGGCTTCTCCATGTCCCTTTCATGGGTACAGTCAAAGGCCAATCAGCTTTCAAATATCGCATGCCCAAACTCTGGAATAACCTGCCTGTCAATATCAGGCACACCTCAAACTCCCTGCAACTTAACCTTTGCCTCTGTGACCACTTCGCCACCACCTGCACATGTACTTGACTTGGGAAATATGCACCCGTTGGTCCCAAGCCAGGCTGTGCTCTCCTATTCTCTGCCGTCCTGTCAACCTTCATAACTGCTGTTAACTCCTCCTGCTATCTCTTTATTATGTCTTGCAGCCTGCACTCCCACCAACTGCATCTTATTTGATTGCCAAACTATTGTTTTATTATGTTGCATTCCTGATAATAGCTGCTATATACTCTGATGATGATCTTCACCTGACTATTCGATGTATTGTATTTTGCTTGTAACTATATACCATGTCTGCTTGCCTATGTATACCCTGTACCCTATCCCCCCAGGATGCATCTGGAATCAAGTGGAACCCCACTCAGTATGCCTTTCCTGGTTAAACTCTTACATAAATAAACAAACAAATAAATAAATAAATAAATAAATAAATAAATCAGGCAGATGTCCTAAAATACAAATCTGCAAGAAACACATGCACCCATGAGATCAGGCTTGCCAAAACTCGATATTTCAAAGACTGCCTCTCTAACACCTGTGGAGATGGCAGAAAGTTTTGGGATAACCTGAGGACCTTCTGGCCAAAACTAACAAGAATTCACCCACAATGCTATTAGTGAATGGTGAAATCACCCAGGACCATAAAATCATTGCAGATACATCCAATGACATGTTCCCAGACCTCAGCAATGTGCTACCATTAGGTTTCCTTGAAACTGCAGAGAGCAATCCAAGATGTGACACAAGTTCCAACAACAGTTCCCCTGCTGGCCCCACTCCCCTTTCACTTCAAGGCAATCTCCAGGATCGAAGCAAAAAAATATCTCCTATGGGCACTAGGCATGTCTAAACACAGCAATGACACACTGGATCCAAAACTACTAGCCCTTACCCTGGATGAAGTTATACTACCACTAACAAAACTACTGAACCTGTCCCTCAGTCTGAGGCAGTTCCCCCAGAGATGGAAAGCTGCAGTAGTCACTCCAGTCCACAAAAGTGGTGACAGAGCCAGTCACACCAATTACCACCTAATATCAATCTTAACCCCCCCCCCCAAGGCCCTAGAATGAATAGTCTAGGACCAACTGGTTGACTATCTGGAAGAGTATCAAATCCAGTGCCTGCAACAGCACAGATTTCATTAGGGACATAGCACCACTACTGCTCTTCTGGAGTACACCAGCTTTATTCATGGGGCCCTAGACAGTCACCCGCTATTGGGGGTGATATACATCGATGTCACTAAAGCCTTTGGTACTGTTAATCACAATGCACTACTCATTAGACTCCACTCCATAGGCCTCCAACTTCAGCTGTGGGATGGTTTAGAAGCCATCTCAGTGAAAGTACTCAACAAGTAATAATTGATGGCACCCTTTCTAATAGTCAACAGGTTATAATAGAGGTCCCCAAAGGATACTCCTAGAACCCCTACAATTCAGCCTCTTCCTTAATCACGTCACCTCCATCTATGCAGAGCATATACTCCTATATGCAGATGATGCAGTCATTTTTTCTAAAAGCCGTGAACCCAGCCACCTAGAATCATGCCTCCAAATTGACTGGTTCTCCAAGAACAAACTACTAATGAACTACAGAAAAACTAAAGTCATGGTATTTGTGAACCCCCACAATAAACACAAGGATCATCAAATGACAATTCTAAATAGCCAGCAAACCCGCCTTGAACAAGTATATACCTTCAAATAACTTGGCATAACCCTGGATAGCACCATCTCCTTTGCCCAGCATGTTGATCATACTGTTTAGGCTGTCAAACCCAGAATTGGTGCCCTATACAGGTACCTAGATAGCCTAATCCCTTCGGCACTATCACATACTATTAAAAGTTCTATACTCTCTATCATAGACTATGGAATTGTGGTATATGGTGTAGCCTCTGAGTCAACCCTGAAATGAATCAGCATGGCACTAAATAAATCCTGCCGACAGGCATTTGGTGTACACAGACTCACTCACACCTGTGACCTGTATGCACAAACTGAATGACTAACCTTGTAGGGCAGATTACACTACCAGGTCTGTCTCCTAGAGAGACAAACATGCCTTGGCCTAACTCCTCCTGCTATACAGAACCTCCTAACTGCAGCAAACAATCCCCATCAGATAAAAAGTACGTCCCAACAATGGCTGCTAGTCCCATACTTCAGAACATCGTAGGCACAGAGGTCCTTTGTGTACCATGCTCTGTGCTGGCTAAATTAACTCCACTGGACATAGCAAATGAACCAAAGATAGGGTCTTTCAAGAGAAAACTCCATCAGCACCTTACCTCTTTAAGCAACTGTGACTGCTAACCCACCTCCACTCTACCTGTCATATCTTCCACTGCCATGCTACCTCCTCCCAGCCTCATTCCCTCTCAGTTCCTAACTCCCACCCAGCCTAGCCTCTTTCTTCCATGCCTCTACCCCGCTGTTATCCTGTCCACCCACCTAAGTAGCACGGTTTTCTTCATGCACCCCTCTTCCCACTAGCCCCCGATTCAATGACTACTGATGAAGCCCAACTGCCTGGCTGCTTCATTTCTATCTGTGTCAAACTTGCTTATTGAATATGTATACAGTATGTAAATTGTTGTATCCCCCTGAATTTAAAACTCTGTTTGTGTACCTTGTAACAGTGTACTATTGCTGTTTTCATTTTTTTTCACTTCTACTAGTACCGTATGTATTATGTGTTTTTTTGTATCCACCTGAATGGGACTCTCTTCCTTGTTTCCCCCTGTAAAAATACACTTTACTGCTTTTATTGATTCATTCCTACTTGTTTTGTGTGTACTTTGATTTTCTGAATGGCTTGATGTGGAACCTTTTGTAAATGAGCTTTCAGCTCAGAGGTGCAATTCCAATAAATAAATAAATAAAGTGGTGGTGAGAGTTCCACTCACTAAACTTGTTTCTCGCTTGAAATAATATTATACAATGGCAAGAAAGAATCTTGGACTGTGATTGGAAAGTTTGGGGCTGGACCCATGGCGTTATCCCAGCACGATGCCATGGGTCTTGTCTCAGCCTCACTATGAACCTGTAGATGAGCATTTTATGGAGCATTTTATGGACTGTTTCATCTTCTCTTAAAAACAAAAAAATATTTTTACAAACAAAAACATCTTTAAAATGATTTTTTTATTCTGTATAACAACGATCCATTATATAATAGGAATAATGCACTCCAGGGTGTGTGTCATATGGGATAACGCCATGCCTGGGGCATTGGACACACTCAGTCTGCAGCCTATTACTAACCCCCCAGGCATGGCCGTTATCCCAGCATGACACAACCTGTTATGCATTATTCCCTATCGATTGTAAAAAGACTGTCCCAAAAGGTTAAACTTGAACTGCACTTTTTTTTCCTGACAGTGCTGAGAGCATTGTTCAGGTGCTTTCTTTGCAGCTCCCAATTGAACTACCAAACTGAACTTTCCCTGGTTGTAAACCTAAGTCACCTCAGGATTCCAACTGGTACAGGATTCTCCTATTCATTCATTTATTTATTTATTGTTTGTATTCGGGTTTGGTTGTGGGAATGGTAGTGGGTGGACAAGGATTACTGTAGGTAGTATAAGACTGGATTGTAATGAATGCATCGTTAAATTGTATTGTACTTATTGTTTGGATGGTGACTGAATGATTAGTTAGGATTTTATATAATTGTTTTTGTTTGTTTATATAGCTGCCTAGACATGTGTAGGAGTCTTGGGTCCCTCTGAATTAGCTACCCGGCAACCCTACTGCATGATCTCTGCCCCTTTTGTGATCTCCCCTCCCTGCTGTTGCTATAAGATGTTGCAGGGAGGTGGGTATCTGTAGGGGGCAGGGAGGTCTGTGGCAGGGTGCCGGGGGCTCAACAGAGGTGAGAGGGATTGAGGTGGTTAGGAGCAGAAGGTGCCCCAGGAGAAAATGGAGCCTTGAGAGAGGCCTGACATGTTTGGTCTCCATTCCTAGGATTTCCACCAGACTGTGTGGACAGGCAGCTAGTGGGCCTATGGCCTGCATTGATCCCCTCCAGGCAGTGTTCTGCAATCCCAGGTTGATTAGAAACAAGACCTAATTATTTCAGACTTGATTTCTTCAGTTGACCTTTCATGCATCATGGAGACCTGGTTGGGGGATGATGATGGTGGTACAATTTTGGAGGCATCAGTCCCTGCCAGGTACTTTGTGGTACACTGCCTGAGGAGGGATCATGGGGCGGGGGTGTAGCCATCTGTTTTAGCTGCAGCCTGAATGTCTCCATACATCGGGTGGGTTCTACCTCGTAGTTTCAATGTGTGGTAGTGCATGGGGGTCCAGGTGCAGCGGCTTGCAGAATTCACTTGGTTTACCACCCTCCTGGATCAGGTGGAGAATTCCTGCAGGAGGCTATGGACTTCATCGCTGACATGATGTTGGAGTCACCCAGATGGCTAGTTCTGGGGAACTTCAATGCTTGGATCAATGATGAATCCTTGCAACTTGGTTTTGACCTCCTTCAGCTAATGACATCTTTGGGTCTTGCGCAGGTAGTTGCTTCTGTGACCCACCATCATGGCCACACCTTGAACCTGGTATTCTCACTGGGTCTTGAGGTCACTGACCTCGAGACTGATCGGGTCACTTGGTCCAATCAATGTATGATGAAATTCTTCTTTAGCCCCCCCCACAATACTTTCTCCTCTGTTGAGATGATCACCTATCGCCCTTTAAGGGGATTGTCCCCAGAGGGACTGAAGGCGGTAGTTGATTTTTCCTCTGTTAGTGCTGTTTGTGCGACTGGCTTGGGTGAAGTGGTGACAGCCTATAATAGGGCTGTCTCCAGGGCACTCGATGCCATCGCACCGGTCTGTATATGACCTAGGTCCTCTTACTTGAGACCCCCATGGTTTGAAGGGGCTCTCAAGGCGATGAAGACCATGGGTTGGAGATTAAAGAGTTGCTGGTGGAGGACTCGGTCAGTGGAGGATAGACAGGTTTTGAGGAATCATTATGCTGATTACTAAAGGTCAACTGACTGTAAGAAGGCAGAGTTCCTGTCCAGGGAGATTACCACAGGGAAGAAAAGATGAGCTCAGCTCTTTCAGACTGTGGACATTCTGCTTCACCCAGTCTGTCTAGAGCCAAAAAGAGCTTTTTCAGTAGCACTTGCGAAGAGTTTGCTCTGTTCTTCTCCTCTGACATGGTGTCCTCTATTTGGGCCGGGAGTTCACCAGCAGGTCTAAGCCAGTCCTGCAGGGTGGGTATTGGGTGGAGCAGAGGCAATCCCATTGTCTGAGTGAAGTTTTGGCCAGAGGAGGTGTTAGGTCTCCAAGGTGATCTCAAAGCTGCAGCTCTACTTATTGTAAACTGGACCTTGGTCTGATGCATGTCCTAGTGGGCTGCCTTGAGGCTAGTGGTCCAGTGTTTATCAGGATAACCAGGTGTTCACTTTTAGAGGTGATCTTCCCCACACCTTGAAGGAGGTGTTGGTGAAGCCCCTCTGAAAAACATCTCTTGACCCTGACGTTTGGCAAATTATAGACATATCTCCAAAATCCCCTTTAAGGAATGTTGTCAGAAGATAGTGGCTCTGCAGTTCAAGGAACACCTGGGGACCTTTGACATTCCAGTTTGGGTTTAGGTTGAGGCACAGCACAGAGGCTGCACTAGTCCAGGTGCACAATGACCTACTCAGGGCAAGAGATCAAGGGGAGTGGTCTATTCTCATTCTCCTCGATGTATCATCAGCATTTGATACTACGGACCATGTCATGTTGTGGATCACCTTAGAGTGTACTGTGGACTTGCCCGGTACTGCCATCAACTGGTTTGAGTCCTTTCTCTCAGGCAGGAGGTAGAGGGTAGTGATGGGAATTTCTCTTCATCCCTGATGACCCTGACCTGCAGAGTTCCTCAGGGTTTGATCCTATCACCGATGTTGTTCATGGTGCACATTTGCCTCTGGGGAGGCTCATCAGACAGTACAGCTTAAGTTTTCATTGTTATGCAGATGATACTCAGCTGTACATGTCTTTTGCACCAGGGACAAATGGTGCCATCAATGAGCTGAATAAATGCCTTGTCAAGATCCAGGATTGGTTGAACTCTGACTGACTGAGACTAAACCCAGACAAGACGGAGGTACTGGTGATTCAGCCAGGTTGCAGGCATGATGGAGATGCCTCTTGGACGGCAACAAACTTGGTCTTGGGGTCGACCCTGTTGATGGCATCCTGTAGGGTGAGAAATCTGGGCATTGTCCTTGATGACAAGCTGACATTTGAAGCTCAGGTGTCAGCTGTCATCAAAAGTGTTTTTTACCATTTGAGGAACATCACCGGATTAAGCCCCTTATTCCACCTGAGGACCTGCCATCGCTGGTACATGTCTTTGTAACATTCAAGCTCAACTACTGTAATGCTCCTTATCTTGGGGTCAGTGGAGGCAACCTCCACTGACTACAACTAGTGCGAAATGCAGTGGCCAGGCTACTGACATGACTGTCAAGGTCCTGTCATGTGACCTTGGTCCTGCAGAGTCTGCACTGGTTGACGGTCAGGTGGAGGATTTTCTTCAAGGTGGGCTTGCTCACCTATAATGCCTTATAGGGATTGGGCATCTACTCCCGCCATTCTTGAAACTACGCCATTATACATCTTCATGCCTGTGAGGCATAATTGTTTCAGTCTTGCTGTGCAAAAAGGTGAATTTCCTGTTACCATCCTGTGGCAACAAATTGAGACACAACTGAATCATCCCCATATTGGATTTCCATGTCTGAGAGGCAATTTTGTTTTTCACTTGGCCTGCAACTTGAATAACTATCTCCTTTATGGGTACCAAGACCTGCCATTCTTGAAATGACACCATATCACATTTTCATGTCTGAGAGGCATCATTTTTTGGGGTCATGATCAGCAAGCGGTATAAATACCTTTTTCATTACAGTAAAAGGTATTTCTACCTTCTATCTGTTACCCTTTAGAGTGTACAGTACACACTCTGACAGTTCATTCGGTGGCCAGCCATGGTGGTGTGAGGAGGGCTGTGCTGGTCACTAGATCAAGGTTTGAGATGGGGGGCTAGGAGGTGGACACTACCTGCCTGGGTGGGGGAGGAGGGGGGCCACTTGACCACCAGGTACGGACCATGACAACATAATCATATTCAGGAATATCGGGCTGGGGGTTGGGAACTATGCACACTATTCAATTACTTTATTTTTGTTCAATATTTTACATTCTGGACATGTTGGGTGTGGAGGTAATTACTTTACAAGCACTTGGACCAGAGGGATCATTTGTCTTAAACTTCTCTTTCATTTTAAATAATACTTTCACACACAAAGTCCAAGATTTAACAGTTCACAAACTCTCTCTTTCAGTACTTCTGCTGCATTTGCTCAAGTTCTTACACAGTTTTCTGACCTTAGCACCACAGTCATTTACTTTTGCAAAGGGTACTTACAGGCAGTAGATGGTTTTCACTGTTGATGGAATACAGCCTGCTGCCAACTTGAGGAAGGTCTGTGGGGTGAAACTGCCTGGCGGCCCCACCGATCATTGTTACGATCACCTCGATCACTCTCCAGTTGGTCAGAATGCAGGTTGAGCCCTGGTTATTTGGGAAAAAGTAGAAAAACTGCTGCTACAGAAGTGCTTTTGCTGTAAGTGATTCCTCCTTCCTGCTGCATGAACTACACACTGCTCGCACACTGCAGGCTGCTCCTCCACGAATGTTCCACAAGCTGAGACTCAGGCAAGGCCGGGGCTTTGATGCACTGGGACCAATCACACAATGCCATGCAAATGAGCTCTCTCTCTCTCTCTCTCTCTCTCTCTCCTCTCTCTCTCTCACTCTTGCTCTCTGCCACACTCCTGCATGGTGATCTTCGAGGAGGCAAAATTTTAACTGTAAACTGCCACTTTTTTTCTTGGCTTGAAATTTCAGCAGGGCAAGCATTTTAAGGCATTTTAACTCAGTACTTGGTGCATATTCCTTAGCGATGCCCCCAAATTTCACTGTACACACTTGAAACTTTCTGAGCACTTAGAAAACACTGTCTTTAAAGTCTACAAATACTTTTCTCTGGAAATTTGCAACTTTTAAACAATTTTTTAAGCACTCTTACTACACAGCAAGGGCAATTATTTCTAAGTCCACATTTTCAAAGTAGACACACAAGCAGCAAATTCTTCCTTTCTTTTCACGAAACATGGGCAGCAAAAGACTTTCAGGTGGCATTTTACTTGGCACAACTTTGATGTCTGAAACGATCTTCTGTTTGGGGCACCAACACCAGACAGGAAGATCCTAAACATATCCTCAGCATGCCTCTCACTCTAAATTAAATATCCCAAGATGCTCTCCAATTTTTGTAACCCCAAGGCCACTTTTTAACTAGTGAGCACACCCGATTAAAATCTGGAAACACTGGTGCCCATATACTGGCATACCATTTTACTTTACAAAGGTGGTATCACCCTTAGCATTAGCATGTATAGTTTGCTCAATATCTAGACTAAGAGAGGGTGGGGGTACAGAAACCAAAGCACTTGAACCTTGTATAAACAGCACAACCCAGGTCCTGTGTGGAGGCAGCTAGGCACATGCTAGATCTAACCTGCTGAGGGGCCCCAGTAAATCCACACACAAGCAGAAGCAATAATCAGAATGCCCATAATAGTAACTGGGATTGTGCAGTATGGCTTTATTCAACAGATGGAAAGTAACGCACAACCTGACCCCAAGGGTCAGTGGGAGTTGGACAGGTACATTTCATGAACTCTCCTTCCATTAGTACAGTTCATGAACACACAACAGAACAATCTTCTTCCCAAATTCCCAAAAGGAGCATTTAGTGAACACTTGGCCATGCACGTGAACATTTTCCTCCCATGAGTGTCATTTAGTGAATCTAAGCATATACTCTGAATTCTTCTTCAAACATACATGTACATAAGTGAAACTCGGTCACACACCTTAACCTGTAGCTTGGCCCTGCCAGGTAAATTGTTGCCTTTACAAATCAGGAAGCCCTGCCTTGTGGGAGCATAGATAACATTTCTCCCACCCTGGCCCCAACCAACAGTCTCTGCCATTCTTCAGGTTTTACACCATTAGACCCCATTCCTCACTGAAATGCTAGAGGTCCCACACTTTAACTTTGTCACTCACTGGGTGACCAAAGAACAAAACTGCACTCATTTAGGTGAACAGTTTAATAGTACTTCACCCACTTGAGTGAAACTACGGCACTGACAGGTACAATACAGCCTTATCTACAGGCACACACCCCCAGATTATTGAATCCATAAAGATGTGGGAGATCTAGTCTCCTAGAACAGTACCTCACAGAGCTGTCCCATCCACAGGGTATGGAACAACAAAGGAAAAGAAAGGCACTCTCCTGGGTAGCCAACCAAATAGTCTCTTGCAGGTCCTATCCAAAGCAGCTGAAAACACCACAAAACATTCAGGGATTGCCCTTGAGTTCATTGAGAACAAGCAGTTCCTTCCACTTCACTGGGAGTAGAAATAAGGAAATCCTGCTAGCACTGATCTCCACCACTTAACTGGAAGCTGGGAATGTCACCCCTAGGATGAGAAACCCTGGGCCCTCTCCCTCAGAGCCCACTGGCAGTCCTTCTGCCACTCTCACCTCCTCACTGAACAACTGACAACTACAGACTGAGCATTCTAAGCTCCCCAGAGCAGCTGTCCACAGAGTGTGGCTTATGCTGCTGCGAGAGTTCCGAATGACCTAATCATTCTTCCCTCAGGCTAGCTGATTAAACAATTTATTTATTTATTTTTATTTAAAATTGGTGACTGGGAAAGGCACACTGAGCAGAGGCTCATTTCCAGGTGAGACCCAAATGTCATTATGTAAGGAGTCCCTAATGAGCTCCTTACCAGCTGCCTGTTACCTTCTTAACACTAATACTGATAGGATGCTAGAAACCCCAGTGGACTGGGTGGTTACATATAGAAGGGCCACAGGTACATGTAGCCAGATGCTAGAGCTCTGAGTGTCAGATATTAAATATGGACATGGCCTTCTGGGGGTAGCTGAGACAACCAGATTCTGAGCATTAGGCCACGTAGATGTTCAACTGTGAGGGGATAGATTTGAGAAAAGGAAGGGAGGGGAGAGGGAGGTTAGATGCCTATGAGGCATCACAGCATGGAAGGATGGAAAGCAGATCCTGAGGATTGCTAGGTCAGCTGGGTGGGAGGCAGGGCTGGATGTCTTTGTCATTCTGGGGACTAATGACCTGGCTAGGGATGAGGCAGGGATACTGCATGGGGATTTCAAGGGACTGGGGAGAGGTCTTAGGCTGATAACATGTATAGTGACATTTGCAAAGGGGGCTGCCTGTCTATGACAGCAGAAGAGAGAGATCTCTGCACCGGGAACTTTAACTGATAGTTTGAAAGAATGGTGCAGAGAGGAGGGGTTCAGCTACATTGGGGCCTAGAGAACCATCTGGATGGTAAGGGCCTATACAGAGGTGATGGCCTGCTTCTACCCAAAAGGGGAACTGTAGTCCTCAGTCAAAGGTTTAAATGTTCTTTTGATAAACATTTAAACTAGCAGAGGGTGGAGGTTGAAGGAATCAAGGAGGCAGAAACTACCCCTTCACCGGCTAAAGTAGGAAGTAGGGAGAACCCTAGGGGAGAGAAATACTCCAGGGTGCAAATTAATAGGGAAGCAAGGTGGTACAAATGAAGGGGAATGAGAACAGGAGCATTAAATAGAGGGGGTAAGGAGGGAGGGTAAAAAAGGAAAAATGGTTAACAAGCAGAGTGATAACACACTCTAGAAGGCATAGTGTGCTAATGCTAGCAGTCTAGGAAATAAGATTCTGGACCCAGAGGCCATCATGGCAGAGGCCAACCACGATATTGTGGCCATCACTGAGTCATGGTGCAATGAAAACCATGACTGGAACATGGCCATACTGGGCTATACTTTGCTCAGGAGTCAGGAAGGACAGATGTGAGAAGGAAACTAGTGGCCTTGATTGAAGAGGGATGCCTGGATAGTGTGGCAGTCACAAAAATATGGTACACAGAAAACCATAACTGAGATGTCAACATACCAGAATACACAATCTACAGGAGGGACAGGAGGGAGGTAAAGAGGAGGAGTACATCTCTACATAAGGGAAGGGATCAAAGCAATGAAACTAAAGGGTAAACAGGGAGGAGAGGAGGCTGTGAGTCATCCTGGAGACAGGAAATGGCATCACAATCCACATGAGGATTGTATTCAGACCCCCATCTCAGGGAGGGGAAATGGAGAAGGAAATGATAGAAGGCATCCTTAGAATGGTAGAAAAAGGGAAGATATTGTTGATTCGGGACCTGAATATGCCAGATGTTAACTGGAGCACCTTTGCTGCAGCCACATCCAAAAACAGGGTCATTCTCGATGCCCTATAGGGGGCATGCCTCAGACAGCTAGTATTGTAACCCACTCAGGAGGGAGCAATTTTAGACCTGGTACTCTCAAGCAGGGATGGAGAGAGGATCTCAGATTTGGAGTGAGTAGCCATCTGAGAACTAGTGGCCAGCAAACAGTGTGGTTCATGATAAACACAGCTGTAGAGTCAAGCCTACAAAAGCGAGGTACTGGACTTTTAGGAGGGCTGACTTTGGGAAAATGGGACAGTGCCTCAGAAAAGCACTAGCAAATGGGCAAGAAGGAGGGGTGGGAATGTTGAGGACAAAATGGTTGTGGGAAATCCAGATTTGGACAGTGTGCAGGTCAGAGGTGAGCTTGGAGTTAATTTCATTTAGAGAGCTGGACCCAGTGTAAAGTACAAGGTCATCGGCATACAGAAGGGTCTTGCAGTGGGAAGGGGAGTTTGAAATGTCGTTGCTGAAGACAGAAAAGAGTAGCGGGCCTAAAATGGAGTCTTGAGGAACACCTAGTTTTAAGGGGGCAGGAGAAGAGAGGGCCTAGTTGAAGGAAACAAACTGATGGCAGTTGCAGAGGTAGTTCGAGAACCTGGACAGGGCTGAGCAAGAGACCCCAAGGAACTCCAGCTTATGCAGTAGGAGGGACTGGTTGACTAGACTGAAGGCTTCAGTTTGTCCAATTGTTTAACCAGGTGAGACACACTAAGCTGAAAGCTTTTTTACAGGTGCAACCTGGGAGCACAGGGAAGTTAAGTGACTTGCTCAGGGTCACACAATATATGCAAGTGGGGGCTGTGGGATTCAAACCCAAGTCTCCAGATTTGCAGCTCAGAGCCTTAAACTACTGCGCTATACTGCCTCACAGTGCCTACCATTTGGAAGACTGCTAGGGCTGAAAGAAGCATTTGAAGAAGGGTGGGGGAGGGTAGAGGTGAGGCATAGAAGATTCATAGAAGGATGGATCTGAGAAGAGGGAGTTGATAGCATTGGCTGTGAGCAGGGGGGTTGTAACATAGAAACATAGAAACATAGAAGTCACGGCAGATAAGGACCGTAGAGCCCATTCAGTCTGCCCATTCCTTTTCTACCTTATGAATGTGCCACTGGCCTCTGCTCTGTCAATGGCCTATCTATTCATACTCATCTGTAAACTGTAACTCCCAGTTAAATCAATGAAGATGGTTCCTGTAAGTAGACTTCTATCCATATTGAATTTGATATCGCTAGTGAAATATAGTTAGGGTGGTAAAGGTACTATGGGTGGGCCAAAATCCATGCTGGGCAGTGGATCTACGAGATTTGAGTTCAGCAGGTAGTCAGAGACTTGGGAGTGGACAAGCTTTTCAAGGGCTTTGCTGAGGATGGCAGGATAGCAATGTGGTGGTAGTTTGCCATAGAGTTAGGATTACCTTGTTTAAACACTGAAACAACCTAGCGGTCTTCCAAATGGTAGGCACTGTGGAGCACTGAAGAGATAAGTTAATTAAGCACATGACCGGGATGACAAAGTGGGGCAGTCAGTTTAAATGTTGAGGTTCTATTCAAAGGGGCAAGAGGTACCATGATAGAAACAGCATTGAGGAGATGAAGAACTTTAGATCATGTAACTGGGCGAAGGTGCTGAAAAGGAGCATTTGAGGAAGGGGTGGGGAGGGTAGAGGTGAGGCATAGAAGATTCATAGAAGGATAGATCTGAGAAGAGGAGTTGATAGCATTGGCTGTAGAGGAGGGTTGTAACATAGAAACATAGAAGTTGACCGCGAGATAAGGACCGTAAGGTCCATTCAGTCTGCCAATTTCTTTTCTACCTTATGAATGTGCCATTGGCCTTTGCTCTGTCAATGGCCTATCTATTCATACTCATCTGTATTGCTCCTTATGCCTATCCATGCCTGTTTGAAGCCCTGCACTGTATTCATATCCACCGCTTCCTGAGGTAGGCAATTCCACATCCACACACTTTCTGTGAAAAATAACTTCCTACATTACACTTAATAGGCCTCCTCTAATCTTGTGCTGGGTCCTCTTGTCCTGCTGTTTTTCTTAGATAGAAACATGTTAGACTCTTTCACCTTGTTAATGCCCTTAAGGTGTTTGAATGTTTCAATTTCAATCATATCACCTCTCTCCCTCCTTTGCTCTAGGGTATACAGTACATACTGAACTCAATTAATTTATCCTTATATGTTTTCTGATGCAGTCCCTGCACCATTTTGGTTGCCCTTCTCTGGGCTGTCTCAATTTGGTTAATGTATTCGTGAAGGTGTGGCCTCCAGTACTGCATACGGTACTCCAGATGGGGCCTAACAAGTGTCTTGTAAAGAGAGATTATTACCTCCCTCTTCCAACTTGTGATACCCCTACTAATACAACCCAACATCCATCTAGTCCAGGAGTTCTCACACTTTGTCATAGTGAACCTCCCCCAAGCCTTGGAAAATATCTTGAGCCTCCCCCTAACATAGAAATAATTTTGGGCCTCCCATAGTTATAACAACTATCATACTTTGCACATTACAGGAAGAAGACAATGAAGTGCATTTGAGTAGTTTTTAATTTTTCATTTTATTGAACTTATTCTCCCTCTCTATAACCCCCCTCCCAGGTCAGCCTACTTGCTTTACACTTCTGACTTTTGGACCCTATTTACCCCTCATTGCAATACCTCCATGAGTCAGATTGCTTTCTTTGTCAGTTTTACCATGCTCTTAAACACCTCCTCGGGGACCATTTTGCTCCCTCCTGCTCTTGTTCCTAGTATCTCTCTGCTTAGCCTTTGTATGTGCGCTTTTCTGCAGCCTGTATAATGAGTCAGTTGTTACCTTGTTCCTATTCATTTGCATTATTTTGAATTTTGTTTTGCACAGTTTCCAAGAATTGTATTTCCCCATGTTATACCAGGAAACAAGTGTTTGTTGAGCGTGTCTTTCCTGGAAAACATTTTGCACATAAATTTGCTTGCCGTTATTAGCTTTCACTTTGCTGCATCCTTTCACACGAAACATCCAAAACTTGACACTTAAATATAGTACATTTTAAGGCTTGCTTGTGCCTCCCTGGAACAGGTTGAGGTCTCCCTGGGAGGCTGGCCTCACCATTTGAGAAACCCTGATTTAGCCTCACCTACTGCTTTAGTGGTCTGCTTGGATGATTTCAGGTCATCGGTGATGATGACCTCAAGTCTCTTTCTTCCCTTGTGACTGCCAGCAACTCACCTCCCAGCCTATAGGTGGCTTCAGAGTTTCTCTTACCTATGTGCATGATCTTGCACTTCTTTGTATTAAACCCAAGTTGCCATTCTTCCGACCATTTTGCTAGTTTATCCAGATCTTTTCTCATTCTGCCCACCTCATCTGGATCATCTACTCTGTTGCAGATCTTGGTGTCATCTGCAAACAGACAAACCTTACCCTCCAGTCCATCTGCAATGTCACTGATGAAGATATTGAGGAGGACTGGCCACAGGACTGATCCCTGAGGTACTCCACTTGTGGCTTGTATCTCTTCTGACTGTATACCATTTACCACCACTCTCTGTTTTCTGCTCGTCAACCAGTTTGCCACCCAGTTGACCAACGTCTGACCCACCCTGAGCCTACCCAGCTTATTAATCAATCTTTTATGTGGAACAGTATTGAAAGCTTTACTGAAGTCAAGGTAGGCAACATCAACTGCTCCCCCTTGGTCCACCACTCTGGTTACCCAGTCAAAGAAATCTATAAGATTAGTTTGACAGTACCTTCCTTTTGTAAACCCATGCTGTCTTGGATCCTGTGCTACTATGGATTCCAGGTGTTGCACTAAACTCTCCTTAAGGTTACAATTTCATGTTGCCAGTCAGCAGATCTCTGAGGATTTGACTTCATTTTTTCCTTAGGAGGTCATTTATATGGGACCAAAATTTCCTGGGGTCTCAGGCTATGGTTGTAAGTAGATCCCTGTAGTATGTTCTTTTAGTGGAATGGATTTCACATTTACAGGTGTTGCGCAAGTTACAATAGACAGCCCAGTCAGCAGATAAGGATAAGGACTTGTATTTGGCTCAGGCATTATCCTGAGTTTTAAGCAAAGTGAGAAGAGGGCAGTGTAACCATTTGATGACTGACCCTCTTACCCGATGCCTGGTGGTTGGTAAATGATTCTGTTGCAGAGGGAGATGATGACTGATGTGGAATATTCAGTGGCAAGGTTGATGTCATTCGGAGTGAAAAGAGTGGACCAGTCAATTTGCCTGAGGTCATCTAAGAAGGCAGTAGGGCTAAATGCAGAAAACTCAGTTATGGTAATTACCTTGGGGGGCAGGGTGAGGGTCTAGCATTCCAGAGGCAGAAGACTGAGGTGGTCACTAACAGAGTCTGTGAGAGTCCCAGCAGGGGTAATCCTATCTTTCCTATTGGTGAGTATCCTGCCTATAAGGGTATAGTGAGAGCCAGTAGTGGAGTGCTTAGTGGGGTCAGATTGGAGCTGGGAGAGGTGGGCCTTGCTGATGATGGATTCAAAGCTGCTATCCCGAGGTCCAAGCCAGTCTAGATTGAAGTCTCCATGACTATGACTTCATTTTTCAGAGCATACAAGGGTAGGCAGTCTACCAGTTCTGTTAGTTCAGCTACACCACTTTTTGGTTGAATATAGACATATACGATTAGAGATGAGTGAAACTGGTAAATTTAATTCTGCTAAATTTTTCACAAAATTTACGCATGTTGCAAACTTTTTCACAGGTGTGAAGTGCAGAATTTCACCAGCGGAGTGCAAAATTTCACCCACGGAGTACAAAATTCCCACAAAATGCTGAAATTTCACCACTCACGAGCAAAATTCCACCATTTTGGGGCAAATTTTACATTTCACTAGTAGAGTTTCACAATTTCGCACCCACAAAATATTTAACGGAATGGCAGAATTTCACAAAATGTTTTGCATTGCGAAAATGCCTATTTTGCGGAAATTTCACCCATGAAATTTAATTTCACCACATCTCTACATACACTGTGCAGCTTTTTGGCTCCCTCTAGAATTAGGAGGGAATGAAGAATTTTACTGGATAGGAGAGGAGAGGAGGTGTGGGTAGGAAAGGGAAGTTGAGATGGGACTTAAAGAATAGGGCATGGCCACCGTTCCTTTTGACTGAAGAGTTGTCGACGCACAGGAAACTGTATCCGGTGATGGAGCACGTTGCCAGAGATGACGGGTTTTAACCAAGTTTCAGAGACACCCAAGATGTCAGGGTCATGAAGTGCATCCTGCGCTTCTAGCTCAGAAAAGTTGGCCATCAGACCCCTGGTGTTCAGATGTGCAATTTTGAAGTCATAAGCATGGGTCCAGGTGTGGGAACTGCTTTGCTTAGGTGTGCACTGAGGTGACAAAGGGCCGGAGTTAGCTTCAATATCAACAGACGAGGTTATAGAGGGCGCAAAAATCCAGAGGGCTGTGTGCATGACAGCAAGGGTATTAAGGCTTGCGAGATACCTGACAAGGAAATTGAGCCATCAGGATGCAGGACTGAACAGTACCATTGAGCAAGTTAGAGTATGTGAGTAAGAAAGTTTATACTCTGAATGGATGGGGGAGAGTCTGATAGAGATGATCAGGGAGTCAGTGATAAAAAGTGCACAGCTGGAAACAAGACAGGCTAGAAGGTATGGAGGAGGGGCATAATGAAAAGAAAGTAGGGAAGCAGTGGAGAGGAGTAGAAAAAAACAGGCTGAGTAAAGGCGGAACTTTGGGGGACACAGACAGGGGCTAAAAGAGGAGCAGATCAAGACTGGTAATTTACCATCATAATAAATAGCAAAGATAACAGAAATAAATCACTAAATGTACAGAAACTATGACTAATATCAAAAAATATTTTTTTCCTTTTCCAAATGAGTGGTGAATGAAAAATTCTATTACTGGAAATATACAAAAGGAAAAAAAAGGAAAAAAGGGAGGGGGAAGGAAAGGGAAAGAAGGGAGAGGAACATAACTCCCCCCGAGACAAACAAAGCTGCAGATAACATCCACAGTAAATACAATATCAGCAAAACCTGAAAGAGAGAGAGAGAGACATTAGTATGATTTCAAAAAAGGAATGCTGTCTAAACAATCATTATGACCATGAGGCAACAAAGTGTTGAGAATGAAAATCAATCTCAGTTCTTTTAGTAACAGAATCCTTTTCCAGGGTTTTAAATAATTGATTAGCAGTTTTTTTTCTTGGGACGATACTAACTGTTCAGAAAGTATTTATGTAGATTTTCTAGAAGTGCTGTGTTTGTTAAACACAGTGAGGCAGGAGCTATTCATTTTCACAAAGTGTTGGCACTTTTATGAGCAAAACGCTAATCAATTTTTAGAGTTAAATAAAACCCTGTTTTCGTATCTTCACCTCTTGGATGGCCTTTAACATATTCAATGCCAGCAAACTGCAGTTTGCTTGGGTCACCACTGTGATAAATTTGAAAATACGTAGCAAGAGGGTATTCAGATTTGTGGTTCGAATGGAAGAGATATGGTCTTCTATTCCCTTCCGTAAAAGATGAATAGTACAGTCTATGTATGTCTTATTACACTCTCAGGTAACGGCATAAACTACATAAGGAGTGGAGTAATTGATAAACTGTTTGATAACTACTTTTCTGTTATTGAATGTATTGAAAAAAGGGGCAGATGAGGAAGAGGTTGGAACATCCAACCCACAGTCTTGGATCCTACACAATCACAAAATCAAGTTCTTAAATATTTCTAGTTATTTTCTTACCACTACACAAATTAATGTGTTAAATAAAGAATTGAACTGTGTCCCTGACCCTGTGATTAATCTGTTTCACATATATGGAGATGTGCAGAAGTTCTTCAGAAAATTGAATTTAAAGAACTTGTATTGCACAAGTGACAAAATGAGCTTTATTTATTTATAGATTGAAATGTTTCACCAGGAAGGCACAGTGAATAACAAGTTATTCGTCACCCGGTGCAACCTGGGGGATACAGTAGGATGTGAAAGTAGACATTCAATTAACATTTAACATAACTGTGGAAAACACATTTATTTGCATTTAAAATGACACATACAATTACATTTGTAGAGTGGTTTACAGATTAACATTTAACACGACTGAGAATTATATATACAGGGATGGATATTCAAAGAGGTTGCGCCTTGTGCAACCGAGTTGCGCCAGCGCAACCCCACAATGCACCCTGGCATGATATTCAAAAGGGTGACCTGCACAGTGCAAGTCCCAACGTGCTGGGGTGCATTGGTAATGTATGTGGTGCATCTGAAGGGGGCGTGCCCATGCATATGTGGCATATCCCAATATTCAGCCCGCGATGTGCAGCACATCTGCTGGCACAACCCACAGATGTGCCACATACCAGGGCACAAACTTGAGCCAGAATATCCCAGCTCAAATTCTTGCCACCCACAGGTGGGCTGCTGCATTGCAGGGTGCAATACAGCAGCCACCAGCCTTGGATGGCCACCTGCACAGCAAGAACACCATCCACAAGCACCCACTCCATCTCTGATGGTCTAGTGGAACCGCCTCCATCCTGTACCCCGATTGCGGGTGCTAGTGATCATAATAACATACCTGGTAGTCTAGTGATAACCCTCCACCCTTCCTGTAGCCCGAGCATGGTGGAAATGAGTACAAACTAGCCCTGGTGATCTAGTGGTTTCCCACCCCACCCCGATGCAGCGATCACTGTTACGTGCAAGAAATCCCCTTCCCTGGTGATCTAGTGGAACCCGCCACCCACACAGGAGCCCTGCCCACCCAGCTCCCCTCCCTCTGTCATCAGTGGGCAGCTGCAACCTGCCCGCATACCGCCTGGCTGCCTGCTGATTTACAGCTTACGGTATGATCTGTATGCCCATTGGTCTGACCAGTTTCTTTGACAAATCAGTTCTTTCATTCAACCTAACGTATATATTTTTAAGGCTTCATTATATGACATTTCCTGAACCACAATAATCCTCAAAGCTCTCTTCTGAATTCTTTCAGTTTCTTCACTTTCTGCCAGCATTAACCTGGCTCCCCAAAACACCCTGTACAAAAAAATACACTAAGTCATCTTAACTCACACCTGCTCTTTTTAACATTATGAAAACATACACTCTTGAATTTCCTTTCTTTACCATCTCTGACACTTGTTCTTTCCACCCAAAATCATCTTGAAATTGTAAACCTAACAATTTGACACTCATTACCACCTTCACAATACTACCCCCAAACCTAAGTCGTGGTAACTCAGCCTTACTTGTTTACCCAAATCTTTTATTTCTTGTGTTTTATCAGGATTTATCTGCATCTTATTTCTCTGAGTCCATACTTCAATGTCCTCTAGATCCTTCTGCATTACACTCTGACTTAGTTCCTCAAACCTATCAATAACAGTTGTATCATCCATGTATTTAATACAAGGCCCTATTGTACTGTATGTAAGTCATTTATCATAATAAGAAACAAAATAGGCCCCAATTTAGTACCCTGTGGACCCTCCCATGCAAATAGTCTGGTTCTGACCTCCACCCCTCTTTTTCTATCCACTGTGCGCTCCGTACAAGAAAGTCATGGATCCACCTTATTATACAAGTGGGAACTGCCAACAACTGCAATTTGTCAATTAAAATATCATGCGCTATCAAATCAAATGCTTTCCTATAATTGACTAGCACTGCTCTTACCATTTCACAATTCTCCCATGATCTCATGCGTAACTCCGAAATTTCAATAAAGCCAGGGTGGTAGAACACCCCTTAAAGGAACCAAACTGATTAGTATCTATATGCTGACTTATCACTTCCAGTACTCAATTTGTAACAAATTCCTCACAAATGTTCAGAACAACACAAGTGAAAGAAATTGGTCTAAAATTCTTACTAACATCACATGGGAGAGTTACTTTAGCCAATAGTACAACCCGGACCTATTTCCATTGATTAGGCATTTTACCTAACAACATTGATTTATTGAACACATTGCAAATCCAAGGTGCTATCAAATCAGCTCCCTCCCAGTTTGATATATTATCTGGTCCTACAGCTATATTTACTTTTAATCATTTTAAAGCCTTGGCAACGTCCTCAACTGACACTAAGTACTTATCTGGAACTACCCACAACTCTTCTTCATATTCTTTCAAAGGCTCCAACATTCTGCTAACTTCACACAATACTCCATTTAATTCCTGTACAAATTACATCTCCTTATTTTCACCCTCAAACCCACAATATATCACTCAATATGCTCTGCCCAGACAGGGCAAGAAGTGCAAGTATTCAGGTTTGAGTGAACTAAATACCTGTTTAAGTGTAGAGGGGTAGGGAGGAAGGTGGGGGGGAGATGAGGGAAGTGGACAGGGAAGATGGGAATGAGCCAAGAGTTAGCCCCCCAGGATACAGAGAACCCTGCCGGGGCAGAACACATTTGAGCCCAGAAAATAAAAAAGGGGGTCCTGGGAGAGATGGAGAAAGGCAAGTGAAAGATGGGGGAATAGAGATTTGATAGCTTTTGGAAACTAACATAAATTCAGGAGGTGTAGATCTGGCAGCACTTATAAGCCTCTATGAAGCGAATATGGGCATGCATGAGCCTGATCTAGGGCGCAGTGATACATCTAGAATTCAGGAAATCAGTGCTAGTACTACATTTAGACCATCGCCACTTTTTGTCCCCCTGCTCAGCTCTCACTTGCACTTTCAACATATCAGTTGTTGCTATCTTGAGATCTAAAACATTTTATTCAACTCACCATTGCCACAGAAAAAACATTAAATCATAAAGGAGGAAAAAGAGACCTTGGATAAACTGTCACATAATGACAGAATTGAAATCAAAGTGGCTGATAAATAGAGATGCAGCAAATTTAAAATCTGCCTGTGAAGTGAATGCGAAGTGGCCACTTCGTGTTGGTGCTTCACTACATGGAGTGCCCCATAGGAGATGCTTACTTCACCTTGTTGTTATTACTTTGCATTGTCATTCCACTTTAAACGTGAAGTAAGGCAGAGTGACAACAATACTGGCAGCGCCCCACCCACACAGTCACCAGAATTAATGTGCATCCCCAAAGTGCTACTGTCTTGTGTCCAGAAAACTCCCCAGTGCTGACGAAGAGAAATGAGAGCATAACAAGAAATGCTAAGTCTCCCAGAATTAATGGCACTCTCAGTCATGCGTGCAGTGGTTACAGAGTCACCAGAATTAATGTGCATCCCCCAAAATGCTACTGTCTTGTGTCTAGACTCCAGAAAATTCCCCAGTGCTGATGAAATGCTACTGTCTTGTATCCAGAAAATTCCCCAGTGCTAACGAAGTGAAATGTGAGCATAACAAAAAATGCAGTCTCCCTGAATTAATGGTGCACTGCAAATGCACAGACAGATTAAGATTGCATTGCGCACTCAAGAGATGCATACGAAAAGACACAACAACACCTAACTAGTGCACACAAGTCACAAATCCAAATCTGGAAAGGAATACATTTTGCCAGTTGGGGGATTAGTGCACGGCAGTAACAATCCGCTATCAGTAAAGATACCACAAAGCAGTATAAAAAATTCATGTAGGTGCAGTGGATACCAGGTTGACACTGCTGCAATTACTCTATGGCACAATAAAAGGTGTCTGATTTAATGGCATGCATCACGCACACACACTACAAGTAATGGGTAGCAAATTGAAAACCTTTAGTAATATAATCAAATGTTTTAAACAGACAAATTATACACTGCTGCACCACAATAATCAGCAAAATAATTTCAAGAATTACTGAAAATATTACTGTGTGTACATTAACACAGTTACATAGATACATAGACAGTGTCGGCAGATAAGGGCCTATGGCCCACCCAGTCTGCCCATTTAAGTTTGTAAGTTCAGTTTATGTTTTCCAGGAAGTCTGTTGCCCCTTACCCCTGACCTCCAGAATTCCTTTATGTCTATCCCATGCATTCTTAAATCCCGTGATTGTTTCAGCCACCACCACTTCCTCTGGCAGGGTGTTCAACTTGTCCACCACCCGTTCTGTGAAGAAATTCTTCCTCACGTTTCCTCTGAATCGTCCTCCCTCCAACTTCATCCCATGCCCTCTAGTCCTGGAACATCTTTCTTAAAAATAGTGCATTCCTGCACCCTGTTCCTCCCTGTAAGATACTTGTATGTCTCTATCATATCCCCTCTCTCCCTCCTCTCCTCCAGGGAGTACACGTTCAGTGCCTTCAACCTGTCCTCATAGGACTTGTGATGCAATCCATGCACCATCTTTGTTGCCCTCCTCTGAACCTTCTCTACCCTGTCTATGTCCTTAGGTAGGTAAGGTCTCCAGAACTGCACAGTGTACTCCAGGTGCGGCCTCACTAGTGTCTTGTATAGTGGAATTATGACCTCCCTTTTCCTGCTGGTGATGCCCCTGCCTATTCATCCCAGCATCCTATTTGCTTTACCTGCCTTGTCACACTGTTTCCCTGCCTTGAGGTCATCAGAGATAATAACTCAAGATCCCTTTCCTGCTTGGTGCATGCTATATCCTCACCCCCCAACTGATATATTGTGCCAGGGTTTTGTGCCCCATATGCATTATCTTGCACTTCCTTGCATTGAATTTCAACTGCCAAACCCTGACCATTCTTCAAGTTTCTGCAGGTCCCTTCTCATTCTGTCTACACCTTTGGTGTGTCTACTCTGTTACAGAGCTTTGTGTCATCAGCGAACAGTGAAATTCTGCCTTCTAGGTCCCATAATGTCACTGATGAAGATATTGAATAGTACCAGTCCCAGCACTGATCCCTGTGGTACCCACTGGTCACTCTTCCCTCTGTGGAGTGACAGCCATTTACCACCACCCTCTGTGTCCTGCCACCCAGCCAGTTACCTACCCACCACACTACTGTCCTGCCCACACCCATATTCCCCAGTTTGTGCAATAGTCTTCTATGTGGCACAGTGTCAAAGGCCTTGCTGAAGTCCAGATAGGCCATGTCCACTGCCCTCTCCTGATCCACCTCCCTAGTCACCCAGTCAAAAATTCAATGAGGTTGGTCTGACATGACCTCCCCCTGGTGAAACCATGCTGCCTTGGGTCCTGTAGTCCATTGACAACCAGATGTTCCACCAATCTCTCCTTCAGTAGTGCTTCCATGATCTTCCTCACTACTGAGGTGAGGCTGACTGGTCTGTAGTTCCCTTCCTCTTTGTTCACTTTTGTATAAGGGACTACATCTGCTATCCTCCAGTCTTTGGGTACCTCCTGTTTCTAGTGATCGGCTAAACAGGATAGCAAGAGGTTCAGCCACCACCTCTCTTAGTTCTTTAAGGACCCTGGGTGCACCCCATCTGGCCCCATTGCTTTATCAACTCTTATTACTTCCAGTTCCTTCAGGACTCTTTCTCGTATAAAGGGACTTGTGTCCATTTCTGCACCATTCTCACCCCTTGTACTCCATTCAGACCCATTACCCTCCTCTTCCTCAGTAAAGACTAAGCAGAAATACCTGTTCAATATGTCAGCTTTACTGTTGTCATCCTCCACACAGCCCCCATCCTCCCCTTTCAGTCTCACTATCCCTCCCTTTGCCTTTCTTTTTTCACTTATGTACCTGTAAAAGGTTTTGTCCCCTCTACCCACTGATTTTGCAATGTGTTCTTCTGTCTGAGCTTTGGCTTCCCTTACTGACCCCTCCCTCCCTCTTGCTTCTTCTGGTATTTCTCCTATCCCTTCTGCCTGTGTCTTTTGTATTGCCTGAATGCAATCTTTTGGCTTTCACTTTCTTGCTACCTCTTTGGAAAACCATAATGGTCTCCTCTTCCTTTTCCTCTTGCTAACCAGCTTAATACATAATTCTGTTGCTCTTGTAATCCCCATTTTAAATACTTCCCACTGTTCCTCAACCCCTGATTCCTGCCCCATTCCCCTTAATGCCTCTTTCAAGTATCTCCCCATTTTCTCAAAGTTTGCCCCCCTAAAATCCAGGATACATGTTTTTGTGTGGTTTGGTTCTGCTCTTTCTGTGATTTCAAACCACAGCGACTGGTGGTCACTGTTCCCCAGGTGCTCCCCACTCTTACCCCCATCACACTGTCCCTGTTTGTGAACACAAGGTCCAGTATTGCCTTCTGCCGAGTTGGTTCCATGACCAGTTGCTTGAGGAAGGCACCCTGAAGGAGTCCAGGATAAATCTGCTCTAGTTGATGCTGCTGCTGGATGCTCCAGTCCACATCTGGAATATTGAAGTCTCCAACCAGTACTACCTCACCCTTGTCTGCCATCCTCTGTATGGCTAGCATCAGCTCCCTATCTGTTTCTTCCTCCTGGGCTGGTGGTCTATAGACCACACCTGTGCGGATGGCTGGACCCATTTTCCTTTCCAGCTTAACCCACAGTATCTCTCCCCCATTTTGTTCCTCCTGGATCTCTGTGGACCTTATGTCATTTTTCACATACAGTGCCACTCCTCCTCCCTTCCTGCCTGCCCTGTCTCTTCTGAATATG
Organism: Neoceratodus forsteri; assembly: GCA_016271365.2. NCBI lineage: Eukaryota > Metazoa > Chordata > Ceratodontiformes > Ceratodontidae > Neoceratodus > Neoceratodus forsteri. Next base: position 1,084,919,982 of record CM057452.1, read on the forward strand.
TTGTAGCCAGGTATGGCCAACTCCCAGTCGTGGTTATCATTACACCAGGTTTCAGTGATGGCCACAATGTCCAGGTCTGACTGCACCATGACAGCCTCCAGATCCTCCATCTTATTGCTAAGGCTCCTGGCATTTGCACACATGACTTTCCATGATTTGACCTCCTTAGACTGTTTCGCTGTTCTACTCCAGCCCCTTCCTTGGTTGTCCTTTATCCCTGGTTCACCTTGCTGTCTGCCCTTCTGCTGTTATACAAGAAAAATATAACCAAAACAGAAAGACTGCCTTTTTCTCCCAGTTAATGTACCTACACCACAAATACACCCCTCCCCAAAACACACTTTACAGTACACAGACTGACTGTTCTAAATTAACATTCAAAATCCACATATAACAATAAACACTTGATGATATGAGCACATAAAGATTTCCTAGTAAATTATGAGCAAAATAAATGACTCAAAAAGGCATTTTAAACAGCTTTTAGAGGTTTTGAATCGCAGAGCTCTGAAAGCAAACTGTCTCCAGCTACCACTACACACACAGTACCCAGGCCAGAACTAAGGCTGTGCAGTACAATCTAGAGCCCATGTGACCTGCAATCCCATGAATCACTGCAGAATTTCATTTGGAGCTCAATTACAAGACAAAGTGAGGTAAATTACATTGAATTCAAATGTACTTCACCTTAAAATTGGTGAAGTGGTTTGGGGAAGGTGAAATAATGCAAAGTCATTGGTTTCAATGGACTTTGCGTTCCTCATTTTGAAGTGAAGTACTCTGCTTCACATTGTGAAGTACTCCGCGGGTTCCACGTTACTCTGTGAATCACTTCATGGAGCAAATTGGGGCCACTTCACCCACTACTACTTATAGTACTGTAACTCACATGCTGTACAGGAAGGAATGCAAATGCCTATGGCTTTACTTCCCCAATGATCTGCAGCACAAAACTCCCCGACTTAAAAACACATATTAATGAGTACAATGGTGAGGTGGTAAAGCCTGGAGAGATACTACAAAACAGGCTTACAATACATCCAAGTAACTAAAAAAAAATGAATGTTGTGATTCATAACGTGATCATGAATTGTGATTTGTGACTGCATTTGTGACCATGATAATGACGAATGTGACTCGGTGTCAATGGTGTGAGATAACCAATATGAAACTGTATTGGGAATGTGAATGCCTATGGCTGTACTTCCCCAATGTGCTGTATCTTAAAACTCCCTGACTTAAAAACATGTATCAGTGAATACAATGGTGGTGTGGTGAAACCTGGAGAGATACTACAGAACAGGCTTACAATACAAAGGCACAACACCTAACCAGTGCTCACCATCAGAAATTCAAATCTGGAAAAGAATACCTTTGCCTGTTGGGGCAGGCAGCGGGGGTGAGCAGTGTACTGCACTGCTGCAGTAACAGTCACTAGTACTAGTACTAATAAAGATACCACAAAGATGTACAAAAATCACACAGCTGCAGTGCATAGCAGCTTCACATTGCTGAAATTACTATGTGGCACAATAAAAAGTGTCTGATTTGATGACACGTGTCACACACATACTCACACACACACTAAGTAATGCATAGCAAATTGAAAACTTCAGTAATATAACCACATATTTTAAACAAACTAAAATTATGCACTGATGCACCACAACAATCAGCAAAAAAATTGCAAGAATTATTGAAAATATTACTGTGTGTACATTAACACGGTTATAAGAAAAATATCACCAAAACAGAAATAACTGTCTTTTTCTCCAAGTTAATCTATCTACACCACAGATATGCCCCTCCTCCAAAGCACACTTCCACTGTCTCTCAGTACACAGACTGAATGTTGTACATAACATTCAAAATCCACACACAAACAATAAACGCTCGATTATATGAGCACAGGAGGGTTTCCTACAATTGATGAACTAAAGTTTCAGCAAAAAAAGACTCAAAAAGGCTTTTTTAACAGCTTTCAGAAAGTTTGAATTGCATAGAGCTCTCAGAGCAGACTGTCTCCTACAGCTTCCTACACACTCTACCCCGAACTGAGGCTGTGCAGAACAATCTGGATCCCATGTGACCTGAAATCCCATGAATCACTGCAAACTTTGCCTTTGGAGCTTAAAAACAAGGTGAAGTGAGGCAAAGTACATTGTTTTCAATGTACTTTGCCTTAAGAATTGGTGGAGTAGCAGTTTGGGAAGACGGAGTAACGTGAAGTCATTGTTTCCAATGGACTCACGCTACCCATTGCAATGTGAAGCACTGACCGCATTGCCAGAAGCACTCTGCAACTTCACCTTCACTCCGCAAATCTCTTCACAGAGCAAATTGGGGTCACTTCTTCCATCTCTACCGATAAAGGAGAACTAGTGGTAGTTATGCATAAAGAACTCTACAAAGCAAAACTTTATCCACAACTTCAAGGTGACGTGAGTTACAGACACCTGACAAGTGACCTAATAAAAGATTTAGCCAGTCACGTCCATGCATTCTTACTTGAATCATAAACACAGACTTTAAAACCTTTGAAACTCAAGCACAAGAGCTAGGAAACAGGCTTCTGCAGAGAGGTTATAGTAATTATTTATTTATTTAATTTTTGTTGACCGGGTAAGTGCACTAGACCAATTCTGCCTATTTTCAGGCACGACCCAGGAAAGGGGGATACAGATGAATGCCAACTGAACTTGAACTAGATTAAGCTGTTGGTGGAATTTTTTAGTGAATGGGGGAAATTTGGCCAGGGTACTGGGGAAATTCCCTTACTCTGTTGGTAGGTGGCACTGTGACTGGTGCTGCTATGGCCAGTCAGCCTGGGGATTCATGGAAGAAGGATGTGCAAGGGGCTGGGGAACAGGTCTAGTCCCCAGTCTTGGGAATACGTGAGGCCAATCCTGGTAATGGAAACATTAAGAGTAATCCACAAGAGGTTTTACGGCAAAGTACAGACATGAATCTGGAGGTAATGGAATGGGAACAGGCAGTGGCGAGTGTGAGTATGGTGGATATCTGCGAGCTGATTGCTGCTGAAGAAAGAAGGTTCACTGCGAGACAGCAGGAACTAGAGGTCTTACTGTTGGAGTGCACAGGGAAAGGTGGAGCAATGGACGGATGCACCCAAGAAGGAAATGACGGTGCACAAATGGATGCAGGCATAGATCAGGCAGCTGCAGTAGTCAAAGAAACTATAACCCCTAGAGAGCTCTCCGAATGTGAAGGTACTGGTTTGCATAAGCATTGTTGGTGTTTCAGATTGGAGCGGGGGGTTAAAACAAATGCAGCAACACAGTATGCAGAAAGGTAATTTTTCTCATGGGATAGCTGAAAGACAGCAACAGACTGGTACAGAACTTGGTGCACAACATGGGACATGTTTTTCTGTAGTTGAGCCCTCTAAAGTCTGTTTTAACATTGGGATTTCCACAGGTGGGGCTCTAAAAAAACTTTCCCCTAAAGAACAACAGTTGAAAGGACAGAAAAATTGGGTTGGTGGGGATGGATTTAGATCTACTTTGATGTCTCCTGGTGCTAATTCTGCTGAGCAGATTATAGGGCCCACTACACCCCCGCCGGAATGGGTAGCTAAATCCCTTGAAGCTGCTGGTTTGGGTAAAAAAGCAGAAATGGCTCTGGGTGGGATGCAAATATCCCAAATTTGGAGAAAAGCATTGTTGAACCTGTACTCCAAGAGAGCTGTTTGGGTTTAGGCCCTGGAAATTCACATTCTCAGATAACACCTGGTCAAAAATCAGTGGGAGATGGGTCAATTAATAATGAAAGACAAGAGGATATTATGAAAGGCATTGGGGAATTGGAAGGAGAAGACAGAGGGCTAGTTTTGGAGCCCAGCACCCACCCTACCCACCTCCCTCTCGCCCCGTCCCACTAAATCCCCAAGTAGTGTCTTCTGTGGCAGTAGCACAGGACACGAATTAGGGATTGTCAGTATCTGGAGGGCCTGAGCCTGGTAGTATTAGTACAGAACAGCAGGCCGAAGCACAACATGTATGGCATACATATGGTGAGAGAGAAATTATTTCCTACTAGTAATAGGAATGCATCTGAGCCTGCCATGAGGAGAAATGCAGTGAGGCTGAAATTCAGAGGTAATGCATCTGATATACTGGATAGACTGTTTGTGGGGAGAGCGTGAATAAAAAATAGTATGAAGTTTTATGCATACGAGATTTATGCCCTCATACATATGCCAGGAGATACCATCTATGATGTGAGTTTTAAGCATCCGGATGGGCTTGAAAGGTTCTGGAAGCAATACCAGTTATTAAAGAATGGTCCTGTGTGGAGGCCCTTTATGGCCATCCCTTTAACTAAACCCATGTATAAAACCATCACAGTCCTCTTTCGGAATGAGGGAGTAATTGTGGCAGATATTACTTATTGGTTGAAACAGCATTGCCTGGTGAATGGCTATCCAGACCACATTCTGGATGAAGAGCACTTGTGGACAGTTAGATGGAAGTATAAACTTACACTCAAACAAGAGAAGGGAGACATACAGCATCTACCTAATTAATTTTTAAGGGGGGAGAAATAGAGGGGTGATATTCTACCCAGGTCAACCCAGAGCTTGCTATAAATGTAGAGATCTTGAACATCTCAGTAATGTATGTGAAAAACAGAAATGTGGACTGTGTGGAAATATTGGGCATTATGGTGCACACTGCAAACATCCGCAGAAATGTAATTTATGCGAAGAAAAGGGTCACAATTTCAGGAACTGTTTGTGGCTGTCTCATAATAGTCTTGATCAATCTGTTAGGCCTGAACATGATGTTTATGTTGCTACAGCACAAAAAGAAAAAAATTAGAGCAAGTAGTTTAATGGCTCAGTTGAATGGGAAGGAGCAGGACCCTAATATTGGCTTGGGTTCATGGTCACCGACTGTAAATGATGTGAAAAAGGTGGTAGTGCAAGATCATAACCTAGTCCCTTCTATGATCTCACAAGAAGGCTTATAGGACCCCATGGAGTCAGAACAGAGTCAGGTTATGGTTCAGGAGTTACCTGAAAATGGTCAAGATGAAATGACTTTGCAGGGAGCTAGTGCTGGACCTGAATTTTATGTGGAACAAGATGGGATGGAAGAGGTGATGCCACCACCACGAAAAGTGGAATATCTACCCTTTCAATGGGTCACAAGGTCAAAAGCAGCACATAAGGGTGCCCCTGCAGTGGAAGAACCTTTGATACAGAATTCATATGATGTCCTTATGGTGGTCCATGATGAGGAAGGGGAAGTGAGTCTGATGGATCCTCAGTGGCATCATCACAGCTTGAGGCTCCGGTAGGATCTGGGAAGGGTGAGAAACCAAAGTCAAAGAAGAGAAAAAAAGAAAAAGAAGCAGACTTAATGGTTTATTTTTGGCCTCATTTCCTTATGCTATCTTCCCTTCTTACATTGACAGTAAATGTTAACAGTATACATAATGTCAAGAAATGTACAGTTACTTTTGCTAGTTCATATAAGCAATCAGGACAGATAAATGTTATACAGGACACCAGATTGCACATGATATCTGAAATAGGGCAGGCAGAAAAAGATTGCAGGTGGGGGCCCTCTTTATGGTCAGTAGGGGAGGAACTTTGTTCAGGAGTAGGAATCTTGTTTTATAACTTGCATATACAAATCTTGAAGGTATTAGATGTTTCGCCTGGAAGAGTATTGATGGTGGATGTGGTTGTTGGTGGTTTGGCATACAGATTGATAAATGTTTATGCACCCCAAAAAAGGCTGACAGAGTGGCTTTGTTTCATGTAACTGAGACTTTCATAGCTACCGCTATGTTGATTTTGTGGGGGGGGGGAGAGATTTTAATTGTGGTTTACTACCTAGGGATTGGGGTAGAAAGACACAAAAAGTGTACAGTGACACTAATGCATTGACAAGCATTTTAAAAACTCCTTGGTTAAAAGATATCTATGACATTGTGGATGAAATTCCAGAACATACCTTCTATAAAGGAAGATTATCGACACATATAGATTTTTGGTTTGTTTCGGACAGGTTGATAGAAAATGCAGTTAAAATTGTACCCCTGGAAACATCAGATCATATGACTGTACAGGCTCAGATTGGTTTGGTGCATAAAATTACTTATGGGAGAAGTTATTGGAAATTGAATAATTCTATTTTACAGAAGGAGACAGTACAAGTGGGGTAAGGGACTTATTAGGCATATGACAGGATATTCAATTTTTATATGATTCTTGGGGAGAATGGTGGGAGGATACAAAGAGGGAAGTGGGGGGAATATTTGAAGAAGGCATCCAAGACTTTGGCTATTTCTAAATATTTGACTTATTTACATTTAAGGGCACAGTATTTAAAAATCTTGACACAGGCCTGGGAGGAAGGTGATGAGAATGGGGCAAAGCTCCAAGATCTTAAAGAGAAAATGTGTGAGTATCATAAAAGGAGGGAAGGGGAGACTGCAAAATTCCAACAATATGTTACGCAAGGGAGGAAGGAGATAGTTAATCCTTATGAGGTGGAATTGCAGGGAGTACAGAAGTTAACAAAGAGGTCTTTGATACGGCAAGATGGGATAGTGCAAGATACACAGCAGGGTATTCAAAATGTGGTACTTGACCATTTATGTTATACATATCAGAAAGATATTGGTGCACAGAGGTTTGCTCCTTTGAATGTTGGGGACTTGCCTGAGATTCCTGTCTGTGATGTAGAAGCATTGATGCAACCTGTTACTGAGGAGGAGATTGGTTTGGCTATTGATCACTTATCAGCGCATACCACCCCTTGGTTGGATGGCATTTCTAATGATTTTTATAAAACATTTAAGACTGATTTAGTGGCTGAATTATGAATGGTGTATCAAGAGATACTGGATGGAGGGAGATTGACTTCAAGTATGCAAGAGGGAGTGATGACATTTCTCTATAAAAAAGGAGATCCACAGAAAATTTAGAATTGGAGACCTTTATGTCTGCTGAACACAGACTATAAGATATTGACCAAAATATTGACAACAAGGTTAGCATGGGTGGCAACATATGTGATTTTGCTGCATCAGACATGTGCAGTGCCTGGCAGAAATGTACAGCAGAATTTGATTTTTATTAGGAAAATTGTAGATCAAGGACTAAATATGCAACAGGATGGGTATTTAATGTCATTGGATCAGGAAACTGCTTTTGATGCAGTACAGCATGGTCATTTATGGGACACTCGGATCCTATATGGGGTTTCATGACAGTTTGTTAAAGTACTTCAGAGTTTGTATGAAAGGGCTTTAATGATACCGATAATAAATGGGCACTTGGGAGTTCCGGTTCGGCTGAAGACTGGAGTAAGGCAGGGATGTCCGCTAAGTCGACTTTTATATGTGTTTGCAATTGATCCACTGTTAAGAATTATAGAACATATAGAAAAGATAAAACCCATCCATAATAGAGCTGCTCAATTGTATCCAAAGGTGTCAGCATATGCAGATGATTGTACGGTTGTGGTGCAAGATTTGGACTCGGGACACTATGTTCTGAATGTCTTGGAAGAACTGCATGGAAGTACAGGGATTAAAAGTAACACTTCTAAACGTAAAATGCTAATATTAGGTAATGCATCTGTACTGCAGCATTTCTCCATCCCAGTAGAGGATGGAGAGAATAAGATACTGGGGTTGTTGTTTGGAACAAGAAGGGCAGAGTAATTGCATTGGGATACAGTACATGATGATGCACAGAGGAAGGTTTTGTCATGGAAATCTTGGAAGATGACAAGAAAAAGAGGATTTATTTATTTATTGAAAGCCTATATTATGCCATTTTTATTGTATGTATCACATATATATTCTATAAATTTTAGTATGCATGCCAAGTTAATGGGAACGTTTTGGTTTTTGTGGGGCAGTCGCCTAAATCCAGTGAAAAGGGCACATACCTACAGAAATAGAAAGGATGGTGATCTCGATATGATACAGCCGTTGGTTTATTTATTTAGTCATTTTTTTTATAGTAATGTAAGACCACTGGTGCTAGGGAAAGCGGGATTAGATGTTGATTGTATGAAACGACGGGAAGTTCAGTTTTTAGAGGCATGAGTGAGAAGTAAATGGCATGTATCTGAAAAAAGTTTACCTGCTTAAATGCAGACCACATTGAAATATGAAAGGATGTGGAAATAGTACTACATTGGTTTGTTGATACAGATGGAAACAAATTCTATAAAACAATTATTGCACAATGTTACTTGGAAGAGCCTGTGTTTAATATTGCTGCTAGCCTTGATAGTAAACTGTTATTAGAAAGCATTATCGAGCCACAGATTCCATAAAAAATGCAGGATGTGGTATGGTTGTGTGGGCATCAAAAATTAAATGTAAAGGGGAATCAGAGACTCAAAATGTTAGAAGATTGGGTATGTCTAAAAGGGACGTGTATGGGTCAAGCAGAAACCATGCAGCATTTATTTTTCGAATGTACCTGTATACAAGGTTTTTGGGATTCTTTAGCTGCATTATGGGGAGAAAAATTGTTTGTACAGATGAATTATGATATTTTGATATTGGGACAATTGATGAAATAATGGAGAAAATGGCAGAAAAGTTCGGTCTGGGTGATATTTGCTTGTTTGAAATGAATAATCTGGCATGCTAGGTGCCTTTGAGTGTTATAACAGAAGGAAGTAACAGTATGGGACATGTTGTGTCAAGTCCAGATGGAATTAGATAAAATCTATTATTATGAAAAGCATACTTTGGGGGAGATGATATGTCAGAATTTATGGAAGAAGGCGGAGTGGGTGGGGTGAATGTCCTACCCCAACCTGTGGGTATTTTTTGTTATTTGTAGAATAGACAGCAAAGAGATTTTTTTAATTTAAAAGACATATGGGAATTTAGGAGGTGTATGGTGATAGCTCAGTATTGGGAAAAAATGTGAAACATATGTTTGGTGGTGGGCTTTCTTTAATATGGAAAATGCATTGGCTTGTGTGGATATTATCTCTAGTTGTATAAATATGAATTGAAGGTCTATGTCACTGTGTATAGAGATGTTGTTTATATTTTGTTAGTATTTGTTTTTGTTTCACATTAAAAATGTCCCCTACTCTTTTCGAGAAGTGCCATGGGATCTTTAACATCCACCTGAACTATTACCAGAACAAGCGGATGGGACCTTGGTTTAATGTCTCATCCAAAAGACAGCTCCTCAGGAGTGAAGCACCCCCCTCCTGCTGCACTACAGAGTCAATATTTAACCCAAGTGCCTGGTGTGGGGAATAGAACCCACAACCTTCTGATTTCCTGGACTCGGAAGCAAGTGCGCTACCTGCTGAGCCACTGACACTGATTATGTCAATTATGTCATTCAGAAGACAAGGAAAATGGCAAGAAACATAGATTACCAAATATCATTATAATCAAAGTCAAAACAAAATGATTTTGCAACTTCTGTTACCTGTGTGACAGAATATAATTGTCTGTCAGGGTGTGTGACAGATATTATAAAGCACAACTGGCATGTGTTGGAAGGAGATGAGGAACTATCTAAAGTATTGCGGGCACAAGCACATATTTCAATTTGTATGGGTAAAAATATTGGAGCTCTAGTAACCAGTAGTTTCCTCAGAGATACACCTACACAGACAACACGAAACTGTCTACTTCCACCTCCATTAGATTTTTTCAACTCTGGCCACTGTAGTGTTTGTAGATAAAGTGCAGTGGGCCATGAATTCTTCAATCCTTCCAATAATAGAAAAGCAGTTATCAAACAGTTGCTCTACCCCTTATGTAGTTTATGCCATTACCTGTAAGTGTAATAAGACATACATAGGACGTACTATTCATCCGTTACGGAAGAGAATACAAGAACATGTCTCTTCTATTCGAACCGCAAATCCAAGGTACGCATTTTCAAATTTATCACAATGGCGACCCATGCACAATGTGATTTGCTGGCATTGAACATGCTAAAGGCCATCCAAGAGGCGGGATAAGAAAAGGATTCTGTTACAAAAAGAATCAAGATGTATCTTGATTCTCAGTATTTTGTCGTCTCATGGTCATAATGACTGTCTAGACATCATTCCTTTTTTGAAACCATAATAATGTCTCTCTCTCTCTCTCTCTCTCTCTCTCATTCAGGTTTTGCTGGTACTGTGTTTACCGTGGATTTTGATTGCAGCATTGCTTGTCTGTGGGGAGTTCTGTTCCTCTCACTTCTTCCCTTTCCCTCGACCCTCTTTTATTTCTTTTGTATATTTCCAGTACAATAACGTTTCTCTCAATAATAATTTGAAAAATTAAAACATGATTTTTTTGGTATTAGCCATAGTTTCTATTTTTGCTATTGATTTTTTTTATTTATTTAATTATTCTTTGTTAACAGGATAAGGCCCACTAGGCACAAGTGCCTGTTTTCAGGGGGGGACCTGGAAGCTTTGGGCTGGTTAAGTGACTTGCTCAGAATCACACAGTATGCAAGTGGAGATTATGGGAATCAAACCCAGGTCTGATGGATGTACCAAGCTCCTTCACAGCTCAATACGTTAACCTCTAGGCTATATTGCCAGCCATTATGATGATAATACCATCAGCATTATGGTGGTAACGTTACCAATATTGGGCTAATTTATTATTATATTGGCTAATTATTATGATAGCATATTAACTAGGGTTGCCACCTGTCAGGTTTTTTTCCTGGTGGTCAGGTTTTCAGGGTCCCTATCAGGTAATCCGGTTTTGCTCTGTGCTGGTCAGGTATTTGAGCCATTTTGAGTGCTCACATACTTTTAAAATAAATGTTGTCATATCACTCATTGTTTCAGCTACATGTTGAAGTTACAAACAAGTTCTGTTGTCAATGTAGCCTTTTGTTTGTGAATACAGTCACCCTGGGAGGTGTAAAGTATGGCCATTAACACCATTAGCACTTACTTAACCTAATCTTTCTACTGCATTTTAAAGTGGCATAACAGCACAGCTGCTCCCACCTTTTGTAACAGTAACAGAGCCAGTTCTCCTCCACTTTCATTTGCTGGTAAACATTTTCATCTCTAATAGAATTTAGGCATTTTTAAATGTTTTAAAAATATTTTATTTCCTTAAGAAAAAAGTGTAGTCACTTCTTTGGCTTTTAAATAGTACTGTGAACATGAACAGGAATTGGAGCCAGAAAAAGATATAAGGTATGTATACTATTGTATGCTATTTACAGTATTTCCCTTGTCTTCCCCCAGATCATATCTGTAAATGAGATTTTTTTATCACTGTATGTTTATCTGGTAAACCAGTATAAATAAATAAATACATAAGTAAATAATTAGGAAGACCTTAGGAAAGTAACTTTAACAGGTACAGTATAGTATCTTCACATTTTTGTTGAGCTACTGCTTTAAGCATTGATTTTACTGATATAACAAATGGACTTCTAGGAGGAACAATGCATGATGAGTCATGAAAAGGGGTGGGGCTAGGGGCGGAGCTTAGGATCCGTTTTTTGCCTCATCCAAAGGTGGCAACCCTGATATTAACTTAACCTTTTGTGATAACTTTAAACTTTATAATGTGTCCATTTTGCTTCTTCTGCTTTGTTTTTAGTCATTCACTAAGAGGTGTTTTTACATATTGTGCATTGTCTTTGCAATATTGGTGTTTTGCTGGTTTGGGCTCTTTTCACTTTGTGTAAGTATACAAAATGGTCATGTTCCTTTATGTTGTGCATTATAAAAGAACGGCAGCTTTCAGTGAAGAAGCCACACCCCCTGAGGAAAGGTCATGTCAGGCCCGAAGCACTGGGATTTTAGCTCACACTCTCTGCTTTAATAAAGTCTTTTGTGCCGTATACTGTTTATTCATCTTTAATATTTTTTCAAACTGAGTGCTCAGTGCTAGTGTGCTGTCATCTTTCCTCTCCTCTTCTCCAGGGTGTACAAGCCTAACTCATTCAGTCTGTCCTCGTAGGTCCTGTCCTCCAGCCCTTGGATTATTTTCATTACCCTGTGCTGCACCCCCTCAAGCAGCCAGATATCCTTCCTAAGACAAGGGTGCCAGTACTGTACACAGAACTCCAAGTGTGGCCTAACTAGTGACCTGGGTGTCAGCGTGGTTCATTTGGTAGCACATCCACCTGTGGACCAGTTGGTCATGAGTTCTCATCCCACACCGGGATTGGACTTGCACCTAAAATGCTGGCATCTGAGTGCAGTACTGGGGGATGCTGTACTGCTGGGGTGTGCTGTCTTTCAGATGAGATGTTAAACCGAGGTCCCTTCTACCCATCCTGGTGCTGTCCTGGTGTGGGTCCAGGTGGAAGTAAAAGAACCCAGGGTACTCTTCACAAGGAGTGTCCTGGCCAACATTGCCCTTCACATAAAACTGATTCATGCAATTATCCAGGGTGGGTGTTAATGTGCAATATGGCTGCCACTACACATTCAGTCACTTCACGACCAGTCTAGCATTGCTTGTAAAACACTTTGGGATACACTGTGTATGAAAAGTGCTATATAAATGCTGATTCTTCTTCTTCTGTACTGTGGCATGAGCACATCCCTATGTCTAGATGAGATACCCCATACTATGTAGTTCCACCCTCGGAATGTGCCCGTCAGGACGTGCCCGGTCATTAGGGTGCCAAGTCCTGATTTCATCGTCATCTCATTTTGTGAGGGCATTGCACCACCCATGCCCCGCCTTTCTAATTATTCTAACTCTAGGGGAGGCAGACCTTGGGGAGGGGATGGCAAATTTCCCCTTGTGGCACCTTAGTGATGGGCACCCTGATGGATGGAAGGGGTGCTATGCACCACAGCATCTTGTTAGCCTTGGCTGCTGACTTCTTGCACTGAGCTAAGTTGCTCATGTTACCCGTTATGAGCATCCTTAGGTCCTTCTCATCAATTGTGACCCTAACCGAACTCCCCCCAAACCAATAGTTCATCCCTGGATTCTTCACACCAAAGTGCATAACCTTACAATTCTTTGCATTGAATCCCAACTGCCCCTTCACCAGCCACTTCTCCAGTTTGGTTAGATCTTCCTGTAGCCCCTGACACCCTTCTCTGTCATCCATCACTGCTCCCATCTTAGTATCAGCTGTGAACAGACTGATCCCACTCTTATCTCCATGCGAGATATCAGATTTGAACAACCTGAATAACACCAAGCCCAGCACAGAGCCCTGCAGCACCCCTCTCATCACTTCCCTAGGTGAAGAGAGCCCCCCCCCACTACTACCCACTGCTGCCTACTCTTCAGCCAGTTTCTGATCCATTTTGCCATCTTTGGCCCTACCCCACATATACAGTTTTTCCCCCATTCTCCCATGAGGCACAAAATCAAAGGCCTTGCTGAAGTCCAAATACAGCACATCCACTGCATGGCCCTGATCCATCTCCCTCATTACCCAGTCATAGTATTCTATTACATTGGTCTGACATGATCTTCTCGAGCTGAACCCATGCTGCTGATCATCCTGGAGTCCATTTTCTTCCAGAAAGGTCACCAGTTGCTCCTTCAGGATTGCTTCCATAAGTTTACCAACAATGGAAGTGAGGCTTACAGGTCTATAGTTGCCAGGTTTGTCCTTTGGGCCACTCTTGTGGATGGGCACCACATGAACCTCTCTCCAATCTTGTGGGATGCATCCTGTGTCCAGGGATGTATTGAACAGGTTCATCAGTGGCCCAGCCAATACATCTGCCATCTCTCTCTCAACACCCTGGGGTGAATACCATCAGGACCTGGTGCCTTATATACCCTTAGTGTCTTCAGCCCCTCCAGTATCCTACTCACTGTAATTGTCCCATCAGTTACTCTTCCCCCCTTGCCCATGTTCCCCATTCATGGAGATAGTGGTCCTTCCTGAACACAGAGCAGAATTACTCATTTAGAGCTTCTGCCTGTTCTGGCCTCTTCTCCACAAGCTCCGTCCTTCTTAATGCTCACTATCTGCTCCATACAGTTCCTTTCCTCCCTTATGTATCTTAAGAAGTCCTTTTCCCAGGCCAGCCCATTGGCACTGAGGGTTGAGGTGCTGGACACCACACCTCGCATCATGCCAGTGACCCGGGTTCAGGAAGTAGCCCGGGTCATCGGGGGTCGGCAGGGGAGGACTAGGATTGAGCATCTGTAGACTGCTCTCATAGTCCTGGGGTGGGCTAGGGCACTTCACTGCACTATCGTGGCCCCTGTGGATGCCTGGGGGCACTACTAGCATAGGTGATATAGAGGGGTAGTGCGACGGACATCAGCACGTAGTGCCTGGATGTCATTGCACATCCACACTCCAAGGGGTGCCAATTGGAGGAAAAATGTCTGGGCATGACCGAGCAGCTTGATGGCCACACTCCGAGCCACCCGAAGCACTTTGGTGGAGTCCTGTTGTGGAGGGTCCAGGGCTGTCCTGACTGCTAGAGGCAGAGGGGAGTCCTCCAGCAGGATGGCATGACAGCCATCCCCAGTCCTCCTGGGTGCAGTTCGAGCTACCCAGTTCTCCAGGCAGGCGGAGACAGCGGCTGGATGTCCTAAGCCGGAGTGTGCTGCAGCGGGGAGATAAAAAAATAGCCATGATAAAAAGAATAATTCCTTCTCCCCTTCCCTGATGCCTTGAGCCAGCCTCAGTTCCCTAGAGGTCTTGGCTGCCATGACAAGACTGGTTACATCCTTGGACTTTCTTGCATACAGATCCCTATCCTCCTCTCTGCCAGACTTCTTGAATCTATTAAAAGAGGCCTTCTTTGCCCTTACCCCCACCAACACCTCCCTGTTAGGCCAGCATGGCCTCCTAGCCCATCTCCTTTTGTACAGTGTCCTGGTGCATGATTCAGTAGCTTCCCTCAGCCCAAGCTTGATGCTATCCTAGTTATGCTGTGCATCCATTTCCAGCCTAATCTTCCCCAGGTGCTCTTTTAGAATTTCCTGCATCTGCCCAAAGTCTTCCTGCCTAACATCAACCACCCTCACGCCTGTACATACAGTCACCCTGCTCAAGCTGAGTGTGAACCACACCAATTGGTGGTCACTCCCCCTCATGATGCACCCATGGAACTAAGGACAGGCTGAAAGGAAGACAAGTGAGCTGCCAGGTCACCCCTTTCTGTGAGAACCTGAACAGCCTCTGGTTGGCCGAATGGATGGGAACTCTTAAGTAAGCATCCTTGAGGTCCAGATGAACCAGCCAGTCTTCTTTGATGAAGGTGTCTCAGAGAAGATGGATACCATCCATCAGTGACCATGCTAGGGGCTTTAAAACATGGATTGAATTGGACCCACTGGTGAAAAAATGTGGGTCTGAAGAGAAACCTGTTGGGTCAAAACATAATCAATTGCAGATTTCAAGAAGCTCACGATTTCTTCTTTTAGATATTGTTATAGAGTAGGTGAATTAATTTGGACCCATTTGCAAAGGTAAGATGGGTCATTTTGGGTAAGGATACAACTTTTGCCCTTTTGGTGCATGTTAGCGCTGTCCCTGCCCTCCATCTTGAGATGTCTATAGGCAGCATAATGATTGAGGCCTTGTCGGTTGATGACTGGTCAATGACCGCTGTCCTTCTTGAGAACCAGGAAAATGGAACTGATCCAGCCTTGGAGCTCCAGTGGTTCTCGAACTATGGCCCCTTTGGAATAAGTGGAGTCCAGATGCTTGGAAATCCAGGCAATTTCTTCTTTGGAGAAAGAAGGGGAATGGCCTGAAAGGAAGGGGTGGGTGGAATTTGAACTTGATCTGGTAGCTCTGCACCATCTTCAGAACATCCTGCAAGATGAGTTCCCAGCTGTGAGAGAAAGTGCACAGTCTGCCCACTAATTGAAGTGGATCTGGGGCTAAAAGGAGTTGAAGAAGTTGAGGGGGGTTCCCCCTGAGGGTGACCTACCTGATTGGGAGAGGGGTTTGGTGTAGTTTTGCTGCTGTTTCAATGGAAGTGCCCCTGGCTTCTAAATCCACTTTCTCCTCATGATCTGGATCCATAGCCAAAGGAGCAGTTGAACTGGGAGCCCTCATGAAAGCCTTTGGCCTGGTCTTTCTTATTTCAGAGCAAAGGGCCGCATTTCAGCTACTCAGAAAACAAATCACACATTGGACCACATCCTGTAGGTAATCTGGATCCATTAGACTGTGATTCATACATGCCTCTTGGGCTATATCACTGAGTTTGTCTTGGATCATTTTAAGACTTTTATCTAAACCTTTTTTGGGATCTTTGCCTCCCTTGGCAGAATAGTGGACAATCTTTTATTGAACTCTGGTGCCAGATTGACCTTGAAAGAGATACATGTTTTTGTGAGGCTTTCTTGCCCTGAGGGGTGTCCAAGGATTGAGGCTGTCCTTCCAGCCTTCTGAGCCCAATATTAGTTAACTCACTGGGTGCAGGGTCAGTACCACTCTCGATGATGTTGATGGGTCTAGAGCTCCTCAGATCCCCAGCAGCCTTAATCAGGCTACTGATCACAGATCCATCCTGAGAGGGGAGAGGTCCTTCCTTCAATGGGTAGCAACCATGGAAGAAGCCCTTCTGTGAAGATCTAGGACAGAACCAGTAAGGGGTGGCCTGCTCCTGCTGTCCTTTGAAGCCTCCTCTTCCATGGGGGGAGAAACCTCTAACCTGGGGGGAAGGCAGAGATCTTGACCTTCCCCCATAGGACTGCATTAAAACTGAAGATTTTCACCTGTTCCGCTACCAGGCAATCCTCATCCCACAGGTGCCTTTGTGCCAGGATCTCTTCATGATCCATGAGGTAATGGTCATCATTGCGATCATGCTCCTCCCAGAACCACCAGAAGACTACTTCATCAATTAGGGTGCCAGACACTTGGCAGTAATAGCAGGGTCCTCATCACTGTGGTGGGAAGCAGGACAGTGCGTGCCATCATACCTCTCAACCACTCAGCATTAAAATTGTATCAATATATTTTTATTGTTTTAAAAGTATACATACAATTACAAATACATATGATATAATAAATATAACAGAATAAGATACAACATACATGTTATTATTCTCAAATTGTTAAATATCACAAGTGATGTATATCAAATATCATGAATCAGCATTAATCAATTAAAAAAAAACAATTTTAAATATCAGTTATCAATTAAGATAAATAAGAGAGAAGAAGAAAGAAGGATAGGCATAGAAAGGAAAGATGAAGGAGAAGTGAGAGAGAGGAAGGTGTAATCTGATTTACTTTTAAAAATTGTACACCTAATTTCTACTAAGATTGGAATGTCAGAGGCCCAAAACCCCACAGTAAGATTTACGCTACATATATGTTTATTCTGTCCCAAACAACACCTTGCATAGAGTATTCCATTTCTTGGTAAGTTTGGCTGATTGGTCTCTTAAGGTTAATGTCAATTTCTCTGTTCTCAGAATTTCTGTCAAACTATTTTTGCACTCTTGGATGTTGGATCCATGTCTTCTAGCCAGTGTTTCAATAGGGCATGTCTCACTGATACTCCTAATAGCAACAGTGTCTGCTGTTGCACATATGAGCAAAATATATCTCCACCAAAATGTCCTAGGATGCAAGTGTGTGCCTGAATATGTCTTGAGATCAGAGGATGACCTTCAAATAAGTTTGTTACCACCATCCATAAAGGTTTAACTAGGGGACAGTCCCAGAATATATGCATTAAGGTGCCCACATTTGTGGCAGGTTGGGGTAACAGCTAGACTCATTTTAAATCTTTGGTACGGAGTGTAATATAGGTTATGTATAGTTTTAAATTGGATCAATCTTACTGTAAGTCCACTGAACCAAATACTTGGAATGGAAGAGTCCATATCCTACCCCAGTCCCACTCCTCTGTAGGCATTTCTAGTGTATGGGATCACCATCTTATTGTTTCTGTGGCCGAGACCCTTATTAGATCCACTAATAATCCATATATCAAAGATATGGAGTGTGCCATCCTAAGACATCCTGAGAATGTTCTGGTATTGTAATTTAAAGAAGTAGAAATATCTATCTGGTTTTGTACTGCATTTGTAACATTCAGATAGAATAGATTTTCAGATAGGGGACAGTCAAATTTGTTTACTAAATCTTCAAATGTTAGAATAGTGTCATTTCGTAAAATATCCCTCACTGTGGTAATTCCTTTTTGTTTCCAAATTCATTCTGGAATGGGGTGCCATTATGTGTAAACAATGGATTTCCCCAAATAGGTTGAGTTCTAACTTGATTTAGGTCTAGTTTTAGAAGATTACTGATCTGCCTCAGTTGCCTGAGTGAATCTAAAATAATCTTGTTCTTACAGGATGTCTGAGGCTTTGCATATACTAAGGCACTGAGAGATACACCTTGTTCATCTACCACCTCTTTCTCTATATCCACCCATTCTGGGGTGTATGTTTGTGTGAATTCTGCATGTTTCCATTTCACCAGTTGAGCTAACCTTGCAGCTAAATAGTATAGATAAAAGTTTGGAGCCTTAAGACCCCCCATTAGTTTTGGTTCTACACATCCTGATATATGCAATTCTATGTCTTTTATGTGCCCAAATGAACTATGCTACTAAAGAAGAGATAGATTGTATCCATTCCTTCATCAAGCAATACAGAATCATCATAAATATGTATAATAAGCGGGGCAATAGATTCATTTTAACAGACTCCAACCTTCCCCAAAGACCTAAGGGCAATTTATTCCGTTTGGAAATATCTTCGACAACCTTTAGTTTAGTAATGTTAGAATTTTTAAGTATTGTCTTGTGAATAGTATTGTAAATGTTAAATCCTAAGTATTCTATAGAATTAGTTGCCCAGGTCAGCTCTTCAGAAAGGGGGAAGGGGACATTGTTTAACCAGGAGTAGCACACTAAGCCGAAGCTTGTTTCCAGATGTGACCTGGGAGCACAAGCAAGTTAAGTGACTTGCTCAGGATCACACAGTATGTACCAAGGTGGCTATGGAATTCAAACCCAGGTCTCCAGATCTGTAGCTTACAGCCTTAACCCACTAAGCTATACTGCCTCAAAGAAAGGATTGTCTCTTTCTGCAGAACCTATTAAGAGGGAGAAAATTAGTTGTATTCATGTTCAACTTACTGTATATCCTGAAAATTCTCCAAATGATTTAATAGTTTTAAAATAGTTGGTATAGTTTGGGATGGTTTAGAAATCATACGTAGTATATCATCTGCACATGCTGCAACTAGATGTTCTTTCTGGCCTACCTGAATGCCCTTGATTTAATTTACTGTTAGGAGCTTTCTTATTAACGGATCTAGTGTAAGATTAAATAAAAGTGGTGATAGTAGGCATTCTTGATATTTCAAAGTATGGTGAGATCACTCCATTAGTTACCACAGCAGAGCTAGAATTTTGGTAAAGTAATCGCACCCATTTAATGAAATTCTCAGGAAAGCCATATATCTTGAGGGTACTAAAAATGTGTTCCCAAGAGATATGGTCAAAGGCTTTCTCTGCATCCACAGAAAGCAAACCACTAGGAATTTGAGTTTTATTGGCACCAATATTACATGAAATAATGTTCTTGTGTTGTCTGATGAGAATCTTCCTCTCATAAATCCAGCCTGTTGTTTGGATATAAGAGAGTGTATAACCACCTCTAGCCTGTTAGAGATAATCTTTGCTAGTATCTTAATATCTGACTTGATTAATGAGATTGGCCTATAACTACCACATTCTAAGGGATATGTCCCCTGTTTGTGAATGAGTGTTATGAGTCCTTTGGTCATTTTTCTGGATATATGACCAATCTCAAATGCCTCATTGAAAACCTCTACAAGTATTGGAGCTAGTTCATCACTAAATTTACTGCAGAAGTTTTGTGAATATCCATCTGGACCAGGGGCTTTGTTCATTTTTGATTGCTTAGTAGCCAATATTACCTCATCAACTGTTATACGAGCCCCAAGTCCAGACTGGGACATTTCTGGTACAGATGGGATCAGAATATTAGAATAAAATGACTATAATGTGCCATTTCTAGCAGTATCCTTCTTTGCATAAAGTGTCTGGTAAAAGTCATCAAATTCCTTACTAATCTGTTTATGTCCTGACATAAGAAGTCTACCCCCCCTACTTCTGACTGTTGTTATGTTTGTAGATCCACTGTTCTGACGTAATCTTATGGCTAATATCTTTGCCGCTTTGGGTCCTGCACTAACATAGTTTCTTTTTGATTTCCTAATAGCAAATATTGCTTCGCCCTTGATGGATTTATTATATTCCATTTTTAGTTTTGACCATTCCTGCCATATGCTTTCATTATTATTAGTTAGTAATTTCTTCTCTATCTTTTTACTTTTTTCCAAAGTATCTTTTTGTTTAGCAAGGTTTTGTCTGTTAAGGGAGGATGCTTCAGTTATTAAGAAACCTCCCAAGCAGCATTTTAGGCAGTCCCAATTAGCACCCCAAGAGGAGTCAAGTGGATTATTAAATTCCCCAAATTCCTTTATTGCTTTCCTTGTCTTTTCTAGTAAGATTATGTTATCCAGTAAAAAGTTATAACATTTCCATCTGTGTGTTCGGCTACGGTTGTTAGATTATTTAAAAAGCATTTATACTGGACAATGATCTGAGATAACTAAGCTTTCTATTTTCACTAATAGGATTCTAGTTAAGAAATATTTTGCTATATAGAGTTGATCTATCCTTAAGCCTGACTGATTACACTGTGACCAGTATGTAAATTCTTTTATGTTTGGATTTAACCCCCCCCCCATGAATCAATAAGCTGTAGATTTTCAATTAAATCTCCCAAATCTTTGTTTGCCCTATTTCTATGTGCTCTGAATGTAGATCTATCTAGAGTAGGATCAAGTATGCTATTAGTGTCTCCAGCCATTATTATAGTACTGTTTAAGAGACCCCCAATCTTCGACAGTATAACATTAAACAGATCATCATGTGCCAGAGAAGTGGGTCCATATATATTTATAAAAGTCTGGTACTCTTCCCCTGTCCTGCTGTTAAGCATAAAACAGTGCCCCATCGGATGCTCTATAACAATGCACAGTTCAAATAAAACATTTCATTTAAATATAATTAACACACCAATTTTCTTTGAACTATCACCTGCTCCAAACACTTGCCCCACCCATTCCCTCCTCATCAGGTGATAGTAATGTTTCCTAAGATGAGTTTCCTGTAGAAACCCCATTGTCACCCCTAATTTATTTAAGTGCCTTAAAACTGAATATCTTTTAATTTTGTGGTTTAATCCCCTGACGTTCCATGAAATTAGTTTAATGTTATCTGGTGTAGCCATTAAGTTTCAGATTTCCATAAATCATTCTTGAAATTATTGAATTAATTCTACCTGAAATGTGTAAGTTTAATATGTGCCGTATTACGACAGTTGCACCTCCCTCCAAGGAGATAAAAGGAAAAAGTAAGTAGCGGTAGAAAGGGAAAGGCTGATTGCTTAGAGTTAAAACAGTACAGAAGTATAGTACAACAACATTTTTAAAAAATACAGTATAAAGAAGATGCTATTTAAAGTAAGTGTTCATCAGGTGGTTGTCCCATAGAGTATTTTTAGTTTGCATAATAGCATAGATGAGTAATATTACATACTCCAGAGACACTACTAACAACATCGTCACTGCCATCTGCCAGTGCATTCTCCAATGGCTTAGTGAGCCAGATAAGCCCTCTCACCCCAAATATTCAGTAATCAGGGCTTTAAAATTTCATTTTATTTAGCATTGTATTAACTAACCATGGTAGGACATCTACCTTCCAATTAAATATTCATATTTAACATGTACTGAATATCCCAAAAAACAAAGGGATGTAACAAATAATTATATATTCTATTCTAAATCTCAGTTACATCAAATTTAATGAATAACTATAGAAAGCATAACAATCTACATGTCTACCCTTTCAATAATATAACATATGAATATGCACTTTCTGGAATAGCTTGTCTCAATTAATTCAGCTGAGATTAGAGCACCATAAACTGCCTAATATACTAAAATCAATTGTTAAGGCTTAAGCATTTGCAGGGAGAATGTCTTTAACACCTGAGAAACAGCTTGTTTTAAAACTTGCATGCAAAAAGAAGAAGGTTGAAAACCGTACCCTCTATTGCCATATTTGGTTTCTGTACATTTGGGCTCAGTACTAGTTTTCCCCTGAAAAATGAATTAGCATGTTAGAATATGCCAAAAACCTAAATGAGGTGAAATAAAAATAATTAGGACCTTCTTGCATCAATAAAGTAATGGCCCACTATGCTATCTAAACAGAGGCCATTTAAGTCAATGTTTTATGTCCACCTGTCTGAAGCTAGAGACTCAAAACACCATATTCTCCCCCGAGTACATGTGTTCCAAAAAATAAGGAGGAAAAACTATTATTTGGGTAAAAATAAGTAACTAAATATATGGAATCAGTTTGTGCTAAGTAATAAAGCAAGTGAAGTGTCTGTGTGGTGCCATGTCAATCAATCAATCAATCAATCAAAGTCAATCAATGTCTTTATTAAACCAGGCAATCACAGTTGAGCAAGTTCATTTTTGAGGTGGACCTGGGTTTTTTAACAAGGAACAAAGGACAATATACATGGGATGCAACACACAAGAAAATAGTAATAATACAAATAGAGTGAGATACAATAATACAGTATATACAAAGTATCAGCAGGTAGCATTGACAGTAGTATATGATGTAATCCCACCACACACGCATACAGCTAGCAACTTCACGAGCATGGAGCGTCATGAGCTACAGGAGAATCAACTAACCTCTCAGGGATTTGAATTTGCAGGTATTTCTCAAGAGAAAAAACATGGTGAACTTCTTGTTTTGTTATGCAGATCGTAGGGGACTGCCGAGTGGCCCTACAGTTAGTAACTTGTATACATTAGTAAATGAAAGATATTAAGGTAATGAGGCCTTCACCCCTCCTCGCCCTCACTAGCAATCACCACAACACATCTCCGACTAGAGATACCTATGCAGTAAAACATTATTTATGAATCTTTGTCAGCAATCCCAAGTGAAGGAGTCAGACACAGGCACAGCAAGATAAAAGCATATTTGATACAAATTTTTGGCTGATGCTCACATCTGCTTATGAGTCACTCAAGGTTTATATACTATTTTTGGCAACTTGTATGACAAGGTTAGAGCCACTATTTCTACCAAACCAGTACTCCGCCCCTTTTGCAGATTTACTTACAGATTCGTAGAGAGCTCTGCAATTAGTCCTGCCTCAGCTAATTTAAGGCAAACCCAGCATCAGAGTATCTAATTAGTGTGTTCCGCTAGATATAAAACTTGTGCCTTGCCCCAAGAACCATCACACAGGCAGTGACAACATTCATTTTGCAATGCAAGTAAGCATCTGAGAAAGGCGTGTGAGTGATCATGCAGTTCAGGGCAAAAAGAGGTAAAGAGCAGAACCCATCCTTCATCAAGTAACTATCTTATATGAGCAGAATACACTCAGCAGCCCAAACAAATCTCTTAATTAACACAACAAAAAATAACCCACCCAACCAACCCAGAGTGAGTTAATCAAATTGTTGCTTGACAAAAAAGCAGTAGACATAGATAAGCATTCATTACACCAGTAAATTCTGAGCAATATACACTTTTGGGATTAGTATTGGAAATCTAAATTTTTGAAAATGGTAAGAAACTCTGATTTCAATACAGTTCTTGCAGCACTAATCCCATTATACTCTTTAACTCCTTCGGAAGCCCAGATCTTTAACAAAGTGGGGAAAAATAAACTGCACTTCAATCCTACCTCCCCGAGTCTCTTTTTTATTGGAAGAAAAGCATCTCTTTTCTGGATTTTTTCAGGTGCCAAGTCATTAAAGATTTTGATTTTTCATTCTTCAGATATCATGCTGGCTTTGTCTCTTATCATTCTTTGTACATGTACCTTTTGCTGAAAGTTCAAGAATTTAAGTACAAAAGATCTGGGTCACTCTCCAGGGTTAGGTTTAGGCTTCAAAGATCTATGAACCCTTATAATTACATAAAATTTACTGTCACTAGGTGGACCAGCTATGTTGACAAGTTTGTTGGCAAATGCAATAGTATCTGTACCTTCCAACCCCTCTTTCAAACCGAAAATTCTAATATTATTTCTCGCATTCCTATTTTCTATATCTCCCAATTTATTCTCCAATTTTACAATTTTACAACTGTCACTGATCCTCTCTTTCTGCTCCTTGGCTACAATATCTTCTAAACTGCTGGTTCTAGCCTCAACATCAGTAATCCGCATTTTATGTTTTTATGTACTGATAGTTTTTGTTTAACCTCGCTCAGATCTACATGCATTTCGTTTAATGTTAATTTCATGCTGGATATTTCAGACATTAAAAGATCAAAATGAACTACTGTTAAGGGAGAGGAAGAAGCTAGTTTTTTTGCTGTACTGCTGCCCTGATTTTCTGATCCACTGACACTGTCAGAGAGAGGTAAAAAGCGTTTAATAGATTAATTTCAGCCTGCATTTCAATTAAGTTTTCAGTCATCTTTGGTGCTACAGTGTACTAATCCATATTTGTTTATGTTAAATATTTACTGGCATGCCTTGGTAAACGATATAGCTTGAGCTAGTTGTTGTCCAAGAAGTAACAAGCACCTCGATGTCTGTTAGGGGGGTTTCAATCTCAAGCTTCGGGTGGATCTGTACTCTAGGTCAGTGCTTTAAGACAGTTATCCATGTGTGAAAGAAATACAGTAATTGGAATATTAATGTTAAACTGATTAAATTCTCAACCAGAATGCTTGTGGAGCAAATCGGTGTCTTAGTCGAATGACAGAATTTATTACTGACTATCCTGAAGAGGAAAAATAAATTTTGGTTTTAGTTAGGAGTGGAGGGTCGGAGAGGAGCTCACAGCTGGACGGCGGCACAGACCACCGTAATTCGATCGAATCCCTCAACATTAAAATTCATCATTGATTTTCAAAATTCAGAGCAAATGGCCAGAATGCATATTATTTAAAAGAATAATACAGCTACAAATAATGTGTATGTCCAGAAATAGCTCTAACGTTAAGTCATGAGTAAACCTTTGCTGAACAACAGTAAATCGGAATGCAAAAATCATAACGCTATGAGAAATTCATAGCAATTGAGAGGTATGTGTGCCATCAAGATTAGGGTCAGCCGCAAATGCAAAAGAAGCAGATGTACCTTGGTCAGCAGCAATGAAGAGGATGTCGGTGTGATGCCTTCACCTTTTAAAGGCACCTGGAGGACTGTAAGAAAGGCTGAGAAGTCTGGTGGTAGAAGACAGTATACATATTAGTAAGGGCTGTATGGCTGTGATTTGGTGTTGTGCTCTGTATTTGTTATTTGCTGCTGGTCAGCAGTAAAGAGGAGTGCTTGCCTGTAAAATCTGTTTGGCAGATAAGGCCCACCCAGTCTGCCTGGTGCAAGAGGAGGACTAAGGACCCCACTATAGATTTATCCAAGGACTTTGACTCCTTGGACTATGATGTCCTCCTATCCAGGGCAGCCTTCCTGGGGATAGTAGGGCCTAGTCTGTGTTGGCTCCCCTCGTATTTAACTGATAGAATTCAAAAGGTCACTATGGAAGGATGGACATCGAGCTTTGTTCCTATTGGATCGGTGATCCACCAGAGTTCCATTTTGGGTTCTCTTTTGCTCAATATTTATGTTAATGAGCTGAATTTTTCAGATTCAACTGTTTTGTTCCATTTATATGCAGGTGACACTATTCTATACACATCTGATCTCACTGTAAACAATATTCAAGTTAAGTTACTGAATGAGTTTAATGAACTGCAGATTTGTTTAGAAATAGTAGTCTAGTCTTAAACCCTAAGAAAACACAGTCAATAATATTTCACTGACCTTCGACTGACCCAGAAGACTTGACCCTGAATGTGGTTACCGAGGAGGGATCCCCAATCCAGGAGGTGCAGCCCTATAAGTATTTAGGTCTTTGGCTTGATGAGCTCCTGAACAGGTGAGTTCTTATTAATAGCCTAATTAACAATTTAGGAAAAAGACTTGGAGCTCCGTATAGGGTTAGATCATGTATGGGTCGAGAGGTTAGAAGAAGAGTTGTTAACGCAATGATAATTCCCCTGTTAAACTATGGGGACCCTATTTATGCTAGTGGCAAAAAAAGTGACCTGGAGAGATTAGAGGTGTGTCATGGCAGACTTGCCAGATTTATTCTGAATGCCCCTCGCTTTACACATAAGTATGTTCTATATGATCACCTAGATTAGCTGAGACTCTCTGAAAGTAGACAGGAGCACTTACTTTAATTTATGTGTAAGTGTTGGTTGGGCAGTCTAGCTCCCATATGTAGTTGCTAGGTTGACAAAATAGGACAAATTGAGCTCATTAAGAACAGCAAATGCCCCAGACTTTCCAGTTCTGAATTGCAACTTAGAGATTGGCCAGCAATCCTTTTTTATAGGGGTCCCCTTGAGTGGACCTGTTTATGGCATAACTAACTTGTAATCTTGTGTGAGTGTTTGCATGGGTTGATATGGAACTTGTATGAATTGTATATTGTGTGTGTATGCCTATTTATTGTTTTATGCCTTTGTATTGTTTGACTGCCATGTAACATATAGGACCTCGTTGTAAATGAGCGTTAGCTCAATTGAGTGAATCAATATATCCTAATTCATATAAATTTGTATGAATAAAATATTTTACTACTACTGCATAGGTATTACATGAATGCCACACTATTGTATTAGCATATCTGTCCCAGGCTCTGGCTATCCATTGTGGGTGGGTGGGGGGTAGTACCCCATATAACAAAATGAAAAAAAAATATAATTTGGTTTTGTTAGAAATGGGGGCTCTGCCATCACACCCCAAATTTGTTTACTTTTTAATTAGGTAATGGGTCAGTTCTATTTACTACAGTCGATACTGGTAGCAGTGCATAGTGTGACACAGTCTGTGCATTTACTAACTGTCCATAGTACAACATATTAAAAAATTAACCCACCTTCGTTGAGAATGATCAGATTCTCAACACTGAGTTCAATTGGTGACATCATTCTCTCTTTCTGATGTCACTGATCAAACTAGGTGTTCTGAATGTATGAGTTCTTTTCCTTTTTGTTATTCTTAATTTATCCACCTGTCTCCCTGTGCGTAGCCCCAATCTGCTCAACTCCCTCAGCCCTATCATCCGGCTCCCCCAGGATCTTACCTTGGACCATCCTAGCCAGAGGATGGTTTGCCCAGCCACCAGTGTGGAACCTGTGGGGGTTGATCTTCATTCAGTCACCGTGAGGTATTTTCTGCCATTTTCTCCCCATTCCTCTCCATTGCTGGGGCACAACATGTTAGTAGTGTACATGAAGGCATATCCATGCTGTGGAGTCCCGCAGCACCCACCCTTCCATTGGTGTCCCCTTCCTGTTCTACCTTCAGGCCTCCACCTGGGAGCAGTCATTTGGTGGGGCAGCCAAGTCTCCCTCCTTGGGAGAGGACAGCTGTCCTTCAGATGCTCAATCCTCTCCCTTCCAAGTTGACCCCCAGTGACCCACTTGCACCACAAACATGGGTTGCTTGCGTGGCAGGAGGTAAGGCATGGATGCCTCAGCCCTCCACATCATTGGGCTGGCCCTGGATTTATGAGTTCTTAATGAACTGGAGTTTTGTTATTGTTTGTAATACAATCTAAAATGTAAGCAATAAGAAAAATCAGCATTTTTATAGCTCTTTTCATATGCATTACACCCCAAAGTGCTTTACAAGTAGTGCTAGACTGATAGTGAAGTGACTGAATGTGTAGTGGTAGACATGTCTCACATCAACCCACAAATAACCTTGGGCAATTGCACAAACTAGTTTTACAGTAAAGGGAATGTTGGCCAGGGCACCCAGAAAATTTCCCTACTGTTGCAAAAAGTGTCTTGGGTTCTTTTACTTCCACCTGGACACCCACCAGGACAGCACCAGAGATGGGCTGAACGGATCTCAGTTTAACATCTCATCCAGCAGTACAGCACCCACTTTGTACTGCACTTGGGTGCCAGAATTTAAGGTATGAGCCCAATCCTAGTGTGGTCCTAGAACCTATGACCTTCTAGCCAAGAGGCAGATGTGCTACTAACTGCACCATGCTCACACAATGCGGTGTGTGTTGTGCTGTCAATTCACATCTAGGGGTGCAGTGCAGCACAGTGCCACAGGTGGAGTGCCTTCAGCCTCTGGGTGTGTGTTGTGACAGCACAATACACAGACTCCATAGTGTCTTATTGTGCTTATGAAATGGTTCACGGGAATACTTATTAATTTTTAAAAAAATGCAGTTTTTAAATTGGTAAATATAAGATACGTAACATAAAGTAGTTCCTCCGCATTATGGGGTATTTATGATTGTCACTATATGTTCATTTGCTCAAAATAATATTTTAAACATAGCTATAATAATTAAGTGGTGCCCCCCCACCCCCATCCTCCCTCTGCTTTCTCCCAGGCAGGATTTGATCTAGCAATTAAGTGTCTCATCAGGGAGGCCTGAATGCCTCCATGGAGATCATGGGGAATGTTCCCAGCAGCATGTTTCCATCTGTGATATAAAATACTGCTAGTGTGCATCCTGCCGGCCAAGTCCCCATGACTTTCTTTGTTCTACACTGGAAGATGTGGGACTACAGGACATTTTGAATATTTAATTAAAGAGCAGTTCTAGTACTTACATGCCCTTTTCTAGGAGTGTTGCAACTTTTGGTGAAAAATTTCACTCACACGACTGTCTGACATGCACGTGCAACTCCATAGGATGCGGATCCTCGGCGGTTGTGCATAGCTATAATAATATTTCAGTGATGTTCTGTTCCCTCATCCATCCTCCATTTGCCAAGAGGGTTCCCTTGTTCTAGCGATTGATAGAGTAATTGAGGAACCCTGAATGCCTCCATGGAGACCATAGAAGAATGTTCACAGCAGCACACTTCCATCTCTGGTACAATGATTTATAAAAATATCGCTAGTGTGTGTGTGCTGCTGGCTGAGTCCCCACAACTTGTTTTGTTTAACACTGGAGGATGCATGACAACAGGATATTTCAGATATTTAATCAGTTCTAATACAAGTCATTTTTACCTAGTGTTGCTGCAACTGTTGTGGAGAAATTTCAATCATATAAATATCGGACACTTACATACTGTAACTGTGGGGGAGAAATTACAGATTACTGTAAATAAACTCAAAAAAGTCAACCTACTCCTCCAGCTGCTAAAAGAGTACTCTGACAAAGATTTTAAAGTTATGAGTAGTAAATATTTAGTTAAATTTATTAAATGGTAAGAAAAAAATCTAGCAATCTCATTGGCCAAAAGAGATCAGCTGACCGTACATTAAATCTCTATATACGCACAGTCATCTTGGTCCTAAACCACATCACACAATGAGCAAATCAGTCCTCCTACAACCAGAACTATCTTCCATTATATAATAGCAGAATAAAAACTCAAATTGTGATTGGCTGAGACAGCAATACACCCGTGATGTTATCCTGGCATAACATCACGGATGTGGTGCCAGTCAACCAAACACCTGTCCACTACACTCTGGTCAGCATATATCCTTATGTCAAAAGCTGACCAGTGGCAAAATCAACCAAACTGTCAGACCACATCTCGCATAACTGCAGAGCCTCAAATGTCCAGTTTACCTCCCGTTGACTTCTCGCTCATTATGAAACAGTCTCTTAACAAAATGTTCCCTCCAGAAGCTGAGAAACCCACAGGAAACAGCACACCTAAAAAAAAGAAAAGAGAAAAAAAGACACGCTGAAGTGGCAGACAACCAACTCGATGCCCTAGAATGTGACAGAAGCGAGCCATCAGCTGAGCGGCAAACAAGCTGGTCAGTAAAAGTTTTCATGGACTGGTTACAAGAATCTAGCACACCAATTGACTTAGTGACAGTAACAGTACATGAATTAAACAATGTTCTCAGGAAATTTTACACCTCTGCCAGAAGTACTACCAGCAATCAATACAGCATTAGCAGATTTGTTGGTTTGTGTGTGGGCATCAACAGGCATTTAAATGAGCCTCCTCTCAGCCGGAACATACATTTTTTAACAAATCCAGACTTCAGCAGTGCAAACAATGTATTCTGTGCACAAGTAAAATATCTGAGAAGAGAGGGGAAGGATGAGACAAAACATCACCCTCTCCTCACCACAGCTGACCTCCAGTCTCTCAGACAATCCCCAGCCTTAAGCACAGACAACCCACGAGGACTGTTATGCCGCGTCTGGCTGGAACTCCTGTTGCACTTCACCAGACATGGCTGTGAGGGTCAAAGACAACTAAAACATGCACATTTTGATTTCACCACAGCAAAGAACAGTCTACAGTATGTGTCACTCAATTTCAATGAAAAACCAAAAAATCACAGTGACCCCTTCAAAAGAGACAGAGACAAATACAGGGGTTGCATGTTCCAAATCGAAGGTCATCCACACTGCCCAGTCACAGCTCTTCAAAAGTACCTATCTAAACTACCTGAAAACTCTCCATGTCTGTTCCTCCATCCCAGGAAATATCCTGCACAGACATGAGACAAAGAAGCTGTGTGGTACACTAAGGAGCCAACTGGTATTAACTACCTAGCTACCATGCTCCCCAAGGTGTGTGTGGCTGCCAGCCTGCAAACTAAATACACAAATCAGTGCCTTTGAGCCACAGTGATACAAATACTAAGCAATGCAGGGCTCGAAAGTCAGCAAATAATATCCATTACCGGACATAAGCAAGAATCATCTTTAAAAAGCTGCTGGGGTCCTACCCTGGAAGAGTGCAGCAAGTGAATGCCATTCTCTCTGATTCAAATGCAGACAGCAGCTAGCAGAACTGAACCCTTGTAATTTGTGGCCTGCACAGCATGACCACTCATGTGACTGCCTCAACAAATGAAAAGCCCTGCATCTCAACCTCTGAATCTGCCCTGTCAAAGTGCAAGGACACTACCATAGAGAGCATGACTGAAGAAAAAGAAAATCAGCCCAGCTGTAGCTACAAAAGGGAAACCACAGCAATCCAAGAAAACAGCAACACCAGCTTCATCACCCAGGGGAACAGCATTTGTGTCGTCAGCATTTTCAAGCCCTGAAATAACCAGTATGCCGGTAGAGTTTTAAAAAACAGCTAATTAAATGTGAAACAGTTGAAACAGTTTAAATTTACTAAGCAACAGTTGACTAGCACATTCTAAACTATACAGAATGATTCTATTAATTGCATTCTATTTATTCTGTTTATTGCAAACCCCTCCTATTTATGAAAATGTTTTAAAAGTTATAGTTATGAATCTATAGCTCCAAAAGTTGTGTTTATCAAAGTATTTAAAATATTAAAAGTAATTTAAAAAAATGTTTTAAAAGTTTACATAAACTAACAGTTTTACTTTGAACTGTTTAATCTGTCAGAAGGTTATTTATCAATTTTATTAATTAAAACCATCTTAAAATGCAAACTCTGACTCTGTTTTTTTTATTGAAAATGATTGAGCCATTGTATAACAGGAATGATGCCCTCCAGGGTGTGTGTCGTGCTGGAATAAGGTCACTTCTGGGGCAATTAGTAGCACTCAGCCTGTGGCCTCATGCCTAATCACCCCAGGTGTGACATTATCCCAGCACGACACACACCCTGTCATGCATTATTCCTTTATTAATCTTCCTACAACCAGAACTGATCTTACACCACAAACATGGCTGCTACCTTTACACTGTATAAACCTTCAACTGGGCCCTAAAAACAAAACTACCTTAAATATAAAATAATACAAATTAATTAAAAGTTGTTTACCAGATCATCACATTCTCCTTACACACATAAATACATTGGAAACATTAAGTATTGTTTATAGTTTTCATTACAACTATTTCTTTGCTAACAGTGAAAATTCCCCTTCTATCTTTACCTGCTCATCAGGGAAATCCCTTCTGCTTGCCCTGACAGTTAGAAAATTGAGTCTATGACTCTAAAACAGGCCTTTGTTGTGTGTGTACAGTATGTTAGTAGAGGAACATTCAGCTAGTAGAGCTGAGCAGAACTTTAAATCCCTGTATTCCGTGGTAAACATTCCATGATAAACATTCTATTTCTTGAATGTGGGGGAAACACAGAGAAAAAAAAACTAGAATGAAGAAAGTAAACAATAATACTATATAAACAAAGAGAAAATGTGGTAAATGACTGACCCTGCTGTTTACCTTTTAGGACAGAGCTACCAGTTCATTATGCTGTCAGTGAGTGTGGCAGTTTTGAACCATGCTCATGCTTGAAGCATCGGGGAACTGAGAAGCCTCTTTTATGGCTTCCTTTTAGTTTTGTCTACAGAGTGAGGAGAATGAAATAAAGTAAGGGGGGTTATGTGTCGTATTTAGAATGAGGAAAACAGCATCTGTGAATTGTTGTGGCTGGCAGGGGAATATGAAGCTTAAGTGGGCAGGGAGGCACACACTGTATAATACTACTTTAATCTAGCACCAATAGGTGAAAGGACTATTTCATGTTAAAAGCACAGATTCACTTACATTTTTATTTATTTAAAAATGTGTTTCAAAATAAAATAAAAAAACTGCTTCTAAAAATAAAGGTCTATTTTATAAGTGCAATAAGACAATCCAGGGTTGTGCATTAAGGTGTGATAACTGCACTCCTAAGGACGACTGGCACTCGGCCTTTGACCTCGTGCCTAACTAGCCCCTAGGAGTGCGGTCATCACACCATAATGCACATCCCTTTGTGTCTTATTGCTTATGAGGGAAACTGGAAGGGGTGAATAAGTTACTGGGGGCAAACATAGCCAAACTAAATGAACAGCAGGATGCACTGTCTTTCTGATGGATTGTCCAAAACAACAGCAGATCTGTGGAGAATTTGCATTATCCAGTAAAGTTTCTAAACTGTACTGACTCTCCAAGCGCTACCATTCTGCTTAACTGCTATTAGTGAATGTAGAAAAAATGGTTGCTGTTGGAATTGTCAACATTCAAGGGGCTCATTGATATTGTTGACACACCACACCCTGACTATGGGGACTTGTTTTACCTATGCAGTGTGCTCCCAAAGCACACAGCTCTCAGTCAATCAGGATGCAGTATTTAACCTGCCCAGTTCATGTTTTTCAACACATCATCAAAGTAATAATATTAATTTTCCTGTCAAAAACAGTATTAACACTCAATGGATGTGGTTTTACCACCCTATTTTGAATCTGTGCGTGATGCTTTCACTACTGGGTTGAAGATAGCTGAGCTCAGTATTCTGTGATGCTCTATAAATGGAGTGTAATTTTGATTAAACACAGAAACAGAATTTGACATCAGATAAGGACCACTTGGCCCAAATAGTCTTCCCATTTACCCTATCTACTACAGTACCATAGACTCTACTTGATCTCCAGCCCTTCCTCTCCGCTAAGATACTATTATGTCTTTCCCATGCATTCTTGAAACCCGTAACAGTTTTTCCCCCACCACCTCTGCTGGGAGGCTGTTCCAGGCATCCCTCTCTCTTTCTGTGAAGTACTTCCTCACATTTCCCTTCAGTCCCCCCACCCAGCTTCATAGAGATGACCTCTTGTTCTTGAGCATCTTCTTTTCTGAAAAATTCTTCCCTCCTGTACCTTATTTATACCCGTGAGGTATTTGATAATTTCAATCATATCCCCCACTTTACTCCAGGGTGTACATATTGAGGTCCTTTTGTCTCTGCTCATAGGGCTTGTGGTGCAGATGCTGCACCATCTTAGTTGCCCTTCTCTGGACTACCTCTGCTCTGCCCATGTCCTTCCAGAGATGTGGTCTCCAGAACTGGACACAATGCTCTAGGTGAGGTCTCACCAAAGATTTACACAGTGGTATCACCACCTCCCTTCTTCTGCAGGTGATACTCCTCCCTGTGCATTCTAGCATCCCACTAGCTCTCCCCACAGCCTTGTCACACTGTTTGGCCACCTTTAGGTCATCAGATATGATTACCTCCAGGTCTGTTTCTTGTTTTGTGGTCATTAGTACCTCCCCCCCATCTTATACTCTGTCCCTTGGGTTCTGTGCCCCAAGTGCATAATTTTGCACTTCTTTGCATTGAAACCTAGTTGTGACACTCTTGACCACTCCTCAAGCTTTTTTAGGTCTCTATTCATTTTCTCCAACCTCCCCCCCCACCCGGAGTGTTTACCCTATTGAAGATCTTTCGTGTCATCTGCAAAGAGGCATACCTTCCCTTCTAGTCCCTCTGCAATGTCACTAATAAAGACATAAAAGAGGATTGGTCCCAGTACTGATCCCTGTGGCGCCCCGCTGATCACTCTCCCTTCCTTGGAATGAACTCCATTTACCACCACCCTCTGTCTCTTATCCCTCAATCAAAGACCAGTTCACCACTTTTGGTCCCACTTCCAGGCTACCCAGCTTGTTTGTGAGTCTCCTGTGCCGAATGGTATAGAAAAGCCTTACTGAAATCTAGGTAGGCCACATCCACTGCTCCACCCAGATCTAATTCCTTGGTCTCCCAGCCAAATATATTTATCAGTTCCATCTCCTGCCCCATAAACCCATTCTGCCTCGGGTCTTGTTACCCACTGGATTCAAGGCATTCCACAATCCTTTCCTTCAGTAGTGATTCCATTAACTTCCTGTCACTGAAGTCAGGCTGACTGGCCTGTAATTATCCACCTCGTCCCTGCTACCACTTTTGTGGAGTGGGGCTACATCAGCCCTCCTCCAGTCCTCTGGAACCTCCCACATCTCCAGTGATTGGTGCAGCTCTGAAAACTTGTTCTTCACACTATGAAATGTAAAAGAACAACAGATTCTACATTCCAAAAACTGAAGAACAAGTTTTTGAAACTTCCAGTAAAACAGATTTAGAGTCTATTATCATAGAAACAACAGACACTCTGCCTTATGTGTATTACGGGATTGGCTGCATAGCAGTAAGGTCTTTAGTCCTCCACCTATACCATCTGACCATGCACTGCATATGTCTTAACCTACTGGAATGTGGGACGCTGAAGCTCAAAATGTGGAAAAATGAGGAGCACTGGCCCTCAGAGTCTGGGACAAATCATCAAGCATGGTGATACAAGCTCTGAACACTGTGAAAGCTAGTGCCTCTACTTGTGCAAGTTTAATTTTGCTTTAGTGTCATAGAGTGTTCTGAATTTCTGCTTTAAGTCTGAATTGACAGTGTATAGCAGCAGCTTTTCCAAGAGGGACAGAGTAATTCTGAGAGGCAAAATGAGGAACACAGTTGAGAATTATGGCATGATGGGTTCTGGAAGGCACAACTGCACCCCAAGGTCAGGCAACTGGTTGGGAGGATGCTGTTTCAGCACTAACTGGGGACTGGGTGAGGCACCCGAAGCTCCTGGACTGGGGGGAGGGCAGGTGCTCTGGGAATTGGCAGCTGGGGGTGTGTGTAGTTGCTTTGGGGAGGGGACGAGAATGGGGCTGTTTTGGAACTCACTGGTGACTGGGAGGGCACTGCTGCTCCAGACTTGAGAGGTGGTGCTGTATTTTCCAGGGTTAGCAACTTGCAGGAGGGGGAATGCTGTTGCATTTGTACTGACAGCTTGTGGGGGGGGGGAGTGCTGCTCTGGGAATGATTAGTGATGGGATGCTTTGCAGTTGATGGCATATGGGGTTAAGTGCGTGTACTGTTACTCAATTGGCAGCAGAGATGCAGCGAATTAAAAATCCGCCAGTGAAGTGAAAGCGAAGTGGCTACTTCGCGTGGCACTTTGCTACGTGGAGTGTCCTATAGGAAAGGTTCACTTCACCTTGTTATTATTACTTTGCATTGTCATTCCACCTTAAACGCAAATTAAGGCAGAGTGACAGCAATATTGGTAGTGTCCCACCCACACAGTCAACAGAATGAATGTGCATCTCCAAAGTGCTATTGTCTTGTGTCCAGAAAAGTCCCCAGTGTTGATGAAGTGAAATGAGAGTGTAACAAGAAATGCAAAGTCTCCCAGAATTTATGGTGCACTCAGTCATGCGCGCAGTGGTCAGATCACACACAGAATAATCAGAATTAATGTGCATCCCAACATGCTACTATCTTGTGTTCAGAAAAGTCCCCAGTGCTGAAGAAGTGAAATGAAAGCGTAACAAGAAATGCAGTCTCTCAGAATTAATGGTGCCATGCAAATGCACAGACAGATTAATATTGCACTACACACTCAAGGGATGCATACGTAAAGGCACAACAACACCTAACCAGTGCTCACAAGTCACAAATCCAAATCTGCAAAGGAATACATTTTGCCAGTTGGGGGTTAGCGCACGGCAGTAACAATCCACTACCAGTAAAGACACCACAAAGCAGTATAAAAAATTAATGCAGATGCGGTGGATAGCAGGTTCACACTGCTGCAATTACTCTGTAACACAATAAAAGGTGTCTGATTTAATGGCACACATCGCACACACACTCACATGCACACTCAAGTAATGCATAGCAAATTGAAAACCTTTAGTAATATAACCAAATGTTTTAAACAGACAAATTGTACACTGCTGCACCACAACAATCAACAAAAAATGTCAAGAATTACTGAAAATATTACTGTGTGTACATAAACAGGTGTACAAGAAAAATATAACCAAACCAGAAAGACTGCCTTTTTCTCCCAGTTAATCTACCTACACCACAAATACGCCCCTCCCCCAAAGCACACTTCACAGTACACAGGCCGACTGTTCTAAATTAACATTCAAAATCCACACACAACAACAAACACTGGATATGAGCACAGAAGGGTTTCCTATAGTCGATGTACTAAATTTTGAGCAACAAATATTACTCGATGTCGATGGTGTGAGATAACCAATATGGAACGGTATTGGGAACGCGAATGCCTACGACTGTACTTCCCTGATGAGCTGTAGCACAAACTTCCCAACTTAAAAATGCTCATTAATGAGTACAATGGCAGGGTGGTGAAACCTGGAGAGATGCTACAAAACATGCTTACAATACATCCAAGTAACTAGTCAAAAAATGAGTGTTGTGATTCGTGACATGATCGTGAATCGTGATTTGTGACTGCATTTGTGTCGGTGATGATGAAGAACGTGATTTGTATTACGAGTGACTTGTGATGATGGTCCTGACTTAAAAACTCATATTAATGAGTAAAATGTTCATGCAGAATTATGCACCACACCTGTCCAGTACTCAGAAGGGAAGCCAAGGAAACAACTGTGACTTAAGTTACAGATGGAGATTGGGCCCTAAAGAGATGCAAATGCACAGATAGATTAAGATTGTGCTGCACACTGAAGAGATGCAGATGCAAAGGCACAACACCTAACCAGTGCTCACCATCAGAAATTCAAATCTGGAAAAGAAATACCTTTGCCGATTGGGGTGGGCGGCGGGGGGGGGGCAGTGTACTGCACTACTGCAGTAACAGTCACTAGTACTAGTACCAGTAAAGATACCACAAAGAAGTACAAAAATCACACAGCTGCAGGGGATAGCAGGTTTGCATTGCTGAAATTATTATTTGGCACAATAAAAGGTGTCTGATTTGATGACACTCATCACAGACATACACACACACACGCACTAAGTAATGCATAGCAAATTGAAACAATTATATAACCACATATTTTAAACAAACTAAAATTATGCACTGCTGCACCACAACAATCAGTAAAAACATGGCAAGAATTATTGAAAATATTACTGTGTGTACATTAACACAGTTATACAAGAAAAAAATCACCAAAACAGAAAGCATTGTCTTTTTCTCCAATTTAATCTACCTACATCACAGATATGCCCCTCCCCCAAAGCACACTTCCACTGTCTCTCAGTACACAGACTGAATGTTGTACATTAACATTCAAAATCCACACACAAACAATAAAGGCTCAATGATATGAGCACAGGAGGGTTTCCTACAATCAATGAACTAAAGTTTCAGCAAAAAAAACACTCAAAAAGGCTTTTTTAACAGCTTTTAGAAGGTCTGAATCGCAGAGAGCTATCAGAGCAGATTGTCTCCTACAGCTTCCTATACACACTACCCCAAACTGAGGCTGTGCAGAACAATCTAGAGCCCATGTGACCTGAAATCCCACGAATCACTGCAAAATTCGCCTTTGGGGCTTAAAAACAAGGTGAAGTGAGGCGAAGTACATTGTTTTCAATGTACTTCACCTTAAGAATTGTGGAGTAGTGGTTTGGGAAGGCGGATTAGTGTGAAGTCATTGTTTTCAATGGACTTCGTATAACCCATTATAATGCAAAGTACTCCCCTTTGTGTTGTGGAGCACTTTGCGAATTCGACTTCACTCAGTGAATTACTTCTCAGAGCGAATTGAGGCCACTTCATCCATCTCTAATTGGCAGCTGGAGAGCTCTCAGAGCAGATTGTCTCCTACAGCTTCCTATACACACTACCCCTAGTGCTCCAGGACTGATCCATGACTATAAGGAAGGGCGATGCTGCTCTCCAATGCTGCTCCATGATTAGCAGTTAGAGGACACTCTCTTCCTGAGCTTTTGGGAAGGGGGCTGCTCTAGGACTGCTGTTGATTGTGGAGGTGTTGCTCCTCTATGATTGACAGCTGAGGGGCACTTTTGTTCCAGAGCTGGGGGGGTAGTCTGCTCCAGAACTGATTCTTGGCTGAAGGGAGGGCACTGCTGCTTCATGACTGGCAGCCTGGGGACACTTCAGTTCTACAGCTTGGGAAGGGGGTGCTGCTTTTGCATTGATTGGTAAGTATGATGGCTACTGTTTAGGAGTTTGCAACAGTAGGGGAGAAGGAGGTGGTGCTTCAGAACTGATTTATGAATGAGGGAGGTGCTGCTGCTCCAGAGCCATTAGTTAGAAGCAGATCTTATTGCTCTCAAGCTGGTTGCTGGTAGGCATTGTTACACTGGGACTGGCAGATGGGGGGGCAGCTGCTCCAGGACTTGTGGCAGGTGGTGCTGCTGCTCTTTAAGTGGTAGCTAAGAGGTGCTGCTGCTCTAAAACCAGCTGATGGAAGATGGGGCAGGGACTGCAGTTCCAGGACTGACAGCAGGGGTACTGCTGCTCTGGGACTTGTGGCTGCGGGTGCTGCAACACCATGACATGTGGCTGGGGTGGGGGTGCAATTTTAGGACCAGCAGCTTGTACAGCAATGCTTTAGGCTGTTGGCTATGGATCTTTACTGCTCTGGGAAAAAAACATCACTCCACAGCACGCTGTGCCATGGCCAAGTAGATGCAGATGGAAAACAAAGCCAGAATAAGCAGTAAGGATGCAATCAAATAACTTATTTATTACAGAGCTATGCAAAAATGCATTATTAACTGTGCAAGTGTATGAAAGTGGTAAATAACATTGCACTTTTATATTTCTGGCAGGATACCAGAAAACACAATGGAGAGAACAGAATATAATGGTTTCGCATTAGCTTCCTTAGTAGTCCCAGATGTAAGAGACAGGGTTTCTTTTACAGCGCAGTTGTTAAAATGACTGAATGTAAAGTGCATTATATAGTACATAAAGTGTAAACAGTGCTGTGACTTTAAAAACAACAGCAATCTAGCTATCTAATAGCATGAAATACATCCAACGTTGGAGGCTAGAATTATAAGGTTAAACTAATAATGCTTGACTGCAAATAGAAACATAGAATCTGCAGGCAGATAAGGACTGCTAGGCCCACACAGTCTGCCCACTTTTCCCCACCTACAGTATCACCACAGACCCTGCTTGATCTCTGGCTCATTCTCCCTCCACCATTCCTTTTCACTAAGATTCCCTTATGACTGTTCCATGCATTCTTTAACCCCACCACTGTTTTCGCCCCCCCCTACCTACGGTTCAAACTACGGTTATTTGACAGCAAGAGAGCCAAAGGCCCATAAAAGCTCCCATACTAATTTATAATATGCAGGCTGAGTATCTGATAATAGATAGGTATCTAGTCTAGTTTTAAATTTGGTTTTATTTTTTACTGATAATGATATGAAGGTTGAGTTTATTCCAGGGGTTAATAGTCCTAAAGGTAAAGAAAAACTTCCTCCATAAATAATTATGAGATTTCCTTATTAACTGAAGCGGGTGTCCTCTAGTATCATATCTGTTGTCTTTAAATTGGAGGCCCAACTCAGTCTTTAACTCTGGATCCTGTACAATGTCATATAAAGATAATAAGTCTCCTTGTAACTGAAGCATTTATAAAGACAGTAGATTGAGTTTGTTTATCTATATAAGACAGGTTATACATCCCTTTTAAATGTTTAGTATATTTCCTCTGTACTTTCTCTAATTGGTTAATGTGAGACTTTGTATATGGACACCAGAGCTGTGACACATACTCTAAATGTGGTCTCACATAAGCTCTAAACAACGGCATCATTACCCTGGAATCTCTGGATGTGATATTACGTTTAATGGACCAAATGATCTTATTACTTTTAGTTACCGCATTGTTTATGTGATGGTCATATACCAAGTTTTTGGAGATAATCGCACCTAAGTCTTTCTCATCAGTGGTAATAACTAATGTACAGTTTCCCAAAACATATGCACTCTTAGGGGTTTTTGGGCCTAAGTGCATTACCTTACAGTTACTATTGTTAAACCTCATAGCCCATGTAGTAACCCAAAATGATCTAAAGTTCAGATCCAGCTGGATTATTCCTGTCTCATCAGGGTTTGAGCATGGACCATCGATCTTAATGTCTTCAGCATATTTGATGGATAATGATTAACAGTTAATAGTAAGATCTGAAATGAAAGCCTGAAACAAACAAGGGCCCAGTACAGAGCCTTGTGGTACCCCACTGGTAACATGACCTATATCAGAAAAGCATCCATTAATGATAACCCTTTGTGTGCGATTAGACAGCCAATTATGGATCCAATTTACAATATATTTATTTATATGTCAATTATGTAACTTGACCCTTAAGGCCCAATGAGGCATAATATCAAATGTCTTGCTAAAGTCAATAAAAATTATATCACATGGTATTTTAAGATCAGCTAACTGACTCATTTCTTCGTAGAAACTCATAAGGTTGGTCAAACAACCTCTCCCTTTTTAAAAGCCATGTTGTTCCCTATCAGATATATTTAGTGATGGTGCAATGATTTCTTTAAGAAGTCTTTAAAATATTTTACATAATGGAGATATTAAACTAATGGGTCGATAATTAGACCAATTAGATTTTATACCTTTTTTACGTATGGGTATAACATTGGCCTTTTTCCACTTATTGGGGACAAAGTTATTAATAAGGCATGATTTGAACAAAAGTTTTAAAGGAACCACCAGTTTATATGACAGTAAGTAAAGAAAATGTCCAGTAATACCATCAGGCCCCATGCAGGTTTTACCTGTTTGTGAAAGTAATAGATCAGCTATAGTTTTACACTCAATGAGGAGTTCACTATCATCCTGAAGAGTGGGACCACTAGATTTTACATCAGTGAAAACTTTACAGAATTCTGTCTTAAAGATGTTAGCCATTTCCGTAGGGTGATGTATGACATTATCACCTACTTGAATCAGTCCAATCTTACAATGTTTTTTTTTTACTGAATTGATGTATGAAAAAAAGAACTTAATATTGGATTTAATTGAATTATTGGCCAGATTAATTTCCCACTTCCTTTTTGCTTTTTTAATACAATTTTTACATTTCTTTTGAATAACAATATAGTTTTCCCAATTGTGTGTGGTATTCGATTTTAAGTGTTTAGCTTATTTATTATTTTTTTGCTTAATAAGTCTTTTAATTGACCTGTTAAGCCATTTTGGATTAACCTTTCCCTTATTGTGTTTTTCTTTAGCTGGAGTGTATCTGTCTTTTATATGTAGTAAGGTACTGTACAATAAATCCCAGTATTTCTGTATTGGAAGATCAGTATGAGCTTTGTTCCAATCTATTTGTCCTATTGCTTGTTCCATACCCAATATATCAGCTCT
Source organism: Neoceratodus forsteri (assembly GCA_016271365.2). Classification (NCBI taxonomy): domain Eukaryota; kingdom Metazoa; phylum Chordata; order Ceratodontiformes; family Ceratodontidae; genus Neoceratodus; species Neoceratodus forsteri. The sequence continues at coordinate 1,084,961,902 of CM057452.1, forward strand.
ATCATACATGTAAATCTTGGTGGTGTCATTGTCCAATGTACACATACACATTAAGTTAAAGGAAATACAGTTAAGGTCAATGTTACCCAGTGGAGCTTCAATCTGTATGTCCCTAATATTAAGGATGTCACTATGCAATACCAGGTCCAGGATGTTTCCACCTCTTGTGGGGGTCAGAACACTTTGTTTTAAGTTGAGTTGTGCACAAGTAGTCAAAAATTGACGACTGCTTATGGATTTAGCTGAGAAGTTAATCCAGTCCATATCACCAAAATTAAAGTCTCCCAACATTAAGACATTCCCTAGTTTGCAAGCAGAGTCCAGTTCCTGGGTTACAGCATGTAGATATTCTCTGGGGGAGTTAGCAGGCCAGTAGCATGTACCCACAAACAAGGGCTCAGCTTAAGCAAATTACATTTTACCCATAAGGATTCTGTATTAATTTTGAGTGTTTTAATTGTATCTGTTATGTTCAAACAATCAAATGAATTACTGATGAAAAGGGCCACACTACCCCCTTTTCTACATTCATGGTTAATTGAAAAGATGTTATAACCTTGAATAAGGGGATCCCAAGCAGTTTTGGAATCCCACCAGGTTTCTGTAATTGCTACTATGTTAGATTTTGCCATGGCCATTCTAGATTTCAACTGATTCATTTTATTGTTTAAACATCTGGCATTGAAACTTAGTACCTTCACGTGAAAATTACCAGCGTTTGCTGCCTTACTAGATGTAACGTTAAGAGTGGCCATTGCTGCTGACCTCTCCCCCCATATCTGCTAGTTTAAATTATGATTGATCAAATGGGAGATTTTTATACCCATAAGGGAGTTGCCCCTTTGGCTTAGATGAAACCCATCACCACAAAACAGCACATAATTACCATCAAACTCTTCCCAGTGGGTTATACAATGAATATCCTGCTGTAATATTTCAGACAGATAAATATCACAACCCCTAGACTCCAACAAATTAGTAAGGGTAACAAAATCTTCCTGAATCACAAGCGGATTGTTCCGAGAATTGTGCATGATATCTCCAGTCATCAGTGTAATATCAGCAATTTTGGCACCCCCTAAATGAGGAGCATGTTCGATTGAACTTATCCTGATTACATATAGCCCTATCTAAGTGTTTAATAATGGAGTCCCCTACGACATACAGCTGACCTTCTACAACTGGAGTGTTAGTTTCCATATCAGAGATAGTTTGAATGTCCCCCACATCTGTCCCAGGTTCAGTTGGAGTTAGAATAAGAAGGCCTTGATGTGGAACAGTACCAGAAATAGTAATATAATTTCCTGTATTAGGACTAGTACATATATTTTGTACCTTGGGTGTATCAGTTGTACACTGAGGACTGCCAAATGACTAACTGGCTATGCCCACTTGGTGAGAGAGACTGGTAGTTGCGGATCACCAAGAAGATCAAAGGAGTTGTGTAGTGGGAGAGAAAACAAATCTGCCTTACGTCCTTTTTGGGGGGCCCTGAAATTATGTACTTTAGACCAGAGTTCCTCAGAGTTGCTAGATTTGGACTCTACTCTGTTTCTTTTCTTAGTTGGGATACCATCAATAAAAGGATCACATGAAGAAGCACCAGGGGTGGGGAGCTGCCCAAGGTGTGTATTCCCTATACTGGTGGACTTGGAGGTCATAGTAGTGGGTAGAGGATTAGGAGTTGGAGATGGCCCAGGACTAACCGGAGTCCTTGATGTACTAGCAGCCTCAGCTATCTGAAAGTGTTCCAGCATAGCTTTTTGGTTCTGTTCTAGTACAGACATCTTAGAATTAAACAAGGAAAATTCCATATGTAACTCAGAGTTTTCTCTGCACTTATTACATGTGTAGGGGGATTTAGGGAACGGAGTGTAAACTGTGGTGTACATATCGCATGATGAGCATTTCAAGCCCATGTCCCCCTCCATAGTCATGATAGTATCAGACAAAATAAACTTGGTTTCCTGTGCTTGTTTATTCATTCTGAATATGTGTCTAAATATACATAAACCTATATACACAGTATTTCAGCTTGTAGGCAATTATACACTATCCATATAATTACCGGAACTAGAATCTGGCTGGGACACCTGACACGCTTGACACGCACTATGATGCATGTGTCTTTGCATGTCTCTTTGTGCACAGAATTGCACGCACAGCTTACTCTAGCTCACCCTGCTCATTGCAGAGTTTGTACAAATACAAGTGTTTGACCTGGAAGTGCAACGCTGAGGTCATGGAATGCTCAACAAAATAAACATTTAAAAAACAGAAAGTTTACATAAAACCACTCAAATGTGGTCTAAAAACTCGAGTGTACTCAAGCAAACAGTTTACAATTCAATAATATCCTCCACTGTTCAAGTTGTAGTTCACCAAGAAGCTCAGTGAACTACAAACTCCTATTCCTATCTTACTGAGGACAGGGCTCCACAAAACACTTGTGTACTAAAACAGTTTTCAGCTTCAATTTACATGTGCATCGGCTGCTCAACAGTGTAGGAACTGGTGCAGCAGTCGGAATTAGGTATGCTTCTTTTATGCTTTGCCCACTATTCCTCCACCTCTGCCATTAGATTGTTCCAGGAATCCACTACTCTTTTTTTGAAGAAGTACTTTCTCACATCTGTACTGAATCTGCCCCACTCCAGCTTCACAGCATGTCCCATTGTTGGGGAGCATGTTTTTTTTCTGAAAAATACTTTCCTCCTGTGCCTTATTTACCCCTGTGAGGTATTTAAAAGTCTGTCATATACACAATCTCCCTTCTTTGTTCTAGGATGTACATATTGAGTTCCCTTTGTCTCCCCTCATAGGGCTTTTGATGCAAACCTTGCACCAGTTTAGTTGCCCTCCTCTGTACCTCCTCCACCCAGTCTATGTCCTTCTGGAGATGTGTTCTCCAGATCTGAACATACTATTCTAGGTAGGGTCTTACTATCAATCTATACAGAGACCACCTCCCTCTTTCTGCTGGGGGTACTTCTCCCTGTGCACCCCAGCATCACAATAGCCCTCCCAACTGCCTTGTCACATGGCTTGGCCACCTGTAGCTCATCCAGTATTATTACCCCCAGGTCTCTTTTCTGCTTGGTGATTGTCAATTATACTCCACACAGTTTGTCCAATGCCCTTGGATTCTTGTACCCTGCCCTAAGTACATTATTTTACAGTTTTTCACATTGAAACCAATCTGCCATACCCTTAACCACTCCTCGAGTTTTCTGTTCTTTGTTTATCCTTTCCACCTCCCCAGACTGTCCACCCTACAGTATTACAGATTTTTGTGTCATCCACAGAGAGACAGCCTTCCCCTGTAGCTCCTCTGCAGTGTCACTTATAAAGACATTAAAGAGGACCAGTACCAGCACTGAACCTTAAAGCACTCCACTGGTCACCCTCCCTCCCACTAAGTGAACTCTGTTTACCACCACCCTCTGCTGCCTATCCCCTAACCAATTTCTTACCCAGTTTACCACCAATTTATCCACTCCTAAGCTACCAAGCTTGCTTATTAATCTCCTATGTGGAACGGTGTTGAAAGTTTTACTGAAATCTTGGTAGACCACATCCACTGCTCCACCCAGATCTAATTCTTTGGTCTCCCAGCCAAATAAATCTATCAGATTCGTCCCTTCCCCCATGAACCCATTGTGCCTCAGGTCTTGTTACCCACTGGATTCAAGACATTCCACTATTCTTTCCTTCAGCAGTGATTCCCTTAACTTTCCCACCACTGATGTCAGGCTGACTGGCCTGTAACTGCCAGCCTCCTCCCTGCTGCCACTTCTGTGAAGTGGGACTCCATCTGCCCTCTGCCAGTCCTTTGGAACCACTTCCATTTTTAGAGAACTGTTAAATAGGACTGTCAGAGGTACAGCCAGTTCATCAGTTCATCTCTGAGCTCCATCAATAACCTTGGGTGCACCTCATCTGATCCCATTGCTTTGTCTGCTTTCAGATTTGCAAGTCCCTTCAGGACACCCTCCCCAAAAACTGGTGTCTGCCTCCCTCCTTCTAGTGCTCATGCTACTTTTTTGTGGTCCTTCCCTTTCTCTTGCCTCTGTGAACTCTGAACAGAAGTATTTGTTCAAGATGTCTGCCTTTTTCTGGTCCCCCTCGGCACAATCCCTCCTTCATTTTTTTAACCTTACAATCCCTCCTTGGTTTTCCTCTTTTCACTTACATACCAAAAAAATATCTTGTCCCCTTTTGTTACTGCTTGGTCTATTTTTTATTCAGTTTGAGCCTTCCTTCACGTTGCTGCTTTCACTGCTTCTCTGTTTCCCCGATACACCTCCCTATCCTCCTCCCTCTGCTTCTCCTGATACCTTTTGAATGCTACCCTTTTAGCGTTTACCTTTTCAGCCACTTCTTTTGAGAAATATAGAGGTCTCTTTTCCTCTTGATTTTTACTCGCTGGATGGATACAAGGGTTTGTTGCCTTTGCTATGTTCCTTTTACGCTTCACCCACTATTCCTCCACCCCACCCAGTTCTCCCCCAGGCATCCCCCCTTGACAGCTCATCCCTGAGGCATTTACCAATCTTTATCAAATATGCCCTACTTAAGTACAGGATCCTTGCCCTTGTGTGGTTCAGTTCTGCAGCCATCTTTATATTAAACCACACTGTACAGTGATCATTGGTCCCCAGGTGGCCTCCCTCTTGATGTCTGCCACACTGTTCCTGTTAGTGAGTACCAGGTCCAGTATTGCCACATCAACAGTGGGTTCACAGACAGGTGCCTGAGGAACACCCCCTGCAGGGAATTCGGAATGCCCCTGTTTCTAGCTGAAGCAGCAGCTGGAAGGCTACAATCTACATCTTGCAGAATGAATTTCCCCACCAGCAGTACCTCCCCCCTCTTCTCTGCAATCTTGCCATTGGCCTCTACCAGTGCCTCATCAAACTTCCCTCCCCCTGTGTTAGAGGTCTGTATATTACACCAGTGCAAATTTTGGCTCCATACCCTTTCTCCAGGGTGACCTCTCCTTCTCTCTGTATTCTCTGTATCTCTGTTGCTTTTATGCTTTCCCTCACATAAAGCAACACAGCCCCCCTCCTTTCATAGAAACATAGACTTTGATGGCAGATAAGGATCGCTTAGCCCACCCTGTCTGGCCATTTCCCTACCTACTGGACAAGCTGCAGAGCCTAGTTAATCAACAGCCTACTTCCTCCTACCCCCTCTGTCCCATGTATTATTGAATTCTCCCATTTTTTAAACCACATGCATCCACATACTCACGTTGCCCCTGGGCCATCCTCCCTTTATCGTCAAATTCTGCCCCCTTGTTCTTGCACATCTGTTTTTCTGAAAGATGCTATCCTCTTGGACTATGTTGATTCCCTTAAGGTACTTAAATGTTTCTATTGTGTCCCCCTCTCCCTCCTTTCCTCGAGGGTATGCATGTTAAGCTCTTTTAGTCTCTCTTCATATGGCTTCTGGTACAGACCCTGCACCATTTTAGTTGTCCTCCTCTGTGCTGCCTCCATCCTGTCTATTTCCTTGTGGAGATGGGAGTCTCCAGAACTGCATGCAGTATTCCAGATGGGGTCTCACCAACTGTCTGTACAGAGGGATAACAACTTCTTGTTTTCTACTGGTGATGCCTCTCCCTATGCATCTCAGTATCCCCCCAGCACTCCTTACTGCCTTCTCACATTGCTTGCCTGCCTTTAGGTCATCTGATATGACTATCCCCAGGTCCCTTTCCATTTTTCGTTGTTGTTAGTACATTCCCCCCCATTGTGTACTCTTCCCCTGGGGTTTTGTTTCCCAGGTGCATTACTTTGCACTTCTTTGCATTCAATCTAAGCTGCCATACTTTTGACCATTCCTCCAACCTTGCCAAATCCCTTCTCATCCTTTCCATCCCCCCTTGTACATCAATCCTATTGCAGATCTTTGTGTTGTCTGCAAAGAGGCACACTTTTCCTTCCAGTACCTTTGCAATGTCACCTACAAAGACATTAAAGAGGTCTGGTCCCAGTACTGAACCCTGCGGTACCCCACTAGTAACCCCCATTTCTTTGGAGTGGACTCTGTTAACTATTATCCTCTGCATCCTGTTGTCCAACCAATTTTCTACCCAGGTTACCACCTTGGGACCCACCCTGGGACCCACTCCCCGGCTGGCTAAGTTGTTAATTAATCTTTTGTGTGGGACTGTGTCAAATGCCTTGCTAACGTCTAGGTAGGCCTCATCCACAGCCCCTCTCTGGTCTACTACTTTGATCACTCAGTCAAAGAAATCTATTAGATTCATCTGACATGACCTTCCCACTGTGAATCTATGCTGCCAAGGTCCTGTGCCCCACTGGCCTCTAGGTACTGAACATTACTTTCTTTCAGAATTAATTCCATTATTTCCCTTCCACTGAGGTCAAACTAACAGGTCTGTAGTTTCCTGCCTCTGTCTTGCTCCCACTTTGGTGAAGGAGAATCACATCCGCCCTCCTCCAGTCCTCAGGTACCACACCATCCTCCCATGATTTGTTAAAAAAGGTAGTCAGTGGTGTCACTAGTTCTCCCCTTAGTTCTTTTAGAATTCTGGGGTGAATCCCACCAGGCCTCATTGCTTTGTCCACCTTCAGTTTTAGGAGTTCTTTCAGGACCCTTTCTTCTGTGAATGGACTGGTATCAACCCCCTTATCCAGTGTACTTCTATTATTTGGTTTAGGTACCTCCCCCTTCTCTTCCTTTACAAATACTGAGCAGAAGTATCCATTCAGTATCTCTGCTTTGTCACTGTCACCCTCTGCCCCCCTATCCTTTATTAAGCCTCACTACCCCCCCCAGTTTTTCTTTGCTCCAAAAGGAAAGTATATATAAAAAATTAGACTTTAAACTATGAGGTCAAAAGTCTACCTTTAGGACTAAGTTGGAACTTTGAAGTGCAAAAGTGTCCTTAAAAAGTGTGGTAGATAAAGTCTTGGCTCTCAGTGATCCAAGAAAATGCTGTCTCTGCTCAAGACAGAGGGTCCCAATTGCTTCAAACAAGAAAACAACAGAAGGCAACAAAAAGGCTTAGATACCCCTCTGCATCCTGGTTTTAAAGGGATTCAAGAGGGCAGGTCCAGTCAATGAGGCTAGCCCAGTTTCAGTGTACTTATTATACTGGAAAGGCAATTGTGAGCAAAAGCTGCCCATTTTCATAAGCGTCCAGTGATACAGCTAATACAAACAAGAAAGTAGAACTCTAATACAAACAAGAAACTAGAACTAATTCAGTCAGGATACAGTACATCAAAAGGAACAGGTACAATAGGTGGCAGGCAATAAATATAAAAAATGAGGATATAGTTAACAAGGCAATATGAACAGTAGCAGGTATAATAAGATGAAGGTGAATAAACTGACATGTGGCTGGGTTCAACAATTGACGTAAATCTTATAAGGTATGAAATAGGACATGCAGGACAAAGGAGTGTGAAGGGGACTGGGCAGAGGGAGTTGGGGAATTGGTCATGGCTGACCAAGTTTAGATAAGGAGATGAGCAGGTGAAGTAGGATGCAGAGGGGTACACAGCTAGACACAAAAAATTAAGTTCTGGATGTGGGGGGATGTGCTGTATGGGAGAGGAAAGAGGAGAGAAAGGGGGAGGGAAAGGAGTAGACAAGGGGAGATATTAAGAGGGAAAGCAGTTGCAGCGGGAGGAAAGACAGAGGTATGTCTTTAGGTTGCATTTGAAGGAGGTACTTGAATGATACTGAATGGGGAAGGGGGAAGGGTGTTGAAAAGTTTTGGACCCATAAAAGCAAGGGTGCTTTGGCCATGGGTGCTACAACAGAAAGGAGTGATGGAGAGGGATGAGGAGCATCAAGTGGTCCTAGAGGGGACAGACAAAGGGAAATTGGCTTTAATATGGGGTATGGGAAGGCCAAGGGAAAGCTTATGGAAAAAGGTAAGTACCTTGCTGTTGAGCCTGTCCTTAAGGGGGAGCCAGTCAGAGAGGCTGTAGAGGTGACAGTGGTGGGTGCATTTCGGCAGACCAATGACAAAGCAGATCAAGTTATGGTAGGTGGTGTGGAGCTTGTTAAAATTATTCTGGGATAGAGAGGGGAAGTAGACAAGGTCTCCATAGTCAAAGAGTGGAAGCAAAATGCTGGTGGCAATGAGCTCTTTTGATTCAGCGGTGAGGAGGAAAGGCCTAGCACTATAGAGCATGACAATCCTTTGGTGTGCTTTCTTGATCAGCATGTTGGAGTGGAGGTTGAAATTCAGATGGCAGTCAAGGTAAAGACTGATATATTTAATTTCATATAACCTTTCGATGGTGTTCCTGTAATTGTCAAGGATCATGAGATCAAAAGCAGTGGATTTGCGGGCGTTGGAGAAAACCATGTATTTTTTTTTTTCAATTCAAAGTTTATCAAAGTTTTACATACAGAGAAAGGTACCATAACATACTTACATCCAGAATAGCCTCCAGTGACTGGACAATGATGATACCTTTCTACACCACTTCCCTAGCCCTCCATTTCCACCCCCCTCATCCCCCCGGCACAAAGTAAACAAACGTGACATACATGATAAAACATCAAACTCATCATTATGAGGAATATAGAGTATAGAAGGGGTCCCATATCTTGACAAATCTCTTTGACCTGTTGTGCAAACTTGCTATTGTCTTCTCTGTTCTGAGGTTCAATAACAGTTCATTTCACCATTCAATATATGCAATGTTCTCCTGATCTTTCCAATGCCCCAGCACCAATTTCTTAACTGACATTGAGATTAGAGTCATATAATTTTTACAGTTACGCACTGAAACATTAGAAAAATCACCTAGAAGGCAAATATCTGCTGTAAACAAGTCATGCAAACCTAACAAAGGGTCCACCCTCTGTTGAATAAGAGACCACAAGGGGGCAACTTTATGGCAAGACCAGAAAATGTGAAACAAAGAGCCTTCCTCCAATGTACACCTTGTACAGAGAGGAGATGACAATAAATCAAATTTGGCTAGTTTTTGTGGGAAATAATACAAATCATGCAAGATATTAAATTGCATTAACCACAACCTATCTTGGATTATAAATTTATGACAGCTATGCCATAGAGTTGACCGATTGATAGCCAAATCTGGGAAATAAGGTGACCAAAATTCCATGGGACCAAAACTATCTGGGTATAACCAATCATATAGATAAGTATATAATTTGGACACTGCATGTGGGGATCCTGCTACATTAAGCAGATCTCTGTAAATGAAGCCCTTTTTTGGTTGTGGTAGGGCCCTGCATATAACTTTCAGTATGAGGTGTCTCACCTGAAACACTTTGAAAATCTTGGAATTTGGGATATTAAACTTAGTCATAAATTCTACAGAAGAAAGCTAAGTCTTGTTTTACAAAGTGAGATATTGTACAGTCATCCAAATTAGGGAGATAGGAAGAAGAGATCATTATTTTGCCTATCTTAAAGTTAGGGTTATTGTATATTGTTTGGGACAGGTCCAGAATATTGTCATATCGAAGAAAGGAACATAATTGGGAATGCATCTTAAGAGAAATAGCTATCTGTGAAGTTTTAATGGTTGAGGGAAGTGATTTCAGCCTTGCTTGTAAGAGATTGGCTGGAGGGAGGAAGAGCACCCTTATATGTGCAATTTCAATTTTTAGCCAGATTGGGGAGTAAGTTGAGGCAACTTATAGATTCTCAGCCAAGAGCCACTTGAGATATTTATTTGCATGACTGGCCCAATAATACAAACCGAGATGCGGAAGGTGAAGGCCTCCCCGAACTTTTGGGGCAGCTAGCATATGGAAAGCTATTCTCGGTCGTTTCCCAGCCCAAATAAAATCTGTAATTAAACTACAAACTCTCTTAAACCAAGAAAGCGGGAGCCAAATATTCAACAAATTGAGGGGTTAAAAAAGGCGGGGAAAGATATTCATCTTAATCAGATTAATTTTACCCCACAGGGATTACGGGAAGTGGGACCATCAATTTAAATCTTGAGTAATGGTGTTTATGACAGAATCCAAATTTAACTTTTGAAGATGTTTAGAATTTGTCGCTAATTCAATTCCCAAATATCTAAGGGAATCTGATTTCCAGGAAAGCCCAAAACCAGTTATACTATTCCTGAAAAATCTATGATTGAGGGGAAACACAACTGTTTTACTTTTGTTCAGTTTGTAATTAGACATGGTACTGAATTGTCCAAGTATGTCTAACAAAGGTGGAATGGAAGTTTCTGGGTGAGCTAATTGTAGAAGAAGGTCATCCGCATATGCAGAGACCTTAACTTCATAGCCCTGAACTGGTATACCTTGAATCTGCCAGCATTCAACTAATCTGCAGATCAAAGGCTCCAAATAGAGGTTAAAGAGTAGAGGAGACAAGGGACAGCCCTGCCTTGTACCTGACTGTAAAGAGAAAAGTTCGGAAATTGCACCATTCCCCAAAACTCTAGCTGATGGGAATTTATATAGAGCGGTTATCCAATTCTGAAATAAAGTGGGGAGCTTAAATGCCATGAGAGTGTGAAACAAAAAGTTTAAATTGACTCTGTCAAAGGCCTTTCGGCATCCAGAGATACCAAAATTTGAAGGGAACTCTGAATCCCTGGATGCCGAGAAGACATGGGAGAGGGTACATAAATGATCTGTAGAGCTCCTACCTTTCATGGATCCTACTTGTTCAGGACCTATTAATTCAGTAAGGACAGAACTAATTCGATCAGCCAAATGCTTAGTCAAAATTTTAATGTCCTGATTGAGCAATGAAATTGGATGGTAACTGGTGACTAATTCAAGATTTTTATCCTGTTTTGGCAGAAGGACAATTAAAGCTTCGAACAAAGTTTTATCTGATGCTAATCCTGATAAAATAAGTTGATATAATTGTAATAGTAAGGGAATAAGCTGAGTAGCAAAGTGTTTGTAAAAACTGTGAGAGAAACCATCCAGTCCTGGGGTTTTATCAGACGATAGATTTTTAATAACTCTCCCAGGTACATCAGCGTGGACAGACACTGACCGTATTGCTAAAATTGTTCAGGAAGCAGGAGAAAACATTGATGTCCTGGTACACATAGGGACTAACAATCTCACCAGCCGGTCAGTTGTGGAGACCAAGGAACACCTGACCAGGCTGGGTGAAAAACCATCCTCCATTTCGTCCAGCATCTCCTTCTCTGAGATCCTGCCAGTCTGGGAGAGGGGGACAGATGGACGGAAGGTCAGAGAAGGGGAGAGAGGGGAGCTAAACATGTGGCTCAAGGGCTGGTGCCAGGTAAAAGGACACAAATTTGTAGGGAAATGGCAACAGTTTTGGGAGTGAAAGTTCTTTAAATTTGATGGACTGCATCTGACTAAGGAGGGAGTCAGTGCTTTGGGGCAGAAGCTTGATGTCTTTGCAGAATATTTAAGCTAGCAAATGGGCAGAGGGGTGCAGCACCTGATAAATTGAATGGGAAGAACACCCTTCCCCCCTCAGCTAGTGGTCAAACAGGAGTTCAGCATGTTTGTAGTTCATTTGCATCACCAGGTAAAGAAAAAGGTCCGGCTCCCCATACGATGCACAGGGAAAAGGCTGGACCTCGCCCAAAAAACTAACACACTGAAATCTGACCAATGGAAAATCATGTACACAAATGCTCGCAGTCTGGGAAACAAGATCCCAGACCTGCAGGCAATAATGACAGAGACTAAACTGGACATAATACCCATTAGCGAGACATGGTTTACCAGTAACCACACTTGGGAGACTTCAGTACCTGGCTATGTGCTGTTCAGTAGAGACCAAGGCACAAAAAGGGGGGGTGGAGAGGCCCTTTATGTCAATGAAAATATCAAAGCTACAGAAATTCAGAATACACATAAGGAGCCAGAAGAACTGTGGGTCTCTCTGGAAACAGGAAATGGTACAGCCATACAAACTGGAGTTTTGTACAGGCCTCCAGACCAGGGGGAGGACATAGACATGTTACTGTTAGAAGATATAAAAAACATGACAGCTAAAGGGGAGGTTCTGATAATGGGAGACTTCAACATGACAGATACAGATTGGTCAATACCAGCAGAGACATCTGCCAGAACTAGACACTTGGTGGATTCCCTGCAGGGAGAGGGCCTCAAACAACTGGTACAACAACCCACAAGAGAAAGGGCTATCCTAGATCTAGTACTGACTAACAGGGAAAGGATCACAGATCTCCAGGTAGAAGGTCACCTGGGGGCCAGAGACCATCACATGGTATGGTTCAGCTTGGCCACTAGAACAAAATCATCCCATTCCAAGGCAAAAATATGGGACTTCAGAAGAGCTGACTTTGATAAGATGGCTAACAGAGTTAAGCTGGCCCTGGCAAAAAGAAATACAGGTGAGGGAGTACAGGCAAAGTGGGCAAGCATTAAAGATGCAATACTTGAAGCAACATCCCTTTGTGTTAGTGAGAAAAGGAAGTGCAAAAGAAGAAGGAAACCACTTTGGTTCTCAAACACAGTAGAAGAAAAGGTCAGAGCCAAAAGGCTGGCCTTCAGGAAATATAAGGAAACGCAGTAGGATGAAGATAATGAGGTATACCAAACTACCCTATGGGAAGCAGGGAAGGCAGTAAAGTAGACAAAGGCCCAAACCAAGGAAACACTAGCACAAACAGTAAAAGAAGGTGACAAGACTCTCCATAGATACATTAGTGAAAGGAGAAAGTCCAGAGGGAGTATTGCTAAGATCAAAGGGGATAAGGGTGTGTGTGAGGAGGAGGACCATGTAAAAACATCTATCCTAAATAGACACTTCTGCTCAGTATTTACTAAAGAGAAGGCAGGGCAGGGCCCACAGCTCTGCACCATGGACACAGGGGGGGGGAGGTGTGCACTAGTCCCTTCACAAAAGATAGGGTCTAACAAAAGAGCTTGATAAGCTCAGGGTGGACAAGGCAATGGGACCTGATGGCATACATACCAGGGTACTAAAGGAGCTAAGGGTGGAACTAGCAGAGCCATTATCAGAACTGTTTAGTGAGTCTCTGAGCACAGGAGAGGTCCCAGAAGACTGGAGAAGGGCTCATGTGATCCCACTCCACAAGAGTGGTAGCAAGGAGCAGGCAGGGAACTACAGACCAGTCAGTGTTACCTCTGTAGTGGGCAAGATTATGGAGACACTCCTTAAGGAAGGGACAGCGCAACACCTGGAATCCATAGGAGCACAGGATCCAGAACAGTATGGGTTTGCAAAAGGAAGGTGCTGTCAAACTAATCTTATAGATTTCTTTGACTGGGTAACCAGAGTGGTGGACCAAGGCGGAGCAGTTGATGTTGCCTACCTTGACTTCAGCAAAGCTTTCGATACTGTTCCACATAGAAGATTGATTAATAAGCTGGGTAGGCTCAGGGTGGGTCAGAAGTTGGTCAGCTGGGTGGCAAACTGGTTGTCGGGCAGAAAACAGAGAGTGGTGGTAAACGGTATACAGTCAGAAGAGATGCAAGTCACAAGTGAAGTACCTCTGGGATCAGTCCTGGGGCCAGTCCTCTTCAATATCTTCATCAGTGACATTGCAGATCGACTGGAGGGTAAGGTTTGTCTGTTTGCAGATGACACAAAGATCTGCAACAGAGTAGATGATCCAGATGGGGTGTGCAGAATGAGAAGAGATCTTGATAAACTAGCAAAATGGTCGGAAGAGTGGCAACTGGGGTTTAACGCAAAGAAGTGCAAGATTATGCACATAGGGAAGATAAACCCTGAAGCCACCTATAGGCTGGTAGGGGAGTTGCTGGCAGTCACAAGGGAAGAAAGAGACTTGGGTGTCATCATCACAGATGACCTGAAATCATCCAAGCAGACCTCTAAAGCAGTAGGTAAGGCCAGAGGGATGTTGGGGTGTATTAGTAGGGGTATCACAAGCCAGAAGAGGGAGGTAATAATCCCTCTTTACAAGACACTGGTTAGGCCCCATCTGGAGTACTGAGTGCAGTACTGGAGGACACACCTTCACAAAGACATTAATCAAACTGAGGTAGTCCAGAGAAGGGCAACCAAAATGGTGCAGGGGCTGCATCAGAAAACATATGAGGACAGATTAACTGAGTTCAATATGTATACTATAGAGCAAAGGATGGAGAGAGGTGATATGATTGAAACATTCAAACACCTTAAGGGCATTAACAAGGTGAAAGAGTCTAACATGTTTCAATATAAGAAAAATAGCAGGACAAGAGGACACAGCATGAGATTAGAGGGAGGCCGATTAAGGGGCAATGTGAGGAAGTTCTTTTTCACAGAAAGGGTGGTGGATGCATGGAATGGTCTACCTCAGGAAGTGGTGTATAGGAATACAGTGCAGGGCTTCAAACAGGCATGGGATAGGCATAAGGGAGCACTACCGATGAGTATGACTAGATAGGCCATTGACAGAGCAAAGGCCTAAGGCACATTCATAAGGTAGAAAAAGAAATGGGCAAACTGGATGGGCCTTGTGGTCCTTATCTGCCATCAACTTCTATGTTTCTATGTTTCTATGTTTCTGATCAGTTCCTCTTCTGAAAGAGGAAGTATTAGAGAGTTCTGTTGAGTATCGGAAAGGGAGGGAAGATGAGATCTCCGAAGGTACTCATCAAGCTCAGCTTCAGAAGGTGGGTCGGGCATTGGACCATAAAGGTGTCTGTAAAACTGGCTAAACTCAGAAATGATCTCCCAAGGGGAGGTTTTGAGAGTACCATCAACCTGTGAGTGAATCGCTGAAACTAATCTTGAAGATTCCTGCTGCTTAGTACGTAGTGCAAGAAAACGTCCAACTTTTTCGCCCTGATCCATATAAGAGGCTTTAGCTTTTAAAATTGCATATTCGACTTGCTCCCTAAGAAGATCTAAATAAGTGTTTTTAATTTAGCCAGATCTTGTCTAACTTGTTCAGATGAAAGTGGAGAGAGCTTTTTTTCTATATTACATATTTGGGAAAGAAGAACGAGAAGCTGCTTTTCCCTTTTTTTTTTTCTTATGAGAAGCCAGACCAATCAATAGTCCTCTGATATATGCTTTTAAAGCACACCACTCTATGTCTGGCTTAGTAGTGGAGTTTTGATTTAAGAAAACCATGTATTTGGTTTTCTTAGAATTAAGGACAAGTCCAATGGAGGTAAACCAGGAATACAGAGCGAGGAAATCGTGCTGAAGCTTGTCGCAAAGGGAGGAGGGGTTCTTCTCCTTGCAATAATGGGCCACATCATCCGCATAAAGTATAGGCTCAGTGTGTTGGCAGATATCAGGAAGGGAATTGATCCCTGAGGTACGCCACATTTGATGGAACAGGAGTCAAAGAGAATGCTGTTTATGGTGGTTTGATGAGACCTGTGACAGAGATAATTATGGAACCAGCTGACCACATTGGGGGAGAAATGAAGAGCGGTTGGTAAGAAGTAACTGTGGTCAACAAAGTCGAAGCCTTTTATGAGATCAATGAAAACTGAACCAGTATAAAGGCCATCATCTGAGGCTTTGTTGATAAAGTTAGTGATTTTAATCAGTGCAGTCTTGATGTTGTGGCCTTCTCGGAAACCGTGTTGTGCATCGGTGGGGAGATTGTGCTTCTTGAGGAAGTCGATGGTTTGGGTGTGGATAATTTTTTCAAGGATTTTGGAAAAGGGGATGAGGAGAGAGATGGGTCAATAATTGTTAATGTCATCTTCTGGCCCACATTTATGAATGGGTTTAATAATGGCACGTTTCCATAAGAGAGAGATAGTGCCTGTGTGGAGGGAGTAATTAAGAATGTTTGTGAGGGGAATGGCCAGGGATTAGCAGAAAATCTTCAAGATCCTATAGTCAGTATGATCCTGGCCAATAGAGGGATGGGCATTGTTTGTTTTAACTAATTTGACCACCTCAGTGGGTGTGAGGATGCGGAAGTAGAAAGTAGGGTGAGGGTTGGAGGAGGATTGAGGGGAGGGCATGGGGGAGATTTGGGCTTGTACTTGTCTAGGTCACCGAATAGGTTATTGAAAAGTGTTGTGATTTTGAGGGGATCAGTGACTTGTTTGTGGTGATGCCCCCCTCCCAATGAGGTGGGTCAGGATGTTCCACGTATGTTTAGGGTTAGCCAGAGAGTCACGCTGTTTGTCAAATAAGTAGTTGGTCTTAGCAGTATGTAACGTGGACTTACACCAGTTGCGCAGAGTTTTGTAGAGTTGGAGAAGGTGAGGGAGTTTGTTTTTCCCATAGTTGGCCAAGGCCTTGTCTCTTTTCCTCATGAGTTTATGAATGTCAGCAAAGACCCATTCATGGCTGTGGCCTTTAACTCTAATTTTTTTATGGGGATAAGAATGTCACAGATAGAAACACATTTTTTTGCTAAACTCATCGAGGGCAGCATCAATATCTGTAACTGATTCTGTGAATGACCAGTCAGTAGCAACAACTGCAGTAGCAAACTCAGCGGGATTGAGTTTTTTTTAGTTGTCTTGTGAAAATGAATTTGTGATCGTGTTGTGGTGTTTTAGCTGACCAACTGCAGTAGACAGCGCAGTGGTCACTGATGGAGTTGAGCATTACCCAAGAAGAGCTGACGTGGGAAGGGTGAGAAATGAGGATCCAGTCAAGGGGAGATTCATTCCTCGACTCTTAGTTCATGCGTGTGGCAGAGCTAATGCTCTGATGAAAGCCATGGCTGTTAACGGACTCCCTGGCAGGGGTGGACTGGAGGGATAACCAGTTATGGTTGAAATCAATGAGGATAATCCATTCACATCCAAGGGGGAGAGAGTTCTTGAGGGAGAGGAAGGTGTCTAATTCATTGGGGGGAGAGTCAGGAGGAAAATAAGCTACGCTGATGGTAATTAGCTTGTTGTTCCCAAGGAGGATGTTAATAAAGAGTGATTCGAGGCAGCAGGTTTCAAGAGGAAGATCTAATTCAGTCAACGAAAAATTATTAGAAACCCAGAGCAAACAGCCTCCTCCTTTTTTTACTGTGTCTGTCTTTTCTCTATAGGGAGTATCCATTTAGATTTATTTCCATGGAGGGTATCTTGTCAGCAAGCCATGTCTTGGTGAAGACAATGGTGTTGAAATGGTTTACAGAGAGCCAGAATTCAAGGAGAGATTTTTTGGCCATTAGGCTCTGGACATTGAGGCGTACAAATCTGAGCTTTCTGGTGTTCGAGGAGTGGGACAGGTCATTGGAGATAGAGGGGGTAATGGGTCCAGGATTAGGGTGGATGGATCCAGAGATGAGAAGAAGAAAGAGCAGGAGTCTCATAAGTCTACTGTAAACTTGGATGTATAGCTTGCTTGGTCTTACTCTAGGGAGGTGATTGGAGGTAACTTGTGAATTGAATAGAAAAGAGTGCACTCAAGCAGGAGGGTGAGCTTCTTGGTGAGACCACGGGGAGAGGAGTGGCCAATTGGAATTGCAGGGGTGGAGATGGGATGAGTGGAATTTAGAAGGGGGAGGAGAGGCGGGGGAGGGCAGAGAGATGGGGAGGGGGAGGGGATGGAGGAGGAAGGGATAAGAGAAAGGCAGGGGTGTTGGGAGGAGGTGGAGAGGTTTGGGCAGAGGGGAAGAGGGAAGGAGAGGAGGGGGATGGCACTCCACCCAGTGAGATAGGTAAGGAGGAGAAAAAGGGAGGTGACATGGCAGGTTCTGGTGAGAGGCATTTTGGGGCAGGGGCCCTGCAACTGGCTAGCATTTCTGTTTCTATGGTTACCCAACCAATCAGAGTTCAGTATGTTATTACAATAACACAGATATGCAGTTTCTGAACAAAGAAAAAAAAAACACATAAAGTAGCCAACCCAAACTAGATTCTCTGGGGAACATTCCAGGCCTCCCAGCTGGGAGATGATCATCATTACTTAACACTTAAATACAGCTATTTACATAAATGGTAGCCCCATTCAGCTTGTAATGAGCTTATGTCACTGCAGACCTCTCAACACAAAGGATGCCCAGACATCCCGACTCTTCATGAGGTCCTGTCCTTTCATAAACAAATGGGCCTACCTGGCCTCCCAGCTAGGCTTAATCATTCTTTTGTCTCCTTTTAAATAATAGAAACATAGAAACATAGAATTTGATGGCAGATAAGGACCGCTTGGCCCTCCTAGTCTGCCCATTTTCCTACCTAACAGATAAGCTGCAGATCCTAATTAACCAACAGCTTACTTCCTCCTACCCCCCACTAGGACTGCCTTATGTCTGTCCCATGCATTCTTGAATTCCCCCACTGTTCTTGACTCCACGACCTCCTCTGGGAGGCTGTTCCATGCATCCACAACCCTCTCTGTGAAAAAATACTTCCTCACATTACCTCTGAGCCGTCACTCCTCTATTTTCAAATTGTGTCCCCTTGTTCTTGCACATCTCTTTTTCTGAAAGATGCCACCCTCTTGGACTTTGTTAATTCCCTTGAGGTACTTGAAAGTTTCTATCATGTCCCCTCTGTAGTAATGTAATTAACTCCAGTTTCCTGGCTAGCAATAAACAGCTTTTCTGCTCAGGAACAAGAGTTCCAACATTATTCTAGGGTCCATGTACCCGTACCCATGATTCATTGCCCTTACACTGCCTACTAAGGGCATTTGATGCATTTCTGACATAAAGTTATATAAAAAATGTCCCACAATAATAAAATATGGCCTTATCTTGCTACATCCCCTACCATGGATAAACCACATACCACACCAATCTTGGAGGAAATAGACGTAGCCATGTATTTATTAAATTACCAACATAATACTTACCAAAATGACATGCACAGCTAGAAGTCTCACCACATCCACCCTGGAAGCTCCACACCCATGCAGCTGAAGAGCCATAACCTTTTGCGGACTTGAGGGAATGATATACCACCAAATTAGAATACAAATCTCATAGAGTGAGGAGGGGCCCGTTGGCCAGGTGGCATCAAACTACCCCCATGTGGTGGCACTGCACCTGCAGGTAAATCCAATGAAGTTTACTGTGAGCCCTTGAACCAGGAATCAGGTCCTGTGGTCACTCACCTAATGTTGACCAAAGAGAGGTGTTCTTCTGAAGAATGCGACTCTCTCCCATTTCCCTTAGTACCCTCTCCCTGAAAGACTCCAAAGCCACTACTGACTGCATCAAATAGAACTACCTTACTCTCAAACAGTCCTTCAGAGGAGACAAAAGAAAACACAAAAAGCCCTGTGAGAGAAAAAAACAGTAACATTTCCCCTGACCACTAGCTGTGTCCCCTGTATGGGTGGAAAGGGTTCCCTGAGCTACCCTGGTCATCCCAGAATCCTGCTTTTATGAGGACAAACAGTTGGAAAATCTTTGGCTGGAGATGGAGCATGAGGAGAAGCCCTCAGCTGTAGCTCTTTTTAACCCCTCACTCTCCTCCCGCAGTGGGGTGCCCCTTCCCAGTGGGTGGCCCAAGTGGTTCCTGCATTGGGGTAGTTTCAGGGTTCCTCCTCCCCAGGTTGAAACCTATCTACCTACCTGGAGGCCAGGTTTCAGGGGAGAGGTGACGGACAATGTTTCATCAGCTGTAATGCTTGTGCAGACTGTTTATTGTCCTGATAGACCCCTACGTCCACTACCCTGGACAAACAACACACCAAACTAGTTTTGAAGGAAATGACTGCAGCCATGTATTTATTTAATAACTAACATAATACTTATCAGAGTGACAGGTGCCACTAGACGTCTCACCAAGACAGTCCTGGAAGTAGGGATGGGAGAAACTCAAAAGGTGCTGAGGTTCTAAAAGTTTCTGATAAGCAAAAAAAGGTTTGGATCCTTATCCAAACCTTGCTCATACCTTTTATGACATTCATTGTTTTATGGTCACCATATGTTAAAAAAATAATTTTAAATTGTCTCTAATCAACATATCTGTAGAAAAAAACAATTAAACCACTGTTTAGTAGTAGAGAATGCTCTCTAATCACTCTTCTGTTTCTGACATTTCAGAAGTAATACTAATACTGTGTATAAGTTACATTATTAACAGTAGTGCCTTCTATTTCTCAGCAGGTACAGGCAGGCACCAGATGTGTTTTAGACCATTAAGTGATGAAGAAGAAGCCAGGAACACAAAAACAGCACCAGGCCAGAGCAGAGGGCAGCTAGTCAGAGAGAGACAGTCAGCCAGCTACCACTTCAAGACTGCAGTCTGCTACTACCCCCACCTACTACAATCAGGGAAAACCCAGAAGTAGTCTACCAGCACTGAAATCAGTATGGTTAAGGCACATTTACCAAAAATGACTGCTAAGAAAAGAATGAGAAAGTGACTGTGATGACAAGAAAGTCCCAGACCAGATCTCTTGTTTGTAAATAAATGGTCTCCTCCTGAGTCTGATTTTTTAGAAGGGGATAATAGTATGTTTAAATAATTGTACTTTGTAGTAGTACTACCACTACTACCAGGAGGAATAAACAGAGCTAGCAGCATTTATCAGTGTGGTTATTTAACTGTGCCAATTTAGGTAAATGATCTTAGAATGACAAAGTGACTGTGCGTGTAAGAACAGGGACTTGTCTCCACAGCTGCTACCAGTACGTGATGACGTGAACGTGATGTGCTGGTTGCACTTCCCACCCACTCCCAGGATGCAATGATGCGGTCAAAAGGCAGGAAAGTCCCAGAACTCTATTTTTTTAAACCAGTCTCCTGAGTCTGACTTTTTGTAGAAGGCATCAGAGTGTTTTTTGTATGTCACCAATTATTTTAGCATATCAACGTATCTCAGTATGGAACGCAACCTGAAGCAATGTGAAAGAACAAAAGCACCAGGCAGCCCTAAGTGACCACTTCACCACTGCTACTACTATCACTGCTATAAGGGGGAAAAATAAAGCTATGGTTATGTAAGAAATAATTATTCTTAGGTGCATTAGGTAATAAAATAAATTACCTCATCAGAATGAGAAAGTGACTGTGTGTGAGATCAGGAACTTTGTTTGTGAAAGGACAGGACCACAGTTGCTACCAGTACATAGAAACATAGAAACATAGAATTTGATGGCAGATACAGACCGCTTGGCCCACCTAGTCTGCTCATTTCCCAACCTAATGGATAAGCTGCAGATCCTAGTTAACCAACAGCCTACTTCCTCCTACCCCCCACTAGAATTGCCTTATGTCTGTCCCATGCATTATTGAATTCCCCCACTGCTTTTGACTCCACAACCTCCTCAGGAAGGCTGTTCCATCCACAACCCTCTCCGTGAAAAAATACTTCTTCACATTACCTCTGAGCCATCCCTCCTCTATCTTCAAATTGTGCCCCCTTGTTCTTGAACACCTCTTTTTCTGAAAGATGCTACCCTCTTGGACTTTGTTGATTCCCTTGAGGTACTTGAAAGTTTCCAACATGTCCCCACTCTCCCTCCTTTCCTCAAGGGTATACATATTAAGCTCCTTTAGTCTCTCTTCATATGTCTTCTGGTGCGGACCCTGCACCATTTTTGTTGCCCTCCTCTGGACAGCCTCCACCCTGTCTATGTCTTTGCAGAGATGGGGTCTCCAGAACTGCATACAGTACTCCAGATGGGGTCTCACTAACTTTCTGTACAGAGGGATAACAGCTTCGTATTTACTACTAGTGATGCCTCTCCCAATGCATCCCAGTATCCCCCCAGCCCTCCTTACTGCCTTCTCACATTGCTTGCCCACCTTTAGGTCATCTGATATAACTACCCCCAGGTCCCTTTCCATTTTTGTTGTTGCCAGTATCTCACCCCCCATTGTGTACTCTTCCCCTGGGTTTTTGTTTCCCAGGTGCATTACTTTGCACTTCTTTGTGTTGAATCTAAGCTGCCATACATTTGACCATTCCTCCAACCTTGCCAAGTCCCTTTTCATCCTTTCCACCCCACCTTGTGTATCAACCCTGTTGTAGATCTTTGTGTCGTCTGCAAAGAGGTATACTTTTACTTCCAGTCCCTCTGCAATATCACTTATAAAGACATTAAAAAGGACTGGACCTAGTATGGAACCCTGCGGTACCCCACTAGTAACCTCCCTTTCTTCACTGTGGACTCCGTTTACTATTACCCTCTGTGTCAACTTGTCCAGCCAATGTTTTACCTAGGGTACTACCCTGGGACCCACTACCAGGCTGGCAAATTTGTTATTAATCTTTTGTGTGGGATTGTGTCAAATGCCTTGCTAAAGTCTAGGTAGGCCATGTCCACAGCCCCTCCCTGGTCTACTACTTTGGTCACACAGTCAAAGAAATCTATTAGATTTGTCTGACATGACCTTCCCACTGTGAATCCATGCTGCCTAGGTTCCTGTGCCCCACTGGCTTCTAGCTACTCAACAATGCTTTCCTTCAGAAGTGATTCCATCATCTTCCCTACCACTGAGGTCAAACTGACAGGTCTGTAGTTTCCTGCCTCTGTCTTGCTCCCACGTTTGTGAAGGAGAATCACATCTGCCCTCCTCCAGTCCTCAAGTACCATACCATCCTCCCATGATTTGTTAAAAAGGATAGTCAATGGTGTTACTGGTTCTCCCCTCAGTTCTTTTCAAATTCCAGGGTGAATCCCATCAGGCCTCATTGCTTTGTCCACCTTCAGTTTTAGGCATTATTTCAGAATTCTTTCTTATGTGAAAGGATTGATATTGACCCCCCAAACCAGACTGCTTCTATTGACTGGATTAGGCACCTCCCCCCCCCTCTTCCTTTGTGAATACTAAGCAGAAGTATTCATTCAGTATCCCTGCTTTTTCACCGTCCCTCTCTGCCCACCCATCTTCCTCTTTATTCAGCCTCAGTATCCCTCCCTTTGTCTTTCTTCACTCCCTAATTTACCTATGAAAGGTTTTATCCCCCTTCTTAACCAAGTTGGCTATCTTTTCCTCGGTTTGGGCCTTTGCTATTCTGACTGCCTTCCCCGCTTCCTTCTGCTTTAACTGGTACAGTTCTCTGTCCTGCTCCTTCTGTGTTTCCTTATATTTCCTGAATGCTATCTTTTTCTCCCTAACCTTCCTCACCACCTCTTTTGAGAACCAGTGTTTTTTTCTTTCATTTTGATTTGTTTATTTGCTTCACAGTGAAGCTTATTGCCTCTGCGATTGTAGTTTTGATGTTTCCCCATTGTTGCTCCACCCCTCCTTCTTGCTTGTTTGCCAGCGCTTTTCTGAGTCACTCTCCCATTTTAACAAAATCAGCTCTCCTGAAATCCAGTACCTTCACTTTTGTATGGCTTGACTCTACAGCACAGTTTATTGTGAACCACACTGTTTGGTGGTCACTCATTCTGAGATGGCTACCCACTTCTAGATCTGATATCCTATCTCTGTCCCCATTTGAGAGTACCAGGTCTAAGACTGCTTCCTCCTGAGTGAGTTCCAGCATAGCTATCTGAGGCATGCCCCTGTAGGGCATCAAGAATGGCTCTGGTCTTGGATGTGGCTGCAGCAAAGGTGCTCCAGCTATCATCTGGCATATACAGGTCCCCCATCAGCAGTATCTCCCCTTTCTCTGTCATCCTAAGGATGCCTTCTATCATTTTCTTGTCCATTTCCTCCCCATGAGACGGGGCTCTGTATACAACCCCTGTGTGGATTGTGGTGCCATTTCCAGTCTCCAGGGTGACCCACAGTGCCTCCTATCCTCCCTGATTACCCTTTAGTTCCATTGCTTTGATCCCCTCCCTTACATAGAGAGCTACTCCTCCTCCTCCTTTTCTACCCTCCCTGTCCTTCCTGTAGATTGTGTACCCAGGTATGTTGACATCCCAGTCATGGTTCTCTGTGAACCACATTTCTGTGACTGCCACGATATCCAGGCATCCCTCTTCCATCAAGACCAATAGTTCAGGGAGCTTGTTACCAAGACTACAGGCATTGGTACTCCTTACCCTCCATTATTTGATGGCCTTACCCCTTTTTGCCCCATCTCTGTCCTTACTGCCTTTGTCTTTTTCTCCAATTACCCCTGCCCTTCACCCTATCAACTACTCTATCTTGGTGTTTACCTCACTAACTACCCTGATTTTTGGAGAAGGGCAAGGATTTCCCTTCTCCTTTTCAGTGCCCCCCCCCCCTTGGCTACTTTAAATGCTTGCCAATGAAGCATTTAAAGCTCTCACCTAGGATTCTGGTTCCCCTCCTGGACAGATGCAGACCATCATGCCAGTATAGGCCTGCATCCCTCCAGGTGGACCCCCAATCCCCAATGAAGCCAAAACCTTGAGCTCTGCACTAGTCTTTCAACCACTAATTAAATCCCATAGTAGATGATGACAAGAATGTAATGTACTAGCTACACCTCCCGCCCACCCTCAGGATGATGATGATGATGGGGTCAAAAGGCAGGCAACTCCCAGATCTCTCTCTCTTTTTTTAAACCAGTCTCCTGAGTCTGACTTTTTGTAGAAGGGGTCAGTGTGTTTTTTGTATGTCACCAATTATTTTAGTATAGCAACGGGTCTTGGTATGGAACACAACGTGAAGCAATGTAAAAGAACAAGAGCACCAGACAGTCCAAAGTGACCACTTCTCCACTGCTACTACTGTACTACTTCTACTATCAGGGGTAGAAACAGAGCTATGGTTCTATAAGAAATAATTATTCTTAGGTGCATTAGGTAATAAAATAAATTATCTTGTCAAAATGAGAAAGCGACTGTATGTGAGGTCAAGGATTTGTCTGCCACAGTTGCTACCAGTACGTGATAACATAAACATAATGTACTAGCTGTACATCCCACCTACCCCCAGGATGATGATGATGCAGTCGAAAGGCAGGCAAGTCCCAGATCTCTACTTTTAAGCAGTCCAGTGAGTCTCAAAATTGAAAGCAGATGTGTCACTCCACAGCTATAGCACAGGTACTCCTGTCAGTGTCATCTTCTTCAAGATCAGCATCACATATGTAGCCAAAATTTGACAAGTTAACCTTCAAGAACGTTAGTTTCTCCATGTTTTCTAGTGTTAATCTTGTTCGTTAATCAGTCACAACATCCCCAGCAGAGCTAAATAAATGATTGGAACAGACACTGGAGGGTGGACATCCAATATACTTGCAAGCCAGGGTAGCCAGCTTTGGCCAGCATGATGTTTTTCTCTTGCCAGTAAGCTAAAGAGTCATCCTTAATACTAATTTTGGGCTTAGATAGACATGAATCTAGCATGCTTACTACTGAGCATGCATTTTCTCCTAGTGGAATTTCAATATCCTGCAGCTGGCCCCAAATTTCATCTTCCTCATTGTTTGCTCATATACTGGTATTTGGAGCAGTCTTTTGAATCTGAGGTGGTGTCATTGTAGTACTGCTTGTCAAGTCTCCTAATGAAACCTCATCTACTGTATCAATCAAAAGTTGCCTGTAGTTCAACCCCTCCATATCATCAGAAACCACATCAGGAAGGTGTCTGTTCTAGAAACGTTGATCTAGCAATGTTGCTAAAAGATACTACTTGCTCCGTGTCATGGCTGATAGTTTGTCATCATTGCTAAGTCTGGTAAGCATGTTATTGACTAGAGATTGGTTCATATCTAAGTTGATCCTCATTTTCTCCAACCTTTTCTGAGAAGTAGAATGAGTGGAATAACTTGGCTATGGGATGCCTTTTCTGCACTGTCCTCTTTTGTAGCACTCATGAATGGTTTCAAAATGGGTCACAACTGTTCCAGCACAGACCATTGAGTAGAATGAAGTACAATGTCCTCCACAATATCACTGCACATGATATACTCAATGATAGTCACCTTTTGTTCAAGGATGTGTTCAGTTACAAAGTAAGTTGAATTCCTCCTTGTTGCTACATTCTGAACATGCTGGAGACAAGGAAGACCTTTGTCCTTCTGGTATCAGCAAGGATATCATGGGCTTTTACTGAATGGTTGAAGTGGACACACACTTTATGCACTGTACTCACAGTGGTTGATACTTGCCGGTCATTATCCAGGAAGCCTTGAACAATTAGGTTACGACAACGGGCAAAACAGTGTATATGTACATAGTTGCCATCATGAAGTGCTTTCTTAATGTTTGAACCATTGTTGGCAACAAAAAAAACAAACTTTCAAACCCTGTGAAGTGACCCAAGCAGTAAGTAGTCTTTCCAGTTCTTGCTGAATGTGCTGTGCAGCATGTGTGTGTCTTGAAAGTGACATACATGGAGAACTGACATTTTCTGAATCATGACAGTTTTTTTTTAGCTCTGAGAGATAGTAGTGGTAGTAGTAGAACTGGTTGAAGTGGTAGCAGACAGACTAGTAGTACGTGAGGATGTATTTTTTCACAGAGAGGGTTGTGGATGCATGGAATGGCCTTCCGGAGGAGGTTGTGGAGTCAAAATCAGTGGTGGAATTCAAGCATGCATGGGACAGTCATAAGGCAATTCTGGGGGGTGGGGGTAAGAAGAAGTAGGCTGCTGGTTAACTAGGATCTGCAGCTTATCCAGTAGGTAGGGAAATGGGCAGATTGGGTGGGCCAAGCGGTCCTTATCTTCCGTCAAATTCTATGTTTCTATGATGATGATGAGTTGCCCACAAAACTGACCCAGTGTGCAATAAGAGAAAGACAGGCAATGGTTTGGCTGCTGGTCCACATATCAGCAGTGAAGTGAACTACCTTGTCTTCAGCTTCTCAGAGAGCACACCTTACTTGAACTACTAAGCTGTCATACATCCTGGGTACAGTAGTCACTGGGAAGTATTTTCTACTTGGCACTAAATATCGTGGCTCTAAGTATTCCATAAGCCTTCTGAAACCCACATCTTCCACAACAGAGTATGGCTGTAAATCAAGTACAATCATTTCCGCTATTTTATGATTTATTGCCAGGGCTATAGGATGGTTTCATGAATATTTAGACTTTCTTTCAAAAATGTCTTTTAACTTCAACTACCTCTCATTGGGGGGTAAAGTTACATTTGATTGGGGGTGTCGTATCACTACATACCATGCCTGGTAAAACTGAGGACCTTACAGACTTATCATGAACATGACCATGAGGTGAAAGTGGACTTTTGGATCTTATCTGCTGCTCGTCTCCCACTGTATCAGCGGAATGTTCCTGTTCACCGAGAGCCCTGCTAGATTTCCAGCCACCAATGTTAGACTTTTTTTTTAACCATATACAACAATAGGGTGAATAAGCAAAACATGTCACATCATTGTTGTGGTTCCAAGATGCCCTTTATTTTTTCCCTTACTAACACATGTGTTGCAATGCACACATATAGCTTGGCAAGCAGCCTTGGGGTTTACATAAAAATGATTCCAAACAGTAGAGGTGGACTATTTATATCTAGTAATGACCTCAGTAGGACTAGAAGTCGAGTGGCTGGGTTTACATGAGGTAGACATATCAGCAGAGGATTCAGGTTCATCAGGTGAGACAATCATACAATCCTCTGCAGCACCATTGCCATCATCATCATCACTACTGTCAGACTTTGTTTCACTTTGTGTGGCTTGTGCCTTTGACTTTTTCTTTTTCCCTTTGACACTCTACTGCTGTCATTATTTTTATCCACATTGTCACTGTCAGAACCAGAATGAGACATAGCTAAAGGTAAAGTCACAAGCTCATCATCTTCAGTCTCACTATGACCAGGGTCGTCACCATCATCATTATCAGACACTGCGGAACTAACATTTGCAATCACAGACTGAATTCTTTGATATGCATGTGTTGCAAATCAAGCAACTCCACTGCAAGTTGTACTTGTAAGTGCTTTAACTTTATGTACAATTGGAATTGGAATACTCTTTGTTTTTGCACTTTTTCTCAGATGACTTGCTATTGCCACTGTCTTTCAATACTTTGTTTGCTGTACTACTGGGCCCTTCTGACATAGACAGTCCACCAACCCTTGCTCGGTTTTCAATATTTTGAGAGTTAGCCTGCACGTAGATAGTAGTGGCATTAAGTTTAGCCCCTTCAACAGACTGGGGTGCTTGTTGTACTTTACTTTGTGGGCCACTTCTTTCTGTGCTCTTGAATAAACTTTTTTTTATGTTTATTACTTCCTTTGCCCCTGGCTTTTGCTTTACTATTTTCTGGAGTACTCATAATGCCAGGCTGTCACTTGTTCAGGGTCAAAAAGTGGTTATTATTTTTTTTCTTTATTCCACATGATGAAAAGGAATGCTCTGCCCAATGAGTCAAAGCTTATACCTCACTGAGTGAGCACAGAGAAGAAGATGACATGACTGACATATTGGGGGGGTCACTCAGACAGTATGCAAGAAGTGGCACTGGTGCACTGATGACTGGCTGGCAGATTTTATTTCACACATAGAGTTTATTTCACACACCACCTACACTAAGGGCAATGCTGAAGGCACTTCTGCTAATATATCCAGAGAGATTCTGGGGGACTCTGCCTGGCCTAACCCTCCCTGACACAGTACTTTTCCCCTTCAAGGATTTTTTTAATATTCTTTTCTTTATTCCACATGATGTGACGGAATGCCCTGCCCACTGAACCAAAGCTTATACCCTACTAAGAGAGCACAGGGAGGAAGATGATAGATGACTGACTTCTTGGGGGGGGTCACACAGACAGTATGCAAGAAGTGGCACTGGTGCACTGATGACTGGCTAGCAGTTTATATTACACACACACAGAATTTATTTCACATACCACCTATGTTAAGGGCAATGCCGCAGGCACTACTGCTAGTATACCCACAGAGATTCTGGGGGACCCTGCCTGGTCTAACTCTCTCTGACACAGTACTTTCCCCTTCAAGGATATTTTAATTTTTTTTTATTTATTCCACATGATGTGACAGAATGCCCTACCCACCGATTCAAAACGTATACCCCACTGAGTGAGCACAGGGAGGCAGATGACAGATGATTGACTTCTTGAGGGGGTCACACAAACTGTATGCAAGAAGTAGCACTGGTGCACTTATGACTACCTGGCAGATTTTATTACACTCACACACATATTATTATTTCACACACAACCTACGCTAAGGGCAATGCTGCATGCGCTGCTGCTACCCACACAGATTCAGGGACCCTGTCTGGCCTAACTCTCTCTGACACAGAACTTTTTCCCTTCAAGGTTTTTTTTTATTTATTCCACATGATGGGATGGAATGCCCTGTCCACTGAGTCAAACCTTATCCCCCACCGAGTGAGCACAGGAAGATAACAGATCACTGGTCTCTTGGTGGGGCATCACACAGACAGTATGCAAGAAGTGGCACAGGTGTTTAGCAGCAGATTTTATTTCACACACACAGAATTTATTTCACATACCACCTAGGCTACAGACCAATGCTGCAGGCACTGCTGCTGCCAACAGAGAATCAGGGACTCTGCCTGGCCTAACCATCTCTGACACAGTACTTTCCCTTCAAGGATTCTATTTTATTTTTTTATTTATTCCAAATGATGTGATGGAATACCCTGCCCACTGAGCCAAAGCTCATACCCCACCGTGCGAGCACAGGGAGGAAGATGACAGATCACTGGCTTCTTGGGGGGGGGTCACAATGACAGTATGCAAGAAGTGGCGCTGGTGCAGTGATGACTGGCTGGCAGATTTTATTACACACACACACACACAATAATTTCAAACACCACCTATGCTAAGGGTGATGTTGTATGTGCTGTTGCTACCAACACAGATTCAGAGACCCTTCCTGGCCTAACCCTCTCTGACACAATACTTTCCCGTCAAGGATTTTATTCTTTTTTATTTATTTCATGTGATGGGATGGAATGCCCTGCCCACTGAGCCAAAGTTTATACCCCACTGAGTGAGCACAGGGAGGAAGATGACAGATGACTGACTTCTTTGGGGGGGGTCACACAGACAGTATGCAAGAAGTGGCACTGGTGCACTGATGACTGGATGGGAGATTTTATTTCACACACAGAATTTCTTTCTTTATTTTACTTTCTTTTATACTGCCCCTAATTGCCATGGCTGGTCCCGCTCTCAAGTCCCCTATTGCATGCTGGTAGGCTACACAGCTGAGGGGACAGGGAATTGCTCATATAGTGCCCTGCTCCTATACTTCTAGAGACCTAATTAACCCCCCCAGGTGGGGTGGAGGTGGCCCTTACATCTGAGACTCAGAAGAGCATGCAGCTGGAGTCTTTTTGCCGGTTCCTCTGCAGTCATTGATGGTGCAGAAGCCCTTCATCCAGACCAGCCATGTTTTTTATTTTCCTTGTTCTGGTCCTCCCCTGAAAATGTCAATACTTGAGGAGGGCAAAGAATATGGAGACACGTAGAGATGCACCTCCGCTCTGGTCCTCTGCTGACATCTGCCCTCCCCTCTAGTGTGCCTCCTCGGCCATACCACCACCACCACCCATGGTCATCCAGGTGGTGGCAGTATTGCAGCAAGGAGTGAGACCCACCCCTCCCAGAGAAGGAGAGTGGACCATTGGGCGCTCAATCCTTCTCCCCACAGGCTGGCCTTCTGGTGACCTAGGCTCGCTACCGAACCTGGGTCACTAGCATCTCAAGTGGTAGCAGTATGGCTATGCCGATGGGCCGGCCATAGAATTGATTTCACACACCACCTACACTAAGGGCAATGCTGCAGGCACTGCTGCTATTATACCCAAAGAGATTCTGGGGGACCCTGCCTGACCTAAGCCTCTATGACACAGTACTTGCCCTTCAAGGATTTTATTTTATTTTTTTATTTATTCCACGTGATGTGGCAGAATGCCCTTCCCACTGAGCCAAAGCTTATACCCCACTGAACGAGCACAGGGAGGCAGATGACAGATGGTTAACTTCTTGGGGGTGGCACACAGTATGCAAGAAGTGGCACTGGTGCCCTGACGAGTGGCTGGCAGATTTTATTTCACACACACACACACAGAATTATTTCACACACTACCTATGCTAAGGGCGATGCTGCATGCACTGCTGCTACTGACACAGATTCAGGGACCCTGCCTGGCCTAATCCTCTCTGACACAGTACTTTTCCCTTCAAGGATTTTTTTTTTTTAATTTATTCCACATGATGGGATGGAATGCCCTGTCCACTGAGCCAGAGCTTATACCTCATTGAGTGAGCACAGGGAGGAAGATGACAGATGACTGACTTCTTTAGGGGGTCACACAAACTGTATGCAAGAAGTGGCACTGGTGCCCTGATGACTAGTTGGCAGATTTTATTACACACACACACAATTTATTTCACACACCACCTATGCTAAGGACGATGCTGCAGGCACTGCTTCTACCCTAATTCTCGCTGACACAGTACTTTTTCCCTTCAAGGATTTTATTTATTTTTATTTATTCCACCTGATGTGATGGAATGCCCTGCCCATTGAGCCTAAGCTTATACCTCACTGAGTGAGAACAGGGAGGAATATGACAGATGACTGACTTCTTGGGGGGGTTCACACAGTATGCAAAGAAGCGGCACTAGTACATTGATGACTGGTTGGCAGATTTTATTACACATCCACCCACTCACACAAACACACACATACACAGAATTTATTTCACACACCATACTACACTAAGGGCAATGCTGCAGGCACTGCTGCTACTCCCACAGCTTCAGGGACCCTGCCTGGCCTAACCCTCTCTGACACAGTACTTTTTCCCACTTACCCCACTTAGCGAGCACAGGGAGGAAAATGACAGATGACTGACTTATTGGGGGGGTCACAGAGTATGCAAGAAGTGGCACTGGTGCACTGATGATGATGACTGGCTGGCCTGGCAGATTTTTTATTACACACATACACACACATATGCACACTCGTGTGTGCGTGCACACACACACACACACGCACATTGTATACTATAAAAATAAATCCCCGCCCACTGAAATGACTAAGCACAGGCAGGAGAACTGAGAGAGCTGACTTGTTGTTGAGGGGCAATTAGGAAAATGGCAAGAAGGATAACTGGGAGTGGTGTGGTATTTGGTGGCACACTGGCACAGTTTCACAAACTTCACCCCCTCTGCTGGACTGCTGCCCCCAAAAAAACAGGCAGTCTGGTTCTTGCACTTAATAGTGAAGTCTCTCTTCAATCTCTTGTTCTTTTCTTTCTTGCCTGCAGCACTCTGTCTTCAAGTTCTTTCTCACAACAAGTTGTCCCCAGTCTCCTCCAAGTTTCTTTTACCCTCCCCAAGTCTCCTCTCCCAACAATAACTAATCCCCACCCCAGTCCCTGACTCCCACATCCAGTACTCGTCTCAATCCCCTTCCGAGTTCCCGACTCTCAGTCCCCTACTTCCCACCCCAACTTCAGCTCACTTGTTTTCTTTTAGCTTAGCAATATATATGTGTATATATATATATATATATATATAATTTATTTATTTATTTATTGAATTTTGTTGACCCAATAATCCCACTGGGCCTAGAAGTCCCTTTTTCAGTGGTGACCAGGGGAAGGGAGGGATACAGATGGCAAGAAACTGAAGTTGAACCAGATTAAACTGTTGGTATTTTTACTGAATGGGAGAAATTTGGCCAGGACACCGGGGAAATTCCCCTACTCCTTTTTGATAAGTGCCATGGGACCTTTTGCATCCACCTGAACTACCACCAATCCAGGCAGATGGGACCTCGGTTTAACGTCTCATCTATATATATATATATATATATATATATATATATATATATATATATATATATATATATATAAAATTATTCTTTTGTTTTTAGAGTTGACTTTTTCCTCTGTTGCCCAAAGGGCAAAAGAAAATGCAAGTAGCACAAGTCAAGCACACAGAATCTGACACAGCAGGGAGCAGCCTACAGAAGCTGATGCTCTTTCTGTGTCCTGATTCCTCTGCATAGCTTTAAGGTGGACCACATGGGTGGCTAGTGCAGCAACACAATCTGGTGCCACCTTCAAGAAATGGACAGCTCAGCCAGCCAATGATTAACCAGAGTCTTGTGTCTGGTTCCCCCTGTGGGTTTCTTCTGCTCTGGCACTTGTCAAACTGCATTTCCCATGAGACAACAGCTTTCCAAACTGATCTGAACAGCCAAAACTGTTCAGAAGCCGTTGGTTTATGAACACTTTGGCATGTGGCAATCAGTGGTGGAATTCAAGCATGCATGGGACAGTCATAAGGCCATTCTAGGGGTGGGGGTAGGAAGAAGTAGGCTGCTGGTTAACTAGGATCTGCAGCTTATCCAGTAGGAAGGGAAATGGGCAGACTGGGTGGGCCAAGCGGTCCTTATCTGCCATCAGATTCTATGTTTCTATGTTTCTATGTTCAGATTGGTTCGTATTTTTGATGAACCAGTTTGTCCATCCCTACCTGGAACCTCTGCATCCCTGGATGTGAAGGGCCATAACCTTGTGTGAACTGAGGGAATGATGTAACTCCCAGAGCTACAGCCCAAACCTCAGAGAGAGAAGGGGAGTCAATTTACCAGGTGGCAAGTTACCTACTCTTGTCTGGTGGTGCTGAAATCACAGACAACCCTGGAGAGGATGGCCATAAACCCTGAACCAGGAATCAGGTTTTGTGGCCCCCACACCTCATGCTGGCCAGGGAGAGGAGTCCTTTGGAAGAATTTGTCTCTATCCCTTTTCACCTTGTACTATCTTCATGAGAGACTCCAAAGCTGCCACAGGCTGATGCAGTCTGTCTCTAAAGCAGCTCACTCCAGGTACCTCAAAGGCTTAGTGTGTTGACTCCAGAAAATAGCATAATGAGTCCAAAATAAGTCCCAATAATTGTCCGTCAATTGCACTATGGCCTTGGTGTTCTGCCCTGGTCATGCCATACCATCCAGGATGAAGACAAAACAGTACACTTCCACAGTAAACTTGGGCCACAACCCAAGGATGAACAGTGGCCCTCCTTCATCCCCAAGCAGCAGTTCACAGCTTGTGCAAGTCCCTGGGTATTCCCCCACAATGCTCCCATAGTGACTCCTGGAGTCTTCCTCAGTGGCTTCCATCTCCTGTCTGGGAAGAAGATCACCCCAGCACATGCTTCATGGACCCCCCGACCAGCATGCCTGTGCTTACTTGCAAGAATGTCAGATTCCACCCCTCAGGCCAGTGCCCCATTCCCCATCACTCAGTGTATGAAGGAGTGTTCACCAAACCATCTGTTAGATCCATCCAAAGACCTGGAAAAGACACAAAGAACAAGGTTAAAGATATGCTGTCCCAAGTACAGCAACCCCCTGGGCCCCACTACCCAGAGCGCACATCTGCCTGCCAAGCAGTTATTGTGGTCCATCATGAGCCCCAAAGCACTGGGTCCCCAACATGTCATTCTTGCCACTTCCCTGCTGTCTCCAAACAAGGAATGCCTGCTGTCTCTGTTCCAGGCTCCACTGAGAAGACTTGAAAGGAGCAAAGGATAATGTGAAAACCAGAGTTGCTTATAACATAGGGAAACCTGAAAGCCCCGCTCCTGGGGGATGGGGCCCCACTTGTCCAGACAACTCTCCATTCCAGCCCCACTGGGGGGACTTGCCAGGAACAAAGGACAATGAAAACCAAAGCCATAGCACATGATGTAGAGTAACCAGATGCCCAGCTCTTAGGGAAGGGTCTCATTCTGTGCTGCACTGCCCCTTTTGTGGCCATTGAGCCCAGAGAGGCTGCTCCAACTTGGGCCATGCTCAGGGCTTCAACCTAGGCAGACCCACTCTTGCCCATGCCAATAGGCCTGCTGGTAGCTGTCTCTCTGTGCCCATACAGAACAGGCCAGTCCGACCCCCTTCTGGACTTTTGGAACCACAGGTCTCTGTGCAGCTCTCTAAAAAACACTGTGCCTGTGGTGGGATTTACCTGACGAATGGCAGCCATGGAGGTAAGGAAACCAACCAACCACTCCAAAGCCAGTGGACCTGCTGGGGGCTCAACCAGGCCACTGCATCTAGCTAGGCCAGCTCACCTGCTGGACCAGGTCCCAGAAACCTAAAGGATAGTGGGGAACTCATCATTCTGACCCCTTCTCCCCCAACTGTGACAAGTACTCCACAGTCCCTGCCCTGGCTGCAGGAGGGGTCCTGGCCTGATGGCTCTCAATTGGTGGACTGTTTTGGGCAGGGGCCTCTGGCTAAGTCCTGAGAGACTCACCATTCCCCTTATGTGCCTTACCTGATGGGCTTTCTGGTTTCATAGTGATTTTACCCATGGTGGTCATGGGCTCCTCAAGTGTCAGTGTTTCTGCCAAATAAGCTTCTATCCATGATCAACCTTTCCTGTCATACAATGCCTGCAGCTGCTCTTCCAGCACCCCTTCCAACTTCAGTTCACCGGATGTCTGTTTTTTGATGGCAATGGTACTACTGGAACTGCTGACATGAGAAAAGGCTGCTCTGCACAAGAAACCCACATTAGTAATGGTCCTGTGATACCCATGTGAGTAGTCTCACTTTATTGCCTAATCTGGGCCCTATGGGGAGGACCTTGCTGTGGTGATAAGGCTTTACACTAAAGCTTTCCCTTGTGCTCCCTGTCATTTCACTGGTATGTATGCATTTATTTCATTTATTGATTTATTTTTTTTCTATTACCTTTTGCAGGGACTTACCCCCTGCAGCTCAAGAGAATACTCAGAGTACTGCACTAAACCAGCCCTGCCAAATGGAGAAGCTTTGCCATGGGCTGCTTAAAGTGCGTGCATCCCCACATTGCCACTTGCCAAGGGTCATGCTAACTCTGGACTGAGAAACTACTTAAGACCCTCTGAGCAGCCCGTTTAGTTATTTATTTATTAAATGATTGATTGATTGACCTATTATTTATTAATTTTTGCTGTTTTGTTATTTATATACTTACCTATCATTATGAACTGCGTATTCTATCATGTTACGTAACATGGGGATTACAGCTCTAGCATAGTAAACCAATAGGACCCAACTTCCTCTAGCACTGATCTTATTCCCTTGAACAACACTTGAACAATACTTTTACTGCTTTGACCATTCCCCTGAACTGGGATGACACTGATGGTGAGTATGACATTTCTGTTGTCTCCTCTGTTGCTATCCTCTGCTCAGAAGGACCCTAACACTAGTTTCATTAAGCGTAGGAGGTGGAAAACTAGATCTCAGGTGATATGATCTGGATTCTACTCTCTTGCCCTCTTTGTCTCATTGGGGTGCATCTTAGTACTATTTGAATTGTTGACCAGTTTCTAAATATGTTGTACATCTTTCTGTTCTCCCTTTTTATCTGCATTTGATCATAGCATAGCCTGCTGCATATTTTTTTCTTTTTTATGTGCCGAGTATATGTACGCAAATGATTTATTGTTTACTTTTCCAATAAAATGCCCTTACTCTTCCTGTAGGGGGAACTGCTGGCCATCAGATTGGCAAGATGAATGACCAAGGAGGAGGAGGAGGACCACATTGTTTGGAGGTAAAAGTTGGAGAACTGGTTTTTGCATGCTCTGTGGAAATTCCTGATAGTTTGGAGGTTTCAACAGTCATGGATAACCCTGAGATTCCTGAGAACCTTCAAGTATCATCCTCAGAGAAGTTTATGGAACAGAACAATGTAGAGCTGGATTCAACAGTCCACTCACCTGTGCAGGTCGAAATTTCAGCACAAGATAACAGCCCAAATAGTTTTGTTGAAGAAATAATGCTGGCAGGTATACATGAAAGAAGAACTCTCCTTCTCCAGCTGTTAGCTGATGAGGAAGCCACCCTTAAGACTCTCAAAGGAGTAACACAAGAAGATTTAAATAGTCCTTCCAAGGTTTCAAAGGTTTTCAAAAGAATGTGCAGCCTGTACAGAGTGCTTTCTGAACAGGTATGCCTGCAAAAGCACAAGAGAAAGCTGGTGCAATGCCTTGTTTTGAAGGAGCCCCCTGGTCTCCAGAAAGTGCCTTGTTAGCAGCAGGCTAGAACTGATCCTCAGATGGAGCAACATGAGAGGCTGGTGTGGCTCCAAACGCAGTGGACATTATGAAGCTTGTAACAGGTATATTAGGTACTGAAGGTTTAAAAATACAGTTAAAAGTCTCTCACAAAATACTGCTTTGATAAGTGAGCTGGCCACGTCAGCAAGCATGAATCCCAAGGTAACGCTGAAAGCCAGAGGGAGAACAGATTTTGAAACTGACAAAAATACCACAGCCAAGAGTAGCAGTGTGAATGCTATTAAAAGACTGCCTTAACTAACTCACAAGCAGAGCAAGTCTTACAATAATAATAAGGGGATATGAATCCACGTGGGGAGAGGTAACAAGTGGGGTCCTGCAGGGATCAGTCTTGGGACCTATTTTATTTAATATTCTACTATCGTCAATGCAAACACTTCCTTGGGTCTGGTCATGTAAATATGCTGATGACTGCAAAGTTGATGCAATTGTCCATAATGAAACATCAGCAAAATCATTCCAAGACAATTTGAATCACCTGGCAAACTGGGCAGTTGATCATAAATTATCATTTAACGAACAAAAATGTACAGTGATGCACTTTGGATCAAATAATCCAGGTTTCCAGTATAAACTGAACAACATCCCCTTAAAAGAATCCGTAAATCAAAAGGATTTAGGTGTCTGGATCTTAAATGATTTAAAATGTGATTATCATGCGAGTCGTACTATAATAAAATGTAATCAGATAATTAGGAGCATCTTGAGATCAATTAAAAGTAGAGAGGCTGAAGTTATTCTCCCCTTATACTCAGCATTAATTTGTGTCCATATTTAATACTGCTCTCCATTTTGCGCCCCATATTCAGTTCTAGGGAAAAATAAGATGGAAAAAGTGCAGAGAAAAGTAACTAAAAAAATTAAGATGGCAAGAAATTTGAATTTTCAGAACAGATTAAAACATCCGAATTTATACTCAGTTGAATATAGGAAACTGAGAGGTGACTTATGTCTGGCATTTAGAGCTAGTAGGGATGATGCCTTCCTAGAATTAATTGGATTAACAAAACATATGTGACGTATCATATAACTAGATCTCATAATCAAAAATTACTAGGAGAAACTTCTAAAACATAAAAAAGAAGTCAGTGGTATACCCAGAGAATTATAGGTACCTGGAATATACTTCCCAATAATGTGGTTGAAAGTGAGAATATAAATAGTTTTAAGATGAGATTTGATGCTTTTATATGGGATAGAAGATTTGTCAACTCCATCATGCCAAATTGACATGGTGGCAAGTTTACTATGGACATTTGTCTTCTGAACTTGATCCTAACCTATGAACCTATGAACTCCTGTTTTCCTGGGGAACTTAAAAAATCTAAAAAATGGCATCAAGAAAATAATAAAAATGTCATTGTAAATGACGGTGGGTGGGTGGGTGGTCAGATCAAGAGCTCACTATTGATCCAAATCAATACTTGGGGAAAGAGACTGATGTGTTACATGCTGCCCAAATTATGGTTCATTCTGAAGTTACCCCACTGTGTGCTGCATTGCTCTCCACTTCTGAGCAGACTTAGTAGAGGCTGGAAGAAGAAAGGTCAGAAATACAAAACAGAATCAATATTATAACTTGTTCAGGAGACCAACATACTCTTGCGTGCCCCCCCCCACAAAAAAAATGGACACTGGCCATACAGCTACTCCACTATATAAAAGTTACTCAAATCAACAAAAGCAAAAGGAAGGCAACACAAATAGAGGGTCTTTCAAAATGTCAGATCTCTTTGCCGGTTAGTAGGAACCAGCTAAATGCTGGAATGCTGTCTGCTTAAAGTGTAAAGGAGGACTGGAGGAAGCCCCAGACAGAGTTGATGCTGCCATTGATTGTTAAAAAAATCTCTACAATTTTTAACAACAGACATTTTTGTAGTTACTCATACATCAGAAGGTTTTCAATTTGACATTA
Organism: Neoceratodus forsteri; assembly: GCA_016271365.2. Lineage (NCBI taxonomy): Eukaryota > Metazoa > Chordata > Ceratodontiformes > Ceratodontidae > Neoceratodus > Neoceratodus forsteri. The sequence continues at coordinate 1,085,000,595 of CM057452.1, forward strand.
AAAACCTGTCAGGTTTTGGAAAAAAAATACAATTCTCTCAAAACATTTACTACATGGTCTCTTTTCATAGACATCCCCTTAACTAAGCCTACCATTAAAACTATAACCATTTTGTTTCAAAACTGTCAAAAACAGTGGGGGAATTTAAGAATGCATGGGACAGACATAAAGAAATTCTAGTGGGTGGTACTGTAGGAGGAAGTAGGCTGTTGGCAAAACTAGGATTTGCAGCTTATCCAATAGGTAGAGAAATGAGCAGACTGAGTGGGCCAAGCGATCCTTATCCGCTGTCAAAGTCTATGTTTCTATTAAAAACAAGCATTTGTCAATGCTGAACAGGGGTGTCGGCAGGCATACGCACTGTACTCAGCAGAGTACAGTAAAAAAATCAGGCAGGGGCAACAAATCAAGCAAGGGCAACAAAAAGAGGAAAGCAAGGACATTGTGAGTCACATTGTGTCTGTGTCACACTGAGCCCTTTTGTCTTTGTTGTTTGCTATGGGGCACTAATGTCACCAGTCAAATACACAAACAAGAACAACTTACCAGGCAGGCAGAAAAACAAAGGAAGGAGGATTACAGGAAGAAACTGATTACTTGAATTCAGACATGACAAAGGGGGTGGGGACTATTGTTGGTGTGGCGTGGCAGTGCATATTTTCGTTTCTGTTTACGTAATGGGGGGGCAACAGTGCATGAGTTTTGAGTACAAGTTTAAAATTCCTGGCTACACCCCTGATGTTGAATGTTGATTGCGGTGGTGTGTTGAGCTCGCTCACTGCCCCTCTGTCACTCGCTCAGTCTGTTTCTCCCGGTGCTGCAAGCTGCTGTTTTGTACTGGGCTCCTGCCTGCATTGGCACCTTGTTCTGCCCACTAAGAAATCTGCAGCTGTCCCAACACAGGTCTGTTGAGCCTGCTGAGTCCCCCTCTCTCACTCACTCATTCCGTTTCTGCCGGTGCTGCAGGCTGCCCTTTTGCACTGGGCTCCTGCCTGTGTTGGCACCTTTTTCTGCCCACAAAGAAATCCACAGCTGTCCTGACAGAGCTCCATTGAGGGCACTCACTCCCCCTGTGTCACTCACTCATTCTGTTTCTCCTGGCACTGCAGCCTGCCCTTTTGTACTGGGCTCCTGGCTCTGTTGGCACCTTTTTCTGCCCACAAAGAAATCTGCAGCAGTCCTGACAATGTTCCATTGAGCTCGCTCAGTCCCCTTCTCTGACTCGCTCATTCAGTTTCTGGTGGCGTTGCAGGCTGCCCTTTTCTATTGGGCTCCTGCCTGCGTTGCCACCATTTGCAGCAGTTACAATACAGCTCCATTGAGCTTGCTCACTCCCACTCTCTCACTCGCTCATTCTGGTTTTCCTGCCACTGTAGGCTGCCATTTTGTACTGGGCCCCTGCGTGCATTGCTGCCTTTTTCTGCCCACAAATAAATCTGCAGCAGTCCCAACAGAGCTCCGTTGAGCTCACTCACTCTCCCTCCCTCACTCGCTCATTCTGTGTCCCCTGCCGCTGCAGGCTGCCATTTTGTACTGGGCTCCTGCCTGCATTGATGGCTTGTTCTGGCCAGAAAGAAATCTAAAGCAGGCCCGACACAACTCCATAGAGGCTCGCTCACTCCCTCTCTCGATTACTCATTCGTTTCTGCCGGGCTGACTGTACTGGGCTCCTGGAATTTGCTGCATTTTCTGCCCATAAAGAAATCCACAGCAGTCACAATAGAGCTCCATTGAGCTCGCTCACTACCGCTCTGTTACTCACTCATTCTGTTTCTCTTGGTGCGCAGGCTATGCTTGTGTATAGGGCTGCTGGCTGCGTTGGCACCTTTGTCTATCCACAAATAAATCCACAGCAGAACCAAAAAAGCTCCATTGAGGTCGTTCAGTCTCCCTCTGTCATGCGCTCATTCTGTTTGTCCTGGCGCTACAAGCGGCCCTTTTGTATGGGGCTCCTGCCTGCATTGGCATCTTTTTCTGCCAACAAAGAAATCCACAGCAGTCCTGATAGACGTCCGTTGAGCTCACTCAGTCCCCCTGTCTCACTCACTCGTACTGTTTCTCCCACCACTGCAGTTTGGCCTTTTCTACTGGGCCCCTGCCTGCATTGACACTTTTTTCTGCCCACAAAGAAAGCTGCAGCAGTCCTGACAGTGCTCCGGTGAGTTCGCTCACTCCCCCTCCCTCACTCACTCTCTTGTTCTGTTTTTCCCACTGCTGCAGGCTGCCCTTTTGTACTGGTCTCTTGTGTTGGGGCCTTTTTCTGCCCGCAAACAAATCCGCAGCAGTTCCGACAGAGCTCAGTTGAGCTTGGTCACTTCCCCCTCTCACTCATTCCATCTAATCTATCCCAAACACTGATGTCCCACAGCAACCGTGCTATTCTCTGTCAGGAGTGCAAAAATATATTTTAGCCAGAATGTGAAAAATTACAGCTGTACTGTTCATAAGGAGGTGTGAAAGAATGCCACTGTTGAAAATGTGGCGTGAAAATATTACAAATTTGCAAAGTTGCAAGGGTGCATGGAAACCGTTGAATGCACGCTTGTAACACAGTCATGTTATGGAGTTTTGTCACCAAATTTACAACATAGGGATTTTACGACCTCTGCTCATGAACAGTGCCACTGTCATTTTCTTTATCTATCCCGAACACTGATTGCCCACAGTGACCGTCTTATTTTGTGCTGCAACTGTGAAACCACATTTCACTCAGGATGTGAAAAATGATAGCTGTACTGCTCATAAGGAGGTGTGAAAAATTGCCATTGTTGAAAATGTGGCATGACAATATTACGAATCTGCAAAGTTACAAGGGTGTATGAAAAGTGTGCAACGCAACTCATTTGATGGGTTATCATCACCAAATTCTCAATATAGGCATTTTAGGACCTCTGTTCATGAACAGTATCACTGTTATTTTATTACTCTGTTCCGGACAGTGATTTCCAACAGCGACCGCTCTATTCTGCGCCAGAACTGCAAAAACACATTTCAGCCAAGATGGGAAAAATGACAGCTGTACTGTTCATAAGTAGGTGTGAGAAAATGGCAATGTTGAAAATCTGAAGTGAAAATATTATACATTCGTGAAGTTACAAGCGTGCATGCAAACTGCGCAACGCACACTTGTAACACAGTCATTTTATGCAGTATCGTTACCAAATTTTCAACATAGCCATTTCAGGACCTCTACTCATGAACAGTGTCACTGTCATTTTCTTAATCTCTCCTGAACACTGATTTACAACAGTGACCGCGCTATTCTGTGTGGGAAGTGCGAAAACACATTTCCACCAGGACCTGAACAATGACAGCTGTACTGTTCACAAGGAGGTGTGACAAAATGCCAATGTTGAAAATCTGGCATCAAAATATTGCAAATTCATGAAGTTACGCCGTGCGTAGCAACTGCGCAGCGCATGCTCATGAAACAGTCATTTTGGGGATTTTTTTCCAACAAATTTGCAACATAGGCTTTTTGAGAGCCCACCTCATGAACACTGGCACTGTCATTTCATTAATCGGCCCCCAAAGGTGATTCCGCGCAGTGACTGCAAAATCACCTTTCAGGGCCGATTAATGCCATGACAGTTCAAGCATTCATGAGGAGGGGTCACAAAAACCCCATGTTGAAAATTTGGGGAAAAAATTCCCAAAAATGCCCGAGATATGCACTAAAGTTGAAAAAACCCTATTCATTACATTACACAGCTTACCGGCATTTCCTCTGTTCGCGGTCGGCTTTGAAGAGTGTAGACGTGTTCCCGGTCCACCGAAGATCGTCACACCAGACTCCGGAGGAAAGTATGGGGTGAGGGGGTGTTTGGGCAGGCAGGGTGCACAGTGGGTGGGTGCAGGTGGTGGGTGGGCAGCATGGAAACTACGAATGACTGTTTTCTGTTTTTCAGGGGGAAAAAAGCAAAAGACTTCACGGGACAGTTTTTTCTTTTACAGGGGCATGTGGCATGCTGGGATGGGTTCCCAGCATTCCACCAATGGCTTTCTGTTAGCATGGGCAGCAATAGCTGACAGGGGACTGGGCACCCCCCTTGGCACACAAAGGGGGAGCTTCATTATGCTGATGGGGATTGGGCACCTCGTCAGCAGAAAATGAAAGCGTGGGGGGTGACAGAATGCCGACAGGGACTGGGCTCCCCCGTCGGCAACATGAACGGAGGGGGCCAAAGCAGACGGGGATTGGGGCCCCTGTCAGCATTTAAACATGGTGAGGGGGATTATATTGTTTGTGAACATGGTGGCAACCCACCACCATGTTCTAAACAATATCAGGCTTTGCTAGATCCACCCTGCAATGACGGGGCACTCCCTCATTGCAGCGGATAGCTGACGCTTCAATGACGAGGCAGCCCCTGATTGCAGCGGCTGATTTGTCACAAGTTGGTGTGAACGTTCCAAACTTGTATCACCAGCAGCCTGCAATGGCATTGGAGCAAGCGGGACAAGCCTTTGCAGGCTGTGGGGGCATTGGCCACAACAGTGCCGTGCCTCCACAGCCTGCTTCTCAGCAAGCTGTGCCAATATGTTTCTTGCGCTGAGCGCAATCAACAAAATGAAGGTGTCCATTTTTCAGATATTCTATATTGGGTTAAACAAAGGGCAGATGTGGCTGAGCATTCTACAGCTATTTTGAATCTGAAAACATCTGGACAGGAGGATGGAAAATTAAAGTGAGATTGAGAACCAATGATCAAGCGACACAGCATCTCCCCCAGCAGTTTTTATATTGGACATGACAGAGGTTTTTGTTTCTATGCAGGACAACCCAAACCATGCCACAGATGTGAGTACCTTACCTCAGCAGTGCTTGTGACGCTATGGTTTTGTGAACTATGTCTGGGAATGGGGCATTCAAGACACTTTTGTCCTAATCCAGTAATATGTAATCTATATGAAGAATTAGGACATTCTTATAAGAAATACCCATGGGTGATTCATAATATGGGATCTTACTATGATCAAGATGACATGGTACATGAAGCACAACACAACAGATCCCAAGAAGAAAACTTACAGAATACGGATAGAGTAACTGTTCCCAAAAGTGATGTGGCCAGCAATGCATCTATAGAACAAGAGGTCTATACTGAACCGTTACAAAATGGAACTGGAACTGTGGCAGAATTAGAAGTTAACCCAAGTGAAGCAACACATATGGAAGTTTCAGACTCTCATCGGAGAGAACAACAAAGTAACAAACTGGGAGATTTGCTTACTAACATGCAAGATCCTTCAAATATAAATAACCAGCCATGCCCCCTCCTGCACTTCCCCAGGAAGACTTTAAGATGGCTGGAGGGAAAAGAAGGGAAAAGATCTCAACCAAAGTCCAAAATATTAAAAAAGTACATAATGGTGACTTGAAACACTATGCAGTTTTACAAGCGGATACAGAGGAAGAAGGAGACTCAGAAATGTCCTCTGTCATATCTTCACAAATGGACTTCTCAGACACTGATGGGGACATCTCAGACATTAAGATGTCAAAGAAAAGGACTAGAAGAAAAAAGAGTTTATAGGAGGTTTCTTTCTGAGAGGTATTTCTTTTCTTTTTTCTTTGTTAAATGGTTCAGATGTGAACACAGAGCCTAACAATAATTACGCTTAATGTTAACAGTATAAGGAATTATAAGAGAAGATAAACTGCTTTCTCTTCCCTGAGTCTTTTTGAGGCAAACTTAATTTTCTAGCAGGACCCCAGGTTAAGAACTACTAGTGACATATACCAAGCCCAAAATGCCTGGCTCTGGGGACCATCAGTGTGGTCTATAGGGGAAGATCCCTGTTCGGCAGTGGGTACGCTGTTTAAATCCATCAATGTAAAGACTACAAAAGTCATGGATATAGACCCATGGAGATTATTGCTATTAGATATAGTATGGCAGGAGCAGTCTATGAGAATTGGAGTTGTATATGCACCACAAAAAAAAAAACTGCACACATAGAGATGTCTCAGCAGTTACAACCCTACTTACATACAACAAGGCTTACAGTATCCCATGAAGACTGCAATCGAGAAAAAGACAACAACAAAAAGAGTGACAGAAAGCAGTGTGACCACACAGGGCAAGTGGGAAAAAACAGCAATCGCTGAAATGACAACCTACAGTTTTCCTCCTCCCCAAGTTGCATCCCCCCAGAGTTAATTATAATTAGTAAGGGGGATGTGGGGGGGGCAAACCCCCCCAAAAAACTCACTGTGCCACTGTTGTCACCATCTTTGATACTCACTGTCTTTTTCCACTCGCACTGTGTTGCCAGCACTGCTTTTCCTTCAATGTTTTTGGCTTCGCGCATTTTCCCTTGTCCTTATCACATAGACCCAAACGTATTATATTAGGAGGGGATTTTAACTGCTCTTGGGATGTTGTTGACAAAACAGGCAAGTCAAATAAATTGTAACTTGTAATGTGACACAAATTAAAAAAAAAATTATATCTGCAGCAAGTTTAAAAGGTGCATATAGACAATTACAACAAAAAGGAGGCCACATTTATCACAGGGGAACATTGTTTTCCCATACTGATTATGCTTTTGTCTCCAGTCAATGTAAGGTTCTGGAGGAGAGAACTGTAGCCTCTGCTATGTCTGATCATTTTGAGGTTCATATTAATCCAAGATGAAGGCATATGGGGGGATTTGCTACTGCCCTTTTGGCCCTGCAAGAAATAAAACCCCTTCCATCCTTGCAGCAGGGGCAACCCCACCAGATCACTTTGACTGCATGGCATATCCAGGCAGACCTCACTAACAACATACCACACTAGGAAGCTCTCCACAGTTCAGGCATGCAACCTAGGGAGAAGATGGGGTTCCTGCATTCCTCTGGCCAGAGCCACAGCTATTTCTGCCCCCTTCTCAGCCTGCCATCATGACTGCTAGCCCAGACATCAGGGGAAAAGGGAGTACATGTACAGCTCCCACAATCTCCACCAGAAGATACACCACACCTGGGACTACACAGATATACCTGCACTCACCAGCTGGTGAGCAATCTCAATCCATTCTGCAGAATAGTGCAGATGACCCTGTAGGGACCAGATGAAAGGCCATGTGGTCTGGTGTTTTTATGGATTACATCCTGACCACCGCCATTGTAGCCTTAGGCCATTCTGTATCCCGTGGCAAACCCTACAAAGAAATGGCACTGGGAGCAATCCCTGACCACTGGATTTCCAGAAGAACATGTGGACTAAGCTGGCTGCCCCATGGAGATCTGAACAGTAGTAGCAGCCATGCCCAATGTGCTCAGATGCAGTGTGGTGCCTTAACACATCAAGTATGGGGAGGGGGGCTGGTGTATTGTTACAGTAGCAATTACAGTTTACCATTAAGCAGCCACAAATTATTAATTCAAGAATCTAAGCAAATGTGGTTCACCATGAAACCCTCACTACTAAACCGCTGGAATTTAAGCAGCAGCAAGGAACTAAGTCAAACTCAGCATTAATTCTGCCAGTAGAGTGCACTAATGCTGCACTTACCCAAACACTTGAAGGAGTCAGAAAAATGGAACCTGTAGGGAAAAGTTGGTCAAGCCAGGTAATCTAAATCATATAAGAGCATACAAGCACTGGGAGACAATGAGGAATGTAACCTACTAAATCCTATAATAGCAAACAAGCACAGGGAGACAATGAGGAATGTAACCTACTAAATCCTATAATAGCAAGCAAGCACTGGGAGTCAAAGTGGAATGTAACCTAGTAAATCATATAATAGGAAACAAGCACAGGGAGACAATGAGGAATGTAACCTACTAAATCACATAATAGCAAGCAGGCACTGGGAGACAATGAGGAATGTAACCTACTAAATCAAATAATAGCAAGCAGGCACTTTGAGACAATGAGGAATGTAACCTACTAAATCACATAATAGCAAACAGGCACTGGGAGACAATGAGAAATGTAACCTACTAAATCATAAAATAGCAAACAGGTACTGGGAGACAATGAGGAATGTAACCTACTAAATCACATAATAGCAAACAAGCACTGGGAGACAATGAGGAATGTAACCTACTAAATCACATAATAGCAAACAAGCACTGGGAGACAATGAGGAATGTAACCTACTAAATCACACAATAGCAAACAAGCACTGGGAAACAATGAGGAATGTAACCTACTAAATCACATAATAGCAAACAAGCACAGGGAGGCAATGAGGAATGTAACCTACTAAATCCTATGATAGCAAACAAGCGCTGGGAGACAATGAGGAGTGTAACCTACTAAATCCTATAATAGCAAACAAGCACAGGGAGACAGTGAGGAATGTAACCTACTATATCCTGTAATAGCAAACAAGCACAGGGAGACAATGAGAAATGTAACCTACTAAATCACATAATAGCAAACATGCACTGGGAGACAATGAGGAATGTAACCTACTAAATCCTACAATAGCAAGCAAGCACAGGGAGGCAGTGAGGAATGTAACCTACTAAATCACATAATGGCAAACAAGCACAGGGAGACAATGGGGAATGTAACCTACTAAATCCTGTAATAGCAAACAAGCACAGGGAGACAATGAGGAATGTAACTTACTAAATCACTTAATGGCAAACAAGCACTGGGAGACAATGGGGAATGTAACCTGCTAAATCCTGTAATAGCAAACAAGCACTGGGAGACAATGAGGAATGTAACCTACTAAATCACACAATAGCAAACAAGCACTGGGAAACAATGAGGAATGTAACCTATTAAATCACATAATAGCAAACAAGCACAGAGAGACAATGAGGAATGTAACCTACTAAATCACATAATAGCAAACATGCACTGGGAGACAATGAGGAATGTAGCCTACTAAATCACATAATAGCAAACAAAGCACAGGGAGACAATGAGAAATGTAACCTACTAAATCCTATAATAGCAAACAAGCACAGGGAGGCAATGAGGAATGTAACCTACTAAATCCTATGATAGCAAACAAGCTCTGGGAGACAATGAGGAGTGTAACCTACTAAATCCTATAATAGCAAACAAGCACAGGGAGACAGTGAGGAATGTAACCTACTATATCCTGTAATAGCAAACAAGCACAGGGAGACAATGAGAAATGTAACCTACTAAATCACATAATAGCAAACATGCACTGGGAGACAATGAGAATGTAACCTACTAAATCCTACAATAGCAAGCAAGCACAGGAGGTAGTGAGGAATGTAACCTACTAAATCACATAATGGCAAACAAGCACAGGGAGACAATGGGGAATGTAACCTACTAAATCCTGTAATAGCAAACAAGCACAGGGAGGCAATGAGGAATGTAACCTACTAAATCACTTAATGGCAAACAAGCACTGGGAGACAATGGGGAATGTAACCTGCTAAATCCTGTAATAGCAAACAAGCACTGGGAGACAATGAGGAATGTAACCTATTAAATCACATAATAGCAAACAAGCACTGGGAGACATTGAGGAATGTAACCTACTAAATCACATAATAGCAAACAAGCACTGGGAGACAATGAGGAATGTAACCTACTAAATCCTATAATAGCAAACAAGCACAGGGAGACAATGAGGAATGTAACCTACTAAATCCTATAATAGCAAACAAGCACAGGGAGACAATGAGGAATGTAACCTACTAAATCACATAATAGCAAGCAAGCACAGAGAGACAATGAGGAATGTAACCTACTAAATCACATAATAGCAAGCAAGCACAGGGAGACAATGAGGAATGTAACCTACTAAATCCTAAAATAGCAAACAAGCACTGGGAGACAATGAGGAATGTAACCTACTAAATCACATAATAGCAAACATGCACTGGGAGACAATGAGGAATGTAACCTACTAAATCCTACAATAGCAAGCAATTACAGGGAGACAGTGAGGAATGTAACCTACTAAATCACATAATAGCAAACAAGCACAGGGAGACAATGGGGAATGTAACCTACTAAATCATGTAATAGCAAACATGCACAGGGAGACAATGGGGAATGTAACCTACTAAATCCTGTAATAGCAAACAAGCACAGGGAGACAATGAGGAATGTAACCTACTAAATCACTTAATAGCAAACAAGCACTGGGAGACAATGGGAAATGTAACCTACTAAATCATGTAATAGCAAACATGCACAGGGAGACAATGGGGAATGTAGCCTACTAAATCACATAATAGCAAACAAGCACAGGGAGACAGTGAGGGATGTAACCTACTAAATCCCATAATAGCAAACAAGCACAGGGAGACAATGGGGAATGTAACCTACTAAATCACTTAATAGCAAACAAACACTGGGAGACAATGGGGAATGTAACCTACTAAATCATGTAAGCGCAAACAAGCACAGGGAGACAATGGGGAATGTAACCTACTAAATCACATAATAGCAAACAAGCACAGGGAGACAATGAGGAATGTAACCTACTAAATCACGTAATAGCAAACAAGCACAGGGAGACAATGAGGAATGTAACCTACTAAATCACATAATAGCAAACAAGAACAGCGAAACAATGAGGAATGCAACCTACTAAATCACATAATAGCAAACAAGCACTGGGAGACAATGAGGAATGTAACCTACTAAATCCTATAATAGCAAACAAGCACTGGGAGACAATGCGGAATGTAACCTACTAAATCCTACCCTCTTCTGCTGCTGCTTAATCTTCAGCTGAAGAGAGTGAGTGAAGGGGAGCACTCAGTTCTAGTTCTTTTTAACCTCTCACTCACCTCTCCTAGCTGAGTGCTCCCCACCCTATGGGCAGTCCAAGTGGTTCCTCCTCTCAGAGTGGTATCAGAGCACCTCCCACCCCGTGGGTGGAATGCTACCTGCTTACCTGGAGGCCAGGGTTTGAAGGAGCAAAGCTTCCTCTGCTACAATGCTTGTGCAGACCATTTACTTAATGTGGTTGTTGCATTTTATTTCCTGTGTACACATATTTGTGTAACTAATGACGGAATGTGTTCTCTTTGACTCTGCATTTATAACCTGATTCTTTCTTTGTAAATGTTCTGGAAATCAAATGTTACTTGCTTTGTTTGTATATAATTATCACCAGGTCACTCCTGAAGAAGAGACATTCTGTCCAGTGAGCCACTTGATTATCCTAATCCAATAAATAAAATTACAGATCAGAAGCACACTGAGTCATCTCTCTTTTCCAGGTGTGACTGGTGTGGGGGGTTACATAATGGAGTGGAAATGTATAAGAAAAAAAAAATTAGTAATGTAAGGTACACTCAAATAATAGTATAAAGACAATTAAAAAACAACAAATGTGACTAATCGAAACAAGTCCTGGCAAATAAAGACATCCCGAAAAACAAGCACTGATAAATGCCACTGATGTTTGCTTACATGTTTTTATAATGCAAATGTGGTGCAAACAAAGTCACGGAGGAGACATGAGTAACTTGCTTAGGATCGCTCAGAGACTATTTGACATTTGCAGGGTTTGTATCTACAGTATGAGTTCCCACTTCCTAACAAAGCTCACAGTGCCTGGGGAGGGAGGACTAAAAAAGGCTAAAAACAGACAACAATGTTTATATATCTATGCCTGTATCTCTGTCTGTCTGTCTGTCTATCTATGTATCTACTGTATCTCTTTATCAATATATATTTAGTTTCACAATATATTGACCTAGGACAGCCCAGCTAAAATGCAATGTGACTTTCACAGTTGGGTTCTGATTTTACCCATTGTTACAATGTATTTACCAAGGGTTAGCCATCATTGTAATGCTCTGTACCTCATGGTTGATAGGGGTACACTAAAAAACATGCAGATGTTGCAGAACACAGTCGATCAGTTACCTATGGGCTTTCAAGTGCATGCCATATTTCTCCAGTACTGTGTGATCTGCACTGGCTGCCAGTGAAGTGGCACATCTCACTAAAAATAGGTATGTTAACCTATAAAGCCCTGCACAAACTGGGCCCAGCCTACCTGAGAGAGCTCCTGCACCCGTACACCAAAGTTTGCCCACTCCAATCTTCCGAGAATGTCCCGAGGGCAAGATGAAAACTTCAGGTGACCAGGCCATTGAAGTAGCGGGCCCAGTGCTTTGGAACTCCTTGCCCAGGACCCTGAGGGAGGCCCCCTCAATGGACGTTTTTAAAAGGGGACTTAAAACATATCTATTTCAGCAGGCTTTTGGAGAAGCTTTATAATGTTTATAGCACATATATGGTTTTTAATAAGTAAGTTTTAGTATTTATTCTGTCTTATAGGATTGTATATCTTGTGAATTGTTAAGGTATACTGTTGGTACTGTATTGTTTTATCTTTGTTTTTATGGTCTGTACTTGTATTGGTATCTGTATTGTATTATTTATGTTGTAGATTATTGTAATGGCACCCTGGGCCTCAGGGGAAGGGCTCCAGATATAAATAAACTCAGCTACTACTACTTTTTGAGGTGCAGTGTGTCATTTCCAGTCTGAGGCTATTGGCACCCATTTCCACAGCTGGGTGGTCTGTAGCACCAGGAGGCTATTAGGCTGGCAACTGATGGCAATTTTTTTTTTTTTTTTTTTTTATTTCCCCAGGATCTGATGCAGTTGCTCATCTATCCATTTTTTACCATGTGTTTTCCCAGGACAGGCCAGCTGAGATACATAGAGAATAATGCATGGAGTGGTGTGCATTATGAAAATTCAATGTATACCCTCAGTGCGATTTCTACATAAATCCCAAGAGCAAAGCTCAAGGGGTTTATAAAAGCATCCCACACTGAGGGTGCGCATTAAATTCAAGTACGTACACCACCTCATGGTTATTTTTATAATTACTGGGAAGCAATTTTTTTCCCACCAGATTACTGACTTTATGCAGGTTGTTGGATGCATGGGCTAAAAAAATAGAAGAATTTAACAGGAAAACAGTGTAGGTGTTATTATAAATACCTTATGAAATGCAAGAAATGGTAGTCTAAAATAAACGGCAAAGTCAGGAACACAAAAGGAACTGGTCTTGCAACAATGGCACAGTGAGAAACACAGTAGAAATCGGGTTTCCAACACTTGAAAACTAAGTTTTCTTAAATACGAATATACGAACATACGAAATTGCCAGCAGATACAGGCCATATGGTCTATCTAGTCTGCTCGGGTGTGCAGTACTTCAGCCCATTAAACTGCAGCTTCCCCCCCCCACCATTAACTCTCCCCTACCCCAACCCCCCAGTATGTACTTCCCCTTGAATTTGTCCCACCTCCTCTTGAAGCACTCTACAGTCTGCACTGATATGAGCTGTTTAGGCAGTGTATTCCACCCTGTTAAAACCCTTTCAGTGAAGTAGTACCTCCTCCTTTCCCTCCTGAATCTGCCCCCATTTAACTTCAGGGAGTGCCCTCTGGTATCTCTTCCATTCTGGAGAGTGAACCCGCCCTGGAAGCCTACTCTCTTCATCCCCTTCAGGTACTTGAAGATCTCAATCATGTCACCTCTCTCTCTCTTCTATTCTCCAGGGTATACATGATGAGCTCTTTTAGTCTTTCCTTGTAAGTTCTATCCCCCAACCCCAGGATCATCTTTGTTGCTGTTCACTGCACTGCCTCCAGTAATTTGATATCTCTTTTCAAGTAAGGGCACCAGAACTGTACACAGTCCTCCAAGTGCGGCCTCACCAGGGAGCTGTACAGGGGCAATATGACTTTGCTACATCTGGATGTAATCCCCCTTGCTATGCACCCTGACATCCTGTTAGCCTTAGCTGCTGCCTTCCTACACTGGGCTGAGTGGTTTAATTCCCCAGTCACCATCACCCCCAGATCCTTCTCCTCATTGGATGTGGACAGCTTGATAACATCCCTCCAGTAGCTGTATCCTGGGTTTTTGGCTCCAAAATGCATCACCTTGCACTTCTTTGTGTTGAGCTCAAGCTGCCAGGTGTGCAACCACTCCTTGAGTCTTGCCAAGTCCTTCTGCAGTAATTTGACACCCTCCTCCCCATCCACCTCAGTACAGATCTTCGTGTCATCAGCGAAGAGGCTGATCTTATTCTTGATCCCAACTGCTATGTCTGCAATTAAAATGTTAAACAGGACTGGTCCCAATACTGATCCCTGTGGGACACCACTTGTCACTGCCCTGGGCTCCAATGCTTCTGCCCCCACAACTACCTTCTGTTGCCTGTCCCTCAGCCAGTTTTCTACCCATCGGGCTAGCTTCCACCCTATACCAAGACTCCTCAACTTGCCGGTCAACCTTCTGTGTGGCACTGAATCAAAGGTCTTGCTGAAATCCAGGTAGACTACATCTACCGCATGCCCTTTTCCAGTGCCCTCGAAAGAGAAAAACAACTGTTGAACTGCCCTGTGTTTAGCATACAGCTGCTGATATTTAGGTTCTTTAAAAAACCTCAAAAATACATTAACAACAATAAAAAATGTATAGTTTTACTCTTTTCTTGTCTTCTGTTTTTATGGCTGTGGGCAGAGCCTACAGCCATTCTGCTTTCCCTTGAAAAAGGGTGTTTCCACAGAACACATCTTTTAGGAGTTTTCAGTGTATCCTTCCATTCTGCAAATCTCTATGGCACTTAAAGAAATACTCCCTTCTTTCTGCTTAACATCATAGTCACACAGTATGCAGGTGGAGGCTGATGTAATTCATACCCAGCTCTACAGGTTTGCAGCTCGGTGCTCTTAACCACAGCACTATACTGCCTACTTGTCTAGACAATACACATTTTCTGTTTTGGTTCAGACACGTATCCACTACATACAGCATTTCCTTCAGGTAGCCTGCTTTGTTAAAAAAATTACTACACTGAGATCAACATATGGTTTATATCTTGTTATGCTTAATTTAACAACAGATTCTGAGTTATACATCTGAAGTTGGCTGGCTGAGAGTTTATGACCGTAATTAATCACAAATCCAAAACAGATGGTTTGATACCTTTTATTGGGCCAACAAAGATGTTACAAAAAGAACAAAGTGCTTTAGCTTTCAGACCAAGTCCTTTTCCAGAAGTTTAATGACAGTTATTTAGAAAATCCCATACTGCTGACACTTAGAACATGCAGAAAAAAACAGAAATATTTCTCATTGGTTTAAAACAGGCATTCAAAACATAACTAAAGATTAAGTCAGAGATGTAAAATATCTCAAGTGTGCTTTTAGCTGTACAGACCACAAGGTCAAAGGTTATCCAGAGATGACAGCAAGCAGAGAGTCTATTCACATACATTATACCATGTTACAGTCCAATGAACATCAATCCATTAGGATTCTCTACTCAGTAAATTATATATCAAGTTACAAAGATTCCCAAAAACACATGCTTACAGAATGAGATACAAGCAGCAAGAGTAGAATGCAGCTTCAACTCAGCTCAGAACTTTGTATATTTGAGAATACAGTCAATGAAATAGAGAATAATAGATAGCAAGTGTGTATGGATTTTATTTTACACACCCGAGGTGTAAGATGACCCATAAACCTCGAGAGATTTATGTGGTCATCACACACCGAGGGTATGTAAAATAAATTCATAACTACGCACTTGCCTATTCTTTATTTTTATGTTGATTGCACACAGTGCAAGAAACTTATTGGGACAGCTTGCTGAGAAGCAGGCTGTGGAGGTGGGGCACTGTTGTGGCCAATGCCCCCACAGCCTGCAAAGGCTTGTCGCGCTTCCCCCAATGCCATTGCAAGCTGCTGGTGACAGCAGTTTGGAACGTTGGCACCAAGATCTGAGAATTTCGCTGCTGCAATCAGGGGCCACCACGTCATTGCAGCATCAGCCATCCACTGCAATGAGGGAGTGACCCGTCATTGCAGGGTGGGCTGTAAAATCCCTGATATTGTTAGTGAACATGGCGGCGGCTTGCCGCTGTGTTCACAAACAATATAACCCCCCCACCGTGTTTACTTGCAGACAGGGGGCCCTAATCCCTGTCGGCTTTGGTGACCCAGTGTTTCTGTTGTTGAGCCCAGTCTCTGTCAACATTCTGAACCCCCCCGCTTTTGCTTCTGCCGACAGGATGCCCAATCCCCATCTGCATAATGATACCCCAACCTTGTTTGCCGACGGGGGTGCCCAATCCCCCATCGGCTACTGCTGGCCCACCAAACAAAAGCCTCTGCTGGCATGCTGGGAGCCCATCCCAGTGTGCCAGATGCCCCTGTGAAGAAAAAATGGTCCCATGACATCTTTTGTTTTTGTTTGTTTTTTCCTGAAAAAAAGGAAACTGTGCCCTGCCCCCCACCCGCAACCTGCACCCACGCACTGTGCACCCTACCTCCCCACACCCCCCTCACTCCATACTTACCTCTGGAGATTGGTGCAATGATCTTTAGTGGACCGGGAACATGTCTGCACTCTTGAAAGATGACCATGAACTGAGGAAATGCCGGTAAGCTGTATAATGTAATAAATAGGGTTTTTCAAACTTTAGCGCATATCTCGAGCATTTTTGGGAATTTTTTCACCAAATTTTTAACATGGGGTTTTTGGGACCCTCCTCATGAATGCTTGAACTGTCATGGCATTAATCGACCCCGAAAGGTGATTTTGCAGTCACTGCACAGAATCACCTTTGGGTGCTGATTAATGGAACGACAGTGCCAGTGTTCATGAGGTGGGCACTCAAAAAGTCTGTGTTGCAAATTTGGTGGAAAAAATCCAAAAAATGACTGTTTTATGAGCATGTGCTGCGCAGTTGCAACGCACACTCGTAACTTCATGAATTTGCAATATTTTGATGCCAGATTTTCAACATTGCCATTTTGTCACACCTCCTTGTGAACAGTATAGCTGTCATTGTTCACATCCTGGAGGAAATGTGTTTTCGTACTTCTGGCACAGAATAGCACAGTCGCTGTGGGAAATCAGTGTTCGGAACAGATTAAGAAAATGACAGTGACACTGTTCATGAGTAGAGGTACTGAAATGGCTATGTTGAAAATTTGGTAATAATACTCCATAAAATGACTGTGTTATGAGCATGCATTGAGCAGTTTGCACGCACGCTTATAACTTCGCAGATTTGTAATATTGTCATGCCATATTTTCATCAGTGGAATTTTTTCACACCTCCTTATCAGTAGTACAGCTGTCTTTTTTCACATCCTGACCAAAATGTGTTGTCACAGTTCCAGCGCACAATAACGCGGTCGCTGTGGAAAATCATGTTCACGACAGATTAAGAAAATGACAGTGGTACTGTTCATGAGCAGAGGTCCAAAAATGCCTATGTTGAAAATTTGGTGATGAAACTCCATAACATGACTCTGTTACAAGTGTGTGTTGAACTGTTTCCACACACCCTTGTAACTTCGCAATTGTGTAATATTTTCATGCCATATTTTCAACAGTGGCATTTTTCCACACCTCC
Source organism: Neoceratodus forsteri (assembly GCA_016271365.2). Lineage (NCBI taxonomy): Eukaryota > Metazoa > Chordata > Ceratodontiformes > Ceratodontidae > Neoceratodus > Neoceratodus forsteri. The sequence goes on from CM057452.1 coordinate 1,085,017,952, forward strand.
TTATGAACAGTACAGCTGCCATTTTTCACATCCTGGCTAAAATATGTTTTTGCACTCCTGCCGCAGAATAGCATGGTTGCTGTGGGAAATCACTGTTTGGGACACATTAAGATCAAACGAGTGAGAGGGGGGAGTGACCGAGCTCAACTGAGCTCTGTCGGGACTGCTGCGGATTTGTTTGTGGGCAGAGAAAGGGCCCAATGTAAGAGCCCAATACAAGAGGGCAGCCTGCTGCACTGGGAGAAACAGAATGAGAGAGCAAGTGATGGAGGGGGAGTGGAAAAACTCATTGGAGCACTGTCAGGACTGCTGCTGATTTCTTTGTGGGCAGAAAAAGACATCAATGCAGCCAGGGACCCAGTACAAAATGCCAAACTGCAGCAGTGGGAGAAACAGTAGGAGCGAGTGAGACAGAGGGACTGAGTGAGCTCAACGGAGCTCTATCAGGACTGCTGTGGATTTCTTTGTGGGCTGAAAAAGGCGCCAATGCAGGCAGGAGTCCCGTACAAAAGGGGTGCTTGCAGCACCAGGACAAACAGAATGAGCATGTGACAGAGGGAGACTGAGAGACCTCAACAGAGCTCTTTCGGGACAGCTTCGGATTTGTTTGTGGACAGACAAAGGTGCCAACACAGCCAGGAACCCCGTACACAAGTGCAGCCTGCAGCGCCAAGAGAAACAGAATCAGTGAGTGACAGAGCGGTAGTGAGTGAGCTCAGCGGAGCTCTATTCTGACAGCTGCAGATTTCTTTGTGGGCAGAAAATGCTGAAACACAGGCAGGAGGCCAGTGCAACAGGCCAGCTTGCAGCTCGGGCTGAAATGGCATAAGTGAGTGAGAGAGCTCAATGGAGCTGTATCAGGACTGCAACAAATTTCTTTCTGGCCAGAATAAGCCACCAATGCAGGCAGGAGTCCAGTACAAAAGGGCAGCCTGCAGCGGCAGGAGACACAAAACCAGTGAGTGAGGGAGGGGGAGTGAGTAAGCTCAATGGAGCTCTGTTGGGACTCCTGTAGTTTGTTTGTGGGCAGAAAAAGGCAGCAATGCACACAGGGGCCCAGTACAAAAGGGCAGCCTGCAGTGGCGGGGGAACCAGAATGAGTAAGTGAGAGAGGGGGACTGAGCGAGCTCAATGGAGCTCTATTGTAACTGTGGCAAATTTCTTTGTGGGCAGAAGAAGGCGGCAATGCAAGCAGGAGCCAATAGAAAAGGGCAGCCTGCAGCTCTGGCAGAAATGGACTGAGCAAGTGACAGAAGGGGAGTGAGCGAGCTCAACGAAGCATTGTTGGGACTGCTGCAGATTTCTTTGTGGGCAGAAAAAGGCACCAACAGAGTCAGGAGCCCAGTACAAAAGGGCAGCCTGCAGCACCATGAGAAACAGAATGAGTGAGTGACACGGGGAGTGACCAAACTCAACAGATCTCTGTCTGGACAGCTGTGGATTTCTTTGTGGGCAGAAAAAGGTGCAAATACAGGCAGGAGCCCAGTACAAAAGGGCAGCCTGCAGCGCTGAGAGAAACACAATGAGCAAGTGAGAGGGGGGAGTGAACGAGCGCAATGCAGCTGTATTGTGACTGCTGCAGATTTCTTTGTTGGCAGAAAAAGGCGGCAACGCAGGCAGGAGCCCAGTACAAAAGGCCAGCCTGCAGCGCCGGCAGAAACGGAATGAGTGAGTGAGAGAGGGGGACTCAGCAGGCTCAACAGACCTGTGTTGGGACTGCTGCAGACTTCTTTGTGGGCAGAAAAAAACACCAACAGAGGCAGGAACCCAGTACAAAAGGGCAGCCTGCAGCACCAGGAGAAACAGAATGAGAGAGTGACAGAGGGGGAGTGAGCCACCTCAACGCAGCTCTGTCAGGACAGCTGCGGATTTCTTAGTGGCCAGAACAAGGTGCCAATGAAGGCAGGAGCCCAGTACAAAAGAGCAGCCTGCAGCACTGGGAGAAACAGACTGAGCAAGTGACACAGGGGCAGTGAGCGAGCTTAACAGTCCAACGCAATCAACATTTAGCACTGACAAATGCTTGTTTATAATTGCTGGTGCTATAGTGCTTATTTAAGCAACATGGAAAATCGAGATATTGGTTCAACAGTGGTTTATTCTGCAGAACTAAGCAGCATCAGGGAACATAACTTCAGGATGAATACAAGTGAACAATTTTTAAAAATGGAACTGTTTTAACTGTATGACATTAGTAATAAATACCGCATCTGTTGAGTCCGGCTGGTGTTGTGTTTCTGTGGATGGCGGTCGAAGAAACAAGTATTTTACAGTCTTGCTGCAGATCGTGGTTTTAGAAGAAATTAGTTTAAACTTTGAAGGGAAGAAACTAGTTTAAACTTTGAAGAAAAGATTTAACAGTTTCTGTAGGAGTTATTTTCTGTGTCTGGAACAGAGAACTGGAAGTGTTTCCATGGAGATGTTTTTTTTTCTTTTCCATGGAGGTTTGTGGTAGTAAAACGGGTTAGGGACTGTGCTGAACTTTGTGGGGTCTTTTGTAACATTTGAAAACTTTTACTGAGAAACCCAATGCTTTCTCTGACTGCCGGAGAGAGTTCTGACACAAAGGTAATGTGCCGGTAGCTCAGGTGCCTGAACAGACAAATGTGATTACCCGCCTGAAGTGTGTTGCACTGACAGTGCTGTGTGACCAGTGTAGCTGGCATTGGTTGTTTTGCAAATGCTGTAATAATTGGATTTCGGGTTATTATGGCTTTTTGGAGCATAATAACCAAACATCTGGTTATTACGGCATTTCAACAGACTGGTGATCCAGTTGATAAATAGGGTCACCAGTAATTATAAACAAATAACACTACATTCATAAATTGCATGCCAAAATGTGACTTATTGGCAAGTAAAAAACAAGCCCCAAAAGTATAACAACAGAAAAGTCTATACATGGCATACAGAGGGATTAAAGTGATGTTTATGCAAAGTGAGTGTGTATTACACTGTACGTAACGTACAACTAGCTGGAGGTATTTTCCCAACATACTTGCAACCAAGTATTATGTTCCAGAAACCTAAAGGCCTTCAGTGTTGTAACAAGATTTTATACATGATAATATCAATTGTCAGTATAAGTGCCAGATAAAAAGAACTACTAGTGAGGGACCTCCAAGAAATTGAGTCTATGTAGTCTGATATGTACAGATTTCAATAAAGTGTCAGTGTATCATAAAACTAATACATTTGCAGAAACAGTCTATGGAATCTAAATAAGAACTCCTAGGAATTAAATCCTCCACATCCTCCCTCCCCCTGGTGGAGGATAACTACTTAGATGGAATTATATGTACAAAAGTCCTAATAAACCATCATTCACACCAATCACTGCAATAGTTAACCAAAGGAATTACACCTTTCATGAACCCCCAAGTAGATGAGATAATGCATCTTAATAAGTACAGAATGTAAAAATGTAACAGTATATAATCAAACTACAGAACTAGCAGAAGGAAGTAAATATCCACTGTAAATATGAACTTAGAGTCCTAGCCACTGTAACACCATAAATTAATCAGTCAGTTGCTAGTTCTTCTTAGAAAATGGCTAAAGAAAAACTTGTATCCTAATTGGCTGAAACAGCCTCTCACCTGGGCTGTTATTTCTTAACAACACCTGCTCTAAAACAAGTTCCAATTCGGGTTGCCCCATCACTTAGGATATTATTTGGCACCCTGAATTTTCAAATTCGCCATCTGCCATTTTTTTTCTCGCCTACTTGGCGGCCAGCCAACCCCTTTCCGTCCCTTATGCACCACTAAACTAAATACAAAGTAAAAGGGACACTGCAGAAAGCAGAGACTTTGTTTTCAATTATTTTAGCTATGGACTGTTTCACTCACAAAACTCAGTAGGAAACAGTTTATTGTCCCTACATTAGCACTACACACTCATCACTCGCACTGCACTTGGAAGCGCATTGCAACTCCCTTTCTATCTTCCGGTATTTTTACAAACACACTCCATCAACAAAAAGCGTGCACTGCCCAAAACAACAAAACTAACCAAAACTCTGAGGCATAGACAGGGAGAGAGAAAACTCCTCCTCAGCCTCCTCACTGCACAGGAAACCCCAAAACAGACAGGACAGTTACCTCTGTGTCAAAGGGCACGTCCTTTTAAACATAAACAAAACAACAATGAGAGCTATTCTGGAGTAACTACGCTATTCTACCATGCCGCCAAAAAGTGCACAAATATTTTTTTAATAATCTTACAGAAAAACTGGGAAGATAATACAGCAAAAGTGGAAAAAATACGAATTTAAATAGCATCAGCACCCTCTTCTGGCACAAGCACAGGTACTACTTTACTGTAAAACTAAATTTTCACTGTTTTATTATTGACTGTATATTTTTATGTTTTAATTTTTTTAAATATTAAGCAAAAATGCCACCTATAACCCATTTTCTAAGTGCAATAATACCCTCGGGTAAGCATTATGGGATATAATGGACCTTCAGGGGCTATATAAGGCCTCCGTCTACCCGAGCGCTAGGCTCATTATGCCTCTGGGTGGTCCATTATATCCCAATAATGCCCACCCCATTGGGTATTATTACTGACTTAATAGCCTTCAAAGCAGTCTAGCACATTAACAGGTAACTGTCATTGTCATTTGCTTTCTTAACTGTTAACTTGTGTTTCTTCTTAAATAAAGATTTCCTCTGCAGCAATATGTTTTTCTAAAGCTGAATGAATGAAAACACAACAAATTCAACCACAAATGGTGCATTAATAAATAAATACACTTATTTTTTTAATTTTTTTTGCAAATAATTGCACTTTATTGATGATTGTTACCAACAAACATACAGAATACATGATAGGACTTCCAGATGAGCATGAAATCCATTATGATAAATACACTTATTGATAGGGTGTTTTTCTGACACCTCCACCATGATTTTTGCTGTATTAAGAAGCCATATGGTTGGTACTGAAAATGAGATCCAGTGATGGTTTAATTTTGATATAGACGTAAAAAACATTTTTCTGAAACAGGGAAATCGTCACCTTTATAAGATCTTTGGTAGGCTTGGAAGGGCACAAAAGCATTCCAGAAAGAGGAATATAGTTTAGTGAAGTAGGTAACAAACTCTATAAGATTCAGTTTCCTCTGTGTCGAACTAATTACAGCTATGTTCTGGATGTGTTGTTAGGAGCTAATGAGCTAATGGCATGAGGTGCATGTGTCATTGAAAGTATTTATTAGTGATCTGACACATAGGACTCATTGCACTAATAGGTCACTCTGACCTAAGCTGAGTAATAAACACTTGAACATAGTATTTTGGATGAAAACTGTAGTCTTGTGGAAAATATGATAACTATCAAAGTAGCCCAAACCTTATTGTGAGCAATCAAAGACACATTGGATTAAATCTAGATATTTACATTGCTCAGTGTCAAGACGGCAGAAACAATAACCTTTCAAGATGGGGAAGCATTTATTAAATGTACCAATTGTCATATGTACTTAATAACAAAAAGGGTCCTACCAGACCCTTTTAGGTCAGGCAAATGTGTACATAACAATGACTTACTGCAAGAACTAAATTATTTTAGCAATAGGCTGGCTCAGCTGGAGAAAAGTCAAAGAAATATGGCAGATAGACTTGGTACTAAATTAACTACAGGAAAGAGTGTGTTTTCACCTCCCCTAGTTTCTATTTCACCTACACATAACCAGGTCAGGACTTTGACTAACCCTTCTGATACCGCATTAAATGAGCCAGAGCACAGAGAATCTGCTCTTTATAACAATAAAACAAAAAAATGAACTAGAGAGGAATAAGGAGTAGCAGAAGGTGACGATGAATGGTATAACGTCCAATATTCAAAACCATCTAAAAAAGGACTGCACACAACTACCTTTAACATCCCCCTTAACAACAGATTTTCCAGACTTTCAATGATTGAATGTGAAACAGAAAACAGTTCCCCTCCAGCATTAATAACACTTGATACTTCAGAAGATTCCATTAATATAGACAGTAATAGTGGTACCAGTCCCATGATCACAGGGAAAAATGTATGCTACTTCAATAATGATAACGCTGCTAATTTAGAATTTGGCAATAATTCTCAGCTAAAACACAGAAACCTTCTGGTAATGGGGGATTCAATGATCAAAAGACTTGATAGGCTTATCTGTAATCCGAACAAATTTTACCAGACATTGTCATCATTCATTGGGGCAAAAATAGCAGATTTAACATTTAACATCTTGGTAATAACCTCCTTGTACCGATACATGCAGGAACCAATAACACGTTTAGATATTCCCTAGATGACATTAAGCAGGACATGCTGGCACTAACCAATATACTAACTACCCTGGAATGTGAAGCTATTATTTCTGAGATTCTGCCAATACCAAAAGCCTAATTTAGAATCAATATGAAAGTTCAAAAATGTAATAATTGGTTAAGAACATGGACATTAATGCAAGAGATTCATTGTCTAATGCATTGGGAAGATTTTTATCACCATGATGATTTATTTTGTAATGATGGACTGCATTTGAGTAAAATAGGGAATGAACTATTAGGGGAACATTTAATTAATTCTCTTGACAAACATTTAAACTAGTTCAGGGGAGAGGGATAGAGTCTTTAAGCATCCCAGGTATAAGTCAGTATTTAATTACATCACTAGCTCTCCCAAAAAACGTAGTATCTCCCAATGATACTTCTCACCATCAAAATATAAATAAGGAAATAAAAGTTTTATTACTTAATGTGTGAAGTCTATCAAATAAAATGAATGAGTTCAGATATATAATCCAAAAAGAAAATATTTCTATTTGTGGGGTAACTGAAACATGGTTTCATGATGACAATTGGAACACAGACATTCTGGGATTTAACAAAATAATTAAGAATAGGAAAGATAAATGGGGTGGGATAGCACAGCACTGTATATTACTGAAGATTGTACATCTTATTGTATCTCTCCCCAGAAAGGAGCTAATAGTGATAATGAAATAATTTGGGTAGAGATTAATCAACCAACTATAAATCTATGTATAAGCTTGGCTTATAGACCCTCAAACCTTAATAAAGAACAGAACACTGACTTTCTTAAATTAATAGACAATTTTGAACCAAAAAAAATTACATATTAATGGGTGATTTTAACTTCCCTAATATTGATTGGGTAAAGCATGATTGTAATGAACCTATAGAGAAGGATTTTCTGGAAATTACATTTAATCAAGACCTAGATTAAATAGTTCATGAAGGAACAAGAAATAATAATATAATATATATCATACTTATAAATATGGGGTCATCAATAAATGAACCTAGAATTTTATATCCGCTGGGAAACAGCAATCATAATATGATTCTGTTCGAAATTCAGACTGGATCAGTCAAAACCAAGGGGAATACCATAATCAAAGATTATACCAGAGCTAATTATCAAAAAATAAAGCAATACATGACCACATGGGATCAGAATACAGAACTATTAGGCCTTGATATCCATCAATCGTGGACTCTTATACTGACCAAGATTTATCACTGCTTGGATACTTGGGTACCAAACAGGAAGAAATATAAAAAGGGATTTAGAAATCCAGTTTGGTGGAACAACAAAATTAAGAGATCAATCGCAAAAAAAATGTAAATGCCACAAGAAATATAAAAAACATCCACCGCAAGATATATGGCATTGTTATAAAAAATATTCTAATAAGGTAAAACAACTAATTAGGAAAGCTAAGATGGATATGGAAAATAAATTAGCAACAGATACGTTAGACAATAAGAAAAAGTTTTACAATTATGTTGGCTCACTCAGAGGTTCTAAGGCATCAATAGGTCCATTACAAGCAAGCATAGGCATTACTACCAACAAATTTCAAATGGCAGAAGAATTTAACAATTATTTTCTTACGATTTTTACTGCTAAGGAACAATTCAGTAGTTCATTTATTAATTCCAACAATGTAATCGTTAAGCCTATTACAGTTGAAGAAACCCTGGAGGAATTACAAAAGCTAAAAATTACTTCATCAACAGGTCCGGATGGAATTCACCCAAGTTATCTTAATTGCATTACTCATTTCTGGCCCTTTGTATAAATTATTAAATCTATCTCTGGATGCAGGTGAAAGTGTCTCAGCATGGAAGGAAGCAGTGGTAATGCCTATATTCAAAGCAGGTAAAAAAAACTGTACCATCTAATTATTGGACAGTAAGTTTAACCTCTGTTATAGGGAATATCCTAGAAAGGTTAATCTTATGTAGATTTGAACATCATATGAATGAAAATAATTTACAATATATAACGCAGCGTGGGTTTAAAAAGGGAAGGTCCTGTTTAACAAATCAACAAAATTTCTTTGAAAATGTTTGTGCAGCACTGGATGCAGGAGATCCAGTTGATATGGTATTTCTGGATCTAGCTAAAGCTTTCAATACAGTCTCTCACAAAATATTATTAGAACATTTGACTAAGTTGAAATTTTCATATACTTTAATAAAATTGACAGAATCCTGCTTACATAACCGTCAACAACGTACATCAATAAAAGGAGCTATGTCCCCAGGGGCAGAGGTAACAAGTGGGGTGCCGCAGGGCTCTGTATTGGGTCCTATACTGTTTAACATTTTGATTGCAACAATGCAGACAACTGATAATGTCTGGATATCAAAATATGCAGACAGCTTCAAGACTGGTTGCATCGCCAACCCTAGCGAGGCAATTACAACTTTTCAAAAGGAGTTAGAAGCATTAGAACTTTGGGCACAAAGAAATACAAAGAAGTTTAATGAACTAAAGTGTAAAGTAATGTATTTGGGACACAACAATATGAAAAATAACTATTTAATAAACAATGTAAAACTACAAGAAATTGAAAATGAAAACGATCTAGGGATAAATATAGACAGTAAGCTTAACATTGATAATATCACAACATTAAAAGTTAAGAAATAACAAAGAATAATGGGATGCATATGGAAAAATATTAAAAGTAGACAATCTAGGGTCATTTTACCACTTTACACTTCTTTAGTGAGATCTCACGTGGAATACTGTGCACCCTTCTGTGCACCCAATACAATTCGGGGTGAGAAACAAATAGAAGGGGTACAAAGAAAAATGACTAAAAGAATCCAGGGTATGGCAGATAAATCTTATGGAGAAAGACTGAAAATATTGGATCTATATTCTATTCATTACAGACAACTTCGCGGAGACCTTTGTCTGACCTATAAAGCCAGAAGAGAACCTGGCCTTACTGAAAGTTTAGGAATAGAAAAAAACTTCAATAAATCACAAACAAGATCCCATACTTTTAAATTAAAAGGGGTAAATTGTAGAACTAAAAAGAGATGTCAGTGGTTTTCACAAAGAATAGTTAATATATGGAACACATTACCAGCCTCAATTGTAGAGAGCAAGTCAATGGACATGTTCAAACATCAGTTAGACAAATTCATGGGTAACTCTAACTTTGATTATATATAAAACTAACCCACCTTCAGGTGGCTAGCTCAATGATAGGCTCTGCCTCCTGAGCGTGTACGCAACTATGATACTATGATTTGATATGATACTATGATCTTTTAATCACTTTAATATTTTTTTTAGCATGAATGACAAACAGAACTATATTTGTAGCACTTAATGTTATACACAATACCAACTTCCTGATATAACCCCAGCAGATATATGGAAAGAAAAAGGGGAAATTGTTCAACCAGGAAAGGCACACTAAGCCAGAGCTTGTTTCCAGGTGTGAACTGGGAGCACAGGGAAGTTAAGTGACTTGCTCAGGGTCACACAGTATGGAAGTGGAGGCTGATGGGATTCAAGCCCAACTCTCCAGGTTTGCAGCTTGGTGCTCTTAACCACAACACTATACTGCCCAATTGTATACGTAATATACATTTTCTGTTTTGGTTCAGACATGTATCCACTATATGCAGCATTTCTCTTGCAAAAGGTTTTTTTTTTTTCAATGCACTATTACAAGACATTAAGTCCTGAATGTCCTAGCAAGAACTCTTATTTATAGCAAAACTTCATTAAGTAAGCCTTTCCAGGTGCAACCTGGGAGCACAAGGAAGTTACGTGAATTGCTCAGGATCACACAGTATGCAAGTGAGAGCTGATAGGATTCAAGCCCACGTCTCTAGTTTTGTAGATCAGTGCTCTTAACCACCATGCTATACTGCCTCCTAGTAAAAAAATACAGTCTTTCTGTCTGAATCTAAAATAAGTCACATTTGTTATAACAAAAGTAGTACAATGATGAAAACATACCCCACCAGCAATGTCATGTTGTGCGATTGCTAGTAAGATTTAGGATAGCCTACTGTATTAATTTTCATTAAGTCTTTATGTGTTACTGGACTAGGGGCACCATGACCATTTCACACCTCAGAGTAAAAGTTCAAAGCATAGCTCATATTTGCTAAATGTGTGTGTGTGTGTGTGTGTGTGTGTGTGTGTGTGTGTGTGTGTGTGTGTGTGTATATACAGACAGACCGACTGTTCACTTAAGATGCACCACCCTGTTTTCACTGGAGTAATCTGTATTATGTTATAAAGTCTGAATAACACATGGATGGTAATAATTTCATGCTTTCAAATTCTGGTACTTCCCATTTCTACCTTTGTTTCCCCATGAAATTATGTTAGGGGTTTGTTCACTGAAAGCAGTAGTATTTGTTAATCAACATCACTTTTACTTTTCAGCAAAATATGCATTGCATTCACAATCAGTATATTTCTAACGATCTCACATACTTAAAAGCAGATTTTACAACTCTACAGTATTTACAATTAATGGCTCAACACAATAGAATGGCTGCCACTGGCAATACGTAATCTCTGTGGTTAACACTATCTTATATTGTTGTGTTATGGTGTATATCGAAAAATGGTTTGTAAAAAATGCCCTTAATACCCTATCAAATGCCCTTCCAATTTTTAGCGCCCCCATCTATTTCAGTCTTCTGGCACCTCTGTCTGCGAGCATTGATACCTGTCAGAGATGCTCTTTCAACTTAGAATTTCCCTGGTCAGCAATGGGTAGACAGGATTGCATTCTATATACAGCACAGAACAAGATGAATTATACTAAAATGTTTAGTGACTGCAGTGTACAATCAGAGATTATGTCTTCATCTGAGTTAGACTGCTGGAAGCCGTACAAAGACAACAAAAAAAGAAGCATTTGTCAATGTTAAAGATTTCCTTGCATGGTGTATGTGGGATGGCATTCAGCGGCGCCCATGGCACTCATTACTTGGAGCTTCTTCACGCTCCTCACAGCCAAATTGGCTCTGGCTGGATCTTGTTTCTTTAGTTGCAGATTGTTGTCATGTGATTTGTTCACCACAGAGATTCTAGTTACATTTATTGAATGCTGGTAGTAGGAGCCGAGATATAGGACAAATAGTGCAGAGACTTGGGCACTAAAGAATGTCTTAAAGAGGGTAAATATCCTTTATAGAGCTTTAATTTAGAAAGTGCACTTGTCTTATCAGAAGTTCCATTTTTGAACAGTGAGTGTGTAGCTTCTAACAGTCGCAATGCGAATGTTCTCTGACCGCAGCTGCGCAGCTTTAAGAACAGGGCTTGTGCTTACACTTTCAGATTCTGTCTTCGGTAATAACCAGTCAGTTATTATGGCAAAAAATAACTGGATGAGCCCATAGAAAAAAATTGCTCATCAGTTATTACCTTATTTCCAGTGGGGTCCTATTTCTATCTTCAGTCTGAACCAGCCCTTAGTACAGACCACCAGAAAATGACAAGCTGTCACTCTGATTTAGTACTGAAGCACAAAATCCACAAGGCCATTTTAGAGCTGGTTCATTCCTTTTTTCACTGGGCTGAGATGCAGATAAGGCACACAGATGATTCCAGATAAAAAAGAAACATGTGTCTGTGCTTTCTGGTATCAGTCTTTGCAGAGTATGCGAGAGGCCATTTGGCACCGCTCTAAATTCATTCATGGTAATTTGCATACACTTCCCATGTTGTTTGCATTACTGGAGTATGCATAATTTTGTATTTCTTTATTAACTTATTCACATCGACACTGTGCTTTGGCATCAGTCCCATGAATAATAGAAAGTTGGAATAGGAAAGAGAGGGTAAGCCGCAGATCATTTAGGATCTGCAGTATATGAAACAGGTAAGGAAAATGGGCAGACTAGGTGGGCCAAGTGGTCCTTATCCGCCATCAAATTCTATGTTTCTGTGTTTCTAATTATCAGTCTTCTGCCAGTTGCTCACTTAAAAGTGAAAGCCAACACTGCAGATGAGCTCAAGCTGTCTGCATGACAAAATCAGGGAAGCCAACACCACGGAGGGGCTCTCAACGGTAACATTAAAAACAATGCTGAAGGCTGAATATGTATAATTCATACTTCGCCCACCTAGTATAGATAAGAAGTAGGGGAATATTTTACTTGGGTTCAGGGGAGCATGGGATGGGATGGGTTCTTGGAGCCATGTCTAGTCATAGCTATAAAATCAGAATAGAGATGGGGTCACAATGGATTTGTAGTTCTTTAGGGAGAAAATCGGATGGGGAAGGTTAAACATTAAACAATACTTATCTAATAGGAAGGGGGTCAGTGCCTGTCACACCTGTAAAAAAAGTGAAAAATAGGTTAGTATGGGGAAAATTAGTAGCAAGAGCACAGACAGTACAGCAGAAAGGTACAAGAGGTACAGGATGAACATTTGGTTAGGGGTTCATAAACAGCAAACAATTTGTTTATTGATGGATGGATTGATTGATTGGTTGACTGATTGACTGATTAATTAAAGAGTTTCATCAGGAAAAACATACAAAGCTAAACAAAATATAAAGGGTTAAGCAGTGAGGTAGTGTCTCTCTGGGTTCTGGATTAATATATTGTCAACAAAATTAACAAGCACTTAGCTGCAATGCCTTGCTTATTAATTGAGGTAAAGCTAAATGATCATGTTTTATGAGCCATTGTATTGGATGCCAGGGAGAAAAGACATTTCATTTTCAGTATGTCTTTATGAGGTAGAGGTACATAAATGACTAATTCATAAAAACTGTTCCTTGTCTAAAAGTCCTATAAAATCCCTTGATTATGCATGCATTTCTTCCAGACATACCACACATTCCTTGTGCTTGTATTTCCTCTGCATGTTTTTTTTTATGGACTCAAGCACGTTCTGCTAAGAAATAGATCACAGCATAAAATATTAACTCCCGTGAGCAAAAAGATATGTTTTGATTTCAGTCTGATGAACTACTACTGATGACTGGACAGGGACCAGTGTGGGGTTAACAGCATAACACATCAGACTGGAATCAGACCGCCACTCCCAAAAAGCAAAAGAAGCACAACAGAGAAACTAACATAGCAGCTGAAATGCTGTTTACTGTATACTTTTATATGTTTGCAAACTGATCGCAATTCAGCTTTTGTGAGTTTTGAGTATCACAGCACTTCCATTCTAATAAGTTCCTTAAACATCAGTTTTCCAAACTGCTAAAAAGTTCTGTAATTTGTAATCAAATTATATGCCTGCACAAATACATTAGGTGATAGACTTGTCACCTCCTCTACTGCAAATATATGTGGTACATTTGTAGCTGCAGCACAGGCATCAGAACACCTGTATCCATGCTGTATTTTTTATGCTGGCTCATGCTTGCGCAGCCAACATATTGCAGTAGTAGCAGATTTGGAGGAGCAGTCACTGTGGGCGAATGCAGGGCACGCATCAGTAAGTGCATCCCTCATTCCCCAATGAGGCAGCTGTAGGCACTGACACCAGCAACATATAAGATGGCCACCAGATCAAAGAAAAGGTCCACTGCAATGAGAGCCAAGCTCATCATCATGCAGTGGCACCTTCTGATGTGCATTTGCTGGTGAAGCAAACATGGCGGCAGTGACTGCCACCACCGTCTGCCACAATGCCGAAGTTCGGAGGGTGCTCAATCCCCCTGGCAGCATGCCCTAACACATTTCATGTGCTGACAGGGGAGCCCACTCCCCATTGGCATAATGCCCCCCTCATTTGTTGTGTGCCGAGGGGGTGCCCAATCCCCATTGGCTAGCCCCCCAAACACTAAGGTGGCGTGCTGGGAGCCCACCCCAGCATGCCAAATGCCCCTGTAAAACAAAAACCATCCCACAACTTTTTTTTTTAAATGTTTAAAAGAAGAAAACGGTCCCTTGTGGCCCCCCCTTCAGTATGTGCTGGTGGGGGTACCCAATCCCCTGTTGGCTAGCCACCCAAACACTCAGGTGGCATGCTGGGAGCCCACCACAGCATGCCAAATGACCTTGTAAAAAAAAAAAGTCTTGCAATATTTTTTTTTAAACCTGTAAAAGAAGAAAATGGTCCCTGGCAGTCTGTCCTGCTCCCTTCCCTGCCCACGCCCACTCTCTATGTACCCTACCTCCCCACTGTTCCCTTCACCCCATACTTACCTCTGGAGGCTGGTGCGACGATCTTCAGTGGACTGGGAACACGTCTGCACTCTCCAAAGCCGACTGCGAACTGAAGAAATGCTGGTAAGCTGTATAATGGTATAAACAGGGTTTTTTCAACTTTGGTGCTTATCTCGGGCATTTTTTAGGAATTTTGGCACCAAATTTTCAACATGGGGTTATTGGGGCCCCTCCTCATGAATTCAGTCACTGTCATGGTGTTATTCTGTCCTGAAAGATGATTTTGCAGTTAATGCGCAAAATCACCTTTTGGGACAGATTAATGAAATGAGAGTAGCAGTGTTCATGAGGTAGGCTCTCAAAAAGCCTATGTTGCAAATCTGGTGAAAGAAATCCAAAAAATGACTGTTTTATGAGCGTGTGTTGAGCAGTTTCCATGCATGCTTGTAACTTTGTGAATCTGTAATATTTTCATTCTAGAGTTTCAACATTGGCATTTTTCCACACCTCCTTATCAACAGTACAGCTGTCATTTTACATATCCTAGCCAAAATGTGTTTTCGCACTTCTGGCGCAGAACAGTGTGGTCAGTGTGTGAAATCAGTTTTCGGGACAGTTTGACAAAATAACAGTGACACTCTTCAAGAGCAGAGGTCCTAAAATGCATATGTTGAAAATTTAGTGATGAAAGTCCATTAAATGACTGTGTTACAAGCATGAGTTGCGCAGTTTCCACGCACTCTTGTAACTTCGCAAATGTGCAATATTTTCAAGCCAGATTTTCAACACTGGCATTTTTTCACACCTCCTTATGAACAGTATAGCTGTCATTTTTCACATCCTGCCCAAAATGTGTTTTCGCACCTGTGACGCAGAATGGCTGGTCACTGTAGGAAGTCAACTTTCGGGACAGATTAACAAAATCACAGTGCCACCGCTCATGAGGGAAGGTCCCAAAATGCCTATGTTGAAAATGTGTCTCTTCAGGGTGGGGGTGAGGTTGGCATCAGTTCAATACTTCTCTGCCATTTCTATTATACATCTCTAACTCCTGCACTACCAATGCCAATGCCAGAGAGACAACATTCGGCTTGACCAATGCTTATTTACATGATCCTCCAGTGCACAACCACGCACTAGAGAAAGGTAACTTCCACTTTCTTCTGTCCCTGAAAGCTGATCTCTTAATTTAATGCTACAAGAGAACATGCAAGTGAAATCCTGGGTTCTGGTAACCCTACCTTTCTCAACCTGGCTATTAGACTGCACAGAAGGGGTTGGGGAAAGAGTGCAGGTGTTGCCTGCCATTAGGGATTGCAAAATGGGACTGAGGAGAGGAAGGAGGTAATTCCAGCCACCAGGGACTAAGCAGAATGGCAAGGGCAGATGAAACGGGTGTTGCCAGCTACCAGGGACTTCGCAAGTGCAGGGAATTAACACTGCAATTATTAGAGTTAGACAGGCATGTCTTGCAAGGTCTAAAGCTGGGCAGAAAAGCAGGAGATGGGACAAAGTTACAGTGCCATAGATCAACAAGAAATAGACCTGGCATGGCTAGGGTAGGGAAGTGGCAGACAATTGGTTGTGGATTGCTATTCAATATTTTCTAAACATGTGAGTGGCTGACTGATGCTTGAAGCAGTTTTTACTGAAGGAGGCAAATTTGTGCCATTTATGCTACATCATAGCTCCATGATTTCGAGTACCAAAAATCTGCATTCTGGTGTCTGTCAGATCCAAAGTATTATTGACTGTGTGATACGAGTGAGCAGCAGGGCAGAAAACATAGAATGTGTTGGCAGACTTGGACTGGTGGGCCCATCTAGTCTGCCCTATTTTCTTTGCCTTACACTACTCCCAGGACTCTGTTTGGTCACAGGTGTCCCTCCTTCCTCCCTTACCTCTATTTGTTATACCCATGTGCCTATCCCGTGCATGCTTGAAACGCCCCACTGTCTCACCCCAACCTCCTCTTCTACCAGGCTATTCCAGATGTCCACTACACTTTCTGTGAAGAAGTATTTCCTCACATCCTTCTTAAACTTCCCCGTCTCAAGCTTCATAGCATGCCCCTGTGTTCTGATGCTCCTTCTCCTATTAAAGTGGCTTCTGTCCTGCATCTTTTTCACCCCATAGGTACTTATAAGTCTCAGATGTGTCCACTCATACGCTCCTTTCCTCTAGGGAGTACATGTTGAGCTTTGCAGCTTCTCCTAAAATGGTTTCTCATGCAACCCATATAGCATTTTAGTAGCACACCTCTGGACCTCTTTCACCCTGTTGATGTCCGTGTGAAGGTGTGACCTCCAGAACTGGACACAGTATTCAGGTGGGATCTCACAAGTGAATGATACAGGGGAAACACCATACCTGTCTCCTGCTAGAGATCCTCCTCCCTATGCACCTCAGCATCCTGCTTGCCTTGCCTACTACATTATTGCACTGCCCTGCCACCATGAGATCATCAGATATGTTTACCACAAGGTCTCTTTCTTGCTTGATAACTATAAGTACCTCCCCCTTCTTATACACAGCCCCCAGATTACCCCATCCTAGTGAATTACTTTACACTTTTTGGCACTGAAACCCAGTTGACACTCCCTAGACCACTCCACTAGTTTCCCCAGATCTCTTTGCATTCTTTCAACTCCTTCCGGGGTATCCACCTGATTACAGATTTTTGTGTCATCCCGAAAAAGACACACTTTCCCCTCCAGTTCCTCAGTGATATCACTTTATGAAAACATTGAATAGGACAAGTCCCAGTACCAGTCCTTGTAGTACTCCACTGATCACTCTCCCACCCTCTGAGTAACTGCTGTTTACCACCACCCTCTGCCTCCTGTCTTTCAACCAGTTTGATAAGCAACACATCACCTTCTCCATCACCCCCAGGGCAAGTTTCTTTATCAGCCTCCTTTGTGGAACAGTGTCAAAGGCCTTACTGAAGTCCAGATAGGCCACATCCACTGCACTCCCCTGACTCACCTCCTTAGTTACCCAAGCAAAGTAATCAATGAGATTTGTCTGACATGTTCTCCCCATGTGATGCCATGCTGCTGGTGGTGCTGCAGTCCATGTGTCTCCAGGTACTCCATCGACCTCTCTTTCAGCAGGGAATCCATTAAATTCCCCACGGCTGATGTGAGACTGACTGGTATGTAATTACTGGACTCTTCCTTGCTGCCACATTTGCTCAGAGGGACCACATCAGCCCTATTCCATTCCTCTGGAACCACTTATGTCTCCAATAAGGTGCTAAATAGTGTTTTCATAGGCAAGGCTAGCACCATGCTCAGTTCTTTAAGTTCCCTTGGGTGAACTCTGTCTGGCCCCATGGCTTTGTTTTCCTTAAGGGCTTCCATAAAGGGACTTGTGTCCACTCCCCCAGTGTCTGTTAATGCATGATGGCCCATCCTTCCCCCACCATGAAGACTGAGCAGAAGTATTCATTTAAAGTGTTAACTTTTTCTTGGCCTTCCTCTGTACATACCCCTCTCCCCATCTCTTGATCTTCACCATACCACTCTTGCCTTTCTCTTTTTGCTCACATAATTGACAAAAGCCTTTTCTCCATTTTTGACCTCCTGGGTGATTCTTTCCTCAGTTTAAGCCTTTGCTGCCCTTACCCTCCATCCTACCTCCCTTTGTTTCACTAGATACACCTCCCTGTCTGCCTCCATCTGGGTTACCTTATATTTCCTGAAAGCTGTTTAATTTTCTCGTTTACCACCTTAGCCACTTCCTTCAAGAACCACAGTGGCCTTTTTCTTCTCATGCCATTACACTAGTTCTTTCCTCCTTTTTTAAATTCCATTGTACCTCCAGCCCCCCATCCCTCCCTTCAAGATATTTCCTGAGAACACAAAAGTCCAGTGTGTCACAGATCAACTTAGGGTACTAATGAAAAGGGATGCTTACCCTCTATGAACTTGCAAAACAAGAAGGATTCCAGCACTCTGGGGCATTAGTGAAACTCGAACACTTGTTGATGCCAATATACTGTTTATTCAATCTAAAATGCCAAATACATGATTCAGCCTGGAGGTAGACAGGGTCCCCAGTGCTTCAGCTAAATGATATGGCTTTCATCAGTGGTTGTGTCCTCTCCATGCAACCTACCGCCATTTTAAAACACCTGCTTAAAGAAACAGTAACAAGCAGGACAGTTATATAATATCACAAAGCAAAAAAAATATCATATCAAAGCATATCAAAACCTTCCGCCACATTATTTCACCAATACACAATGCCTCTTCATCTCGTTTTTTGGCTCTAAGATGCAGGTTCAACAACCCTTTTGTCGACTGGCATCTCACCAACAGGAATCATGTCGACCACAAGTTGTGATTAGCATGATTCCTGTGTGTCTCCCAGTCCATTTTTTTTCTCGGGGGGCTTTTCCCCCTGAACCTCCCATGTGGGGGGCTCTGTCCCCACCCCCCATCTTTAGGATTATCAACTCCAGTCGGAGTTGATTCAGGGTGGAAGTGCAGGACCAGGAGACAGTGTGCCACTGTCTCAGGCACACCAATACAGCAACCTGTCAGCAAAGTGTTGATTTTGCCCACAGGGTTATAGTCCGCTATGTTGGTGTCACCGTATGGGGGCATACCTCATTTTTCAAGACAGTAAAGGAATTTGTTTTTAATTCAGTACTAAGGCAAACAAACTCTGGCCAGAGTCAATAAGGCTGCAGCTAGGGAATTCAGGATAAAAATATTGTAAATTACCAAAGTTACAAGCAAGCATTTGCAAAATGTAACATAGGCTCATAAATGTGTTGTTTTGTAATATTTCTACACCAGATTTTCATCATAGCCTTGTTATGACCCTGCCTCATGAAGACAGGCAGAAAAAAATTTCAACTCCTGGCTTAAAGGTATTTTTGCACACGGCCTGCAAAATCAACTTTTGGGATGCAAAAACACATTTTGGGCAGGAGTTAAAAAATGACATCTGTAACATTCATGAGGTGCTGTAAAGAAATGGCTAATTAGAATGGTGAAGGGCATGGGTGTGCAAGGGTATAGGTTGCCACTAGAAGTCAGGGACTGCTTAGATCAGGGATGGTGAGAGGTAGGGATGCTGGTGTACTTCAGGAACTTCTTGGCAGAACAAATGGAGTAATGGCTGGGAATGTAGGGTGCTGTCCTAGGCATTCCTTGCCACAATTAATGTTTGCAATTTGCATTTAAATTTTATTTGGTGCTTTTGTTCCCAGAGTGGTGAATTTTCCTGCTCATTTCATGTTACGAGCTAGCTGCCCTCCTCAGCATCACCAAGCCATTCTTGTGCACACCACTTAGCTTTTTAAAAAGAGGGTGGTGATGGCTGGGAGTGGAAACTGACAGCAGGTACTGTTTGCCATTAAACACATTGACAATGCCTCAGCATTGTCAATGTAAAGTACTATGTATTTGTTTTGTAAGAGCTGCTGATGCTTTCGTGGAAACATTGAAAACTTAATATTTAGACAACCTTCAGCATGTATTACATATTATTTTATAGTTGCTCCACCTTATTACTTATTACTGTGGCAATTTCTAAGAACAAGGGATCTCTGTCTCTTAGAGTTCATCCATCCCAGCAGCTCATTCCCAATGTGAAGCCATAATCCTCTGTTGTGCCACTGTAATATGTTGCCATGGGAATGAATGTGCTGTCACAAGCAGAATATCATGAACTTAAGTGAGGAATAAGCAACTGGTTCAGATGAATGCTGATAGAACAAAGGTCCTGTTACCATGCAAATGACCTCAGTAATAAATAATGGCCAGGTAGACCACATAAGTACAGTGAAATACAAGCCAAAGTGTATGTTAATATTATGGGTTTCAAAGTTCTCCTAGAGGCATTGGTTGCTCTTTAAATTTCTTTTAAAATAGAAAGGAAATTCACTGTAAAAAATAACATTTAAGTGCTTTTTAGGGTTGATCGCAAAGGCTCAAAAGTAGAGAAAAAGCATGCTAGGGTACAAAGAATTCCTTTGAGCCTTGAACAATGTGATGTGGTGTTTCTTAGGATTTCAGTGACTGAGAAACAATGTGTTGGCATGACCTTCATTTTGGCACCCTTTCTCCAAGCACTGACGTGTGTGTTTTTTTTTCTGTGCTTAAAAACAGTGCCAACGGTAGGTAACACCAATGTTATATTGTGTGATTAGTCAAAAGTTGAGAAATAGTATGCTACAGATTCATCAAGGCTCAGAAGACTTTGATTTTCCCTAACATCACATTTCTGCCCTACAAATGCTTTGCACTTTAACCCAAACTGATAACTGAACATAGCTTTCTGCAAGGAATGTGATATTGCAATGAACTGTTCTAATTTTCTTTTTCCATCCTACCTGCCATCCTTTATAAAAACAAATCTGATAAGGCTTTGCTTAACCACTGAAGACTGAAACTTATTGTATTCAACAAGCAAGACTTGGTTTACATAAAACAGACCATGGTACCACTTTACTATTCTGAATCCTATAATGTGAGTTTCGCTGACTTGCAAGTGACAGGGCAAGCAGGATCGCTTTTAATGTGTAGAGCTTTACCATGGAGCTGAATAAATGGGAACCCTGAGATTTGCCTAAACAGTAATGAGCCCATGGACACAGACCTATAGGTCATACCAATATGCAGCTAAGTAAAAGTGTCTGTATACTTAGGAGCACAAACGTAATAAATATGTCCCTTATTCCACCGAGGCTTGCCATGGCAAGGTGTTTAAAATTATTATCTAAAAACTACATGGAAGACCTGTGATGTGCTTTGCATACAGTACTCACAGCTAAAAAGATTGGCTGGTGAGTTTACTGTTGCCATGGTTTTAATAAGTAATGTTAGAACCAAATGAGAACCAAATGAAATATAATTATACTATGTTATAAATTCAATCACTGAAATCCCACAACACAATTGGCTGGCTGGCACATCCTCTCCGTGGTAAATCCTATGCTATACCCACAGAAGAGGTGACAGCTACCCACTGCCAGTCTTGTGCCCCCCAGAACCTCTGAATCACTCTGATCCCATTTTAAAATCTCCATTGCCGCCATCTTGACTCACCGCTAAATGACGTTCATCCAAGGCAACTCACAGAAAATAAAGAAATAGATACCTGTTTTGAACTTATAGATCCCGCAGAGCTTGACTACATATTCCGGTCAATAGAAAATCTCAAAAATGCCAAAAATACAGCCCCCAAAACAAACTTACCTCTCAGTGCTCCGCCACCTGCTGCAGCTCTGATAGGTGAGATGTCTGAGAGTGGGACCACCAGCCCATCCTGCTGCAAACAGCGCCACCAACCTCTGCACTATCACAATCAAATTCTGCAGGCAATGATGTCTAAACAGGCCCCTGCAATCCTAGAAAAAGTAAAAACAGACGTCATGGTCAAGCGGCAGGCATTTTCGGGATGTTCTATCGACTGGAATATGTGGTCAAGCTCTGCAGGATCTATAAGCTCAAACTGGTGTTCATTTCTTTTTTTTCTGTCAGCAGTCTCGGATTGGGTTCAATGTAGGCAGGCCCAAAATGCTTATACAAATAATTAGGTTAGCCAAACAGGATTATGTCAAACCAAAATTGGATGATAATCATAAGCCAAACCCAAAATTATTTTGGAAAACTATTTCTGACCTGATGGGCAGGGCCACTGGGAAATTGTGGAATTCTTTAGCAGATTTTGTGGGGAATTTGTGGGACTTTTTTCTCCCAAATTTTGTGGAAATTTTGTGGGACTTTGCATGGATTTTGTGGGCTACTGTGCACAAATTTTCCTCTGTGAGGTACAAGTATGGGTTTTCAATTTCAATTGCTTTCTGATGCATATGAAAACCAGCAATCAAAGGTATACATTTTTATTAAAACACACACACATGGATTTACACAACGACTGGTCAAAAAAAGGTATACATTATAATAGTAGCATCATTGTCAAATCAGTAGTACCACCAACACCAGTCGTCAAATCAGAAGTCTAATTATCCAAACAATAAACAGCATTAGTATTCTGCAGTAAATGTATAGTACCACCACCACCACACCAGATCGTCAAGAAATAATTTTTACTTCATAGAATGAGCAGCAACTGTTATCCAACTGAGATTTTTAGAATTTCTTATTGTACTTCAATATAAGAAGTAGTCTAGTGTTGTCATTCGTCAAACCTCACCAAGTATCTTTTGAAAGGTCTATGTACAGCGAAAAAGTCCGTTCACCATCTGCTGTGCTTACTGGAAGCCAGATATATCTTTTTGCCACAGCAGCAAGATGTGGAAGTGTATCACTTTGTGCTTCCCACCACTCAGCAATATTCAAATCAGCACTGGGTACCAAATGGGCAAAAGTTCTGTACCCATGCCACTCAAAGTTTGAAACACCAGGCAGAGATGGCAGCTCCTGGGTATATTTTGCTTTTTTTTCTTGTCCAGTGTTGGCAGCTGCTTTGGATCAAAGATTCAGGCAGCTTTGAATGTGCCAATTGAGGGATGAGATTTTAAATTCGGTCTATTTTCTGACTGCTGTCCAACATAACCTTCTGAAAAAGGTTCACACAGTTTTGATTTTCATGTAACTGACTGCAGTGGCACAGAAGTCCAAAAACATATGTACATTTTGCACCCTACCAAATATGGAGTGTTCCTGTGGCTGGCTGCTTGACTGCAACTGTAGAATAAGGTTAATGAGTTCAGAAGAGTGTTCTACCACAAAAGTGGCTTGTGTTACCAGCTCTGCTGCTTTGCCTTTTAATAAGCACTTCAGGCACTTCAAGGTTGCTGCATCAGATTGCAGCATTTCAACAAATTCTGTTAACACAGGCAAATAGTCTGCCAAATGCTGTGGAGGAATTTCTTTTATATATCTTTCTTTTATACATACATATAAAGTAAAGTGTGTTACAGTATACTATAATGTAGAGCTGCTAGTGTAGTTAAATATAGCCAGGTCTCAGTAAAAGCTAAGGGTCATTATAGGTTCATAAGAATCACAAAGCAAGCAGAAAGCAATAGCTCGTGCTGGCTGAAACCAGTTCCTTAGGTTATGAAAAATAGTAAGCTAGATAAAACTGAGCAGAACTGGTTGTACCAGCCTAATTAGCAGGCTTGGACAAAGTATAAAGATAAGAGCACGTAGTGGCATTGAAGACAAGCTGTACGTTGCTATGGTGTGAGTAAAACTCATTGTTTCTCTTAGGTCAGCTTGACCCAGGCATATGTATCAAGCAGTAACAGGAAAGAAATGAAATAAGCCAGTGGAAAAGTACCTAATGCTTCAATGTGTTTTTTCTGTTACATTGCTGAAAACTATGATTGGCTTATACTAAAATGTTGGTGTTTTTCCAAGATAAGAAGTGCTATAAAATACTGTGTAAAACTTTGTTCAGGGAGCTGTCTCCTTTAGCTGAGGCTCCCACATATATGTGTGCAGACAATAAACTGAGTTTATTGGAATAACCATTGGGTGTGGTTATTGAGTACATAGAAATTAAGGTAAAGTATAGACAGTAAGAGAATCTGCGACCACAGTTTTAGTAGTCGACGGGATAGCTTCTTCTCTGTGTCAGCACTGTGATCGGGACTGCGAGTCCCAGCCTCAGGAGGTGGTTCCGGAGGTTCAAGTCCCACCATATGTGTGATGCCTTTGAAGCAGTGACAGCCATCATTTACTGTCTTAGGTGCTGGGGTGGCACCAAGAGTGCTGAGTGGGCACTTTCGGCATCAGGATGCCAGTAGGAGTGTTGGTGGGCACTCCCAAGACCCGGTTAAGCGCCTTTGGGGACTACAATGGAAACTCACAGGGGACCTCTACCAGATGGATCTCAACCTAGTACTGTTAGAGATTTTTTTGTTTTTGTTTTGTTTTGTTTTTAAACTGCAACCCAGAGCTCTGGAAAAGACTTGGTTTGGCAGGTTACTAAAATGGCCAAAAGAAAACCTTTGAAAGGGCTAATAGCTGCAGTGTTTGGAAATTATCATGACGGTCCTGCAGTCAGTTTTTCTTACTCAGACTAGTGTATCGGAAAGAAGAAGAAAAAATACCTTGGCACCGGTAAGTCTGAATTTTTTTATTCAAAGTTGTTATATGTCTGTCTGTTTTATTTCTGTAATACATATACTAAACAAGGTAATGCTCCGTCTTCTCGCTGCATATTTTCTAGCTTATATCTGTGTTCTGTAATTATGTTCTGTTGTCAAGGTTGTGAGATAGGATTGACTGCCTTCAGTGCACAACATGTTACAGTAAAAAAAAAGAAAGAAGCTTCTTTGCCTCATAGCTGACTGTTTTAATTGGCTTTATTTTAATGGAACATT
This sequence comes from Neoceratodus forsteri, assembly GCA_016271365.2. Classification (NCBI taxonomy): domain Eukaryota; kingdom Metazoa; phylum Chordata; order Ceratodontiformes; family Ceratodontidae; genus Neoceratodus; species Neoceratodus forsteri. The sequence goes on from CM057452.1 coordinate 1,085,042,693, forward strand.
TGTGCTGCCTAGATAGGGTCAGTGAAGAACTTTTGTATGTAGTTGTTGGGTGAAGCAGGTAGTGTTGAAGGTGAAGATATGCGTCATAGATTGCAATGTGCAGAAAGATTTGTAGTTTGCAAACAACGTGCCAAAAGCCACTGCTAGGTGAAAATGTAATGTGTTAACAGCTATAAATGGCTTTATCATACTTCTAGTTAAAACCAGAAACTTTTTGCAAAATGGCAGAGTGTCATATTTTGGCTATGCCCCAGAAGGTGTAACCATGTTATACTAGATGTGCTCACTTACAGATGGTATGTTGTGCTGTGTTTTAAAGGTGTTGAAAGGAGTTATTAGAATGTGTTTAAAAAGTGTTTTGTTCTGGAAAGATTTGGCATGGCGATATGTATAAATGTGTTGGTTTAAAAATTGTCAGTGTTACAAGACAGGCAGGAGGCAGCACATATATCTAAAACACGTACAGTTTTCTAATGAAACTATGGACATTACCTCAGCAAATTGGTGTGAAATAATATCAGTCTTATTTTGTGTTAAGTATTTATTTTTGTGTATGTGTATGTGTGTGTACTGTCTTGGCCAGCAGTTTTTTTTTTTTTTTTTTTTGTGTGTGCTCTATTATTATTTAAAGATATTTTAATATCAGTAGTGTTCAAGGACACTACAAAAATAACTGGGTTTGAACGACCCTTGCATGCACACTGTGACCTTTTGCACGTTATTTGACCTTCTTGTGTTTCAACATTTTATGTTACTACCAGTTCAAACTTGATGTGTATTCCATACCTAAAGCACAACTTTTCACACAAAATGTATGTTTTCATGAAAGCACACCAAGAGTGAACCATGTAATTTGACTTTTGTTGCAAAACTAGTATTCTAAGTGAAGAGGAACAAACTTTTCTTCTCTCTCATGGCTTCTGACTTGCAGCCAACACAGGCAATACTCCAGCTGGAAGGGGAGAATATTCATCATCTCCCATATTTTTATTATATATATATATATATATACGCTTGAAAAAGGACTATTACAGCTGTTTTTGAGAGTTTACCATCTACAGTTAAAAACAATGGCTTTTGTTTTATGTGTGACCATGGTGTAATCATTTTTTTGTCTTTTGAAATGCATTCTAAGAGATACATGCATGCGGTATTACCATCAATCTGGATTTTTATAAACTCAGCTGACATTTTGTCATGCTTAGGATAAAGGAACCCAGGGACGCTTGGCTTCTTTTATCCTATGAAAATAATCTTGTTTTATTTTTAAACTGGTGTGTGTTTGTTTTTGTTGTTTGTCTGTGTTTCTTCTCTTTCTTCTAGAGAAAAGAGTTCCCATCTTATAGTAAGGTATGAAATTTACTAAACTAATTGTAATATTATCTTGTTATAATTTAAAGTGTAGTAGGTGGGGATCATGTCACCATCCACAGCTAACCTTTTATTGCTACAGTATTCAAGCTGTCTCTTTCACTTTGAGCTGTCTCTTCCACCAGTAGGAGCTTGGGGAGGGTAGCTACCCTTCCTCTATCCCTTCCAGTGTAATACCCACAAAGGTTGCAAGTACATCTCTGTTCCACTAGAGGTAAATAAGGAAAATGTGTATTTGCCAATAATTGTTTCTTATTTACAGGTTTTAAAAAAGACCCAAGGTATTTTAACAGCATAACCCAGCCCAAGCCCTTCTGTTTTTTCTAGTGCAAACAGTTAAATCTCACACATATTATTGGTACAAGGGTTTCTGCCCTCAGCAAATAATCAGTTATGCTGGAGAGTGAAGTTGTGTATGTATGTCCACACATATTCATTCTTTTGATTGTCTTTTCAGCTTTCTTATCCTGTTAAAACAAATGCAAAACAACTTTTGTCATTGCCTTACAGCAATTAATGAATGCATTTTTTTTCAACCAGTAAATTCACAGTACTCTAACATTTCTGGACTCTAAGCTAAGTTTACAGTCTACATGTGTTGTTTAAAATGTATCTTATGCATTATGCTCAATACTGAAATTTTCTATTACAAACATGCTTATGTTTCATGTTTATGTTATAATGTTTTAATATACATCTTGCTACACTGTATCATGCATGTATGTATTCAGGAAAGTGCTCCCACATGTATAAGCGTTTTTAATGCTCATAACAAACCTAAATACTGGGACCAGCATTGCTGACCACCCTACAATATGTTCCAAAGCAAAACCAAAAGTAAAATTAATGCTCCGTTTGTCTTATTGCTCACAGGTACCCTGAAGAATGAGTGTACTCTATGCAGGTTTTGTCATTTTACATTTTAACAATTATAATATGCACAATTTAGATTGTACTCCAAACCTATGCTTCAAGCCTTACCCCACTCAGTACTTTGAGTATTTCACTATACAGGGTAAAGAAGGTAGACCTTTCACTTGTCACAGGTGCAATAGGCATTACATAAATTGGCATAGGCCAACAACATATGTATTTGTCCCACTAATTGCATTGTGTAAAAGGCATATTGTTATGAACAATATGTTTGAAGCGTGTAACTGCATTAAGCAGGTTAGCAAGAGAAAAAGGAAGAGGAGACCATTATGGTTTTCCAAAGAGGTAGCAAAGAAAGTGAAAGCCAAAAAGATAGCATTCAGGCAATACAAAAAGACACAGGCAGAAGGGGATAGGGAGAAGTACCAGGAGAAACAAAGGGAGGCAGGAAAGTCAGTAAGGGAAGCCAAAGCTCAGACAGAAGAACACATTGCAAAATCAGTGGTTAAAGGGGACAAAACCTTTTACAGGTACATAAGTGAAAAAAGAAAGACAAAGGGAGGGATAGTGAGACTGAAGGGGGAGGATGGGAGTCGCGTGGAGGATGACAACAGTAAAGCTGACATATTGAACAGGTATTTCTGCTCAGTCTTTACTGAGGAAGAGGGGGGTAATGGGTCTGAAGGGAGTACAAGGGGTGAGAATGGTGCAGAAATGGATTGCATCACAAGTCCTATGAAGACAAGTTGAAGGAACTAAACATGTACTCCTGGAGGAGAGGAGGGAGAGAGAATATCATAAGAGACATACAAGTATCTTACAGGGAGAAACAGAGTGCAGAAAACACTATTTTAAGCCGAAAAAGATGTTCCAGGACTAGAGGGCATGGGATGAAGTTGGAGGGAGGACGATTCAGGAGGAAACATGAAAGAATTTCTTCACAGAACAGGAGGTGGTGGACAAGTGGAACACCCTGCCAGAGGAAATGGTGGGGCTAAACAATCACGGGATTTAAGAATGCATGGGATAGACATAAAGGAATTCTAGAGGTCAGGGTAAGGAAAACAGACTTCTAGGAAAACAAACTGAACTTACAAGCTCAAATGGGCAGACTGGGTGGGCCATAGGCCTTATCTGCTGACACTGTCTATGTATCTATGTATCTATGTATTGTAACATTACAGGATTTTATAACTCAGGTCTCCATCAGGCCTGCTTGCAACAGACAGGAAATAATGTTCATCACTGTCATAACTGCTTCTGTGATTTAAAAGCAGGAGGTAACCATAACATTGTCATGATTTACAGATGGTCAAATGGTATAATTGAACCTCGGCCTGCACCCCCAGGTGTGATGTTAATCTCCCATTTTATTTTTTATTTTCTAATTGCCAAATTTAGGCTCTGTCACACCACTCTTTACAAAACAAGAAGTAAATGGTTTAAAGATTGTTATTTATGTGTTTTAACTCAGTGTCTAACACACTTTGCAAGTTTGCAGGTTTCCACGGTGTGGCACACATAAGCTCTCCACGTTCAACAGCAGTAACCTCTGCAAGTGTAATGTTTTCAGCGAAATTACACCTATTTGTAGAACTTTAAATCAACTGAAGAAGGTCCAGTCAGTTCAGACTCTCCAATCAAGCTTATTGATTCTGCTTACTATGAAGTTAAGTCTGGGGAAAGGGCACTCCCCAACTCCAGCGAGAAGATTCTGCTTCAATTGACCTTCAAGCAATACATCCATTTTCTTCACTGCCGCTTGTTCCAAACATGGCTGATACTTTCTACAACCCTATTGCTCTGTTATGGACTGTGTTCTTAATTGTTTATTGTCAATTGTTACCTTTTTATGGACTGTTAATCTTTATGCTGGGGTGTAATCAACTACGACAAAACAAATGCCATGCCAGTGTGTGTGTGACTACTCCATTCAAAGGACTTAATGCACCCTGGCCAGTGTGTCTACTAATCAGCCAGCCAGCAAAATGAACACTGACTTTTCTACTATGCTGGTGTTTTGTTTTTAAATTACTGTCTGCATTGCCCCATATGCCTTGTGGGGTTACCACCATTCTGCAAATGACATTTCATCTGTACTGTAACTACATCAACCTGTGGATACTTATATGAACTTTATGGACTGTTAACTTTATGGACTGTTATGTTTTATAAGGACTTATCTGTCAAGAGACATTATCAATAGATTCTTCAATCAAGCTCCCAGGGTGTGCCACACCTCAACACAAGGTAGCAACTACCTTATTCACTCTCAAAGTGGATTCCATGAACTCTTTTTCATCAACAAAATTGTTATGTTATATTGTGTTATATATGGTATCACATGTTAGCATTTTTTCACATATTTCAATTGTGGTGTTGACATCCCTCAATTCTGTATTATGTTTTACAAACTCACCATTGTAGTCCATCTGTAACTCCATGCCTTAACTATCTGTATGCTGGGAACCAGTTTTAAATCATATAAATAAAAAGGGGGGTGGTTAGTTGATACAGAGTATCAAAGGGGGTGTGAGGAATTTCTTTTATATATCTTTCTTTTATACATACATATAAAGTAAAGTGTGTTACAGTATACTATAATGTAGAGCTGCTAGTGTAGTTAAATATAGCCAGGTCTGAGTAAAGCTAAGGGTCATTATAGGTTCATAAGAATCACAAAGCAAGCAGAAAGCAATAGCTCGTGCTGGCTGAAACCAGTTCCTTAGGTTATGAAAAATAGTAAGCTAGATAAAACTGAGCAGAACTGCTTGTACCAGCCTGATTAGCAGGCTTGGACAAAGTATAAAGATAAGAGCATGTAGTGGCATTGAAGACAAGCTGTACGTTGCTATGGTGTGAGTAAAACTCATTGTTTCTCTTAGGTCAGCTTGACCCAGGCATATGTATCAAGCAGTAATGGGAAAGAAATGAAATAAGCCAGTGAAAAAGTACCTAATGCTTCAATGTGTTTTTTCTGTTACATTGCTGAAAACTATGATTAGCTTATACTAAAATGTTGGTGTTTTTCCAAGATAAGAAGTGCTATAAAATACTGTATAAAACTTTGTTCGGGGAGCTGTCTCCTTTAGCTGAGGCTCCCACATATATGTGTGCAGACAATAAACTGAGTTTATTGGAATAACCATTGGGTGTGGTTATTGAGTACATAGAAATTAAGGTAAAGTATAGACAGTAAAGAGAATCTGCGACCACAATGCTGAACAAATACTGAACAGCACTAACCCAGGAGCACCACAGAGTTACCACTGCGTATACTGGCATCTTGTGTACAATGTCTTGCTTGGATTCCATGAAGGCAAAGTACTGATGCCTACACATTGGACTGGTAAAATATTTTTTTAACAAGGGAAACAGCAGTGTTTAAGTCTTCCAGTGTGTCCGCACAGACCTCCAAGACCAAATTGAGGAGGTGGGCAATGCAAGTGGCATGCACTGCATTTGGTAAGACACAGGACAGCACAGTTTCAAAAGCCTTGTTCATATAACTTGCACTGTCTGTGATGATGGCAAAGACATTATTGAAGTTCACCCCATTGGTGTTTAGCACTTCTAGCAGAGCTTGGGATACTGTCATGTTGTTCACACAATCCAAAAACTCCACACCAATTAGGAGTGGCTTCTCCCCAACATTCAGTAAAGTTTGGGCCAAAATAGCCAACATGCTATGACCACAGGCATCTGTTGTCTCATCCAGGAAAATGAAGACATCTTGATCCTCCACCACCTCTTTCAGGGACTGTCCATGATCAGGCCAAAGTTCTTGGAGGTACATGCTCCAAACTTGTGCTGGTCCAGAAAGACTACCACCTTGTTTTGTGTGCTTCTTAAAGAACTCTTGAAATCTGGAAGTCTTCTCCAGTGGTATGCCTGCACGGGTAAAAGAGCCAACGAAGTTCAGAGTAAATTCCTTCCTTTCAATGAACGATTCTGTTGCTTGGCTGAAACAAGAAGTCAGTGACTGCTGTCGTAGAGGTATGCCTAAAAAAAAAAAAATCAAGATATAATATTTTACAGAGAAAAACAAACTGTGCCTGGAAAACAAAAAAAACAAACAACATTTAGTATTTTACAGGGGAAAGCAAACTGTAGGCCAGCCCAGTGACATGGAGGGCTGAGGAGCTGTGAGCCTTACCTCCTGCCACACTGGCAAACTGCTTGGGATAAAGATCAGGTCAATGGGGGTCAGTGGGGAGGGAGAGGATCGAGTGTCTTATTGACTGCTGTCCTCTACCACATGGAGGTGTGAATCTGCTGTCTTGCTCTTTTGCTGCTGCCACCTGTTAGGGGCCAGTTGGTAGTGCTGAACTCTAGCAGCAAGGAGGGGGAAGCAGGAACAAGACACATATGCACACTGTGTGGGGGGGTTCCATGGTGCCAGACAGAGGTGAGATGGACTTGGGAAGCAGGGACAGAGCAGACACCAGTCACCCAAGGTGCACTCAGGAGGGGAAAAACAGAATACGTAAAAAATAAAATAACTGCAAACATCTGTGTGAGTAGTACTTACTTTGCATGTTTTTCCTTGCAGCTTCTTTTCTTTCCAGATGTTTCTGTAACTTCATATGCATGTCAAATGTATGCTTCCACACAAAGTCAGTTGTATAGGTGCAAGTATGACAAAACAGCAATCCTCCGTCCTTGTAAAGATCCTCCAGCTACAACTGAACTCAATCATGGGCACGCACAAGATATGAGACATGAGGTCCATGGACTCTTTGCAAGAAAGAGGGAAGCACTTTGGTGGCAGTGTAGACATGGTGTAGTTTAACTAAAACAAAATTAAACCAAAAAAAGTAGGAATTGGAAGAGAGCATCAGTGCACGGCGTGAGAAGAGCTTTATTGGGATGCAATATCACACCACTAGCTTGCATCCCACAATGTTCTAAGCTGGGCAGATTTGTTTCAAAACCTCAGCTCCAGGAGTTGCCTTGTTGTGGCACTGAGCTTGCCCATGGACTTAACTAGTATCCATGGAACCAGAGACTCCAGAAAATGTTTTTTTCTTGCTACCTCTCAATTTCATTTTAATCTGGACACTATATAGAACACAGGAGTAAGGCATTGTGCCATGTCGGCTCAGCCCGCCCATCTATTCTCCCACCCACTGATGCGAAGCACGAACGAACCACAGGAGCAATGCATGGATGAACCACAGGAGTGAAGCACAGATGAACCACAGGTTCAATGCATGGACTAGCCATAGGAGCAATACATGGACCCAGGTGCCTGCCATACATGATGGAAAAAACGTGTTGTTTGCCAGTCTGCTTGCCCGCCCTATCCTGCTCACCAGAGGCCAGAACAATGTTTTTCACCATGTGTGTCAGTCTGCCAGGGCCAGAAAATGATAGAGGACATTCTCAAAATGGCTGAAAAAGGGGAGATACTGTTTATGGGGGACCTGAATATGCCAGATGTTAACTGGACGACATGGACTGCAGCCACATCCAAGAGCAGGGTCATTTTCGATGCCCTACAGGGGGCATGCCTTAGACAGCTAGTGGTGGAACCCACTCGGAAGGGAGCAATATTAGACCTGCTACTCTCAAATGGAGTAAGGATCACAAATTTATAAGTCAGTAGACATCTGGGAACAAGTGACCACTGCACAGTGTGCTTCACAATAAACACAACCATGGAGACAGGCCATACAAAGACAAGGATACTGGACTTTTAAAAGGGCTGACTTTGGCATAATGGGAAAATACCTGAGGAATGCATTAGCAAATGGCCAGAAAGGAGGTGTGGAAGAACAATGGAGAAAAATCAAAATTGCCATCATGGAGGCAACAAGCCTTTGTGTGAAACAAATAAAGAAAATAAAGTGGAATAAAAAACCACTATGGTTCTCAAAAGAGGTGTCAGGGAAAGTTAAGGAGAAAAAGGCTGCATTCAAAAAATATAAGGAATCACAGAAGGAGCATGACAGGGAACTGTATCAATTAAAGCAGAAAGAAATGGGGAAGGCAGTCAGAAAAGCAAAGGCCCAAACAGAGGAAAAGATAGCCAACTCACTTAAGAAGGGGGATAAAACCTTTTATAGGTACATTAGGGTGCATAGAAAGGTTAAGGGAGGGATAGTGAAGATTAATAAAGGAGAGGGGAGGTGGGCAGAGGGAGACAGTGAAAAAGCAGAGATACTGAATGCTTTTGCTCAGTATTCTCAAAAGAAGAAGAGGAGGAGTTACCTAAACCAAACAATAGAAGCACTCTGGGTAGTGGGGTTGATGCCAGTCCATTTACAAAAGAAAGAGTCCTGGAAGAACTCCTAAAACTCAAGGTGAGCAAAGCAATGGGGCCTGACGGGATTCAGCCTAGAATCCTAAAAGAACTAAGGGAGGACCTAGTGACACCACTGACTGCACTTTTTAACAAATCATGGGAGGATGGGGTGGTACCTGAGGACTGGAGGAGGGCAGATGTGATTCCCCTTCACAAAAGTGGGAGCAAGGGAGAAGCAGGAAACTACAGACCTGTTAGTTTGACCTCAGTGGTGGGGAAAATGATGGAATCACTTCTGAAAGAAAGAATTGTTGAGTACCTAGAGGCCAGAGGGGCACAGGACCCAAAGCAGCATGGATTCACAGCTGGAAGATCATGTCAGATGAATCTAATCAATTTCTTTGACTGGGGACCAAAGTAATAGACCAGGGAGGGGCTGTGGATATGGCCTACCTAGACTTTAGCAAGGTATTTGACACAGTCCTGCACAAAATATTAATAATCAAGTTAGCCAGTCTGGGAGTGGGTCCCAGGGTCATAGTCTGGGTAGCAAAATGGCTACACAACAGGACACAGAAGGTAATAATGGAGTACCTCAGGGCTCAGTACTGGGTCCAGTCCTCTTTAATGTCTTTATAGGTGACATTGCAGAGGGTCTGGAAGGAAAGGTATGCCTTTTTGCAGATGACACAAAGATCTGTAACAGAGTTGATACACAAGGGGGTGTAGAAAGGATGAGAAGGGACTTGGCAAGGTTGGAGGAATGGTCAGACATATGGCAACTTAGATTCAATGCAAGGAAGTGCAAAGTAATGCACCTGGGAAATAAAAATCCAGGAGAAGAGCACACACTAGTAAGGGAGGTACTAACAACAACAATAATGGAAAGGGATCTGGGGGTAGTCATATCAGATGACCTAAAGGTGGGTAAGCAATGTGAGAAGTCGGTAAGGAGAGCCAGTGGGATACTTGGATGCATAGGGAAGGGCATCACAAGTAGAAAAAGGGAAGTGGTTATCCCTCTGTACAGACAGTTGGTGAGACCCCATCTGGAATACTGTGTGTAGTTTTGGAGACCTCATCTACGCAAGGACATAGACAGGATGGAAGCAATCCAGAGGAGGGCAACTAAAATGGTGCAGGGTCTAGATCAGAAACCATATGAGGAGAGACTGAGAGAGCTTAATATGCATACCCTTGATGAAAGGAGAGACGGGGGGACATGATAAAAGCTTTTAAGTACCTAAAGGGAATCAACAAAGTCCAGGAGGGTAGCATCTTTCAGAAAAAGAGATGTGTAAGAACAAGGGGGCACAATTTAAAGATAGAGGGGGGATGGCTCAGGGGTAATGTGAGGAAATTTTTTTTCACGGAGAGTGGTGGACTCATACAACTGCCTTCCTGGAGAGGTTGTGGGGTCTAAAACAGCAGAGGGGGAATTCAAACATGCATGGGACAGACATAAGGCAATTATAGTGAGGAGTTGCAGAAAGTAGGCTGTTGGTTAACTAGAATCTGCAGCTTATCCAATAGGTAGGGAAATGGGCAGACTGGGTGGGCCAAGTGGTCCTTATCTGCCGTCAGAGTCTATGTTTCTATGTTTCTATCCCTCCACTCCATCTCTGAGGAACCACAGCAGTGAGTCACACCACGGGAGTGAGGGAAGGACCCAGGCGACTGCCATACATGATGGAAAAAAATTGTTCTTTGCCAGTCTGCTTGCCTGCCCCACCCTGCTCCCTGACAAGAGACCAGAACAATGTTTTTCACCATGTGTGCCAGTCTGCCAGGGCCACCCCTCCACTCCATCTCTGAGGAACTACAGCAGAGAGTCATGGACACACCACGAGAGTGAGGGATGGACCCAGGCGACTGCCATACATGATGGAAAGAAATTGTTGTATGCCAGTCTGCTTGTCTGCCCCACCCTGCTCCCTCACCAGAGGCCAGAACAATTTTTTTTCACCATGTGTGTACCAGTCTGCCAGACCCACCAATCCACTCTCCATCACCAAGGAACCACAGCAGTGAGGCATGCACACACCATGGGAGCAAAGGACGGACCTAGTCAACTGCCATACTTGTTGAAAAAAATTGTTCTGTGCCACTCTGCTCAACCGCCCCACCCTGCTTCCTCACCAGAAGCCAGAATAATCATTTCCAACAAGTGTGCTAGTCAGCCAGGCCTGCCCCTCCACTCTGCATTGCCAGACAACCACAGCAGCAAGACACAGATGCACCACGGGAGCAACGGATGGACCCAGTCAACAGCCATACTTGTTGAAAATAATTGTTCTGTGCCACTCTGGTCGACCTCCCCACCCTGCTCCCTCACCAGGAGCCAGAACAAATTATTTCCAACATGTGTGCCAGTCAGTCAGGCCCACCTCTCCACCCTCCATCACTGAGGAACCACAGCAGTGATGCACGGACACACCACAGGAGCAAGGGATGGAACCAGGTGACTGCCATATATGGTCGGAAAAATTGTTCTGTGCCACTCTGATTGACCACCCCATCCTGCTCCCTCACCAGAAGCCAGAACAATTATTTCCAACATGTGTGCCAGTCTACCAGGCATGTCCCTCTACCCTCCATCACCAAGGAACCACAGCAGTGAGGCACGGACACAAAATGGGAGTGAGGGACGGACCCAGGTGATTGCCATACATGGTCAGAAAAAATTGATCTGTGCCATTCTGCTCTCCCACTCCATCCAGCTCCCTCACCAGAGGCCAGAACAATTTTCTTCCACCATGTGTGCCAGTCAGACAGGTCTACCCCTCCACTCTCCATCTCAGTTTGACATGTACATTTGAAACACAAAGCATTTTTCACAGAATGGTACATTTCATATCTCTTTCATCCCTCCTGCCCAGACCCACCACTATATTTTTTTACACCACCTGCACCACTCACTTAGACCCTCTGGGGCTCCCACCCTCCCTCCGAGACCAATTCAGATTTTTTTTTGCATCACTTGCACCCCTCACCTGGACCCTCTGGGGCTCCCACCCTCGCTCTGAGACCAGTTTGGATTTCTTTTAAACCACCTGCACCCCTTGCTTGGACCCTCTGGGGTGCTCACCCTCACTCCAAGACCAATACAGATTTTTTTACACCACCTGCACCCCTTGCCTGGACCATCCGGGGCACCCACCCTCCCTCCGAGACCAATTTGGATTTTTTTTAAACCACCTGTACCCCTCACTTGGACTCTCTGGGACTCCCATCCTCCTTCTGAGACCAATACAGATTTTTGCACCACCTGCACCTCACGCCTGGACCATCTGGGGCTCCCACCCTCCCCTCTGAGACTAATACAGATTATTTTACACCATCTGTACCCCTCGCCTGAACCCCCCAGGGCTCCCAACCTCCCTCTGAGCCCAATATGGATTTTTTTACACCTCCAGCATCCCTCTCCTGGACCCTGTGGGGCTCCCACCCTCCCTCTGAGACCAATATGGATTTTTTTACACCAACTACACCCCTTGCTTGGACCCTATGGGGCTCCCACCCTCCCCCAGAGACACACACACAGTAATAGTTTAATAAACCTACTTTCCAGACCCTCCTGGACCCTCCAAGGCTTTCATCATCCCCCAACAACTAGCATTACAACATTTTTTACGTTTGCATCACCTCAATAACATACCTGTTAGTCTGTGAAGATGACAGCAGGATCTTGTGAAAGCAGGTGGAAGCAGGCTGGCAGAGGAGCCTACTGCTGGCAGGGATTGCAGCTCTTTTTTGAATAAATGTATGCCAGCAATAGACAGCACTGGTGCCAAAGAAACCTGTCCTTCTTGTCCTTCTGGATAAGTGAAAGTCAGGTCGGGCCAGGTCTAGACTTCCAAGGCCATCAGGTCACTCAAGCAGCACAGGGTGGGCTCAGGAAGTCATCGGGTCACTCAGGTAGCATACGATGGGCTCAAGAAGCCATCTGGTAACTCAGGCAGTGCAAGGTGGGCTCAGCAAACTGTCCGGTCACTCAGGCTGGGGAGGGTGGGCTCAGGAAGCCATCAGATCTGCTCACACAGGAAGCACAAAGTGTGCTTAGTAGGCGGTCGATCAGAAGATGCACGGGGGTTCCAACTCTGAGCTCTGTGTACAACTCTTCTGTTCGATTGCATTTAAATTGGTTTTGTGGACTGAGGGGGCACAGATCATTTAAAAATGGCACCAAAAATAAAAATATAAGACTGGCTGCTACTGGCATGTGATGCGCATAGAATGTTATCAGTAGTACGTCACACACCAAATGAAACATGCAGCCCCTCAGTGCTTTAATCAGTAGGGAGTTGGGACCCAGCAGCATGGAGCAAAGCACAGAGCAGTTCAGGGATACAACTGGGGAGCAACGCAGATTGGATATGCAATGGTGAGTAAGAATTAGTGGCGCAATGCTCAGGGAAGCACCAAAAAGTTACATTCTTTCAGGGGATTTTGCAGAGGCTGCGATTTGTAGCAGAGGCGACCAAAAATTGTGCATTCTGCAATTAAATGGTGGCTGCAATTTTCCAGTGGCCCTGCTGATGAGGAATAGTAAACAACCTTTAATAAATAAAATAGTGGTTGATGGAATGTAATTTCCTTTGGGGGAAGTGCTTGTGAACATTTTTTAAAGAATATTTTAGTCAGGTGGTCTCTCTTACATCAGATATGAATGGAACCTCTGACTCAAGGGTAGATCTGGGAGATAAGATTCTTGGGAAGGGGGCTTAGGTGCCTTCAGTTTTAACTTTATTTCCCCTGATGAGGGTATAACCGAATTTTTGAGACTGAATATTTCAAAGGCCGCTGGTTGTGATGGGATACCAGCTAGACTGATGAAATATGTAGCCCCTTGCATAGCCCATCCTTTGTCTTATATTTTTATTTATCCTGAAAATGGAGTGAATTCCCTGAAGGCTGGAAAATCATAAGAGTGAAACCAATACTCAAGTCAGGTAGCAGGAACGAACTGGACAATTATAGACCCATTTCGTTCCTGCCATGGATTTCTAAGGTTTTTGAGAAAATTGTCTCAAATCAATGAAGGAGATATTTGGATGCAAATAATAAGATATCTGATCATCAATCAGGCTTTAGGTCCCAGCACAGTACCCAATCTTCCCTAATTAAGGTAGTTAGTGATCTGCAGCTGAGCCTGGACAGGAGACTAATGGCCGGAGCCTTGTTTATTGATCTTTCCAAGGCCTTCGATACCCTGAATCATTGGTTGCTCCTATCCAGGCTCAGTGGGATTGATTTGTCCCCCAGCTGGTCAAATCGTTCTTCTCTTATCTGGGTGGACGAATGCAGTTTGTGGAAGTTGGCCCATTTAAATCAGGCATGCTGAATACGTCTTTTGGAGTCCCCCAAGGATCAATATTGTGGCCCTTGCTTTTTAACATTTATATTAATTAGCTTAAGTTTGACTTACCAGCTGTTAGATTTCATGTCTACACAGATGACACTGTAATTTATGTAGACAGTGAAACTCTGGATCTGATTGGTCCCAAACCACAACTGGCATTTGACCAGGTTCAGAAATTCTTTAGTACAGGTAAGCACTTTTTGGTAGATAGTCCTAAAAATACACAGACTTTACTGTTTAGGAATAAACATTCCAGAGAACAGAACAAACACCTGACCATCACTACCCTAGATGGAATTGTCATTAAGGAGGTTGACCACAACAAATATTTGAGTGTATGATTAGATTGTAGTTTAAGCTGGGACTCTCATATAGATAAAATGTTAAGGAGTATGACTAGGAAGATGGGAGCCCTGTATAGACTCAAGAAATGTATGTCTAGGGAGGTTCACCTTAATGTATGCAACTCCTTACTAATGTCTGTATTGGATTATGGGGACCTTTTACAGTATACAGTGGGGTTGTGGGTTCCTTGTTAAATAGAGTGGACTTAATGTTCCACAGATTAGCGTGCTTTGTTTTGGAAATGCCACACAGAACTCATAGGTGTTTGTTATATAATAATTTAAATTTGCCAAAACCTCATGTGCGTAGGAACTTGTACCTTCTCCAATTCATATTTAAAGTTTGGAAAATAAGGGTCCACAGCTATATTTCTGAATCAGTCCCACTTAGATGTGTTAAAGACAGATTGTGATCATCTCAGGGTATATAATATCATATAGCTAGATGTAACCTGAATGTGGGAAGGTATTCTGTCCCTCTTAGAGGAACCACTCTGTGGAATCAAATCCCACTATATATGTGGGTTATTAGACCAACTATTTGTTTAGCTGACCTGAACATATGGTATGTGAATTAGATAAATAGTTTTACCCACTGTAGTCAATGTATTGCCTGACTTTCGATCAATTGACATGTTTTATACATTTGCAATGTGTAATTTATTATTGATGTACATTGTAATTCCTTCATCATGTTATAAGTTATGCTTGCTTGTAATCTTGTTGGGACTAAATTGAAAATGAGCTTCCTCAATTGAATGTATCCCTTTATTCCAATGAATAAAAAAATATTTACTATTTATTACTACTACTACTACTACTATCGGTCTCGGACGAATGTCACAGCTTTCTTATTTTTTCAGTTGTTGAAATACTAACAATTTATCCTTCCTAAAAGCTAGAAAATTTTTCTTTCATCAAAAATATAAAATTGTTTTGACAAAAGTCTAACAAAAGACAGAAAAATACTTGTTATACATTTACAAGAGTAAACAGTTACTACTAATGCACTGCACTAGTGTGGACTATTTTTTATGTGTAGGAATATTTTTACATAAAACAATCTTAAAAATCTTACATAAAAAACACTTTTAAACATAAAATATGAAACAAAAAAATGGTAAAATTGCAATAAACCACTCGAGGTTGTGGGTTATGGTGGGATTTACCATGGCTGGTGAGGATTTGACCACTCGGCCTGCAGTCTCATGGCCAAGCCACACCAGCCATGGTAAATCCCACCTGTCCATAGCCCACATCCTCTTGTGGTTTATTGCTTAAACAATCTCTGTTGCCCGATTATTGTGTAATGGTATTAGTGTAATTTATAGTCAGTGCCTGCCTTTGTACTTAAAGGCTCCTGCCTGAATGCAAATTGAAAATATCTATGACTGTTTTAAATTGGATGTACAGATTAGCTCCAATGAAATGTAGTTTCATTGTAAAGCAGATTCTAAGCAGTGTCCCTGTTCACACAGGAATACCCCAAAAGTTATGTTCTAAAACTCAGATATTATTTTCAGTTGTTTTATTTTATTTAAACTGTACAGAACTATAAAATACATTTAACAGAGAACCTAAATGAATTTGTTTGGTTTTAAATTATTAATAATGTAACAGAAATTAAAAAAAAGCTTTATTAAATAAACATAAAAAATTAAACTTTAACCAAAACTGCACATCAGTGTTCTGCAATAGTCATTTTTCATTCTGCATTGCATGTGTATATTGTATACAAAAGAAATGCAGAACTAAACACACAAACTCCATGTTGTACCCTGAAACAATAAGTAGGCCTCCTCAGAGATCATGGAACATTACTACATAATATATGATGGCCTTGTCATCTAATAATAATTACAACTAATATCTTGGCCTCTTTGGTTGCAAAATCATGTATAATACATTTTAACTATATTCATTTTGTTTTCCTATAAACATATATTTTTTTTTCTTTTTAAATTGGAAGTTTTTAATTATTCATGCAACTACACAGTGCAGTCATTAAAAACAATCATTCACTTAAGACAAGCAGTGAAAGATTTCATTTCAGGTATAAAAAAGTGAGAAAATCATATTAGTCAATTTTGTCTGGTATGGGTCAATGCTTTACACTGCATAGCTCATGTGACACTTATTCAACTGGATAGTGACACTTATTCAACTAGATAGTGAGAAAGTTTAAAGAGGTACTATGGTAAAAATTACAGGCATTAATAAATTCAGAATATGGATCAAAATAGCCCCAATCAGCCTCATGCCAAATATGAGATCTCTAAGTTGCTTTGTTTAAAAGTTGCAAGTCATTTTACAACGCTAAATTAACTGCCTGTTCAAAAAAGCCAGGTTCAGTGAAGAGTTGCTAATGATATCATCTCCTGAACTCATAGTCTAGTCCTACCTGCCAGCAAGCTTATAGGACCTATTTCTCCAAAGTTTAAATATTGCGTATAATAGTTTTCACCAGTAAGACAGGCAGGGCCATTCTACAAACATTGCTTTAAAAGCTATGTGTTTCATGTGTTTTAACAAAGCTGGCAAACTTGTATTTGTTTGTTTTTGGTGCTTTTTTGTTGTTGTCCTTTTCTCCAGGGTTTCTGGGTGCTGAGTCTTAGCACACTGCTGTGAGATTTGCAGACTAGATTTCTGTGATGTGGTGAAAGGCTGTGATCAGTTACACTTGTCATTCAATTGAGGTGATTTCTCAGGATGGCCCTTTAAAACAATTATTCCATCACCTCGTAAATGGGGTTGGGAGAGGTAATGCTGTTTTGAAACCTAGCTTAAAGTTTCTATGCCGTATTCAGCTCAATGTTCAATCAATCAATCAATCAATCAATCAAACAATCCCTATTTTATTCATCATCAAAGCATTTTCTGTTTTCTCCCTGGCAGGCTGTCACTTGACCTACATTCAGGCTCATCTGTGTTGTACTCCACATTGAAATGATTGCTTTACCAGGACTAACACTTTCACCCCAGTAGGAATCAACACATATAAGGCCCCTATTAAAACTTATTGTAAATCAGACACTGACAAACAGCAATGAACTTACCAACATTGCAACACTTGTAGCAATACAACTTCCTAACAAGCACAGTAGAGTAACACCACAAATGGTATCAGGAGCCTGGAGGCATGTTGACTCAGCATCTTGCAACTCTGAAGAAATGAACCACACCAAAACACATTTAAAAATACATACTGTATTTGTCAACTTTGTTACAAAACCTGAAACACATACATTTTATAGCAATGTTTTTAGAATTGTACTGCCTATTTCACTTGTGAAAATCATTGCACAATGATCTTAAACTATTAGAAAAACAGGTCATATAAGCATACTGACAGGGAGGACTAGCCTGTGAATTCATGAGATGACATCATCAGCAGTGCTTCACTAAAACTGTTTTTTTTTTCAACATGTAGTGCAATCAGGGTTATAAAATAACTCATAACTTTAAAATGAAGTAACATAGAAACCTAATATTTGGTATGAGCTTTATTGGGGGCATGCTTATTCTAATTCTGCTATGCAGCATTTTTGACCAGAGTCCCTCTTTAAGTGTGTTACCAAGTACCATTCTTCAAGGCATTGAAATGTACAAGTGCTATATTATATGTGTTCAGCAGTTTGCAAATGCTATGCCATACTATGAATCAGATATATTTATGGACATTAAAGGCTTTTCACTGATATGCAACTTCAATGCAATTATTTGTTTCAGCCACTAAGTCATTTTGATACTTGCTCTTAAATAGAGCACTTATAAGGCAATGTCTGTAATACCTTTTCTCTCTCTCTCTTTCTCCCCCCTTTCTTCAATTTGGTGCTGTTTGAATCTCCCAGTATGCCCCCCCATTGTAAATAACCTTAGGATACAGTTTATATGAATGGTACTATACTATATAAAACTAAACTGAAGCAGCATGGGTTGGAGCAGTAATATCAAGCACCGTATGACACAGGAAAGGTAGTGCTACAGTGCTTATCAAGAGATAGACAGCTCATCATTATAAATCTGAGTGTTGCCACCTGCTGGTGATCATTTTTTTTTTCATGACAACTGGCAAACTGGCAGGCTTTTTGTCAAAAACAGTAAACAGCAAATTAGCTACATTTTCTCACTTTTCATGCGTAACATATAAACTTATAGTATTTCTTTGGGGGGCTAGTTTTGAGAATTGTTCTTTGGCTAAAATGAGGATGGGGCATACTCTATGAAGATAAACAATGCTAATCCTGCAGCTTGTCAAATGCTCTTCTTTGACAATAACTTCTAACCAAACAATGGCAAAAGTCATTACAGTGTTTTCAACCATCTGATTATTTTAAACATGCTGCCTGTGTTCCTCTCCTGATGATCGCTATGAATAAAGATGTACCTGCTATATTGAAGCATGAAAGTGAACCTTTGCTTTGTTTCTGGCCAGATACCAAAACACGGTATGCCAAATGAGAAAGCAAAAAGAAGGCACATGCTTAACAGTATTACTATAAGGGAGCGATGAAAAGTTTTCTCAAAGGGTGTTCAGTGTTTCCACACTGATGATGCACAGAACAAGTTATTTTCCATTTAGTTATAGAATTATTCAAACTAGATGACATATGATCATTTAATTTTCTGTTTGCACATTTTTCAGACCCCATTTTTATCACTTGGAAGACAGTGAGAGTTCTTAAAGATGGTTCTTTCTGAGTTGGCCTTACACCTGATGCCCCACACAAACTTATTTTTCCCATTGCAATTTAACTCTTAAGTCATCACAGTACCCCTGGTAGTTTCAGTGGTTGTAGAACAGTTACTGTGATGGATGCTTACAATAAATTCTCATCCGGTTATACTATTGTCATTTTTGGAGCTTTTTTCTCAATTTGCCTGTTTAAACAAGAGCTATCTTTTTCTTGAAGTTAATGTCCATTGGCCTAGATTTACTATTCTGGGAGACATACAGATGGATGGCAAGATGGTAAGATAGTTGGCTGAGAGAATGCGGTCTGAGGTCAGGAGAGAATGAAAGAAAGAATGGAAGGAAGGAAGAAAGAAAGAAAGAAAGAAAGAAAGAAAGAAAGAAAGAAAGAAAGAAAGAAAGAAAGAAAGAAAGAAAGAAAGACATTGCTTTGGAAAATCCTGATTTTAAAGGGGAGCAGGGGAGTGGTGAATACTTAAGTATTCTTTTCCTCTTGGTGGGAGGTAAGACTTCAGTTTAAATCAAAGGAGGTGAAGTTGGGCTCTACATTCAGTCCAGTTTACCACGACTCATCTGACTTTTGCAAGGCAGTTTAAGTAAAACAAAACCTGCTTATCTGTTATTGGTATGTCTAAAGGGGTACATATGGTGCGGGAAGTGAAGCAATAATCCAGAGCAGTAATTTAAACCTACAAACACCCACATGGAAAGACAATAGAAATGTAAGTGCACACAGTGCCAGTGCCAGAGGCATCACAACTGAAATTCTGTTACAGAGCATAGTATTTTATGACTTTTTCTTGATATATTCCTGTACAGATATGTATAGTTAAATACTAAAACACCTCATAAGGTGCCAAATAGCCAATATCAAACTCTAACTCAAGAACAAGACTGCTTAAATTTAAAATATTCCAAAACTGGTCTTTTCTGTGATTTCAATACATGCTAAGTGAAAGTTTGAAATTACGTAATGTTGTGTCTCCAAATGACAAAATGATTTGAAGTCAATTTCAAACTTATACTGTTGCAGCTGCCTCAAGTTGTATGCACTGTTGTCTGTATTTTTATTGACATTTCAACCATATGAAAAACCAATAACTAGTCTGCATTATAAGTATCTGAGTTATCTAAAAGTTATATAGCATGTATTTATCCATTCTGCATTCACAAAATAAGTGATATATTTGTCATTGCTCAAGCCTTCAGCATTAAAACCCTGTTAACAAGCTTGCATATTTAAACCAGATTCCTGCGTGAGACAAGCACAAGGCATAAATCAGAAAACAGAGCGTTGTCTGAATCATTAATGAGTTCGCTCATGAGAGTGCTGTTACCTAAAATTCTAAATCTTACCGTAGTTCCTAAATACTGACCTTAACTTATCTTGGGGTGATATTTAGAGTGTCTGAGATATTTTAAAAAGTAAAGGCATCATTCATGATAGAGCACTTTCAGCCTCTACAACTTACCTGCAAAATCTATTTGAAATGTATGCTGTCTGTTTAAGACTGTATAAAAAAGAGCAGTGCACACGACGCCAGTGTGAGAGGTATTAGAACTGAAATTGTAATTGTTACAGAGCATAGGATTTTATGATTTTTTTCTTGATATATTGCTGCACAGATATTTATAGTTAAATACTGACGGTGCCTCACAACGTGCCAAATAGCTAATACCAAACTTTAACTCATGAGCAAGACTGCTTAAATCTAAAATATTCCAAAATGGGCTTTTTTATGTGATTTCAATACATCCCATAATGCCAAGTGAAAGTTTGAAATGCCTGTATATTCAGTATATGTATGGTTTATCCTGAGACTTATGACCTGTGTCTCCAATCCCAGTACCACTACTGTCTGTTGATAGTCTGGTCATTTGAGCTATCGGAAAACATAAATCAGGACAGTCTGAAGTTTGTTGGTGTTTATAGTTTTGGGGAAGAGAATACAAAGTGTATTCTAGGGGCTGCTGAGAAAACAGAGTACTGTTACTTTATCTAGTGAGCTAGCACAAAATTATTGACAGATGGCAAATACTGTAATCTTTTTTTTCACTGGAAAGGGGTTCAAAAATATAACGTGTCCTATTGCAGCTGGTTTTCAGCACATGCCCCAATTTCTACTGGAGTGGGCCTGGAGGGCAAGGTCTGCCCTAGCTGTGGACTTCAACTGCTTAGAACATATAATTAGGATAGAGTTTTTTTTTGTTTGTTTGTTGTTGTTTTTTTTTTTTTATTTGGCATCACCATTTAAATTGCCTGGTCAGACAATTCCTGTCATTGGGTCTCCTGTGTACTGCTGTGCACTACCATCCATCAGCATTTACAAATATTCTTTCATGTTTCCTGTCATGTTTCCCACCCTACACCAAAACCATCAGCCCCATTAGTGGGCAGCACCACTATTTAACAGGTATTGGTGAATGCTAGTGATGTTTGCTTGTGCGTTTTCACAGTGCAAATGTAATGTGAATGGTGGTGTGGTGACTGTCAGCCTAGAGGAGCTGACCTTGTTCCTTGTCAACTAGTGTGACAGCTGATGGTCCTAAGGTGATCACTTTTCTCCTTGAGATCCAGATATCCAGTGTAGCGGCTGACAGCCCTGAGGGGGGCTAACTTTGCTCCTTGTTCTCTTTTCTTTTATGAGAACCATTCTAACTCCACTCCCTACTGTGGTAATTCCAAAGTCTGAATCCCACCACAACTAACTGAAATATATATATGTATGTATATGTATTTATATATTGTGCTGTAGTTGGTGGGCAGCCCTAAGTGACCTTGCTCGTGTTTACCTTGCATTTCAGCTCTGTTGAGTTTCTTAAACCGGGACTATTAAAAACAGTGTCTTGCACTTATAAAATGCTTGCAGAAAGAATACTGTCATTTTCACTCTTTTTCCAGACATACCATTTAAAATGTGTAAAGTCACTAGACTTAATCTCTCTCTCTCTCTCTCTCTCTCTCTCCTCTCCTCCTCCTCCTAGTATGTGTTTGCATTATTATTTCATCTGATTATACTGGAAAGTTTTGTTATATCTTCCCCGTTCAGTAATGTCCCCAAAGAACTTCTTTGTTTACAGAAATGCAATATAGTTTGCCAGATGTAAATTTGCAAACAGAAATAAATGACTTTCTAATAATGCTGGAAAAAAAACAACCAGTGTGTTAGCAGAAAGTTCTCTGATGAACACCAGCAAATTATGCACTATCAGCATAGTATACTGCTTCAAAATGTATAAAAGTAACAGCAAACTCTTGTCAAAATTATAAAAAGCATCACAATTAATTATTGTTACAGTGTTACAGAGCTAAAGGGTTCAAGGAGAATATTTCAGACAGCAATGCCATTTCAGTTGGGTTGGCAGATCTAAACTGTCTGTAACAGGGTACCCCTGTTATAATAAAGGTTCCCCATTAAGTGTTTTAATAAAGATATGCACTCCCCTCCCTTATTTCTCTCACTCTTTTCTGTTTCCTTTTTCTTTTTCTGCTTTAATGTTTTTTTTCATGTCAGGGTTGCCAACCTAACCTTTCTACAAATCCTTTGCTATCCCTGTTTGCCTTTTCCCTGGTATTGACTGAGCATATGAAGTGCTGGAAACACTTAGACAGATTGTTTCTATAAATAATATCTTTAATGCATGTAGCACTAGATGTCCATTACCTGGTGCCCCGGGGCAGTGAGTGGTGGCAGCACCCGCTGGTGAGGTGCTGTAGTACCAGAGCTGCTGCTGCTAAGTGCAGCTCTTTGTGCAATGGGGGCCTCCAGTGCGAATGATGCCACAGGTCACAGAAAGCAACCAAAACAATCTGCAGCACAGGATTTCAGTTGTAGGAGCAAATTGCTCCATACATCTTTTATTGCAAGAAGCGGTTTTAAATAAACAATCTCCTTGTTCGGAGCAGGAAGTATGCTTCACAGGACAGAGATGCTCTTAAGCATAGGCAGATGCTGCAAGAGCAGCACAGATCAAAGGCATTGCCAAATAGGGGACACTGCAGGCAATTAAACAGAGAATCCCCGTAGTGTCCCCAAACAGAAGAAATAAGCCCAGGAATTATAATGCAGCCCCAGAGATGTTGTAACTGGGGCTACTTGAATAAATAAAAAGGAACAAAGGTTAGACATGGGAAATAAGGCAATATAAGGCCCAAATGAAACGTATATCTGATGCCTGACATTTATGCCATCAGGTCAATGACTTTGACTTGTCAGCCTGACTTTGACTTGTCTGTGGAAGTGGAGAACCTTGCTACACTGCAAAGAACAAACTATAACTACATTTAGGACCTGGAAACCTGATGAGGCATATTTCTTGTAAAGTAAGGGAGCTACGCTTTCTATAAAAAGTTTCATTTTTTTTTTCCTTATTGGCATTAAGCAGAGAATTGCAGGATTCCATTAAAAGTGTAGTAATTTTATAACCAGAGGGAGTGAGATACAACTGAATTTGCTTGATTGTTGGGGTTGAGACCTAGGATTTGGAAGGATATTTTTGCAACATTTTAAAAGTGTCCTGCTGGCTAAAAAGTTGAGTTTTCATCCCTGGTTTCACTGAAAGATTTTGTGTATTGAAATCAGACATAGCAGACTGCCTGCATTGAAAGGCCTGCTTACATCACAGGTGTCACTAGTCAATCAATTGGCTCTGGGTGGGGTTTCATCACTGCTGTCTTAGGTATCCTTCACAGTTAGAAGTCATTCAGTCTGACTTTGACTTGTCTGTGGAAGCGGAGAACCTTGCTACACTGCAAAGAACAAACTATAACTACATTTAGGACCTGGAAACCTGGTGAGGCATATTTCTTGTAAGGTAAAGGAGCTACGCTTTCTATAAAAAGTTTCATTTTTTTTTTCCTTATTAGCATTAAGCAGAGAATTGCAGGATTCCATTAAAAGTGTAGTAATTGTATAGCCAGAGGGAGTGAGATACAACTGAATTTGCTTGATTGTTGGGGTTGAGACCTAGGATTTGGAAGGATATTTTTGCAACATTTTAAAAGTGTCCTGCTGACTGAGGAGTGAGTTAATTTTTATCCCTGGACTCAGTAGAGTGATTTGTGCAGGAGACATGGTCTAGTAAAGTGTGGTGTTAGTTGAAGTACTATAAAGGGCAATGCTCACCAGGGTGGTGGAGCAGTTGTGTATTTGATTGTTTCTAACAGTCACCAGTGGCTGTGGACTACCCACCACCCTACCCCACACCTTCCCCCAGGCGTGGCATTTCCTTACAGCCACAGTTCTGACATCACTTCCTCAACAGGTCTTGCAGCAGAACTGTCATATCCTTAATAACCCTGCACAGTGCAAAAAGGGTAGGTACACACCACAAATAATAATAAAAAAGACATATATATATATATA
The DNA here is from genome assembly GCA_016271365.2 of Neoceratodus forsteri. Taxonomy (NCBI): domain Eukaryota; kingdom Metazoa; phylum Chordata; order Ceratodontiformes; family Ceratodontidae; genus Neoceratodus; species Neoceratodus forsteri. The sequence goes on from CM057452.1 coordinate 1,085,066,949, forward strand.
GTATATTATAAGGGAGAGGGACATGTGGGGAGTGGTGCAATGCACTGGCTGTGGGGCAGCAGTTTTCCAGGAGACATTCTGGAAACTGCATTGCTGTCCTATTTGCAGGCAACTGTCAGCTCTGAGGGAGGAGGTTGCCAACCTTCAGGCTGAACTAGCAAGGACTAAGGAGGCCTCCCCCTTCCAAAGAGCACCACTGCCACAACCACTGCCTCAGAGGTTGCCAAGTATGAAGAGCAGTTAGACCACAGTGGGTTCTGGGAGGGTGCAGGTGGTGGACCAGAGGCGAAGCCCCCCTAGTTGTACCTTTAGACAAATCATATGCCATTCTGGCAGAGCAAGGTTCCTCTATGATGGCACCCTCAGTTGAGACCCAGAAGAAAGCTGAGGACATCCACAAGAGAGACCCACAAAAGGGTGGCAAGGGACACCACAGGGGAAGGAAACAGCTTTTGATAGGGGACTCTATTGTTAGGGGGGTAAACCTGGGAAATGGAGAGGAGAAGGAAGTAAGGTGTCTGCCTGGTGCCATGGCTTGGAGGGACAGGAAGTGAATCCTCAGGATTGCAGAAGCAGCATCACAGGTGATGGAACTCGATATCATAGTCCACCTTGGGACAAATGACCTAGCTAGGCATGGGATCAGTGCAGTGCAGAATGAATTTGTGGAGTTGGGGAGGGGCCTCAGATGGGTAGCAAGCACGGTAACCTTCTCAGAGGTGCTACCAGTCCGTGGCAGGATTGAGGCTAGGGTACTGCACACCATGCAGTTTAATGAATGGTTGCAAAACTGGTGCAGAGCACAGGGCTTTGGCTTCATTGGGGACTGGGAGGCCACCTGGAGAGATAAAGATCTATTCTGGCATGATGTTCTGCATCTGACCACGATGGGAACCAAGCTCCTAGGTGATAGGTTTAAATGCTTCCTTGGCAAGCTTTTAAACTATCCAAGGGGGGAGGCGCTAATAAAAGTCAGGAAATTTCAAGCCTTCCCCCCACAAAACATGGCAGGTAGGAAGGTAAACACTGAGGTACAGAGCTCAACACAGGGCAGAACAGTGGTAAATGGAAAAATAGACAAGGACAGTAAGAGCAGGGATGGGGGGAAAAAAGGATAAAGCCAGCATTAAATGGAGGGCAATAAGTACCAATGCCCGTAGTCTGGGAAACAAGCTTCCTGAGCTAGTAGCCCTGATGGAAGATGAACAGTTGGATATTGTGGCAGTCACAGAAACATGGTACACCAAGAACCATGACTGGGATGTCAACATACCAGGGTATACAATCTACAGAAGGTACAGGGAAGGTAAAAGAGGAGGTGGAGTAGCTCTATACATAAGGGAAGGGATCAAAGCTGCAGAACTAAAAAGTAAGGGGGAGGACAAGAGGCACTGGGTCACCTTGGAGACAGGGAATGGCATCACAATCTGCACAGGGGTTGTATACAGACCCCCGTCTCAAGGGGAGGAAATGGACAACAAAATGATAGAGGACATTCTCAAAATGGCTGAAAAAGGGGAGATACTGTTGATGGAGGACCTGAATATGCCAGATGTTAACTGGATAACAGGTACTGCAGCCACATCCAAGAGCAGGGTCATTCTCGATACCCTGCAGGGGGCAGGCCTTAGACAGCTTGTGTTGGAAGCCACTCGGGAGGGAGCAATATTAGACCTGGTACTCTCAAATGGAGAGAGGATCACAAATTTAGAAGTCAGTAGACATCTGGGAACAAGTGACCACTGCACAGTGTGCTTCACAATGAGCACAACCATGGAGATAAGCCATATAAAAACAAGGATACTGGACTTTAGAAGAGCTGACTTTGGCAAAATGGGTGAATACCTGAAAATGCACTAGCAAATGACCAAAAAGGAGGGTGGAAGAACAATGGAGAAAAATCAAACTGCCATCATAGAGGCAACAAGCCTTTGTGTGAAGCAAATAAAGAAAACAAAGCGGAGTAAAAAAACACTATGGTTTTCAAACGAGGTGGCAGGGAAGGTTAAGGAGAAAAAGGCTGCATTCAAAAAGTATAAGGAATCACAGAAGGAGCATGACAGTGAACTGTATCAATTAAAGCAGAAAGAAGTGGGGAAGGCAGTCAGACTAGCAAAGGCCCAAACCGAAGAAAAAATAGCCAACTCAGTTAAGAAGGGGGATAAAACCTTTTATAGGTACATTAGGGAGCATAGAAAGGTTAAGGGAGGATAGTGAAATTAATAAAGGAGAGGGGAGGTGGGCAGAGGGAGACAATGAAAAGGCAGAGATACTGAATGAATACTTTTGCTCAGTATTCACAAAAGAAGATGAGGAGGAGTTACCTAAATCAGACAATAGAAGCACTCTGGGTAGGGGGGTTGACACCAGTCCATTCACAGAAGAAAGAGTCCTGAAAGAACTCCTAAAACTCAAGGTGAACAAAGCAATGGGGCCTGACGGGATTCACCCCAGAATCCTAAAAGAACTAAGGGAGGACCTAGTGAACCACTGACCATGCTTTTTAACAGATCATGGCAGGATAGGCGGTACCTGAGGACTGGAGGAGGGCAGATGTGATTCTCCTTCACAAAAGTGGGAGCAAGGCAGAAGCGAGAAACTACAGACCTGTAAGTTTGACCTCAGTGGTAGAGTTAATGATGGAATCAGTTCTGAAAGAAAGAATTGTTGAGTACCTAGAGGTCAGTGGGGCACAGGACCCAAAGCAGCATGGATTTACAGCAGGAAAGTCATGTCAGATGAATCTAATTGATTTCTTTGACTGGGTGACCAAAGTAATAGATCAGGGAGGGGCTGTGGATATGGCCTACCTAGACTTTAGCAAGGCATTTGACACAGTCCCACACAAAAGATTAATAATCAAGTTAGCCAGCCGGGAGTTGGTCCCAGTGTGGTAGCCTGGGTAGCAAACTGGCTGCACAACAGGACACAGAAGGTAATAGTGAATGGAACACATTCTGAAGAAAGGGGGGTTACTAGTGGAGTACCTCAGGACTCAGTACTGGGTCCAGTCCTCTTTAACATCTTTATAGGTGACATTGCAGAGGGTCTGGAGGGAAAGGTATGCCGCTTTGCAGATGACACAAAGATCTGTAACAGAGTTGATACACAAGGGGGGGTAGAAAAGATGAAATAGGACTTGGCAAGGTTGGAGGAATGGTCAGACATGTGGCAACTTAGATTCAATACAAAGAAGTGCAAAGTAATGCACCTGGAAAGCAAACACCCAGGAGAAGAGTACACAATAGCAGGGGAGGTACTAACAATAACAAAAATGGAAAGGGACCTGGGGGTAGTCATATCAGATGACCTAAAGGTGGGTAAGCAATGTGAAAAGTCAGTAAGGAGAGCCAGGGGGATACTGGGCTGCATAGGAAAGGGCATCACAAGTAGAAAAAGGGAAGTGGTTATCCCTCTGTACAGACAGTTGGTGAGACCCCATCTGGAGTACTGTGTGCAGTTTTGGAGACCTCATCTACGCAAGGACATAGACAGGATGGAAGCAGTCCAGAGGAGGGCAACTAAAATGGTGCATGGTCTGCAGCAGAAGCCATATGAAGAGAGGCTGAGAGCATAATATGTATACCCTTGATGAAAGGAGGGACGGGGGACATGATAGAAACATTTAAGTATCTCAAGGGAATCAACAAAGTCCAGGAGGGTAGCATCTTTCAGAAAAAGAGATGTGTAAGAACAAGGGGGCACAATTGAAAGATAGAGGGGGGACGGCTCAGGGGTAATGTGAGGAAATATTTTTTCACAGAGAGAGTGGTGGATACATGGAACAGCCTTCCTGGGGAGGTCGTTGGGTCTAAAACAGTGGGGGAATTCAAACATGCATGGGACAGACACAAAGCAATTATAGTTGGAGGTTGCAGGAAGTAGGCTGTTGGTTAACTAGAATCTGCAGCTTATCCAGTAGGTAGGGAAATGGGCAGACTGGGTGGGCCAAGTGGTCCTTATCTGCCATCAAAGTCTATGTTTCTATGTGATGAAAATAAATGCTGGTTTTGGCCGGAGGTCAGAGAAAAAATTTTAAAGATCTCCTGCATAGGCATAGACAATGCAGCTAGATAAAAGCTGCAGGAGGAAGAGCCCTATGAAAAGGATTTATGATTATGTAAATAAACTGCTGCTGAGAAATAAAACAAACACATTAAAAATAACATTTCCAGGTCTCCTGAGCTGGCAGGAGAAAGGAGTTAAGGAGCACGCCCTTAAGCTTCTCTTCCCTTATCCAACTCAGAGATACCTGTGAAATAAAAGAAGGTATTACCCTGTTAATAAAATTGTAATTACCTGCTAGGAACCTGAAATGTTGAAAGGTCCAATTATAGGTCTGGCTGCCCACCGAATTACTGTTTTTATGCAACCAGGGAAGGATAATGTCAGCAAAATGGGAGGGGCTTAGAATTTTAATAAGCATCTTTTAGGAATAAGAGTGAATAACTATTGAATGGCAACCTAAATAAAAGAGGTGAACCTAGCATAAGGTAGAACATTGCCATATGTATTAGGATTGTGATATAGTCTGAGAGCCACAGCCACCGCTAAACCAATGTATGCTAGAAGAAGTAACAAAAGAATATTTAGCAGGCTAAGGCACCACCTTAAAAAACTATTACTGCTTCTCCTAGTTTGCTAAAGAAGATTGACTCTATACAGACTTGGGCTCTACATGCATTTCCTGATTTCTTCATGATAACTGAATCCTGGCTCACACCCTTGACCCCGGACAAATCTATCAATGTACCCGGATATATCATCTACCGCTGTGATAGACTGACTAGAGGGGAGGGGTTCAACATATGTCCAAAGTAATTCACACAGTCACAGTCTTTGACTGTACCTAAAAGGCTAAGGAATTTGAATGCCTTGCTCTAAAATTATCACTTTCCATTGAGAAATCACTCCTTATGGCAGCATGCTACCGACCACCGTCTGGTGGCTGGGCACCTCTGCCACACCTTCAAAACATTCTTGACTCTGCTAATACTGAGTGTATTATAATGGGGGAATTCAATCTAAATTGGAATGATGACAGCTCTAAGAAATTGAAAGATCTATGCGATGTTAATGGTCTGTTACAAATGGGGACTGCTATAACCAGACCTAACAGAAAAAACCCTGAGCACAGCACCTTCCTGGACCTTATGTTAGTAAACAAACCTCACACTATCTCGCATACTGGAGTATTCTTCAAAGATATAAGTGACCATTGCACTACTGCCTGCATCAGACATCCTTCCCAAATAAAAACGGCCTCCAAATTCAAACTGAAAAGATGCCTGAAAAAGTTCTGCCAGTACACTTTCCTGAAAGATCTAAGCAACGTTCGTTGGCAGGATTTCAATCTAGCCCCCACCTTTAACATGGCATTTAACATCTTTCACAGCCTCTTACTGGGGCTAATAGACAAACATGCCCCACTAAGACTGATCAAATCAAAAATTAAAACTCCTGGCTGGTTCTCTCCCGTCCTGAAGAAAGCACTTAGGGATAGGGACTACTGGTGGAAAAAAGCTAGGAAATCCCACCTGGAGGCTGATTGGTTAGCATTCCGTACCACTAGGAATGCTTGTACCAAGCTAATTAGGTCTGAAAAAGCTAGGTTCTTCCAAAGAGAACTAGAAGACAATAAAAACAACTCTGCCAAATTTTGGAACATCCTCAAAGAAGTCGAAGGTCAGTCCACTGCACCACCCCTTCCAAACAAAATTGTGTCTGATGGTACCACCTATATGGTCAAAGCTGATATACTAGGGAAGCTTAATGATCACTGCCACTACAGGGCTTGCCCTTGACACCTCACCTATCAGCAAACTTAGCCCAGCAAGAGACTACACTGTTGACTTCACTGATAATCACAAGCATAACCAACCACATCCCACCCCCTTCAGCTTCCTCACAATTACGTTCAAGCAAGTGGAGGACCTCCTCCTTTGTCTGGATGCAAAAAAGAGTGTGGGTGCAGATAATATTGAACCTTACTTCCTAAAACTTGGCCATACCTATCTGACCGCCCCTATTACACACTTATTCAACACCTCTCTGATTCAAGGTGAGCTACCTGTCTTGTAGAAAACTGCCCACATCCTACCATTATTCAAGACTGGGGATCTGAGTGATCTGAACAATTACCGGCCTATTTCTATACTATCCGTCCTTTCTAAATTACTTGAAAAAATTGTCAACATCCAACTTAGAGAACATTTGGATTCACAAAAGTTGCTAAACCCGGCTCAGTCCGGCTTCAGAGCCAAACACAGTACAGTATCGGCTCTTGCCAAAGTAACTACAGACTGGCAAATGGCCTTGGACTCTAAGAAGTATGTGTTTGCCCTGTTCCTTGATCTAAGTAAGGCCTTCGATACTGTGGATCATACCATCATGCTTACTGCACTGAATAACATTGGACTTGATAGTTCTGCCATTAAATGGTTCACCAGCTACCTAACCAATAGGTTACAACAAGTCAAAGACATAGGAGATCTGTGGCCACAAAAATCCTTGTTACGAGGAGTCTCACAAGGCTCCATCCCGGGCCCTATCCTCTTTGCAATATACATCAATAATCTGGACTCTCAGCTGGGCACAGCAAATGTGCACTTATTCGCAGATGATACTGTACTCTATACCACAAATTGATCCTTGGATCTGGCCCATGAGTACTTACAGAAAGACTTTGTCACCCTCCAATACATCCTCTCACTCATAAGCTCCTCCTCAATTCCAAAAAGAATAAAGCAATGATTCTCTCACCAAAGTCTACTTCCAGATGTCCACATATCACACAGATCCGAACACTCTTAGATGAACCCCTTGAAGTAGTTGATACCTTTAAATACCTAGGGTTCTGGCTGGATAACAAGCTCAACTTTCTGTGCCACTTAAATAAATCCTCGAAGAAACTAAGACAGCGATTAGGTTTATTCCATCGCATTAAACACCTACTCACATCAGAAGCCAGAATGAGACTAGTACAAACTACATTCCTACCTATACTGCCACTGACTTCCTTTACAGTCATTGCCTATCAACGATGCTAAACAAACTGGACACTCTTTACCACTGGGCTTTAAGATTTATCTTAAATCTACCCTGTAGTACACATCACTGTCATCTATACCAGGTTTTGGGATGGACCTCACTCTCAACTAGAAGAAAAAGGAATGCTCTCTTCTGGTTGTAAAGAGCATTATCTGATAACCTAGCTGTGTACATCTCGAACATCTTCAAATGGGCTAAAGTTTCCTATGGCCTGAGATGCTTCTCCTTAATCTGGTTCCAGATTCCTAGAGTGAAAACTACCCTTGGCTCAGTAGCAATCAACTTCTCACTTCCATCACTTTGGAACACTATGCAAGTCTCTTTAAAATTATCCTCACTTCCAAGTATTTTCACATTTGAAGCTCTATTAACAGATTATCTGAAGGAATCATGCAACTGTTTCAGATGCCGATGACCCCCAAGCCCCGGGTGCCACTCTCATATCCTACGCCTAAGTATCTCATCCACACCACATTCCTAACAACAGAAACCTAGGACCTACAAGCCTAGTTCCCTTGATCCAAGATGGCCCTGCCTATTCTCTACCTTTTACCTATTCTGGCCTCCCTTTTGGCTGCCTACTCTTTCACCCCAGTTTCTACCCTATTCCTTAATACCTCCTTATTTTTATCATTTAGGTATGAGCTCTTACTTAGTGGAGACTATATGGGATTGTTGTCTCTTCTCATTTCAGTAAAGCTTATCATTATGTACCTTTGCATGTTAATTATGTTGACCGGTATGTATAGGCCCATATTGACCGGCACCTTCACAATGTTTTTTCTTTTTTTTCCTTTTTTGCACCATTGTCCACCGAAATTGTAATCTTATGAAGTGTACTGTATTGTATTAATGCCCAGGACCACCTTGAAAATGAGCTTGCTCAATGGTGTTTATGCCTGGTTAAATAAAGTGATTGATTGATTGATTGATTGATTGATATAGAGTTATGGCCAAGCTTATTATGAGAGAAATAAAGCCTAATTGTTCTTCAGACCCCAGTCACCTGACTTTGATGTCATCCGCTGACTAGGAGTGAGACAGTAGATAGGTAGGCCAGTGGGTTGCTGGCTGATGGAGAGGTAGGTGTTCAAGGTTTCACACCAAGCAATAGAGCAAAGTAGAGCTGAGCAAAAAAGTGACATGGGAAGAATCATTTTCTGGATTTATTTTCTTTTTGGCATGCTGAATAACACCCAGTTTTCTTTGATTCCTGTATATTGTTTGAACTGATTTTTAAAATAAACATCAAAAACACATGTGTGCTTTTAGTTTATGCACTTTTCCTCCTGCCTAAATGTCTGTTTATTCGCACACCATAACATTGGAGTGAGAAGTGGGATCCTGATGGTGTCAAGACTGCTTGGGAGGCACCATCAGTGGGTACTGTAGATGCAAGAGAGGCAGAAGAAGGTCATGCATTTGATGAGAGCTATGGCTAAGAAGACAAGTGTGCCACCTAGACCTGTCTTGGATTTCAGCACAAGGCCGAAGATTAAGCATTTTTTTTTTCCCAAACAGAAAAACACCCTGCACTCAAAGTTTTTTCCCCTGCCTGATTTTTATATTGACTTGCACACACACAGAACCAACATACTAGGGTAGTAGCACTTTCAGAGATGTGTCAGTGTTGTGGTGCATGGAGGGCACACTTTAGTAGGTGCTTCCCTAATTCCCCAATGAGCCAGCATGCTAGCACTGACACAAGTGTTATGCAAAGTGCCACCAACTTTACAGAAATGTGTTGGTGGAATCAGAGATAAGCTCGTCATGCAGCAGCACAGATGACACACCTCCCATACATGCTTTCATGGTGAAACATTTCAATAAACATGGTGGTGGGTCCTGCCGCCACCACACAATGCCCAGAGAAGGCCAACATTGGGAGTGCAATCCCCATGTCAGCATGTTTGCCACCCCCTCCCACATTGTGTGGCACACTGGGAGCCAACTCCTGTGTGCTGTCTCTCACAGAAAGCCAACCACATTGGTATGTTCCTGCCCCCACCCTACCCCCATTTTGTGGCCAACATCACCCCCGAAAGTCATGGGAAACACTGGGAGCCCACCCCAGTGTGCCCAACAATTGTTCTATTTCACCTGTAAAGAAAGAAAATCACCCCACGGTGCAGTGACCAATTTTTTTTTTTTTTGGTACCCGTAAAAAAGAAAAAGGTCTGTTGTCCAAGGCACCCCCCATCTCACACCCACCCTCTGTGTACCCCACCTCCCCACAACCCCCTCACCCCATACTTACTTCCAGAGGTACTGAGCTGCAATCTTCGGCAGAGCAGGAACACGTCTGGACTCTTTAAAGCCAAACTGCAAATGAAGAAATGCTGGTAAGCTGTATAATGGCATTAATTGGGGGTTCAACAAGTGGACATGTCATCCATTTTCTTAAATGTTGGCTCCAAATTTTCCGCATGGGGTTCTTGGGACCTCACCTCATGAACACATGCACAGTCATCTCGTTATTCGGTCCCAAAAGGTAATTTTAGGGTCACTGCACAGAATCACCTTTCGGGACTGAATAACAAAATGACAGTGTCATTGTTCATGAGGTGGGTTCCTAAAAAGCCTACATTGTAAATCTGGTGAAAAAATTCCCCAAAATGACTGTTACGAGTGTGTGTTTCGCAGTTTCTATGCACACTCGTAAATTAGATAAGTTTTAATATTTTCCCTCCAGATTTTCAACACTGGCATTTTTTCACACCTCCTTATGAACAGTATAGTTGTCATTTTTCACATCCTGCCTGAAATGTGTTTTCTCACATGTGATGCACAATGGTGAGATCGCTGTGGGAAATCAATGTCTGGAAGAGGTTAACAAAATCACGATTACACTGTTCATGAGCAGAGGACTTGAAATGCCTATGTTGAAAAGTTGGTTAAAAAATTCCCCAAAATAATTGTCTTACGGGCATGCATTACTCAGTTTCTATGCACACTTGTAGCGTCAACAATTTTTTATATTTTCACTCCAGATTTTCAACAATGGCATTTTTTTACACCTCCTCATGAACAGTACAGCTGTCATTTTTCACATCCTGTCAGAAGTGTGTTTTTGCACCTGTGGTGCCAAATGGCACAGTCGCTGTGCAAAATCACTGTTTGGCGAACAAACTGATAGTGCCACTGTTCATGAGGTGAGGGTCACTAAAAGCCCATGTTGAAAATTTGAAGTGAAAATACCAATACATGCCCGAGGAGTTAGAGTTTCCAACCATAATGCCCCACTCTGTAGAGACTGACAGGCATCAGGGGTGTGACTTGGGATTGTCGGCTGTAATGCTCACGCCATTCCACCCCCACCCCCACCTTGTAGTCAGTGACAAGCACTGAGGTGTGCCTTGGACTCTTCAGCCCCAAAGTTCATCCCAATCTCCTATACTGCACCCATCCCAACATATTTTCTTATGGAATGAGGTGAGCGTAAGGCCCAAAGATCCCAAGGCACAAAGCGATAGTTGTAGGTGTTGCCAGGCAAGGGTGAGGTGACATGGCATGATCGTTATGGCCAATGGCCCAAAGGCACACCCAAATGCTTGACAGTCTCTGCAGATTGGGGGTGGGGTTGGCATCAGTTCAATACTTCACTGCCATTACTATTATGCATCTCTCTCTAACTCCTGCACTACCAATGCCAATGCCAGCAAGACAACATTTGGCATTGACAAATGCTTGTTGCTGTTAGATATTGTGTGGGAGTAGTGCACTGCTCAATGTCTCTCTCTCTCTCTCTCTCTCTCCCCCCCCCCATCACCATTTCTCATGCTGAAATCTGCTCCCAGCTGCAAAATGATTTGAGCAGCATTGAGTTTGCATTTTGGCCCATTATCTGGTCACTCAGGGACAGCTACTATTACCGCATCTGTAGTTGCTGCCATGAGCTCTCTTCTCATGCCATCAGCTTTCAGTGGATAAATAAATAAATCTGAGGGCTTTCTCCCATCTAAGACAGGGCTGTTGTGATATGAGCCCCCCTTTTATGGAAGACTCTTTCCCAGGAAGTCTGCTGTGCCTCCCTCCCCCATCGTTGATTTGCCTTGTGGCAGTTTATCTCCACCTCCTCACTGTCAGTGCTGTGTTGGGGGTCCCAACTGGTTGTATTCCAGTACAGGCAGTGAATGGCAGTCAGCACTAATCTGCACCAGTACAAATACACGCATTGGGAATCAAGAATTTTACCTGCTGCAGCATTCTTCATGAACCCACTCAGTAGTCAGTTAACTGGGGGCTGGGAAGGGGGTAAATAACATGCAGAGAGAAAGAGCATTAGGATTTGTTAAACAGCATGCTGCCATGGGCAGCAGCAGGACAGTCCACCATGCAGGCAGTTAACCAAAGACCAGGAAGGTGTGCAATAGTATGCAGAGGGAAGGAGCAGGTGGTTCTGTTTATAAGAAAAACCACCACAGGCAGGAAACTCAGACTAGGAAGTGGGTAAGGACAGCATGCAGAAAGAGGAAACTTTTCTTGTTATACATTAAATTATAGACCAGAATTGGGATATTCACCAGGACCAGGACTAGAATGAGGGGTAGAAAATACACAGAGGAGGCATGGTTTCTAGTATTCTGTAGCCAGAAAGGGGGTAAGCTGTTTTGCTAAAGACTGAAAGACTCAGACTGGCAAGGTGGGGCATGCAGATGAATGTGGATGAAAACTGGATCATGCAGGAGTGGGGACATGCTACTTTATGGCACTTATGAAAAGATGCAGCTACACTAGGTGTGTCTGCATCCTTCTACATCTGAGATTTTACACCCATCAGCCAGCAACGCAGCATCATCATCAGCTCTACCAGCATTGGGTGTTGAAACACACCTCTTGCAGGCTTAGCTCCATTAGCTACTACAGCACACACCTGCTTGGCCCTTACACCGCCTGAGTGGCCCCAAGATGTTTGTTTTGCACATGTACGTAAGCAAACATAAAAAGACAGGAAAAGGCTGAAATCACTCCAAAGGAGAAGGGCAAGAATTTTCAGCAGTCTACAGGATAGCACATATGATGAAAAATTATACATCTTGAAAGTTTATTATCTTGAGGCCTGCGGGGAGAGAGGGGACATTACAGCAACATTAAAATTTCTACACAGGGTTAATAGGGTGAACATGACAGAATTGTTTACAGTGAAAGTTATAAAGGATCAGCTGCGAGTTGGCATGAAATAAGTTCAACAAGCATGTGTCAATGCCGAATGTTGGCTTGCTGGCACTGGCATTGGAAGTGCAGGAGTTAGAGAGATGCACAACAGGACTGGCAGTGAAGTAGTGAACTGATGCCTACCCCAGCCCCACCCTGCAGAGAGTGACAGGCACTGAGGTGTGCCTTTGGGTCATCAGCCATAACGCTCACACCATTTCACCTCACCCTATCCCATAGACACCGACAAGTGCTGCAGTGTGCCTTGAGGTCTTTGGGACTTACATTCACACCATTTCATAAGGAAATACACTGATATGGGTGCAGTATAGGAGAATGGGGTGAACTTTGGGGCTGAACAGTCCAAGGCACACCTCAATGCCTGTCACTGGCTGCAGGATGGGGGTGGAATGGCATAAGCATTACAGCCAACAATGCCAAGTCACACCCCTGATGCCTATCAGTCTCTACTGGGTAGGGCATTAAGGTTGGAAACCCTAATGCCCCTGGCATTTGTTAGCATTTTCACTCCAAATTTTCAACATGTGCCATTTGTAATGCACCTCATTAACAATGGTACTATGAGTTCGTTAGCTGAAAGGTGATTTTGTACAGCGACTGTGCATTTTGGCACCACAGGTGCGAAAACACATTTTGGAAAGGATGTGAAAAATGACAGCTGTACTGTTCATAAGGAGGTGTACAAAAATGACAATGGTGAAAATCTGGAGTGAAAATATGAAAAATTGGTGATGTCACGAGCGTGTATATAAACTGCACAACACACGTCCGTAACGCAATTATTTTGGGGATATTTTTTACCAAATTTTCAACACAGACCTTTTGGGACCTCTACTCATGAACAGTGTCACTGTGATTATGTTAATGTGTCCTGAACATTGATATCACACAGCTATCATGCCATTGAGCACCACATGCATGAAAACACATTTCAGCAGGATGTGAAAAAATGACAGCTATACTGTTCATTAGGAGGTGTGAAAAAATGACATTGTTGAAAATATGGAGTGAAAATATTAAAAAGTGTCAAAATTACACATGTGCATTGAAACTGCACAATGCACGCTCATACCACAGTCATTTTTTGGAATTTTTCCACCAGATTTACAAGATAGGCTTTTTGGGACCCCACCTCATGAACAGTGGCATTGTCGTTTTGTTAATCAGTCCTGAATGGTGATTTCACACCGTGATCACAAAATGACCTTTCAGGACTGAGTAACAAGATGACAGTGCATGTGTTCATGAGGTGGGGTCCCAAGTACCCCATGTTGAAAATTTGGAGGAAACATTCAAAACAATGGCTGAGCTGTCTGTCTAAGTTGAAACCCCCTCATTTACGCCATTATACAGCTTACCGGCATTTCTTTAGTTCGCGGTCAGATTTGAAGAGTGCAGACGTGTTCACACTTCACCAAAGATCACAGTACGTATGGGGTGAGGGAGTACGTGGGAAGGCAGGGTGTGCAGGGTGCGGAGGCACCGAACACGATGAGGGCCCATTTTCTTTGTTTCAGATTTAAAACAAAATAATATCACGGACCATTTTCTTTTTTTTCAGGTATGAGAAAAATGTTGGGCAAACTTGGTGACTTGAGGTGGGGGGGTGATGCTGGCCACACTGGGGTGGGCTTCAAGTGTGGCACACAATGTGGGTGGGGCAAAGGCAGGAGCATGCTGATGGTGGTCGGGTTTTGAAAAATGGAGGCACATTGGATTGGGCTCCCAGTGTGCCACACAAACTTTGGGAGGGTATTTAACATGCTGACAGGGGGATTGGGCACCCCAAAAGTTGGCTTTATAGGCATCATGTAGGAGATGGTGGCAGATGCTGCCACCATGTTTATTGCAATGCTTCACCAGGAAAGCAGGCACATCGGGAGGTGTGACATTATGCTTCTGCATGATGAGCTTGTCTCTGATTGCAGCGGCACTTTCTTTACAAGTTTTGTCCACTGTACATATTTCTTGTGTCAGTGCCTGCATGCTGGTTTATTGGGGAATGAGGGACGCACCTACTAAAGCGTGCCTTGCATTTGACCACACTGACACACCTCCAAAATCTGCTACTACCGCAAGATGCGGGCTTGAACCTGCATGGCAAGCCAACATAAAAACATTTGAGGAATTTCTTCTTCACAGACAGGGTAGCAGAGAGACGGAACTACTTGCCCACTGAAGTAGTAACCACTGGCGCTGTGTATAAGACGGGATGGGATAGAGCAGTGTGCAAGTAATGAATAGTATTTCTCAAATACCACAAATCATGCGCTATTCGTTACTCAGATCTGAATAACAAATATTAGCCTTATTCTTCCCCATTCTGGAAATACTGTCTAAACAAAAAAAAGAAAAAAACAGCCCCTACCGTCCTTCCGAGCCAGATCATTTCAAATATTCAAGCCCCCTCATCTTCCCCCCTTCAGTTATTACCCCAATCCCCCTCCGCCCTCAGTAACCATATTTTGATGATAATATGTATTTTGAAATTAAAACAGCAGTAATGGGTAACCAGCACAACCTGTCTACATACACAGCTAGCTGCCAACCTTTTGAATTTTGCAGTGCCATACAAGAAACGTGGATTATGCCCCACCACCACCCTAGCAGCAACACCCTCTTCCGCTATCCCCCAACACCACAGTTTTTGTCATTACATGGCCAATAGTGATCACTGAGATTTCTTTCTGAATGTCAAGACTTGAACCATGACTTCAGAATTGTAAGGTGTACATTTCCTGATGTAACATCTGCTCACGAGATGTTGTTTGAATACTGCACGAACTGCCTGCGGAGTGACAACCTGCCTTCTATGGAAATGAGCATGGATTTGAATGGCCAGTTCAATGGGTGTGTTTGCCTAGAGGGTGACTTCAGCTGAATATTAAAGCTAGAACAAGGGAGAGAGAATAAAGAACTGAATTAAGTACACTGGATTACATTGGGAAGAGACAGCTTCTATGTAACAAATCCCTGCATTCTGCCACTGCCAAGATGGAGGAGAACTTGAAGAACACCATCTTCAAAGTAGTTGTTGTTATTATTTTTATTGTCTCAGTGCTGGGTAAGTTTCACAAGAACAATATCATTGACAGACAGCCATGATCTTGGTGGGGTTATTATTTGTAGTACTTTACTTTGCTGGTGAAATTCAAAGTTGCAAAGTTCTCCTTTCCTAAACACTTCATAAACTGCCCACTTTGCCACTTCACAATGAGTTTTCCAGGAAGAGGGGTTGTTTTTCAGTTAAATTCAGATCAATGCAGGATGAAGTTGTGACTTCACCAGTGAATTTTGCATGACTTCACTTGAAAAAATGTCAATTTACCTGCCAAATAACTTTGCAATGCTGGCACTCCACAAGTCTGGAAAATTTTACAAATTAATTTATGAAATAAAGACTGCCAGCTTTGCACATCTCTAGTCTTACCAAGGACCAGACAGTCACTGCACAGTCATGCAGTTAAACGAACTTGAATAAATTAGAAATGGAAACCCTACTTTGAATATTAGCTTTAGTGTCATGTTGGGGGAGCGATCCAAAATGAGCGACTAGAAATATAGCAACTCATTTTGGGCACTATTATTGTGGGCTAACCTGCAGATTAGTGAAGGTATGGGATAACAACCAGGGGGAAGGGTGAATGGAAGAGAGGAATAGTGAGTGAAAGGGAAGGGGTTTTCAGGCACTGGTGTACCTGCTGCCACCAAGCTAGCCATGTGGTGTGGTGGTGTGGCAGGCTAGCTCTGGCAGAGCAGGTACTGGGTTTGGGACCTGGAGTGGGTTACATTTTGCTGCAGCTGCAGCACTTAATTTTTGCCGAGATCTGAATTTTGCCCCCTCCCTGACATGCACCCCCCTGAAGTTGAGAATCCTAATTCATAGGTGGGGGCACAGCCTCCCTTGCAAAAACACTTCTATTTACATCTAGAAGTTGGGTCGTCTTAAAGTGCATATCGTTGATTTACTTTTCAGTGATATACTCTCTGCATACTAGCGATCATTGTTTTGTGATCACTATTATTACATGGAACTGTAGCTTTATGCATACAGGGCTCTATTCATGAAAGGTGCAGATGGGCTACACACCACATACTTTAACCCTGGCACATAGCCCTCCCACACCTGCATTAGTTAAAAGGTACCCTGGCTGTGCACACTGCACCCCCGTTTGCTATGCACAACCCCACTATGCCCCCCTAAGTGGTCAAATCCCTGGCTGAATCTGCAGCTCTGTGTGGGGCAGGCTAGGTGCTGGTGCAGGGAAGGCATCTTCACACTCTGCACCATTCACGATGGTGCAGTTGCAGTGTGCGCAGGGGAGCAACAACTATGCCTTCTGAAGGCAGTTATGTTACTCGCCCCCCTGGAATGCTGCCACTGGTCATGGTAGGGATGGTGGAGGTCAATGGACCCCACACTTAGGCCACCCACAATGTCAGGGCACCTTGGGAGGGCTGAGGAACAGTCATCTGGTGGACCATCCCCCTGTGCTGTAGGCATGTTTGTGCCTGCTGCCAACATGGTACACCATGGGCACAGTGAATCCAGCAAGGGACCATGGGCAGGCAGCTGATTGACTGCCTGCCCGGTCCACAGCTCCACTCTGGACTGCACCCACAAACCTGCATACTGGGGGGTGGGGTCATGGATGGGAGCCGTGCATTGGCTGGTGTTCAAGAAAATGGCCAACATGCGGAACTCCAGATGATATGGAGCTGCATGGAGGGGTTCTGTGCCTTCTGAAGATTTGCTTTTCAGTGATATAGACTTGCCATAATAGTGATTGCTGTTTTGCGATGACTATTATGTTATGGAACTGTAGCTTTATGCATACAGGGCTCTAGTCATGAAAGGTGCGTATGGGCTATGCGCCACATAACCCTGGCGCATAACTCACCCGCACCTGCATTACTTTAATAGGCACCCTGGCCATGCACACTGCACCCTCCCATGCTATGCACAACCCCACTATGCCCCCCTATGTGGCCAAAACCTCAGCCAAATGCGCAACTCCGCTTGGGGCAGGCCACATGCCAGTGCAGGGGGCATCTCCACACTCTGTACCATTCACGATGATGTGGATGCAGTGCACATGGGGGGGTGATGGCTATGCCTTCTGAAGGCAGTTTTAAGTGTTACTGCCTCCCCCGGATGCCACCGCTGGTCGTGGCAGGGATGGTGGGGTCAACAGACCCCATACTGTGGCCACATCGGGGCACATTTGGAAAGCTGTGGGACAGTCATCCGGGGGACCACCACCCCCCTGTGCTGTAGGCATGTTCATGTCTACTGCCAACATGGCGCACCATGGGCACAGGGGATCCAGCAAGGGACCAGGGACAGGCAGCTGATTGGCTGCCTGCCCCAGTCAGCAGCTCCACACTGGACTGCCCCCCTGCAAATATGCATGCTGGGGGGTGGAGCCATGGACAGGAGTCACGCTTTGGCTGGTGTTCGAGAATACAGTCAATGTGCGGAACTCCAGAGGGTGAAGAGCTGTGTTGAGGGTTTATGTGCCTTCCGCACGTAACCCCACCCGCTTTAGTGAATAGGCACCACACACTGTAACTGGCTTAATAAAAGTAACAGTTCTTAGATTTACTGGCAGCTTTGCATTGTTTCAGATTATTTCTTTTTAGCCCTCTTTTTTCTTCCTACTGCTTTGATCTTGTTTTCCATTTAATGATATTTTCTAACTACTGGCAAGTAGAAATTACCATAATTTGTGTATTTTCATATCAGAAGGCTCTACCATACGTTACCATACCAAGCCATATCATACAGAAAATTATTAAACTGCATTGTACCAAACTGTACTGTTCCATACTGTATCATTCCTTACTGTTTGTGCTTATACAGCAAGAATATCAAAAGTGCATTACATTAAACACACATCTCAGCACAGTACAATTACTGAGGTATTGTTACCTTAAGTCTACCTTAATGTATTTCACTGTGACATTGTAAATCTGTTTATACCTCTTATTAAAAACATATTTGTTATAATAAAGCAGCAGTGCATGGCAAAACTATTTGAGCTATATCGTTTTGAACTACTGTAGTTATGATGCCCCATCCCCAGACCTACCCTTTTCCTAGTTTTGAATCTTCTTTAACATTTTTCCTAGAGTAAAGGGGGCTCCTTTTACTATGACTGTCCCCCAGGTTTTTATCGTTATTCGCAGCTGGTTTTGATATACACTATTTAGTATCACTATTCTTGTGATTAACTAAGATGCAAAAACACTACTCCATAACCTTGTGGGTCAATGTGTGTTCACAAACAGTGCATAATAATAATAAAAACATGGGACTAGGCATATTAAAAGGTACACTCATTTTATTATTTCAAATATAAACAAAATCTGGCAACAGCCAATAACAGATGCTTTTGACCAATGAATAACATTGGGCTTTATATAGGGGTAACCACTGTCTCCCACCTGAGATAAAGCTGGCCATTGCTAGACGTACCCTGCCACCCACCTTTTACTTTGGTTTGCTCACCATCTGCAACACCAGCACTGTCAAGCTTAAGAAACTCATCACAGTGTACAACAGCGTCTGTCATTTCATAATGGCTACTATTGCACCCACCACTCTAAGCTACAGTATATGCAAGCCCTGGATGGCCAACAACTCAAGCTCACTAAATCTATACTCAAGGCTGTCTCACTACTAAGTCTTTAGGGGATACCCAGCACCACCCCTTATTGAAGATGCTTCAGCCCAAAAGAAATGCAAGTGACCTGAGATCTTCCTCCAAACTCCTGCTCTCTGTACACCGTATATCCAGTACCATGGGTCAGAACACTTTCTCAGTGTCTGCCGGCAAGCTGCAGTATGCAGCAGCCTCCCCTGTAAACTGATTCATGCCCCAAGCCATTTGACTTTTAAAAAAAAGTCTAATGAAATACTTAACAACCCAGTCTGTGTGCCACTGCTTCCCAACTACTTGAGTTTGGGCTCTTTTATAACAGTGTTCTTCCTTAACTTCCAAATATATTGCATCCTAAAATTGGTAACTATTTATTTATATGCTCTTCTATATAATGCAAAGAATATATCTACTGCAATATGCCTGTAGGCATGATAATGCTGCACACATTGGATCCTATGATCTTATATAGCTTTTTAAACTTCATCAGTATAGTCCAGTGTTTATTGTTTTCATTGTCTCTTATAATTCATACCTGTACAGTATATTGCCTATAATAATTGCCTTGTCTTATGGGTCAGGTTGAGCCTGAAAATGAGATAACTCTTGGCCCAGTGTGCCTGCCCAGTTACCAAATAAATACACACACATACTACATAAATACATACATACATACTGTACATACATACGTGCATACATACATAAGTACAGTACATATGTATGTATGTGTGTACATACTGTACATACATCTATAAATACATGCATAGATACACAAATACATATATAACTAACTTAATAAATAATGTAAGTTAATTAATTAAGTCATCCAACATTTATTTTCCCAACCAGAGATGATATAAAGGTGATTTTGTATGTGCATTAACTTCTCATGAGTAACTTCCTTGCTACCGAGCTTGGAGTAATTAGTACATTTCTGGAACCACCCCTTTAAGAATAAGGCAGAAGAAGATGATGATTGGAACATGGAGAAGCCAGGTGACTAGGCTGGGGAGCTCAGTGGGAAGGGAGCAGCTGGGGCAGCTCAGGAGATAAACAAATGATGGGAAAAGAAAGAATCTGATTGATCCTGTTGGTTGACCAAGGTGACCTTTTGCCTTTATTATTATAGACTGGAGGGATGAAAGATATGGCGACAGAGGAGGAAAAAGATTCTCTGCAGTAATCCCCAACAGTTTGAAATCATTTGTACAATGTGATAAGGCAGCAGGAAAGAAAAACAGGATGCTGGTATTTATTATATTGGTTGGGGTTCTAACAGCAGAAAAAAAGGTGGTTATGTTGCCCCTGTAAAGGTCTCTGATGCAACCACATCATGAGTGTTGTATACAGTTCTGGGAAAGGACATAAACAAACAATGACAGTGCAGAGGAAGGTGACCAAAATGATTCAGGAACAGAAGGGGGAGACATATGAAAATCGGAGTGCCTCATTATGTACTCACTGGAGGTCCAAATCTCTTTTTAGTTTTCCTTCATGACCTTCTGTCTGTCTGTATCAACTCACATATTCACATGTATTCAGATGCTGCTTCACTTTTTGTCTCAAATGCCTTGGAAACATTGCTTCAGCATGACTTTGATTATGTCTTATGCTGGTTCCAAGAACACAAACGTTGGGTCAGTACCAAGAAGACAGTGTCCTTGACCTTTGGCACAAGCCATAGGTTAGCTAGGCTTCCATACCCATTGTATTTGTTCTACTCTGGATGATGCTACCCTTGACATTGTTCCCAATTATAAATACCTAGGTGTGCTGCTTAATGGTAGACTCAACTGCTTCACTCACATTGATGCCAGTGTTTGACTATGCAGATGTGGTTTATGGCACCTCCTTTTTCCCTTTTCTAAACAGACTGGATACTCTCTGCTACTGATGTTCACTTTATGACTTACTATTGTTCCCTGTATACTAGCCCCACTTTACCTCCTCTTGCTTTCTAATGCCTCATTTGCTACCCCCTCTTGCCTCCCACCACCTCATGTTTATGTCTGAATATTGGTTTTCCTCCTTCCCGCCTTACCTCTCTTCTTTCCCATCCCCTTCACTTCTTCTGCACTTCGCTCTAGGGACTCCTACACTTTCTTCATCCTTTATTCTAAGTCTGCTGCTGGACAATCCATTTCCTCCTCTCATCTTCCTTTCATTTGGAACTCCCTATCCTTCATACTTCATCTGTCCCCTACATACATTTCTCTTAAACACCATCTTAAACTTCTTTTTACCCACTCTTGCACCTTGCTATGGTATTGGCCAGTCTGCCCTTTGTCTTCTCGTCCACCTAATTTACTCCATCTGCCTTCTTTCTGTCCCAGTATGTGTGATTCCTATTTCCCATTCCTTTCTCCTGTTATTGTTGTTTCCAGTGTTAGTTATTGTGTGTTCAGTACATTCTCTTTCTCTCTATCTAGTTTCTTCTTTGTTGTTATTTTGCTCAATGGTGTATATTCCTGTTTGACATCTAATTTCCTGCTGCCTTAGCCTACTTATCGTCATATAATAACCTTGATTATTCACATATACTTGTATACTGCTTTGCTACATACTGTACCTTACACTGAATGTAACTGTTTTTGCCATCCTCCTTTCCCCTGGGTCGTACATACCTGGAAAACAGCACTGGCTCAGTGTGCCCTTCTGGTTATCAATCTTCAATAAATAATAGACAAATGAAACCAGAAAGGAAAAGGGAATATGATTTAAACATTTATGGAATGCAAGGTATTAACAAAATGGACTCCATAGAGCTTTTCCTGACCTGCAGCAATATGAATACTAAGGGGAATTGTAAGACACAGGTGTGGATATAGGTTCCGAAGAGATGTGAGAAAGTAGTGCTACACAGATGGGGGAAAAGGGTGAAACAAGTTTCATGAAGCATTGGTCAGTTCAAAAACAGTGGTGAGCTTTGAGACCAGCACAGATGGATCAGGGCAGCCAGGGGAAAGGTCTAGACATGATATCCTGGGGAACATGTACAGCCTCACAGAACAGACTGGATAGACCTCAACACTTTTTTCTGCTGGTGGTTTACTGTGTTTCTATGTTTCTGTTACACCTAATGAGCAATGACAAGGCCAGTGTGACCTTGAAAGCTTGTCTACTATATGTAAAGGGTAACACATTAGAGGGTTTGTGCTTATAAGGGAATAATGCATGCCTTGGATGAATGTTTGGCATGAGGCATTGCCAAGTAATGAAACCCCTGAAAAGTGTATTATTCTCTT
Source organism: Neoceratodus forsteri (assembly GCA_016271365.2). Classification (NCBI taxonomy): domain Eukaryota; kingdom Metazoa; phylum Chordata; order Ceratodontiformes; family Ceratodontidae; genus Neoceratodus; species Neoceratodus forsteri. Next base: position 1,085,089,081 of record CM057452.1, read on the forward strand.
ATGACCACATGCCCTGGTATGTGTTATCCCAATTATAAAATGGGCTTATATAGTATTTATCAAAAAATATATACAGCAGTTCACGTGAGGTACGATTGTCCAAAAATGATCAACAGTCATGTGATGTGTTTTGTACAAGACATCCATCCATCCAATGTAAGAGAGCAAACAACCAGTGACTTTAACTTGCCAAAGACAAACATGTCTGACACTTTTTAAGATAGTGTTTTCAGGGTTTGGGAGCTGGGAGATCACATGTTCAAACCTTACCAGAGCCAGAATACTATTCAGTTAGTGACACTGAGCAAACTCCTAACCTCTCCTTCTAACCAGGAGCAGAAATGGGTAGAAGCAGGACCCCACTGTTTATTTTCCTGGGGAGGGGAGAGTAGAAGGTAACTTTTCTTTACTCACTCACTCCCTCCTTCATGTGCACAATATCTTGCTATCCCAATTTCATTTTTTCCTAACACTTATCCCTAATTTATTTTGGTTTTTTTCCCTATTTTCTTTACCTTTTACATCATTGTGACATCTCAGAATCTCAAGCTGCTCCTGCTCTCAAGACTGCCAATCTGGACATTGTTTTGGTATGCCCAAAACCGGCTCTACCATGCTGGTTTGACATCCTTTATGTCGACTGGCATCTCGCCGACAGGAATCATGACGACCACAAGTTGCAGTTTACATGATTCCTGTGTGTCTCCCGGTCCTGTTTTTTTTTCACTCCAGTCAGAGTTGATTCAGAGTGGGGGTGCAGGACTGGGAGACAGCATGCCCCTGTCTCGAGCACACCAACATAGTGACCTGTCAGCAAAGTGTCAATTCTGCCAACAGGTGTGTATTTTGCTGCTTTGGTATAACCATAAGGGTGGCATACCCCTTAAACCTAATATATCTCCAGATCCCAATCATACCTTATGCCCTGTAGATTTATCCCTGCATGGTGGGGCCCAAGTCAACCTGTGATATAGTTGCTTGCAGCAACTGACGTGATCTGGTATTTCCTGATATTTCCCAATATATTGTACATAAGGAGATTCTCTCTGATGGCTATACAGAGGTACTGCAGGCAGGTAGGACATTTTTCTGCAGCTATCTCAGTAAGTTTGGGAACTATCTGACCATGTCATTGCTGCAACAGTAAATGACCTACAAACAACAGTCTGTCATGCAGAGACCGAAGGGGATAAGGGATGGATACAGGCCCTGTGCTGTTGCCTTAATTTGACAACCACCATTGTGTTGCCAGTGGGTGGATATTCCCAATTTAAAGGCATGTGGATCTCACCCATCACCCCATGACTTACTGCCTGACTCCTTCTGCATATCTGTCTGTGGAGGAATGCAGATGTCACATGGTCAAACACATGGTCACCCACAGCATAAGGTATTATGAGACCTTCATGTGTTACGCTGGTGCCACAGAGCCAGGCACTTATCTCCTAATTTTTATTATCTGTTTTTGCTGCTGCTTCTCTGCCCTTATCCCCTAATTTTCATTATCTGTTTTTTGACACTGCTTCTCTGGACTGCCTTTTTCTGGTTGCTCCTCCACAGCCACATCACCTGCCTTCCCTGAGATCTTACCCTGCCTCCTTGAACTTAAAGTGTTGGGGTTCTTTCCCTAGCCTATCTGTGCTTTCTTCCACAGTGGGTACCATGGTTTACAGTGAGTAGCCAGGGGAGAAACTCAGCATCATTGTACATGGCCAGAACTTTTATCATTTTTTTTCTCTTCGGTATAATTCTTTTAAAAAATGGATTATGGATTATTGAGCACTCCATATAGCTGCAACAGGCAGAAGGAGTAGAGTTTTAGGCTCTCTCTCTCTCTGTAGGAGCCCCACTCACTGTCATGACAAGCAGCATGGATAGAGTTGGGGGGCAGAGTGTGGGCTCTTAAGGAGACTGCTGTACTGCCTTGACAGGAAGCAGGCATAGAATTCAGGCTCCTGCTCCTTTGAAGCCCCCAATGCCATGCCAAGTGATCTATGTAAGTGTCAGAAGCTTTAGGAATAAAATGAATGTGCATCAGACAGTGGCAGCAGAGGCCAAGATGGACATGTTAGCCATAATGGAAACATAAGCAACAAGGAGCAATGATTGGGACCTTGCAATGCCAGGCTACTTGTTTTACCACATATTTCAAAAGGGTTGCACTCAACAACAAATTAACAAAAGCACAAAGCTGTAATTGCAAGTAAAAAGGAGTATATTTATTGTGCCAAAGAACAAACATTCAAATGCTGCTGTTGCCAACAGAAACTCCTGTGCATCAATCATTAGATCTTCCTTAGAAGGCTGGCGGTGTTCATGGGTGACCTAAATATTTTGGATGTGGATTGGGAAATCCCAGCATCCAGCAGTGCACAAAATCAGGCAGTTGTGGGTGTACTGCAAGACTGCTTTGTCATGGAATTGGCCAGGGTGACTGACTAGAGATGAACAAACTTGATCTGGTGCTGGCAAATACTGAAGTACTCAGAAAATTTAGAGATGAGGGAACTGCTGAGGTCCTGTTACCACAATACAGTGTACGTAAAAAAATACAGGAATACATCACTCCCATTCAAAGACTATGGTCCTGGACTTAAGAAGGGTGGACATCAGCAAGACATGGGAAAAGCTGAAAGATAAACTGGTAGGTGTAGATATGTCAGAAGACAAATGGGATGTCATAAAGATGGATGTAGCTGAGGTGATGGCATTATGCATGAAAGAGGTAGGGAAGACCAAAAAGCACACAAAGTTGATCTGGTTTTCCAGAGGGGTGTGAAAGGTAGTAAGGGAAAAAAAGACAAAATTAGAGAAGGTTCAGAGGAGGACAACAAAGATGGTGCATGGATTGCATCACAAGTCATATGAAGACAGGTTGAAGGAACTGAACATGTACTCCCTGGAGGAGAGGAGGGAGAGAGGGGATATGATAGAGACATACAAGTATCTCACAGGGAGGAACAGGGTGCAGGAATACACTATTTTTAAGCGAAAAAGATGTTCCAGGACTAGGGGCATGGGATGAAGTTGGAGGAGGACGATTCAGAGGAAACATGAGGAAGAATTTCTTCACAGAACGGGTGATGGACAAGTGGAACACCCTGCCAGAGGAAGTGGTGGGGGCGGAAACAATCACGGGATTTAAGAATGCATGGGATAGACATAAAGGAATTCTGGAGGTCAAGGGTAAGGGGCAACAGACTTCTAGGAAAACATAAACTGAACTTACAAGCTCAAATGGGCAGACTGGGTGGGCCATAGGCCCTTATCTGCTGACACTGTCTATGTATCTATGTATCTATGTATGTATGTATGGCGCTACAAAGGGGAACACAGCATGGCCAACTGGGATGATTATCTAAGAATGCTGAAAGAGACCAGAATAATGATAAGAAAACATAAAACAGAGATGGAGCTGAGAATGGCAGAAGGGTCAGTGGGAAAAGAAAGCCTTCTTTAGGTAATTTAAGCCAAAGAGGAAAACAAGGTTGGGTATTATCAGATTAAATAAGGAAGGGACATGGGTGGAGGTGGATTGTTAAAAAGCCGATATACAATACTGAGTTAATAGTTTGTTCAGCATTCCTCATGGTGGAGGGGGACAACTACCTGAGTTGGGTGTGGAGGCCAACAAAGGGAGGCAGTAAGACTAGAGTTAGGGCCAGTCTTGGGGTACTCAGTGGCCTAAAATTCCTGGGAGTGATCAGAGCACACGGTTCTAACAGATTACACCCTAGAGTGCTGAAGAATATGATGCAGACTCTCACAGCACTGTTGAAAAATCTTTTTAACTTTTCCATGGATGGGGGGTTCCTAGCACACTGGAGAGTAGCTAATGGGGTGCAGCTTCACACAAGGGGGAACAAACAGTGCCAGATTAACAAAAGGGCTCCCGCATCCTCCCTTAACAAACTTTCTTTTTTATATATTTATTTTTTCCACTGTGCCCGGGCTAGTGGCTTGGCTTCTTAGAAGGATTGGGCTCCCACACACATGCATGAGCCACTGATAACTTAAAAAAAATATGTTCTTCTTTTCTAAGCTCCCATCTGTGATCATTTGCTACTAGGAGATGGTGGAGATCCAGTTGTGACTGTGTGCAGGCTGTCATTATTCCTGGCAAAAATGTGGAGGAGAAGTGAGAGGTCAGGTCATGCCCTTAAAGGAGTTTTGCAGAGTCGCAGCAGTGCCAGCAGGAAAGGAGTTGAATCGTTGAGTCAGATCAACTGTCAAGGACATCAGTGGACACTTACTACTGAGAGAGGATCCTGCTAGAGATGGGCCCCTGCCTGCCTAAGACAGTCTCACAGTCAAGGCCAGCCAGACAGGCCAGCAGTGTCAGTGTCAGTTTGAGGAGCAGGAAGAAGTTTGAGGAGCAAGCAGTAGATCTGCTGCCAGCTGAGCTGCAGAGAGAGAGAGAGAGAGGGAGAGACCAGATATGATTTGAAACTCAAGTCAAGGCTACGTAACTGGGCAGTGTCACTCGTAGTTGCTAGCCATGCAGCAGAGTCACAGTTTAGTGATACAGCAGAGGCAGAGCAGCATGGAGTGCTGAGACTGAGAGCAGGAGGCAGGAAGAAAAAGCCATGCCAGTATGTACAGATGCCTGTGCAAAACTCAAGCAAGTCTGTGATCTGTCAGGCCAGCGTGCCATAGCCCACAACTAGTGTCTGACTGACAGGCATAAATAAATATTATGAACTGGTTGCTGAAAATACTGGAACCTGATTAACTGAGTTCTCGCCTTACCCATGATTAAATTCCACAACAAAAGCACGGGTAAGAAAATGTGGCAGCCAACAGGTCTTTTCGTCTGTCCCAGATCTGTCTGCCTGCAGATTTCAGCAGCCAGACAGCATGGCTGCAGTTACAAGTCTGTAACAGCATGGTTTAACTCATTCTACTCTATTCTGACTTTAGAATATTGGTGATGGAACTCCAGGCTGTTTTGTTGTGACATTCCTAATGCACTGCACAGAATTCTAAGCATATTTGCACACATGTCAAACAAGTGTAAATATCTGGAAAACTACATGAGCTACTGGAAAACATACAGTGGCAAAGTTGTTCAGCAGAACAAGACCTTTACAACGAGGTAACCACTAAGCTGAAATCATTACACTTTTTAAATTATGGCCATTTGAAGTATTAGATTTGTCACAAAAACTCTGAAATTCGGATACTCAAATGACCATAATTTAAAAAGTATAATATTCAGCTTAATATTCCTGATGTAAAGTCTTCATCTCTGAACAACTTTGCTAGTTAATAATGAGTGTAGCATTTTTAGTTTCAAGATATTTGCATTTGTTTGACATGTGTGCTACTGTGTGCACTCGGGAGGGAAAAATCTGACAATTGGAAGTGCTTTTTCCCCACATGCCAAACAAATGTAAATATCTTGAAAACTAAGACAGCTACACCCACAGAACCAGCAGCAATATTGTTCAGGAGAAGAAGACCTTTACAATGAGGGTAATCACTAAGCTGAAATCATTATACTTTTTAAATTATGGCCATTTGAGTATCCGAATTTCAGTGTTTTTGTGACAAATCGAACACTTCAAATACCATAATTTAAAAAGTATTATGATTTCAGCTTAGTGATTACCCTCACTGTAAAGGTCTTATTCTCCTGAACAATATTGCTGCTGGTTCTGTGGGTGTAGCATTCTTAGTTTTCAAGATATCTACATTTGTTTGGTATGTGGGGAAGAAGCACTTCCTGTTGTCGGATTTTTTTTTCCCTCCCGAGTGCACTCAGTAGCACAGATATCAAACAAGTATGAATATCTGGAAAACTACAAATACTACACACACGCACTGAACCAGCAGCAAAAGTAAACAAGTATATAGACTCCTCAGTTATCAGGGTTGTTAGTCTTCATATAAATGCAAAATATGTATTTTTACCTTGAAAACCAGGTACATCTCATTAGTGGAAACAGCAAAGCACAAGTCTGGAAGAGGGGAAGAATAAATATCTTACCTTTCCAGATGATGCTGTGCGAAGAAGCGATGCAAATCATGCTGAAGAATGCATTGTGCCTCTGAAGATAGTACGTTGCAGGGTGCAGATTTTGAGCACCACTGAAGTATCCCTCATCAACATCATTCAGTATAAAGCAAGTTTCAAAGTGTGTTGATATTATATCAGTAATAAAGCTAAAACGTTCCTAAAATGAATGTTTTGATTAGCATTAATAAAATATATATTTCAACCTATGATGCTATGTGTGTGTGTGTGTTTTGGTGGGGGGGGGGTTCAGTTATGAAAACAAATTTTTTTCAAATAAAAGGTACTTTATTTATAATCATACTAGCAGTTAATTAAAAACTTTTAGAAACGTTAATAACATCTAAAACATACAAACTGTCAGGGGAGATGCAGGAAAATGAACACTTTGGAATTGGAAGGGCAAGGCAGGGAATTAACTATTACAAGTATTTACAGAAAGTTTATGTGGATTATTTGAGGCCAGTTGGCTGTACAATGTACAGTTCTGACAACCAGGGAGCATGGAGGGTTGAGGTGCTACAATCCACACCTCACACCAAGTTGGCAACTCGGGTTCTGGAATGAGCCCTGGCTGTCGGTGGTCAGCGGGGGCAGGAGCAGGAGCAGGATTGAGCCACTGTGAGGTGGTTCTCGTCTCCAAGGGAGGGATGTGGGGTTCCTTCAACACTTGCATACAATCCGGTGGAGGACAGATGGTACTTCAGGTTAAAGGTAAGCCCAGTGATAACCAGTGGTGCAGTTGAAGTGAATGCACCAGTACCCGGAATGCGCGCAGGCCTCCAAGCGCAGGCATCACTGTTGTTGCCAGTGTCCATGGTAAAGGGATAACAATGGGGCAAAGAAAAGGTGCATAAAAAAATATGCCATCCCGGTGGAGCTGAGGTTTGCAGCATCTAGCCTTACCTTGCATCATGACGGCAAACTGGGTTTGGGAATGACCTTGGGTGACTGGGGATCTGGCCGTGGGGGAGGGTAAGAGCAGGATTGAACTCTCCTTGGGTGGACGTGGTCCCTTCCATAGTCCTGCCACCATCGGGTGGAGGTGCGGTGGTGGCGGAGGCAGAGAGGGGCAGCCAGTACGGTGGGGTGCTCTGCAGTGGCTGGTGTGTGTGTGCCTCCACACACGTATGTCAAGCGCCCCCGATGCATGAGGGAAAGGAAGAAAAATGGGGGAAAAAGGTATAAATTGCAAATAAAAAAAAAAATTAAACAAACCCTTACGTCTAGCCCCCCAAAAAATTGCAATATACAGTAATGATTCCACTTTTCAGTCTTTTCTGGTTATGCTGTGACTCAGCCCACTCCCTACTCCCTTGCTATTACACACTTTGCTGTCATGCTTCTCTGAAAGCTGCTGAGGTGTGGTACTCTAGAAAGCATTCCACACAAAGGGTAACTTCACATGCCAGGCACATATGGATGGATTCGGACCTTATCTTCTTCCTGCTGCAGTTTTTGCATCGTCGTTTTGGGGCCTTCACTGGAAAGTGCAGTCCTTGGTTTACTGCAGATAGTTCAGCAGATGGAGCAGAGAAGCGTTTTCTTTTGCGGCAGCTGTATCCTCCCATCAGATGTTTAGTCAGCTGTTTTCTGAATTCGAGTTGGGTGACTGGTTTCAGTGTTCCGGTCTTGGTCTTCATCTGGTGATTAACAGATTCACGGAAGAGAATGAATGCATTTGCCACACATACATCAAATAGGTACCAGAACAAATAGTGCCACCACTTGTTTGTTTTGCGTTGACTTGGATATTGTGTTCGCAGTTGGTCTGCAACATCGACCCCATTCATGTATGAGTTGTATGCAGAGATGACTTCTGGACATGGAACTGGAATGACAGACCCATTCTTTTGCCGCCTGTTTACAGTGGTGTTCTCTTTTGTTGGGTCATGGCTTGTAGATAAAAGAAACACTGGCTTGCTGTCACGCCAGGCTGTTGCCACCAATGGCCCCTGTTGAAGCTGTTGGAACTCTCCCTTCTGTTTTTGTGAAAAGTTTTTTTATCAAACTGTTTTGGCCATCCAGAACGATTGGTGCGCACCATGCCACAGCTATATACACCTTGTTTTCGCATATCCAAAGCCAGTGGTACACTACTGAAAAAATGATCATGGTACACATGATGATATTTACCAGTGATACTTTGAGTTAAGTCCTTCACCACACGTGCTCCGAGTCCTGTTTCAGTGGTGCCGTCAACCTTGTCTGTATACACCTGAAACTCATTGACATATGCATTGTGAGGGTCAGCTCTTGTCCATACCTTAATGCCATATTTCTGCAGCTTGTTGCAGATGTACTGGCGAAGGACAAGCGGCCTCTGAAGCCAATCTTGCTTCATCGATGGAACCTCACGGTGAGGCGGTACTCTCTCATGCATGCCACTAGTACACTGTCATAGACAGTGCGCACATAGTGTTCGGTCAGTGTTGCGTTGTCCAGGTGGAGGGTTTCCCACACTGTGGTTCAAGTGGAAGTACTGGTGGATTTTTTCAAAGCGCTCTCTGGGCATCAACTTTGAGATAAAAAAGTTCCCAAACACGCTGTCTGTACTCCAATACATGCGATACTGTGGTACTTTTATGACAGACATATACACATGCATGCCCAGGAAAACACGTATGTCCTCAGCAGTTACCGGTGTCCATTTGCTATCTGCTTTCCCAGCTGTAGCCTGCTTCCCCTCACTGTACCTGTTTGTTTCTACAGCCATCACTTCATACAGCTCAGGAGCAAAAAGAAGGTGGAAGAAATCAAGTTCGGATTTTTCTGCTGTCAGCTGTGTCACAGGACCAACCTTCTCAGTAAATTCATGGACTATAAATGGGGTGAGGATGTAGTCCACCGATGCAGCAGTCACGTGTGCAGGATCAGCCATGTAACCCGCTTCATCTTCATTTTCACCTTCAGAGTCATCACTTTCGTCATGCAACACATCAACGTCGATGTCAGAGTCGTCATGCCTTGCAAAGTGATCATCAATCTCACTCTGCGTAAAACCAAGAAACTCTTCTTCTTCATTTTCACTTGAAGAGATGCTGAAATCTAGTGGAAAAGATTTTCTGTAAGAAGCTTTAGCATCCCTAACCTCAGCTGCAGTAAAACCACGAAAATCCTCTCCCTCGCTGGAGGAATCGTCAAATACAGATGAAAGATGGCTCATGATGTCAAGAAAACTGAATTTTTTTCCACAGACCAACAAAGAGTAGAACTAGCTCTATCAGTGCCTTCACAGACAATGATGGAGAACAGGATAGATTTGGCGGGAAAACAGATAGTGAGTGAAACATAACATGTGCAAAAAAAATTATTTTCACACATGTACATATATGTGTTATATTATATATAACTATCTATATATAGTTTGTGTGAAAATAATTTTTTCTGGCTATTTAATGTAAGTAATTTTACTATTATGGGTTACAATGGAATGTCCAGTAGGTCAGGTGTCACTGTCCAGCACAATGGGGGGGGGGTGCTTACACTGATAAGGAGGTGACTTTTATTATTATTATTATTGTTGATATTTCCCCCATTATCATTGTGTTCACACATGTTTCAATACTTGTATTGCCATGTTAACTCCCCTGTTCAATTTGACTGCACACAGTAAGAAATGCTGTTCCTTGACAGGTTGAGCTGCATTTAGGAGCCATTTACTTTTAATGCAGGACCAAAATAAAAACAATGTAAAGTGGCAGTTTTGTGGAGCATAAAGTTTAAAAGCTAAATAGTGCCCTAAATAGTGCAGTAGCTTTATTTTTAACAAAGCGGAGCTTCCATAACATGATGCTGGTCCCCATCAAAAACGTGAGACAGGAAGTGTCCTGTAACCCAAGGAGACTCTCCCTTCTGACTGGGTTTATTAAAACAAAGCTGTATTTTTGGTAAATGTAAGCTGGTTGTTCATTAAAGAACTAAATTATACTGCCAGTTTCTGTGAAGTTTAAAGAAATAAAGCCTTCATGAGTGAACCGCAGTCCTTAGACATTCGTGCTGCATGTCTGAAAAACGGAAAACCGGAAGTTCCTTGCCGCGATCCCCTCACACCATTCTGAGTGCATATCCTGCACATGAGCCCAAATCTGCCACTTTTTACTTATTTCTGTAAAAATAATGTTGTATCTCAAAGAAAGCATCAAGGCAATGTGGCATTCAGTGGTAAAAGTCTTGAAAGTGAATCGGTTTGAAACCGAGAGATGAAAGAAGCAGCCTGCAGTTCCTCGCTCTCGGTTTCAAACTGTTCACTTCAATGAACATCACATAATCTGCAATACCTGCTAATTATTTTGCAAAATAAGCAAAAAGTGGTGCTCATGCAGCTATCACTCAGGAGGAGATGGTGAAGACTCAGCAGCTTCCGTTTTCATTTTTCGAACATGCAGCCAGTGTCTAAAGACAGTTCACTCTGAAAGCTTATTTCTCTGAGCTTAGCGAGCTCGGCGTATAACAGTTCAGCGCAATGAACTACAGGCATTCCCCAAAATACAGCTTTTTATAAATCCCGGTCGGAAGGAAATCGCGCTGAGTTCAGGACTCCCGCACGATGAGTGATGAGACCAGCATCGATCTATAAGCTCTGCTGACAAAAAATACTGCACTATTTGGGCACTATTTACACAAACATGCTCCTAAACTACTTTACATTTTTTATTTTGGTTCTGTAGTAAAACTAAATGGTCTCATGGCAGCTCAGCCAGTCACACTGGCACTTCCGGTTCTCTGCTCAGAGAAAAAGTTTCAAGGGTCGAATGGGTTAAACTTCAATCGTGACCATGCATTTTTTTTAAAACTGTAAGTAAGCTGGTCATCTATTGGCAGACACCATACAAATAGGTGTCTGCTGATTGGCTGGCTTGCAGCTTCACTTAAAACATGACGATGCCACAGGGCGTCCATCGGAAAGAACAGATGGAATGTGGAGACATCTCAGGGCGCTACTGGCAACACAGGCTGCAAAAGTAAGTGACGTCTAGAGGCACTAATGGGTAGAATGAGTTAAAAGTGAGTAGGTATCTGTCACATTACCCTCCTCCCCCGTGCTGTTTAAAAACAGAAAAACCAAAGCAAAGGAGCCTCCAAGTCTCTCTCAAACCCCCTCCTCCATGGCTGTTTGAAATGAAAAGGCAAAGGACTCTCCAACCAATCTCAGAAAAGGGATTTTCCCACCACAACGTACTCCTTTGCGCCAAACAGTAGGTACAAAAAACCTTCAACCCAGTGGTGAACTCATGGCAGTTTTAGCAACACCAGGCTGTGGCAGCTGTGGGCGAGTCAGTACCTGAAGCCTGATGAAATGCCCATTTTTTTAAACAGTTATTTGATTCAAATTTAACAGCATGGAACTCAAGTTCTGTATTTCACATAGTGCCAACCCCTCAAAAACATGTACTGGTTGTATTTAGTGGGTCGCAGCTCAACCAGACTCGGTTCAGAGTGACAGGCAGCTCGAGCGGAGTGCTCCAATGTTTCAGCTCCAACTGCCAGCATATTTCCCATGTTACAGACCAGCAGCCCTCATTAGACTTATCAAATTCCTCCTTTTCCTCTGACTTCTTGGATTTTTTTCAAACACATGTTGTGCTACATAGCTCTGAAATCCAAAATCAGTTCACATTCAGGAGGAGTGCTGAGAGAGTGACACAGAGTTGACAGCTGCACCTCCTCCACAAACCTCACTTACAACAGCACCACCTGCTGCCCAGAGCCCTCCAGGAATTTTTTCTTAAAATATACTTCTCCAACACCCAAAAAAATCCATTTTCAAGAGATTTCATTTTTTTATTATTTACTGAAAAACTTTTAAGCCAGTTCATAATAGCAGTAATGCAATACTGCCTCACGACGCACCCGAGGCATGAACATATCCCATGATAAGCCACACCCTATCATGCATTATTGCTTAATTGTATTCCTCCCAGTGCATTTACTGATGATATAAAATGGGTAAGGAATTTCCTGCATCCTAATTGGCTGAGAACTGGTTCTAGCCATGGCATTCACAGAGCACTACCAATGGCAAAAAACAAGTCCCAGCCAACATGGCCTTAAAGTGTTCAGTATCATGGTGCCAGCTGGATAGATTCTTCTGCTAGAATCTTTTGTATCTTTAATTTTAAACCAGTAGCCATTTTATTCATTCTGCGTCTCTTCTCCCACAGTTGCATTATCACCCACAACCACATAGTCCATTTCTCAATCCACAAATCACTTCCCGTTCATCTCTAAGCAAATTTACAAAGGAGCTCTCATGTTTTATTTTTTTTATTTGGTACTTGCCTTGCTCATTATCTCACTCACCCACTCCCCTTGTCTCACACTGCTTACCTGCTCACTGACCTAGCAGTCCTCAGCCTGGTTTCAGAATCATAACACACAAAAAAAAATCAAACAGAGACCTCGCTATGCCACAGCCTCCAACACAGAGATTTTTTTTATATGAGCTCACCGTGCACCACCGCATTCCATAACAGACCAGAACCTATAGTGCGACCAGTATGGAAGAGGAGCTTGGCTGACCGCACCTCTCTATCTGCAGTATCAGCACAACCAAATAGCACTATTCTCTTTCTGGGCAGCCCACTCACTCTCAAACAGCATTGCTCATTGCACAACTACATCCATGGTTCTCTACCACTTGCCACAATCATTTTCATATACTTTTTATTACAAAAGGTACCACCAGTGTAAAAATTATAACATTTACCTCCAGCACAGTATAACCCCACCTGATTTAAATGTTATATTGTAGCTCTCCCAGCACAGCATAACACCTCTTGCTCCTTGGTGCAATAGTCAAATCAAACTAATAGTGTCCTCTTGTGGCAGAGGAACTATTTTATTTCAATTGAATACAGTTAGTGGTTTTTAACAGTTTTTCTGAGTAAATATAATTGAAATGTTTTGCAAAACCCAATATATACCAAGCCAGTGGTGAATACATTAAGTAAATAAATCATGTTATTTTGGAATAAATATTTATTTTCATCACTTCGAACACAAGAGTGGTAAGACCTTTATAACTAACTTGGGCTTTGCCACTCATGCATAATGGGTCTTACCACTCACTAGTGGAGATAAAAGTGTTATTATATTCCATTCCAACCCATCATGTAGTCCCTACTTATATAAGCAATAAGGCACTCCAGGGACACTGGTTGTAGTAGGTTTACCCCACTGCCAGGGGACGAAGGCACTCAGCTTTACCTTGTGCCTTACTATGCCCCTGACCGTAGGGTAAATCTAGTACAACCAGTGCCCTGTTGTGCCTTATTGATTAATTATCTGAGCACTAGATAGCACCTAAAGGTAAAATATGTGACAAGGGTTTACAATTACAAATGTATAGCATGTCATGTCACTCCTGAGGAAAAATGTAAGTGGTGTATGTACTGATAATGAATGTAAGGAGTGTATAACAGACTCATCTGTACTTTAGTAGGATACTGCTAATGCAAGTACTGTATTAAGGATGCATACAACCAGGATTCAACTGCACAACCTACTATAGATTAAGGGGTGAGACTGAAAGTACAACTTTGCTGGCAGTGCTGTCTGTAATGAAATGGGACCAGGAAACAGCTTGACTAGGAAAGGGAGATGGGTGGTGTAGTAGCAAGGACTGGGGTGCCTGCAGACCAAGGAGACAAAATTCCAACTTCCAGCACCTTCATTATTTTGCATGTTGTTGGTGGCAGGGTTGCACTTTTCATTTTCTGTGGGTTGGGTTATTGAAATAAATAAGTGTAAGTTAGGTGATAGGGTAAAACACATGTTCTATGTATATTTAGGTAAGTCCAGGACTGCAACAAAAAGGGGTCAGTGAGTCATCACAGACTGTTGAAGAAGCTTCCAGTATTTATTTATTTATTTCAGTACTCGTAAAACCATTTGAGCTCAGAGCTCTTTACATAGGTACCACATCAGGACATTTCAGTAGAACAGATAGGTTAAATTGTACAAAGGATTGCATTATTACAAAGTTAAACAAATAGGATTATATATGTATGGGAAGTATGGGAAGCCAGTCAGCTGGACTGCCAGACCCATTGTTGTATTATCTGTTGCCCACAAACATTTTACAAACAGTGAAACTGTGTAACAGATTTTGAAAATACTTCATAAAAATAAAGATTAAAGATACACTGACTGTTTTTTGTGTGCTTGCTCATATGTTTCATTTCTTTAACCCATTTTCTATGAAGGAAGGAATCTCATACTTTAAATTTGGGGGGGGGGGGTCAGCATGAAAATGGCCAAGCACCTCAGTCTTAACCATATCTTGTCCTGGGGACAGGGATGATCTGGAAAATTACAGACAGGTCAGTCAACCATGATTGTAGGTGAGCTGCTGAAACCATTTAGTAATGAACAAGCTGTAGAATTCCTGGAAGGAAATGAGTTGTGGGACAGGAGTCAGCATGGTTCTGTAACAGGGATATCCTGCACAACTCATTAGATACACTTCTTTGTACTGGCTACAGAAGCAGGGGGCAGAGGCCAAACATTGGCTGTTTTGTACCTCAATATTAGTAAAGCTTCGGATTCTATTCCACAGAAGGCTAATAATAAAGGTGGTTGACCGATAGTAGGGGGCAAACTGAGCAGGTGGATAGGAAACTGGCAATGACAAAACATACAGTGTGGAAGTCCATGTGGTGTACTCAGAGGTACTACAAGGATCTATTCTGAGAACGGCGTTCTTCAATATCTTCAGTTGTATTATAGGAGAGGAAATGCAGAATGTGTCCCCTTGCTGATGATGACAGTAGGATCTGAAGCAGAGTACACAAAAAGAAGGGGGTTAGAGAAATGAAAAGGACCTGGAATATTTGGAAATGTGTTCCAGATTATGGCAAAAAAGTGTGAAGTAATGCACATTACTAAAAAGAACCTGCATAAAGTCCACTGGATTGGAGGAATAATGGAGGTATGGACAACTGAGGATAGAGACATGGGGTCATAGTGATAACTTTAAGTCCACTGCAAAGTGCAACAAAGCATATGGGAAGGGGGATATGACTGAGACATATAGGTACTTGTGAGGACCTACTGTACAACACAGACTGAAATGCCTTGCATGCAAAGAACAGGGGCACAGTGACTAGTTGACATGGGTGGAGACTAGTGGGGGTTGATTCAAGAGGGATGCGAGGTGAGCAGGTGGTTGACAAATAGAATAGCCTGCTCTGAATGGTGATTGAAGCCAAGACTGTGCCTGGATTTAAACTTAGGTGGGGCAGATATAAGGGAATAGTGGAACCTCCAGCAAGATGTAGAGAAAGGATACCTTAGGAATGGGGTTATGCTGAGCCATAAGGGCTATTGAGTCTTTCTAGTAAAAGACAATGTCTTGTTATATGAAGACAAGAAGGAGGAGGAGGAGACCAAAGTGTGGCTGGCTGTCTATGTTTGTCTCTGTCAGTAGTTTAGTTTTTGTGGATTTTCATGTGTTTCTGCTTGGAAGAACTGGGCCATTCTTGGACATGACATAAGTGAATGTTTCCTGAACTAAGAAACTGTAAAACATCACCACCAGATATTAGCATTCTCATCATAAATCAACTTTTTGGAAGCCATCAAAAGCAAAAGTAAGGTCAGTAAATCCGTTATACAAGCTCTGAGTTGTGAAGTGCAGCATTGAATCCACATTTCCGTCTGACTTGTTCCTTAAAGGATCTGTGCTTGTCTTTGAGGTCCATTCACAAACATTTTGGAGAACAAAGGGAAGACACTAACAAAGGATTTTTACATCCTGCATATTCCTCCGGCCAATGTTCATCACCTTCAGGAAATTAACTCATTCTGGGTCTTTGAGCTACAATAACAACAGTTTGCTATTCCCCGGTAGATCACCATTTCCTGTGGATTTGATTATTTTTCATCATTTGACTTCTGGTACCTTGGACAAGATTACTATATTACATATCCCTGAACATAACTATCTGCATGGTTTAATATTACTACATCAAGAATGCAACCTAACATCATGAGTGGGCCAGGGTATACTAGGTCAAAGGAAAATGGCTTGAAACTTGCTATGATGAATATCTGCAGCCTTATTCCAAAGACGCCTCAACTGCAGGCGTGGGCCGCCTTACATAAACCTGATATACTTTGCCTGACTGAGACCTGGCTATCCACCCAGGTCTGGGTTAATGAGATAGTGCTCCCAGATTACAATACTTTTAGATGTGATAGGAATGGGAAAAGAGGTGGTGGCTGTCTCATTTATTTATGGAACACCCTACAAGGCATTGTGCTCCCCATCACAACCTGCAGCATTGACCTTGAGCTCCTTGCAGTTAGAATCATTTTTGGTGAACATAAAAAATCTCTGGTCATTGAATGTGTCTACCTCCCACTGAAAATGGCCAAAGACAGTCTAATTAAACTACTAGGGTCCTTGGCTGGTGTTAACAACAACTGTGAGCTCATCTTGACTGGGGACTTCAACATCAATTGGCTTAGTAATGAACCGACCAACCAGAAGGATACCATAGCCAGTTCCCTCCTCACAAAATTAGTCACGGATCCTACTAGAATGAACCATAGGACCAATAAGCACAAGATCCTGGACTGGCTCCTTGCAAGCTCACCTGACAGAATTACCAATTTCTTGGTACTATCGGATTTGCTAAGTGATCACTCCCCTATCACCTGTCTGTGGTCCAATAAATTTAAAAAGTGCCACCTGTCTTTGAGAACAGCAGAATTCTCAGGAAAGGGCAGCTCTCAGCTTTCAAGAAGGTGATTTCTCAGATTGATTGGTCTCCCTTTAAGGTACTGCTTGACCTTGACATAACACTCCAGTACTTTACTGATAACTTTAATAGCATTTGTGACAGATTTGCTCCATTCAAAAAAAGGAAAACATGTGGCCATAACAATGGGTGGATTACTAGTGACCTTCTAGATCACATGAGGGCAAGGGACAACCTTCAGTATCAAGCCAGGGCTTCCGGTAAGCCCAGTGACCTTCAAAGATACAGGGCAGCCAGAAACAAATGTACACATCTCATCAGGAATGCTAAGGCTAATTTCTACAAGAATCAATTGGAAAGAACCTAGCGTGATGGGAGGTGGTTTTGGGACAATGTAAAGACACTCACAGAGAAGGACAACAAAACACAGCCATCACTGCTAAACATTAATGGCACAAATACCATGGACCCCCATACCATTGCCGAAGAGTTCAACTCCACTTTCATGGATCTTAGCTCTGTTCTACCAGCTGAATACCTCAAGCCTATCAAAGCTGATAATAGGCACCCACCGGACATCAATTCACACCCTCAATTTTACTTCAAGAGAGTCACTGTTAAAGAAGCACTGGGTTATGGTAAAAAGGTCCTGGGAAAAAAGACAATGGGGTCTGACAACATTGTCATGAAACTGCTGGTGCTGGCAATCAATGAAGTCATTGCTCCCATCTCTACAGTTTTCAATAAATCCCTCCAGCTCACCAAATTCCCTTCTCCTTGGAAACAAGCATTGGTGACCCTGGTGCATAAGGGAGGTGATAGGTCACTGACCGCAAACTACAGGCCCATCTCTATCCTCTCCCCCACTCTAAAGCACTGGAAAGGATTGTGGCAGACCAGTTTATTGACTATGTCTACAAATACCAGCTGCAATGTCCCCAGCAGCACAGCTTTAGGAAACTCCACAGCATGGACACTGCACTGGTGGATTTCACGGAGTATGCCCATAAGGCATTGGATGAGGGAAAACTGGTTGGGTCCATATTCATTGACCTAACAAAGGCATTCGACACAGTCTGCCACCCACTCATCTTGTCTCAACTGCATGCCCTTGGTGTTTTTCCAAATGCCACTCTATTGTTCCAGGACTACCTAACCTCCCGTCTCAAAGGGTCAAGATAGGTCACTTCATATCTGCATCCAAGGAAGTCTCACGAGGGGTGCCTCAAGGGTCCATCCTGGGTCCACTACTCTTCAGCTTGTCCCTGAATGACCTACCTGATGCCTGCACTAGCAATGTCATTCTGTACGCCGATGATGTTGTCCTACTTAGCTGTCACTCTCGCATAGAGCACCTACAGGCTGAGCTACAATCATCCTTCCAGCAAATGGAGACCTGGTTCTACTCCCAAAACTTGCTACTAAACTACAAAAAAAAAACAAGACAATGCTCCTCTCTAGCCCTCAACTAAAAAGGAGATGCCCAGAACTAACAATCACAAATCACCTGACTGCCCCACTGGAACAGGTTCACTCCTTCAAGTACCTGGGTGTCATTGTGGATGATACCCTCTTGTATGTTCAGCACATTGACTTGGTGGTGAAGGCTGTGAACACTAAATTAGGGATCCTGTTTAGGCACAAGAAAAGCCTAACTGTTGAAGCCCTCCGGCTCTTAGTCTCCAGCTCTGTCTTCTCCCCGGTTGACTATGGGCTGGTGGTTTATGGCACTGTCACTGATATGGCCCTCAAAACGGTTGCCACTGCCCTTAACAAGCCTTGCAGACTATTGCTAAATGCTGACCACTTCACACACACTTGTACCCTGTATGGTCTGTTCCATACACTACCGCTTCAATCCAGAATCAGATACCAAACTTGCCTGCTAGGGAGAAAGGCCATGCTCTCCCTAATCCCTACCTGCATTGCAGACCTAGTAAAGGAAGTGAGCTCCAAATGCAGCACATAAAGAACAGTGACAACACAGCTTGATGTCCCATTTCATAGAACTTCCCTAGGACAAAGATCCTTCATGTACCAAGCTCCACTATGGCTAAATGAGATCCCTGCTGCAGCTCTTAATACAACACATGTTCGGTCCTTTAAAAGAGAACTGAAGCAATACCTGCTGAACTCATATGTCTGCAACTACCTTACCTGAATCCATATCTTCAACCTGGATACCCACTGTTAAACACCTCTGACTCCCATACCTGAGTCCATATCCTCAACCCAGAAACCCCCCCTCATCTGTCTGAGCTTTCCTACTGTTTTACCTACCCTGAAGCCCCACCTGCCATCCCTTGCCACCCCCCAAGCTACCTCCAACTCCCTCCCCTCCCCTCTGTACCTCAACACCTCCCCTTTCTAACCACTCTCACCCTAAATATTCTCCTTCTCCCAGTCTTTTTCTCCCTCTCTCTCTCTCCCCCTCTCATTCTATCTCTCTCTCTAATCTATCCCACATTTGCACTCTCCCCCCCTTTCTTTCTCTTATCCTTTCTGATACTCTACCTTGACAGGCCCCTCTGGGGCAGCTATGCCGCACGTTGCTAATTAGGAAACCTGATTCACATTCTCCCCCTTTCTTTCTCCTACCCTTTCTGATACTCTATCTTGACAGGTCCCCCGGGGCAGCTATGTCACATATTGCTAATTGGGAATCTCCTCCCGTTGTTTAATTTCAGTTGTCTAGGTTACTCAAATGTATTACTTATCTATATTCTATATTACATTGCAATCTTATGTTTTGTGTTAACTGTCAAGTTTTTTTTATGTCTCTGCTGTTTTACATCCTGACGTGGAACCTTTGTAAAAGAGTGTATATTCAAAGGTTGTATCCGAATTACCAAATAAATTAAAAAAAATACTCTATTCAAGTCACCACGACCCCATGGTGCTCAAAAATCAAATGCAGTCAAATTTCTCCGCAATAGAACAATGGTTCCTCAAATTCACGTTATTACTTAACTACAAGAAAACCAAAACCAAGGTGTTTGCTTTTACCCACAATAAACACAGATCCTATCAGCTACAGATTTGCAACAATCTCTATTCCTCCTTGAAATGGTACAAAGCTTCAAATATCTAGGTGTAACACTGGATAGCACTCTCTCATTTCTCGACATTTTGATATTGTTGCTAACACCACTAATGCTAAACTTAGTCCACTCTACCATAATAAGCACTGCCTTACCAATGAAGCACTAAAAAATGCTGCCTCATGCTCAGTGCTGTCAATCATTGATTATGACCTAGCTGCATATGGTGCCACAACAGCCACTGCTCTTCAACGGGTTAAGACTTGCTTAGCAAGGCCTGTAGGCTTGTGCTGGGTGCAAACCGGATGATATACACCTGTGCTCTGTATGCACAGTCTGGGTGGCTCAATCTCGGGAGTGGATAACAATATCAGGTCTGGCTTCTGGCCAAGAAATCAATCCTAGGACTGCACCCCCTCCCTTGGAGTGTGAATTGTCATCACCACTCCCTGGTCTGCCACAAGCACTAGAGGTATAAATAACCATACCCTTAAAATCTCCTTCTGCCAAACCACTTAATGCCAACAATCCTATGAATACTGTGCACTGCTCTGGTTAAACTCTCTTGGGAAAGACTTTCGTGAGGAAGCCAAGCAAGACTGTTTAAGTCAAAACTCCGGGTGCTACTAGCATCTACCAGTGTATGTGTCTACGGGATCTAACTACCTGACACTGCCGTCCTTTCTCTAGCTTTGCAGTCAATGTATAAACCATCCCTGTCTCTTTCCATGACAACCTAGGTCCTCTGGTTACTACTACAACTTCTATCTCCTCCTTACTGTCCACTTCTGCTCAATTTCTCCTGAGCCTTTCCTCACTCAACTGATCTTGTTCCCCTGCTCACTTCCTCTATCCCCTACTAAAATAATCTGCTCCTACCTCCTGTACTCTCTCTTCCTCCCTTCCCTACCCCCATACCCCCCTCCCTCTACCGCCTCACCCCTCCAGCTACTGCTCCTCCTCACTCCACTCCCTTTTATTTCCCTCGCTCTTTATCTCAATAATCTGCCCCACTCTGCACTTTTTTCTATGATACAAACTGTAACATACTTTGCTACCCTATCACACTTAGACAAAAGAACTGTTGTTAAAACATGTCTTGCTATGTTCCCCTCACCACTTAAGTTGCATTGTTATAACCCATGCTTTGCTCCATCTGTTTATTTGTCCTGTGTATATACCGTATGTAGTTCACCTAAAATTTGCAACAGTTACCATCTGTTCTGTTTGTAATGAAGTGGAACCTCTGTAAATGAGCCTCTGGTTCAAAGGTATTTCTGAAAACAAATAAATTAATAAATAAAATAAATCCAGTCTGATGTTAGGCCAAACATGGTGCTAGGTAGGGAAATGGATAGATTGGTTGAACCTCTGAGTCTTTTTCTGCTGACATAAATCTATGTTCCTATGTTTCTGTGGTTGAGTCCTTCCAGATACAGAAATAAGTCAACCTCTCTTTCGGTTTTATAAATCAGAGTAAATAAGTCTGTATGAAACAAAACAAACAATTACAATATGCATCTTATTGTAAGATGAACAGCAAATGTATTTATTTGTCTTGACCGGTATGGTCTAATTCCTTCTCTCTCTCATTTTAGCCTCCTGCATCACATTGATAGTATTGGGAAAAGGAAAACTTGGCTTATCCAAATCCACTGTCTGGTACTTGTTGGCACTGGCTGGGACAGATTTAATTATCACATTTTACATTTTGGCTGTGGGCTACATACCAATCTACTATGCCAACTCCATGTGGTGGAAGATTTACCCCTGGTGCTCAGTAACCAAGTTTGGAGTCCGCTGGACCCTACTATGTGAAACCTGGCTTAATGTTTTGTTCAACTTTGACCGCCTTGTGAACATTACATGTTTAAAACTGAAAATGAAATACTGCACTCTCAAAGTTGCCATACTGGTTACTGCCACAACAATTTGTTTGTTCTGTTGTATTAGCTTGCCCACCTTGTGGTTTTATATTCCTGGTCCTCCTGAGGCTTTGTTCCATAACACATCTACCCAAGTGTGTGCAACATCCAAGGATGCATACCATGCAGGATTACTCAGAATTTATATGTGGGTCCTGATATTTTTTCGCTTTCTACCAATCATTTTAGCAATCCTTTGCAACAGCTTTATCATCAAGCACATTTTGGAGGCTAATAAACGCCGTCAGGGATTGAAAATTTCCTTCCAGGTAGATCACCAGGACCAGCAGGACCCAGAGAGAACTAGGAGGAATAAATCCATACTTCTGCTGTTTTCAGTCTCTGTCAGTTACCTCATTCACCACATCCCCAAAGTCATTGTGGATATTATTGAAAGACGTGAACAAGCCGATGTGAAGTCAACAGACTCGTTTCCGTCATTAACCACGGCATCAGGTGCTGCTATCCTCTTCTTAATTTTAAGCACATTCACCAACACTTGCCTTTATGTCTTTACCATAAGCCAATTCAGGGAGGAGCTAGTGAATGGCCTCAGATACTTAGCCTCCCCAGCTTTCAGATTCAGAGGCACAATGCAGTCCTAACCATTGGTACCTTCACCAAATAAGATCCACACTAGATGAGCACTGTCAGATTCAATGACCCTGCTTTGAGGAGCTGTCATGCCCCTCAAAAAACCTTAAATAAAATATGCACTCTGCTGATTTTCTCCCTTATCCGGAAGTCAGCATATATATTTTATTTAATATCATATGTGATATCTCCTCTGTGATATATCAGTTTTTATTGGAATACCAGGTTGCACCCATAAATGGGCCTGTTTCCAGTAGGACTTACCCATTTAACAAAGAAAATAAATAAATAACTGCATAAGTAGGTAAATAGATAAATAAGTAACTACCAGACATTAAAACATAACACATCAAATATCACAGTTGGAAATAAAGTAATTCTTCCAGAAAAAAATACAAATGTTGTCCCCAAAACACTCTATGAAGGTTTTGCCTCAACAGTACCACAAGCACCCTTTCCTGGTTCTGATGGCTTGCCCATTAGTTTGAATGCTCTGCCTTGCTTTGCATCAGAAGATATATTATTTGAGGCTTCCTACACTACTACTAAAAAAGCTGGTACTGTCAACAAGATGCCTTACGGGAGGCTGGGATGGGTTTAATGCCTGGGCCATGCAGCATTAAGATGGCTGGAGTCATATATTGTTTTATCCTTTGTGGCTTCTCTTGTATTCTGAGGATGGCTTTGTTAAAGAAAAATTTTCTTGCAACAAACTCTATAAAATCAGTGGATCCTGGTGATGAAAATTAGTGTTAACACAGTCAGACAAACATAACAGAGACAGATGTAAGATTCCTATTTACAGTCCTCAAGCTTGCAAAGCAAAGAGGCAAGTTGATGGGAAGGATTCATACAAGAGAATCATGGCTCTGAAAATGGGAACTCAAGCAGATGAGAAGAGTGGATTCAAACAAAACAGTCATGGAATCTGCAAATCAGAGTTTAAAGGATAAAATAAAGTACCACTTCTCAAAACAATGATTGGCAGTCTGTCAGTACTGATCTGTACATAATTAATCATTACTCTGCGATGCATATCATATTTGAAAACAAATCCTGTATTATAAACACAGAACAATTTCGTGTGTAACTTTGATTCTACAGGACAGGAAATGGCACCACAAACTATTGCACATTCATGAACTCAAACTAGAATGGATCTCAGATCAGATCTTCATTCTGTAAATCTCTGAGAATGTGTCCTCTAACTCTGCAGGGCAGAATCCAGTGAGATTTTGTGAAATGCAATAAACAAAATAAGATTTGAACTGAAGACCTTTTCTCAACATTTTATGCACTTAACTTAATGCTTTTAAGCATTACACACTTGGAAGAGCTTCCCTCCACCAGAGTCAACAAGCTTGCTGTTTCCCGTTGTTGTATCAAGATATTGAAGGGGGGGGGGGCACAGGGTATTTGCTGTGACTGCACCTGTAATTTGGAACTTGCTTCCTGGGTGCGTGCATGCAGGGACCTTTTTAAGCCTTGCATTAAAACTGACTTGTTCTCTCTGAGTTTTGGATCAGGTACTGCTTTATAAATATGGGATATACAATGGACAGCTGTCAGCTAAATGATTAATCTTCACAAGTGCTGTTTGACCTCGAGTAATCTCACGAGTGGCATATGCCACGAGTGAGATGTCTGAGATCAAACAGCACATGTGTAGATAAATCATTTATCTGACAGCTCACCATTGTATATTTCATTTATGTAACAGGGATGCTTTATGTCACTGCAGGGACATTTGCTTTTGATTGCTTATCTTTTTTTGCATATGTTTGTCAAAAAAGTGAAGAAAAAATTGCATTGTCTGCTCTTTTTTGCTAATTATAAAAACATCTATAAGGTATCTATAAATGAAACACCACTCATTCTGTAGATTATTTTGTGCTGAACGACTTTCATGCTCACAGTACCATGTTATCTTTTTTCATTTTAAAGTTATGTGCATTTGAATATGGGTAGTAGTACTGCTACTGAGGCCAAACATTTTAATGAGTTCCGTAGTGATTGTGACATAGCTACTATATGGATAAATTCTATTTATTCAATGGCTGTGAAGATAAATGGATTTATTCAATGAGTTTTGATCCTACTCCTATTGCATAAATCATTATATTTCAATTACATTTATTATTTGGAATCTGATTTTATAACAAATGTTTTTGTAATATATTTTAAGGTGCCCAGAGCCCTGGAATTGTGTATTGTATAAATAAAATTGCATTGCCTTGCACTTGGTATACTGTAATTGAGTTGAGGGGTGAGTGTCGGGGGCCTTCCGATTGATTAAGCCACAGGGGCCTCTGTTCTTGTTGGAATCAGTAAGAAAACCACTATCTATTTCACCAGCTTGAAAGTCAATACCTCTCCAAAGTTTAACAAAAGAACAATTTTATTAATGGGCTGGGGGGACCTAGAAGACAAACAGTACAAACACAAATCCAGCATATTACCCTATTAGGGACACTTCCTGGAGGTCCAGGTCTACCTTCTCCCACCTGTTACCAGAATTTAACAAGACCCAGTGGGAGCTCGCTTAAGCACAGTCCCTGGGTACAGCAAGTGTTGAACCATTGACTGCCCTGTAGTGGTGGTGGTGGGTTGGTCAGTATTGGTGTACTAAACAAGGAACAAAATGTTCAAATTTACAATTCAACAAAGGCAATGCAATTGTTAAAATGCGGCAACAAACACCACAAACTAAGGTTTTGGTAATCTTGCCCAATGACTAATTTGCAAATCCACCCTTGATGCCAGTCACCTTAGATTGATTGACCATTATTTAGTCTATCAATCTGCAATCACACGTAAGAAGGCAAATTCCTGTCCAGGGAGATTGCAGTTGCTCTAAACCAACCAGCTCAGCTATTTCGAACTGTAGACAGACTGTGCAATCCAGCCTGTCTTCAAGTTTGGAAAGCTTTTTCGCAATTAGAGTGCAATGAGCTTGCTCGATTTTTTTTGCAAATAACGTGGCCGACATCAGGGTGGATCTGCAGCCAGCAACTTCTAATGAGGTTGTGGTGGGTCAGTGTGAGTTTGCTATGCCTCAGTTTTCTTGGAGTTACTTCAGTCAGCTGGATTTCATGGATGTCATGAGGAGTATTCAGAGTGTGCACCCTACATGCTGTAGTTTGCAACCTGGACCGACTTCCCTAAGTTTGGGTTGTATCGATATCATTGTTCCAGTCCTTGTGTGAATAGTCTTGTGCTCCTTGGAGTTGGGTGAGTTTCCCAGCTCCCTGAAAGAGGCGGTGGTGACACCACTCTTGAAGAAAGCTAGTCTGGACCCAGACTGTTTCACGAACTACAGACCCATCTCTAACCTTCCCTTTGTTGGGAAGGTGATTGAGAAAGTAGTGGCAGCTCAACTGGAGGGCCATTTAACCATTCATGACATCTATGAACCCCTCCAGTCTGGTTTTCATAAAAGACATAGTACTGAGACAGCACTGGTTCGGGTGCTCAATGATCTCATGAGGGCGAGAGATCAGAAGAGACATTCCATCTTGGTTCTCCTAGATCTCTCTTCAGTTTTTGACACCGCGGATCACATGGTATTGATAGCACGCCTGAAGCATCTATGTGGAATATCGGGAACCGTCCTTCAATGGTTCACCTCGTTCCTCACGGGGAGATCACAAAGATTTGTGTCCAGGGTTTTTTCCTCAGGCCTAATGGCTTTGTTGTGTGGGGTACATCAGGGTTCTGTGCTGTCACCCATGTTATTCACAGTGTATATTCTACCCCTCGGAGACATTGTAAGATGGTATGGGCTGAGGTTTCACTGTTATGCAGATGATACCCAGCTATACCTGTCTTTTGCACCTGACCAGGATGGAGCTCTCTCTGTCTTTAACAACTGTCTGAAAGAAATGCAGGAGTGGATGGATTCTAGCTGGCTGAAGTTGAACTCAGAAAAGACAGAGGTATTGGTTGTGGACCCTGGTCGACACATAAAGGGACTGGGTGCTGGTGTGCCATCAGGAATTTTTCTTGGTGAGATTTCTCTCCCAACCTCTGAATGGGGGCGTATCCTGGGAGTGATCTTAGATGACAGACTGACTCTGCAGTCACAGGTGTCGGCTGTTGTCAAGACCTCCTTTTACCATCTCAGGCAAATCACCAGAATTCAGCACCTGGTTCCGTCTGATGACCTTCCAACCTTGGTCCACGCTTTTGTTTCCTCGCGCTTAGACTACTGCAACTCCCTTTACTTTGGGCTTTCAGGGATTGAAATTCGCTGCCTGCAGCTGGTGCAGAATGCAGCAGCCTGGATTTTGACAAGTTCTAGTAGATACTGTCAAATTACTCCAGTATTGCGCGAACTGCACTGGCTGCCTATACGGTGGCGGATTACCTTTAAAGTCGGTTTACTGACTTTTAAAGCCCTTCACGTTCAGGGTCCAGCCTATCTGAAAGAACTTCTGGTTCCCTACTCCCCTGGTTGATCACTCCGCTTGGCCAGCGAGGGGTTGCTAAAGATTCCTAGGGTGAATCTTAAATCATCTGTCTCTAGAGCATTTTCTTATGCTGCGCCAGCCCTTTGGAATTCTCTACCCCGTCAGTTACGGGAGTGCACCTCCATGGAAGAATTTAAGACAGGACTAAAAACTTTCCTCTGGCAATCGGTCTTTCTAGAAAACTGAATTGTATTTGGAATATAACTTTTTATTTACGCTGAGTTGTTGAATTTTAATGTCTGCTTTAAATTGTGCAACATGTGAAGTGCTTTGAAAATGGAAAAGCACTGTATAAATAAAAATTATTATTATTATTATTAACAGCATACAGATGTTCCTTGAAAAGCAAAGCCACACTGGCATATTCATTGTTACTGGACACAGATGGCTCCTCATTACACAACAGACCACTGGATCCCCACTGTCCCATTGGGGTATTCGATACCAGGAGGCTCTCTCTATTGTTCTCTGTTTCTCTGTTGTTTCTACAGTACTTTCTCTCATGCAATCTGCCACACAAATCCCACTCTCCTGTATATAGATCCACTTACATTGGTGCCTGGGACAGTCACTTAGCATACTTTACAGCCAAAAAGTCATGGAAAAGGCACGAGATTCTGGGGTCTACCCTTTTCCCAGAAACCACCAGGAATCCTTAGTGTTGTGGGGGGGCATTGAGCAAGGATGTAGGCACACCCACATTGGTCTGTTGCAATACTAAAGCAAACACAAAAAGGGTAAAAGGGGTTTCTTACAAGACCAGAGAAAAAGGACAATATAAGAAAGCAACAAGACACAGCAGTGTGGATAGCTGTATGGTAACCATATGGCCAGGTGCCCTCAGCTTCTGAAAGCATGGTTATTACATACTGTATTGTAAAAGAACATTCTCAGCCAATCAGAACACAGAGCTACTGTTCCATTATTCTAGAATAACTAAATGGTAATCCCTGTGTCCAGATTAAAACTAATGCTACAGCAAGTCTGAGATGAATGAGAAACTGCTGCTGAATAGTTCCAGTTTTCTTACAGATGTGCTTTGTTTCTGAGTTTTATTTCAGTTTCATAGTTATAATGGTATATTGGACAGGGTTTTATTTTGTATTAACCAGACAGTGGTGTGACTAAACACCTTGTCCTATGGCCTCTGTGTTTATTAACCTCCAGTGGAGTTATTACCTCATAAACCCTGACCACTATCCCATTATCACTATAACAACCCACACCTTGGGGGTACTTATTGTGCTTGTAAAATGTATTGAGAAGCAACTAAAAACATCAATAACTTTAATTTATTATAAATCAGTGTGTTTTATTTTGTTAAAAGTAACCAGTAAACAAGATCCCTCTCCACATATCTATCATCTGTTTTCCATGCTTTCATTAGATGGAATGTTTGTTTGACGTGGAGTAAATGAATACCTTTTGGAGACTGTTCATCTTTCCCAAAACACACACACAGACACACACGTACACACATACATGTGTGCATACACACACACAGCCTCATAAGAAACCAAGGACACAGATATATTGGTGGTGGAATAACTACCAGAGAATTCCTTGGTATGAAGGTACAGTAGAATAGCAGCAGGCTTTCAGCAAAAGAACACTAGAAATTTGAAAAGTGAATAGTATATAATTTTTCATTTGTGCATATGTGTAAGGAGGGAAATATGAGGGAATGCAACATTTAATTCATGTTTTTTTAGTTTAAGGGAGCGTTCTGTTTTTTAAAGACTGGTTGAAGTTGCACTGACCAGGAAATCTTACTGCTTCTCTAGTCACTCGAACAGAAACCATCAGGCTTGAAATAATGTATAGAATGGGACACTCGTAAACCAGAAAAATACATAAGTTCACATATCAAACTCCCAAAGACTGGAAGAAAATTCAAAGAAGAAAGAATCATAACAGACACCACTAATACGCCTTGAGAAAGTGCTGTGTGTAGGTCATGAAAGGTCAGATTTTCCATTATATGGCAGCAAATGAAAGTCACAATAAAACAAGAAGATTTAAAACATTTAGGAAGTGAGTTTCTTTATTCTGCAAGTATTTTGTTAGATCTATCATGACTAAAATCTCTTAACCTTAAATATTGCTTCTTCCCCCAGAGTGAAGGGGACATACAGAGAAACAGCCCATAGTTGCACAGATGATATCATGCTCAGTTATACACATCCTGGTGTAATGCAGAACCCATCAGAGAGCAGATTGCACAATCCAGTTAACATTCACAATATCACTATGCAACACTGAAGCCAGCAGTTGACATTAAAGAGAAACAGATAAAATCAAACAGCACAGTTAAAATGCCATAACTATTAAACTGATGCTTAAAAACTGAATATTAAATGATCTATTATCTGATTGGAATCACTTGTGAGGGGGTAGAACTTATATAACTCATTGCTGAATGAATCACTCGTAAGTTATTGCCCTGTCCATCTACATGTAATAACTTGCCAGTTTTGATCTTGTACACACACACACACACAGTATATGAATATATTATGGGTGCGGTTGCACCCCTATAGTTAGGGTTGAGTAGGCACTTCAATGTTAAGCTCAAGATTTTGCACTTTAATAACTTTGAAACTATTCATTGGATTTGCATGCACATTAGCATACACTGTTGTCCAGGGTAGATCTCTGGATGTAGCAAGTTATGTTCCGGTCGGATGTGCAGTTTTGGAGTTCCAGAGAGGTGAAAAAAGCATTTTTTGCACATTGTCATTGCTCGGAGTTTTCTATGAACTTGTCTACAACCCAGATGGTTTGGAATCTTGGTCTGAAATTTTCAGGGTGGAAAAGGACTAGCACATAGATGTGCCTTTTGCTATTCTGGTGAAACAATAATAAGACGTTTGTAAGTTATTGCATTTTTAAAATAAAAAAAAATTATTTCTGTGCATGCTCAGTAAGCACTTAAAGATAGCTGTATGAAATGAAAAAGGAATTTTGTTTTGTATTGGAATATTCCTTTTTCATTTGTTGCCATCTTATGTCCATTTAAAAAAAATCAAAATCTATAAAACTGGCATTTACCCCTTTTAGCTGTAAGACTGGGACTAAAAGGGCCATCAGATCCATAGGAAGGCATTTTGATGCCTTGGGCAAGAGACTAATTTTGCACCCCCCCCCCCATCCACAGAAGAGCTGAGAGTCTGAGGGCCTCAAGGCCCCCAGAAGCTCTGAGGGGTTTACATGCTCTGTGGTGAGTTTTGGGGCTTTTTCTGAAGAAAAAACATACTTTTGTTACATATGCACTACCCTTGATTTCAGGGAATATTTTGCCCCCAGGAAATCTGGGATGTGGGAGACTATGGCTGGCTTGCATCAGAGTGTGCAACCACAGTTGTTGACAAGTGGCTGACCAACAATGCTATCAATCACACACCCTATATGCATTTTTGAAATATAGTGTGAAAGATTGCTACATAAAGCATGGGGTTCACAAGGCCCCCAGAAGCTCTAAGGGGTTTACATGCTTTGTGGTGGATTTTGGGGCTTTTCTTGGAAAAAAAAAACATACTTTGTTACATGTTCCCTACCCCTGATTTCAGAGAATATTTTGCTTCCCTGGAATATGAGATGTGGGAGACTGACTGGCTGGAAAAGTAAAATGATGCTTTCTTTTGCTAATCAAGTTCCAACAAATAACATTTACTATTAGTCTACACTTCCCTGTCTTCCCTGATGCCACATTGCCAGCTTACTGCAGAAACCAGAATTGCAATAGCCCTGAGCATAAAATGTAGTGTGCATTGTGAACATAAAACATAGCCTCTACTTTAAAGTGGCCAGATACACAACAGCTCACGAGCCAAGATCCCATCACCATCAGAATTTTAATGCATTAAACTAGATTCAACCTGAAAATAAAGACCAGTGGGTGTTCAGAAAATTTGTTTTCAGAGAAATCAGAGTTCTACACACACACACACACACACACACACACACACACACACACACACACACGTTTGTATGACTCACTAAAACTGTTTGAAACTTTTGTTCAATTTCACAGACCTAATGTATGACTTTCACTCAGGACTTCTGTACCTATTTATGCACTCTGCACCATACTAGTACCAGATCATGACTGAAAAATCAACCTTTATGTCACCAGTGTACTCAGTTAGATGGTCAATAAAATAAACTGAACCTTGGACATCTTATTCCAAACTTCTGACCCCCATACACAAAACGTGAGACTTTCAGATCCTTATACAACACATCAGAACTCCAGAACCAGTTCACAAGTGCAATGTAGGCAAAAAAAGTGACTCCCATCTTTTTTTCCAATATAAATTCCAGGCAGCTTCCAGTTTCATTTGGTTATAAAATGTTGTAGTTACACCATTATTTTATTTTATAAATGTTTTGATTGCTTTTCACCCCCAAGATAAAGATGGCCAACACATTTGACTTAGAAATAGCATTGAGGCCTGGTAAGTGTTAAGATCAAGAAAATAAATAAAATGCACGGTGTGAAACCTAGGAGGTACCTAGAAAAGTAGACTTGGCAGGTATGCTAATATTTTATTAACTGTAGCAGCCTGAAACTAGCGTTTTAGAAAAAAAATATTTTTTGTTGCACTGCTGCTGTAAGCCCTGCACCTCCCTAACTACAGTGTAGGCACTCTGCATCCAAATATTTTGAAAATCATCAAGCACAAAGTGAAAAATACAAGCACTGATGTACATTTATTTGTTGCAGCCATAAATGCCTTTTGATTTCTTGGAAATTGGGTTTTTTTCTCAAACAAGGAAGAGGAGGGGAGGACTCGAATAAGGCTTCCAGGGAGCAACTGGGCAGGCATCACAGAGCTGAAACAGCTAAACTTCCCTAACCCCACCCAGTGTGCTTGAGTCACCCAACCCTCTCACTTCTCCTCTTCTCGACCCCTTCTGGAGCAGCACCACACCGCTATTCCGCTACTCAGCCTGCTGGCCATCCTTGCAACTTACTTCTACTTGCTGCCTGGTGGTGTGGTGTGTCCCAGACTCCTGACTGGCCAACTCCCAACCCGATCTTAGACTCTCTCTCTCTCTCAGTCAACTGATGACTCCCGCTGCACTGGTTTTGGCATTTGATGGCTGCTCTCCCTGTCTGGCTAAGCTGCTCCTCTCTTCTGGGCTGGCTGGGCACCTGGACCACCACCTCTCCCAATTCCTTTGACTTTCTAGGCTGTCCAGTCACATGCACAACATGATGGAAGGACTTCCTCACTACGGAATCAACCAGACAGCAGACGCACACGTATCGTGCCTAATAAGTCCTCCCCCCAGCCGATCAAAGTGTGACAAGTTGAAAGCCACTTGCTGACCAGTCAAACAAATTAGATTTTCTTCAGGCGTGACAAATGAAGCAGGCAAAATGCACCCTTGGTACCAAATTAATTTTGAATAATGGCAGCACAACCAGCCAATTAAACAGCAGCCAGGTGGGTTGAAGCAGTGCGGTCACAGTCTGTAGAGGGCGCATGCACAGAGAAACCAAAAAAGCCGGTGGGGGGGGACAGTGCAGTATGTGGCAAAATATTGCTGGGGCAGCTCAGGTTGAGAAAAAAATGAAAAAATAAGCTTCACAGATGAAAATTGCACACCCAGAGGCTTGCGCCCAGTGCTGGGGCACCACCCTGCCCTGCCTTTCCCATGGTACTGAAGGCCATCAGAAAATGGAGGACGATGAGTACTAATGCCTGTAGTCTGGATAGCAAGCTTCTTGAACTAGTGGGATTGATAGAAGAGGGACACCTGGATATTGTGGCAGTCACAGAAACATGGTACACAGAGAACCATTACTGGGATGTCAACATACTGGGGTACACAGTCAACAGGAGGGACAGGGAGGGTAGAAGAGGAGGAGGAGTAACTCTCTACATAACAGGAAAGGGATTAAAGCAATGGAACTAAAGGGTAAACAGGGAGGAGAGGAGACACTGTGGGTCATCTTGAAGACAGGAAATGGCACCACAATCTGCATGGGGGTTATATACAGACCCCCATCTCAGGGGGATGAAATGGACAAGGAAATGATAGGAGGCTTCCTTAGAATGGCAGAAAAAGGGGAGCTATTGTTGATGGGGGACATATATATATGCCAGATGTTAACTAGAGCACATTTGCTGCAGCCACATCCGAGAGCAGAGTCATTCTCAATGCCCTGCAGGGGGCATGCTTCAGGCAGCTAGTGTTGGAACCCACTAAGGAGGGAGCAGTCTTAGACCTGGTACTCTCAAATGGGGATAGAGAGAGAATCTTGGATTTAAAAGTGGGTAGTCATCTGGGAACAAGCAACCACCAGACAGTGTGGTTCATGATAAATACAGTCGTAGAGTCAAGCCATACAAAAGCAAGGGTAGTGGGCTTTCAGAGGGCTGACTTTGGCAGAATGGGAGAGTGTGTAAGGAATGCACTAGCAAAAGTCAGGGAGGAAAGGTGGAGGAACAATGGGGAAAAATCTAAATTGCCATCACAGAGTCAACAAGTCTTTGTGCGAAGCAAATAAATAAAACAAAACAAAGGAAAAAATCACAATAGTTCTCAAAAGACGTAGCGGGGATGGTTAGGGAGAAAAATACAGCATTCAGGAAGTATAAGGAATCACAGAAGGAGCAGGATAGATAACTGCATCAGTTAAAGTAAAAGGAAGCAGGGAAGCAGTCAGAATAGGAAAGGCCCAAACTAAGGAAAAGATAATTAACTCAGTTAGGGGGATAAAAACGTTTATAGGTACATTAGGGAGCAAAGAAAGACCAAGGAAGGGATAGTGAGCTTAATAAAGGGAAGGGGGTGGGCAGGGGGTGACAGTGAAAAGGCAGAGATACTGAAAAAAAACTTTTGCTCAGTATTCACAAAAGTGGAGGGGGACATACCTAACCCAAACAAGAGAAGCACTCTGGATAAGGGTGTCAATACCAATCCATTCACTGAAGAAAGGGTCCTGAAAGAACTCATAAAACTCAAGGTGGACAAGGCAATGGGGCCTGATGGGATTTACCCCAGGGTTCTAAAAGAACTAAGGGGAGAATTAGTGACACCACTGACTACCCTTTTTAACAAATCATAGGAGGATGGTGTGGTACTGAGGACTGAAGTAAGGCGGATGTGAGTCCCCTTCAAAAAAGTAAGAGCAAGGCAGAGGCAGGAAACTACAGACCTGTTAGTTTGACCTCAGTGGTAGGGAAAAGGATGGAATCACTTCTGAAAGAAAGAATTGTTGAGTACCTAGAGGCCAACAGGGCACAGAACCCAAGGCAGCATGGATTCACAGCTGGAAGGTCATGTCAGACGAATCTAATAGATTTCTTTCACTGGGTGACCAAAGTAGTAGACCAGGGAGGGACTGTGGACATGGCTTACTTAGACTTTAGCAAGGCATTTGACATAGTCCCACACAAAAGATTAATAAACAACTTAGCCAGCCTGGAAGTGGGTCCCAGGGAAGTACCCTGGGTACAAAATTGGCTGGACAACAGGATACGGAGAGTAATAGTACATGGAGTCCACTCTGAAGAAAGGGGGTTACTAGTGGGTTACCCCAGGGTTCAGTACTGGGACCAGTCCTCTTTAATGTCTTTATAAGTAACATTGCTGAGGGACTGGAAGGAAATGTATGCCTCTTTGCAGGTGACACAAAGATCTACAACAGGGTTGATACACAAGGGGAAGTGGAAAGGATGAGAAGGGACTTGGCAAGGTTGGAGGAATGGTCAAAAGTATGGCATCTTAGATTCAATGCAAAGAAGTGCAAAGTAATGCACCTGGGAAACAATAACCCAGGGGAAGAGTACACAATGGGGGGGAGGTAGTAACGACAACAAAAATGTACAGGGACCTGGGGATAGTCATATCTGATGTCCTAAAGGAAGGCAGGTAATGTGAGAAGGCAGTAAGGAGGGCTGGGGGGATACTGGGATGCATAGGGAGAGGCATCACCAGAAGAAAACAGGAAGTTGTCATCCCTCTGTACAGACAGTTGGTGAGACTCCATATGGAGTACTGTGTGCAGTTTTGGAGACCCCATCTCCGCAAGGACATAGACAGGATGAGGCAGTCCGAGGAGGGCAACTAAAATGGCGCAGGGTCTGCACCAGAAACCATACGAAGAGAGACTAAAGAAGCTTAATACGTATACCCTTGAGGAAAGGAGAGAGAGGGGGGACATGATAGAAACTTTCAAGTACCTCAAGGGAATCAACAAAGTCCAAGAGGGTAGTATCTTTCAGAAAAAGTGATCTGCAAAAACAAGGGGGCACAATTTGAAGATAGAGGGGGGAAGCGGCTCAGGGGCAACATGAGGAATTATTCTTTCATGGAGAGGGTGATGGATGCATGGAACAGTCTTCCTGAGAAGGTTGTGGGGTCAAAAACAGTACGGGAGTTCAAAAATTCATGGGACAGACATAAGGCAATTATAGTGGGGGAAAGGAGGAAGTAAACTGTTGGTTAACTAGGATCGGCAGCTTATACAATAGGTAGGGAAATGGGCAGAGCGGGTGGGTCAAGTGGTCCTTATCTGCCATGAAAGTCTATGTTTCTATTTAGAGACACCAACACATCTATCTGGGTGACTGGGACCCCCTTAAGTGTAATCCGCACTTCGCAGTTGCAGACATGCCCTAGAAATGTTTTTTTTTACTATTATGAATCCTTTTTTGTGACCGCGTGACATGAAATAAGAATCCTTTTTCATGTCACGACTCATGCAAAAGGATCCTTTTTCAAGAAGGGAGAATCTTTGGATTAAATTCTGCTGCCATCTCCCGTACTCTTCAGTATGTTCCTGGTGTCTATTTGCACTCTGAAAGCTTCTCAAGCACTCAAGTGCTGAACTGGATAACACTACAAGTGAACGAATGAGCGCAACAGAAATTGCTAAAGACTTCTCTAAGACAGCTGAGATCAGTCCTGAATGGGAAAATAATATTGTGCCCAAAGGGGATAACCCCTCTAGAGTAAGCACAGCTGCACAGACATTAGATAACTTTAGTACAAAAATGGGACTAACTGCAAATAGCAACACAGAGGAATCCTGATTTCTGGACCCATTGTTCCCTGGTGTCTAGTGGCATCCACTACCCTCTGGTCATTGGCTACATTGTTCCCTGGTATCTAGTTGTCCCCCCACCATGATTGAGTCCCCACAGTTCCCTGTTGTCTAGTGGCACATTCCACCGGGTGATAGCTGGCCCTATTTCTCCTTGGTGTTTAGTGGCTCACACCCACACTCCCTTCACTGGCCCCATTGTTCCCTGGTGTCTAGTGGGATCCCCCACTTTTTTTTTTGAAATTCTCTTTTTATTAACATTTTTCAATATAGATACACTAATAAAGACAGTAACAACTGAACCAAATACATTACATTCCTTAAAATCTCAATCAAGAAGATCATACCCTCGGACAAAGAAAATAAAAATACTAATCCAGCAGGAAACAAGAAATAAAAAAAAACTAGATAACCCAAATCCCCTATCCTCCCCCATGAGGATGTCGTCACTAAAGACGCTGATATGGAGAGTTAGCTACATAGTTAGTTGCCTCGGACTCTAAGCAAAAACCACATCCGAACTTATTGGCAACAACATCCAAAAGTGAGAGGGTATACGATTATCCTCGGAGGGGCCTCCACAATACTGAAAAATTCAGATCTCAAAGTTATAGACCCTCGCACCAATTCAATACTATCCGAAAAGACCAAATCAATGAAGGTACAGGGCATACAACTTACCCCATTTCTTCTGAAAGGTCTTTGGGAGGATCGAAACCAGCAATCAGTTTCTCCACTTTGAAACATTGGGAAATCTCTTCCACCCAGTCCTGATAGGAGATCTCAAGACTATCTGTCCAGTGCCGGAGGACCAGCCTTTTAACCGCCATAGCAATAAGCGCTATGTAATACTTCCTTTCTCTGACCCTAATAGCTGTGTAATCCCCTATAATACAGGACTCTAATGTGAGGTGATTACCTAAGTCTAACAAGGGGTCCAAATTATCTTCAATTGACTTCCAAAGAGGAGTCACTTTAGGGCAATACCAGAAAATATGAGGAAGGTCCCCCTTTTCTTCTCCACACCTGAAACACCTCGAGGAAACAGTAGGATCAAATTTAGACTTCCTCATAGGCGTAAAATACATATTGTTGAGTATAAAATATTGGGTCATTCTGTTCCTATCTAGAGTATTATAAATATACACATCCCTCCATATTTGACCCCATGGAACTGGGGAGTTAGAAGAAACTGACTCCCAGGCTTTAGATCCCGTTAAGGGGATTGGGTAAGCAAGTTTCATGAGGCAGGTGTACAACTTAGACACCCCGTGTGGTTTACCTGCAGCCCTTGACTTCCTCCAATAATGGTTTAATTCTTGAGGGAGAGACTATTGGACCAAACCCACTATCCATCAGATGCTTTAATTGATATAATTTAAACAAGGCATTAGCAGGAATATTCAAAACAAGTAACAGGTCCGTGATTAAACCTAATTTACCTTGCACATAGAAATATTCCACACAAAGCTCCTGGGTAGAAGGTAACCATCTAGAACCTAACATTCTGCCTCCAATCCAAATATTAGGATTACCCATCAATGGCTGCCCAACATCTTTGTTGCTACGAATTCTAATAGAGGAAAAGAGTTGGTTAAGCACCTTAACTGTGATTCCAACTGGGGAGTCCTGAACTTCTTGGGGGAGGGATGTGAAACCACAGTAAAAAGACTGCAAGGGTTAATATTATGTCTGGCCATAAGATCTAAATCTAAATCCAACCATATTGGGTGGTAAGCCCTTCTAGATCCCTAACCATTTACCTGCCTTAATAAGGTGACTGGACCAATAATAAAATTCAAAATTTGGCAACCTAAGACCACCCATTTCTTTAGGAAGGCACAATTTGTTAAAGGCCCTGCCTCGGGATTTGTGGTTCCAAATAAAATCAGTTAACATCGAATGAATTTTTTTGAAAAACCTTAGGAAGCCATATATCCGTGAGGTTCAGAGGATAAAACAGCCGAGGAAGAATGTTCATTTTAATAATACTAATTCGAGCTCCCACTGGTAATGGCAGTTTCCCCCATCTTTGTAGGTCCGACTTAATTCTTTCCAACAAGTCATCTAGATTAAGCTTCCTGACCAGAGAGGGGTCCCGCGCCAAATAAACTCCAAGGTGTCTCAAATGTGAGTGGGGCCACTTCATGTCTAAGTGTGATATAGAAGCCCGGGTAAGATGTGAATTGAGTGGAAAAATTTCAGTCTTTGCCAGATTCAGTTTATAGTTAGACAACTCCCCATATTTTACAATTACCTTCATCACCACAGGTAAGGAGTCAACCGGATTAGCCAATTGTAACAAAATATCATCTGCATAGACTGAAATCTTAGAGGTTCGACCTAAAACAGAACAACCCTGGATTTCTGAGGTCGCTTTAATACTGACCAGCAAGGGTTCTAAGTAGAGATTAAATAAAAACGGTGATAATGGGCAACCTTGTCGGGTTCCAGAATGAAGCTGTATGGGGGATGAGAAGACCCCATTGCAATACACCCTGGCCGTGGGAGACCTATATAAAGCTCTGATCCATTTTATAAACTCACTCGGGAAGCCAAATCTGGACATGGTATACCAAAGAAAATCCCAATTAACTCGATCGAACGCTTTCTCCGCATCCAGGGCCACCAGTGCCATTGGAATTCGAGAAGTTTGGGCTACCCTGAATATATGAGAAAGCGATCTAATGTGATCCATCACAGATCTCCCCTGCACAAATCCTACTTGTTCAGTACTCAGTAGTGGTGACCACACTTGCTTGATACGTGAGGCTAGAATCTTAGATAACATTTTAATATCACAGTTAAGAAGTGAAATCGGTCTGTAATTGGTTGGGTTCTGGGAGGGTTCATCTGTCTTAGGAATCAATATTATAATGGCATCCAATAGGGAGGGATCCAGAGCGTCTGCTGACAGTAAATAGTTATAAAACTCCAGGAGCAAAGGGGATAACTCTTGGCAAAAGGCTTTATAAAAATTAGCTGGGAACCCATCCGGGCCGGGGGTTTTATCTGACGACAAACTATGTATTGCCTGTTCCACCTCCATTAGAGACAAAGGAGAAGAGAGATAGGCCACTTGATCCTCAGAGAGGCAAGGGAGTGTTAATGGCTGAAAAAAATGTTCTAAACCCAAGTGAAGGGAAGGAGGAGCATCCGGGCAATACAAACTCTGATAATAATCCTTAAAATTGCTGCTATGTCCCTGGGATCTGTTCTAACAACTCCCCTGGTCCACTAAAGCAGGGATCAACCTAGAGCTTTCTACCTCCTTTAATTTCAATGCTAAAAGCTTACTCGGTTTTTCGCCTGATCCAGATATCTAGCTTTCATCTTCAATAATGCAACCTGCCTTCTCTCGGACCAAACCTCAGATTCATTTTTGAGCTTATGAAGACGCTCCTAATTACTTAACGAGTTAGAGGTGGACTAGCCTACTTTCTGCTGTCTTAATTTGATTGGAAAGTTCAATAAGAGTCTGCAATCTAACTTTTTCTCCCAGAGGAAATCTTGATAAGTTCCCCTCAAAAACATTTTAAAGAGCACCAAAGAATATCTACCCTGGTCACTGAACCCTATTTGTTTCTAGAAAACTATTAATACTGACTCTAATTTGAGCGAAACTTCTCTTCCTTTAATATTTGGGTATTGAGTTTCCAGACCGTATCCCAGAAATTATGGTTTGAGGAGAGAATTTTAACCAGACTACGCGATGATCCGAAATTACAATAGGCTCAATGCCTGCCATGGAGACCTTGTCCACAAGAGAGGTAGATATTAGAAAGTAATCTATCCGCACCAAGAATTATGCCGGGCAGAAGAAGGTATAACTTTGCTAAGGGATGGAGAATTTCAGGATCTACAAGCCCAACATGCTACCCAAATCTTTCATCGCCAATTGCGGCTGAGACAGCGATCTTAGTGGCCTAAAGGTTTTATCCAATTCCTGGGTTGGAGCTACATTCCAATCCCCTCCTAGAATCAGAGGGGAAGGCAGAAGGGAACTGAGCTTGTCAACCAACTGCATAATAAAGGGCACATTCCCCCCCACTGGACCGTAAACCGAGCCTAAGACCATAGGGGAATTATAAAGGTGTCCAGCCACCAAAACATATCTACCTTCCACATCCCTGACCACTTTCCCTGGGTTGAATGGGATACCTTTCTTTATCATAACCGCTACCCCCCGGCTTCCGACGAGTCTCCAGCCACAAACACTGTGAAAAGACCCTAACTTCATTGCAGATTACTTTGGTACAGTAATATCGTCTCCTGCAGACATAATATATCAGCCCCCAGCACCGAACAGTTAATCAAAATACGCCCTCTTTTTACCATCTCTAATCCCTCTCACATTCCAGCTAATTATTTTAACAATACTGCCCGCCATATTTTAGGACTAAGAATAATACGGCATCCACGGAATCAAGCCTCTCCTCTCGCCTCACCATGACGACATCCTCTAACCCACCCCTAACACCCTCAATAACATACCTCTAATTAAAGACAATGCCTCAAAACTATTAACATTGATAAGCTGCCTATCTCTATCAATAAACTGCAAATCAGAACATACAGCAAGGTTAAGTAGCAGTGTCTCCAGACAATTATTATAGAACCCCAACCAATCACCCCCTCCCCATATCCTTATCTCACAAGCAAAATAACCACCAGTCCACATATAGGCATTCCAAACATCAACAGTAACATGAGCAATAACCCCATCACCCCCCTCCCACCACCCCATATCCCAACTTACCCTAAATACCCAAACCCACAAGTCTATTGACATAACAGCAAGCACAGTATTGATTGCATTCAAACCCCTTTCCTCCCCAGGATACCTCCTCCTGATCCATCTACTGGCCAAACCCCCCCAGGCCCCAAATCCAGAGATAATAGCCCACCACATCACTGTTTCCAGAAGTATAAAAAAATAAATCCCAGTAGTAAGGCATCCGATGAGTATCCCATATTTCCCATCCTGGCAGCAAGGCATGGCACAATCGCAATCTGCCTATACGCCCCCCCCCCGCCCATTGTAAGATCCTGCCTCGTGAGTTAAGTATCCTTAATCACCCTCTCACCAGATAAAGAAGGAAGGCGATAAACAGCCTTACCTGAGGGGATTCCAATGTCCCAGACCTCTCGATCGCGGTCCCTCTAGAAGCCAGGAAATGAAGAGGAAATCGCACAGGACCAAAGTTTACTGACCAAAAATGGTCCTACTGCAAATAGGTCCTCCGGAAACCGCACTCCCTCCCATTAGTTCCCCGCTACTGCTTCCGAGAGGCCAGGACCCAAAAGAAACACCAGAGGCAGGCCGACTGCCTCACGGCCTAAAACCACTCAACCCAGTGCCACGAGGGTTCCGGAGAAACCCCCACCAAACGCAGAGGCAATCAGACCTAGGGTCACCAACAACCCCCTGAAAACTTAGCGACTGCCCTGTAAGTACCAAAACTAGATCAAGTTAGCCCAAAAACATACAAAAAACAGCAAAATTGAAATTTTTAACTTCTGTTTCTTCAGCCTGGACACAGATATGGTACAGTCATTTCACTGGTAGTCCCTTGAATAGGTCCGCAGCAATGTGGACAGGTCAGCTAGGGCGCTTCTGGTTTTCATAGGAATGCCAGACGTCACCAACTTGCACAGAAAGCTTAGCAGGATAGATCATACGAAAAGGTTTCCCAGCAGCTATCAGTTTGCTTACTATTGGGTGGAAGGCAGAACATTTCAAACGGACCTCTCTAGGTAAATCCTGGGCAATCCTCAACTTGGTACCATTCCATAAGACTGCTTCCAGTTTTTTAACTTTATCCAAAATGTGCTGTCTATCCAGATAGCTCAAAAACTTGATAATCAGAGGCCTGGGAGGGGCATTCGGGGGAGGTCTGGGTCGAAGAGATCTGTGAGCACGCTCCACATGATATTGCTGGTGGACAGAGAAGGACCACACCTTATTTAGGAATTGCTGAACAAACTTAACAGTGTCACTCCTCTTCTAGCTCTGGAAGACCCAAAATCAGAACATTATTCCTTCTGCTACGTCCTTCCAGATCTTCGGTTTTAATTGTAATTTTTGTATTTGCTGACGTAGTCTTATTATCTCAGGGTCTATTTTCAGTTGCCATCTTTCCATTGAGCCCAGTCTG
Source organism: Neoceratodus forsteri (assembly GCA_016271365.2). NCBI lineage: Eukaryota > Metazoa > Chordata > Ceratodontiformes > Ceratodontidae > Neoceratodus > Neoceratodus forsteri. The sequence continues at coordinate 1,085,131,051 of CM057452.1, forward strand.
GCTTCTGAATCTCCCATCCGCCTTGAAAGGTCTGCATAATCTTGTCTCATAGATTTAATTTCTTTGGAGATCTCTCTTGCAGTGTGGTTTTAAAAGGTGAAAGTTCCTCCAAAAAACGTTCCTCAGTCAAAGTTGTACCTCCTGCAACATTAAGACCTCCAGTATTTAAAGTTTTGCTGGTTAAAGAAGGATTACATCCAGAGTTTTTGGCTTTCTTTGAGGCTTTCTCCGGAGTCGTTGGTGGAGTGTGTCTAGCTCCTGAGGCCTTCATTTCTACTTCTGACATCGCGATGTTCCAGTGGGCAAAAGACACCTCCAATTCTCTCCAAAATTGATTCCTGGAGTAGCAATGATGTTTAGACAGCGTTTGGTGGCTGATTGGTGGTTTTAGCGTGTCAAGAGATAAGGTTTGAGCAGGGAGAAACGGGAGCTCCAAAACAGGCAGCCACTCAGCACCACTGCATCACGTGACCCCCCCGGGATCCCCCACTTGTCAATTCCTCCCCTGAATGTAAAAAAAGAAAACAGTCCTTGTTTTTTTTTTACAAGGTCCCTCTGAGACCTGACACCCCCAACCCAAACCTTCCACTCAGCACCCACCATCCAACAACCCCAGTGCACCCCAATAGACCCTCACTTGCCTTAACAGGTCCTAGGTTAGAGATCCACTTTCCATTTGAAGACACGTCTTGCTGCTGGAACTGGCGACTGCAATATGAGAAACTAAAGTAAATGCAGTTCATTGTATTTCAATGGGGGGTTCAACTTTTATTCATAACTCAGTAATTTTTTGACATTTTGACCCCACATTTTCAACATAGCCTTTTGGGGACCCAATCTCATGAACAGTATCAATATGCAACTTCCACCCGAATGGTGATTTTGCGGTCTCTTGGTGAATTTACCTGTTGTGCGGGATTTGCGTAATGACAGTCATATTGTTCATGAGGAGGGGTCATAAGAAGGCTATGCTGAAATCTGGGGTAAAAATTTGTAAAAATGGCAAACTTCTGACCATTCATTGCAATTTTGCAATGCATGCTTGTAAGTTTGGAAATTTTAAAGCGTTCAACCTCAGCTTTTCAACATAGACTTATTACCCCACCTCGTGTATGTCACAGTTGTCATTTTTCAAATCCTAGTCAAAATGAGTTTTTATACCTGTGGTGTGGAATGCCATTGTAGTTACCTGGAATTATGTTTTGGTGGGGATTCAAAAATTTTCTGCACCAGGCACACAGGGTGGGTAACATGGCTATGCTGACAATTTGTTTGTTGTTGTCCTATAAATGGAAGCGCAGGACCCTTCTACAGTGACATACATATATGCATCTATGGAGGGATGGGAGCACAGATCCCAAAGGGCCCTGCATTCTCACAGACAGATAAGGATACGATTACTCTATCTCAGTAACTATAGATGAGTGGGAGTGCAGTTGCACTCCCTCATGCAAATAAGGCTACGATTACACTATCTCAAAAAGTAAGAAAATTCTTTGCAAACAACTATGTTATTGCATCAGCTAGGGTTGATATCAAAGCATAAAAGGGGGGAAATATGACATTAGGGTTTCCAACCGTAACACCCCACCCCAACCCTGCACACACCAACAGGCATCAAGGGGGTACCTTGGGGTCATCAGACATAATGTGTACCCCATTCCATAAGTAAATAAGCTGAGATGGGTACAGTACAGGAGAATGGGGTGAGCATTATGCCTGATGACCCCAAGGCACACCCCTCAACACCTGCTGGTGTATGCAAGGTATTAAGTTTGGAAACCCTAATGTTGTATTTTCCTCCTTTTTTAACAATTTGATATCAAACCTAACTGGTGCATTGACTTAGTGGTTTGCAAAGAATATGCAACTATAGTTAGGGTTGAGAAGCCACTTTAAGGTTAAACCTCAAATTTTGTACCTTAGTAACTTTTCCACCATATGATGGATTTGCCTGAGTTTTTGCATGCCCAGTCTGGACCATAGATCTCTGGATCTGGCAAGTTATGTTATGGTCAGATGTACGGTTCTGGAGCTACAGAGCACCAAATAACACAAAAAAATGGGCTGTTTCCACATTTTTCGCTCGCGCCCACAGACCGCATTTAGTCCAGAAACTTCAGGGAACATGCAGCCAGGGCCCCTGATGTGCCCTTTGAAGATTTCATGAAAGAATATTAAACGGTTCAAAAATTATTCAAAAAACATGTTTCCCATTATAGTCTATGGGAAAGTTAACAAAATATGTGAAAGTTTCGCAAATGGCCATTTTTACTGTCATAAATGGCCCTTTTACTTTCATGAGTTGGCCATTTTGTTTTCAGTTAGAGCTCAGAAAAATGCCTGGCATTTAAAATTGGGACCCCCTAGGAACACAATTCTCATTCTGTTCACCTAGTTGGGTCATGAGGATGCTAGGTATATCTTTTTGGGGGGTTTAACCCCCCCCCCCCCGAAATACATTTTTAAAAATGTTGGGAAAAATACTTTTGCAAAATACTTTCACAAATGTAAAAGTTTCATGTGTTTTTTTTTTTTTGCGAAACTTTCGCAAATCACAAAAGTAATTTGCAAAACTATGGCTAAAATAACTGAAAATCCTTGCCACCCTCCTGCAAGAAAATGGTTTGGTCTTTTGGGCTGAAATTTGCAGGGTGGAAAGCTAGTATCCCACAGATGTGCTTTTTGGTGGTTTGGTGCCAAGATGGTACAGGGCTCCAAAGTTACATAGATACATACATAGATACATAGACAGTGTCGGAAGATAAGGGCCTATGGCCCACCCAGTCTGCCCATTTGAGCTTGTAAGTTCAGTTTGTTTTCCTAGAAGTCAGTTGCCCCTTACCCCTGACCTCCAGAATTCCTTTATGTCTATCCCATGCATTCTTAAATCCCGTGATTGTTTCAGCCCCCACCACTTCCTCTGGCAGGGTGTTCCACTTGTCCACCACCCGTTCTGTGAAGAAATTCTTTCTCATGTTTCCTCTGAATCGTCCTCCCTCCAACTTCATCCCATGCCCTCTAGTCCTGGAACATCTTTTCGCTTAAAAATAGTGTATTCCTGCACTCTGTTCCTCCCTGTAAGATACTTGTATGTCTCTATCATATCCCCTCTCTCCCTCCTCTCCTCCAGGGAGTACATGTTCAGTTCCTTCAACCTGTCTTCATAGGACTTGTGATGCAATCCATGCACCATCTTTGTTGCCCTCCTCTGAACCTTCTCTACCCTGTCTATGTCCTTACGTAGGTATGGTCTCCAGAACTGTACACTGTACTCCAGGTGGGGCCTCACTAGTGTCTTGTAATAGCGGAATTATGACCTCCTTTCCTGCTGGTGATTCCTGCCTATACATCCCAGCATCCTATTTGCTTTGCCTGCTGCCTTGTCACACTGTTTCCCTACCTTGAGGTCATCAGAGATGACAACCCCAAGATCCCTTTCCTGCTTGGTGCACTCTATATCCTCACCCCCCAACTGATATATTGTGCTAGGGTTTTTGTGCCCCATATGCATTATCTTGCACTTCTTTGCATTGAATTTCAACTGCCAAACCCCTGACCATTCTTCAAGTTTCTGCAGGTCCCTTCTCATTCTGTCTACACCCTCTGGTGTGTCTACTCTGTTATAGAGCTTTGTGTCATCAGCGAAAAGTGAAATTCTGCCTTCTAGGTCCTGGGCAATGTCACTGATGAAGATGTTGAATAGGACCGGGCTTAGCACTGATCCCTGTGGTACCCCACTGGTCACTCTTCCCTCTGTGGAGTGACAGCCATTTACCACCACCCTCTGTGTCCTGCCACCCAGCCAGTTACCTACCCATCACACTACTGTCCTGCCCACACCCATATTCCCCAGTTTGTGTAATAGTCTTCTATGTGGCACAGTGTCAAAGGCCTTGCTGAAGTCCAGATAGGCCATGTCCACTGCCTCCCATGATCCACCTCCCAGTCACCCAGTCAAAAATTCAACGAGGTTGGTCTGACATGACCTCCCCTGGTGAAACCATGCTGCCTTGGGTCCTGTAGTCCATTGACAACCAGATGTTCCACCAATCTCTCCTTCAGTAGTGCTTCCATGATCTTCCCCACTACCGAGGTGAGGCTGACTGGTCTGTAGTTCCCTGCTTCCTCTTGTTCCCACTTTTGTATAAAGGGACTACATCTGCTGTCCTCCAGTCTTTGGGTACCTCCCTGTTTCCAGTGATTGGCTACACAGGATAGCCAGAGGATCAGCCACCACCTCTCTTAGTTCTTTAAGGACCCTGGAGTGCACCCCATCTGGCCCGATTGCTTTATCAACTCTTATTACTTCCAGTTCCTTCAGGACCCTTTCTCTTGTAAAGGGACTTGTGTCCATTTCTGCACCATTCTCACCCCTTGTACTCCCTTCAGACCCATTACCCTCCTCCTCTTCAGTAAAGACTGAGCAGAAATACCTGTTCAATATGTCAGCTTTATTGTTGTCATCCTCCACACAGCCCCATCCTCCTCCTTCAGTCTCACTATCCCTCCCTTTGTCTTTCTTTTTCACTTATGTACCTGTAAAGGTTTTGTCCCTCTACCCACTGATTTTGCAATGTGTTCTTCTGTCTGAGCTTTGGCTTCCTTACTGACCTCCCTGCCTCCCTTTGCTTCTCCTGGTACTCCTCCCTATCCCCTTCTGCCTGTGTCTTTTGTATTGCCTGAATGCAATCTTTTTGGCTTTCACTTTCTTTGCTACCTCTTTGGAAAACCATAATGGTCTCCTCTTCCTTTTACTCTTGCTAACCTGCTTAATGCATAATTCTGTTGTTCTTGGAATCCCCATTTTAAATACCGCCCACTGTTCCTCAACCCCTGATTCCTGTCCAATTCCCCTTAATGCCTCTTTCAAGTATCTCCCCATTTTCCCAAAGTCTGCCCCCCTAAAATCCAGGATACGTGTTTTTGTGTGGTTTGGTTCTGCTCTTTCTGTGATTTCAAACCACAATGACTGGTGGTCACTGTTTCCCAGGTGCTCCCCACTGTTACCCCCATCACACTGTCCCTGTTTGTGAGCACAAGGTCCAGTATTGCCTTCTGCCGAGTTGGTTCCATGACCAGTTGCTTGAGGAAGGCACCCTGAAGGGAGTCCAGGATAAATCTGCTCCTAGTTGATGCTGCTGCTGGGATGCTCCAGTCCACGTCTGGAATATTGAAGTCTCCAACCAGTACTACCTCACCCTTGTCTGCCATCCTTTGGATGACTAGCATCAGCTCCCTATCTGTTTCTTCCTCCTGGGCTGGTGATCTATAGACCACACCTGTGCAGATGGCTGTCCCCATTTTCCTTACAGCACTCCAAAGTTGATGATTTTTCCCATAGGATAACATTACGGCATCCACCGCGCCTTTCGGGTCCCGTATCTCGAAAATGGTTCGAGATACACACTTTTCATCACAAAAATTCTTAGTCCCCCTCTGGGGACTAAATGCAAAACTAGTGTGGAAAGCCCTAGATAATATGAAATTAAAAAAATTTTTCTACCTGGTACGCTTCCTGAGATATAAGCAATTTAGTATTCCAAGTGCTAATTTTCCTGTCCGAGTCTCACTATTATGCCCACATTCTTCGTATTCACTGTACTTCTTGATGCACCTCTTCCAGACACAATGCGTGTGCATTAGCGTTACCGTTAGCGTTTTGGTTTTTGTGTTTCCATTAACGATAGCGTTATGGTTAGCATTATCATTTTCGTTGCACTTGTATTTCTTTTACCATTTGCTTTAGCATTTCTGTTTGCACCACCATTAGCATTACCATTTCTGTTATCGTTTGCATTTACATTTCTGCTTGCATTTGTGTTACCATTTGCATTTACATTTGCTTCACTGTTAGCGTTACCGTTAGCGTTTGCATTTACATTACCATTGATGTTTGCTTTTGCGTTTGCTTTTGCATCACTGTTACTGTAACCATTTGCTTTACCACTTGCGTTTGCGTTACCATAACTGTTAGCATTTGCTTTTTCATTGACGTTTGCATAGGCATTACCATTATCATTAGCGTTTGTGTCACCATTAGTTTTACCGTTTGCATTTGTGCTACCATTGCTGTTACCGTTCGCATTTGTGTTTGTGTTTGAGTCACCGTTACTGTTACCGTTAGCATTATTGTTTGCATTTGTGTCACTATTAGTGTTACCATTTGCATTTGCATTACTGTTACCATTTGTGTTAGTGTTACCATTAGCGTTAGCGTATGCATTTGTGTTTGCGGTACCATTAACGTTACTGTTAGCATTACCAATAGCGTTACCATTACCGTTGGCATTACCGTTACTGTTAGTGTTACCATTACCATTGGCGTTACCAATAACATTAGTGTTACTGTTAGTGTTAGCATTACCGTTATTGTTAGGGTTATTATGCAGAAATGGGCAGTATGGTGGGGCCCTGTGCTCCCACCACCACATACCATTCACTACTTATGATGCACATTCTCAGAAAAAAGATAAATTCATGGCAAAAAATTCTGTTAATGCACCAGTTAGGGTTGTTTCACAGTGACAAAAGCAAGAAAATTCGCTGTTAGGTTACCACCCCCCCACCCTACCAACAGGCATCGAGGTGTGTGTTGGGTTCATCATGCCTAACTCTCACCCCATTCTCTATACTGTATCACCTCAGCTTCTTTACACATGGGATGGGGTGACAGTAAGTCCAACGACCCCAATGCACACCACAATGCCTGTTGGTGGGGGTGGGGTGGGAGTGGGGTGGTAACCCTAACAGTGAATTTCCTTGCTTTTATTGCTGTGGAACAACCCTAACTGATTCATTGATGGAGTTCTTTGCCATGAATATATACATTTATATTCTTTGATAAAAAACTACTTTTAATGCATAATTTAGGGTTAAAGCACAAAAAGTCAGGAAATTAGACCATTAGGATTGCCCCCAACCTGCCCCCACCCACCATCCTTCACAGACTGACAGACGATGGGGTGTGTCGTTGGAGTTACATTACACTTTCACAAAAATGCATCAGTTAGGGTTGTTACTACAGTGACAAAAGCAAGGAAATTCAACATTAGGGTTTTTAACCCTAACTCCGACTCCCCCCCACTGCCACACACACACACACACACAGACAGAAACACACACACACAGCTGGGGGGGGGATACTACAAGGCAAGACAATCAATCACAAAACACACCATGACGGAACAGAAATAACATACAACTTCTTAAACATAACACAACAGGCATTCATCATCATGTTTCAACAACTATATTACTTCTGCTGCCACTCCAGTCTCTTGGCTGCATAACCCACATACTCTACAAGCATGTGAAGTGGTTACTGCATGAAATCCGTATGACATTGTGGTCAGTGATTGACATGGACAGACATCTGCTTTAACAGATTAACAACCAGGATGCCTATGTCGTTATGACCAGATAACATTAGACAGCATTTACACCACCCTTTTGTGTGTGTGTTAATGCCTCCTGATGCTACCCCTGATATAACCAAATACTACAGAATATAACTTGACTATTATTAACAAATGCATGCAGTGAAATGGTGAGCACTTTACTACTGCATATGTGTAAAGTGTTATGACCACAGGTAAACATGAATGGGCAACTGCTTTCTGAGATGAAATAGCAAGATGAGTATGTGGTTAATCAGGTATATCATGACTCACCATTCACACCAGCCTTTTCTGTGTCCTCATATGGTCTGATGTTACCCAAACAAAAAAAAAATACTCCTGGATGCCATGCTCACACTCACGTACTTATGATTTTATAATATAAGACGATAGTTTCTGTACCACTTACAGTCTGTTTATGCCCCCTGACAGTATAGCACCATTTCCAAGTACTATTTGAGTTTTACAATATCAACAGAGTCCTGCAGTGACAACAGAAGCAATTGAGTACTGCATATGTTTATTTCTGCTGTGGATAGTGATGAAGATGAACATACAAGTGTTTGTACACATTGACAACCAAGATTAGTATGTGGTTATCAATGGCCAACATGAGACAGCATTTATACCACCCTTTTGTGTGTGTTAATACTTTCTGATATTACCCCAGTATAACAAATATAGACCTTGGTACCATGTTTACAGTTATTCACTCATGAATGGATAATACCAGACAGCACTTTGAGCACCGTTTGCTGTCTGTTTATCTCCCTGATGTTATGACAGTCTGAAGAAATAATAAAAAACTGGCATTTTATTAGCAGATACCTCCTGTGATATCAGAAGCAGTTGAGTACTGCCAATCTGTATTCTGTTGTGTGCAGCGGCAGAGATCAACAGACCAGTGTTTACACACATTGCCAACCAAGATGAGTACGTGACTATAAACAGATAACTTGAGACAGCATTTACATTTCAACATTCTGTGTGTTAATGTCTCTTTATGTTATCCCGGTATAACCAAATGGTTTTTCATATGAATGTTATAAACAGATACAAGCAGGGACATGCTAAACACTTGGGTTATGTATATTAGCATGGTGTTACAGCCAGTGGTAAACCTGAACAGACAACTGCTTTCTAAGATTTAAAGGATAGAGGATGTGGGTGTACACAGCCAAGAGACTGGGATGGCAGCAGAAGTTATTCAGTTGTTGAAACATGATGATGGATGCCTGTTCTGTCATGTTTAAGAAGTTGTCTGTTATTTCTGTTGAGTCATGGTGTGTTTTGTGATTGGTTACCTTGCCTTGTACCGCCCCACCAGTTGTATGTGTGTTGTGTGTGTATGTGTGTGTGTGTGTGTGTGTGTGTTTATGTGTGTGTCTGTTTGTGTGTATATGTGGTAGCGGGGGGAAGTCGGAGTTAGGGTTGAAAACCCTAACGTCAGATTTCCTTGCTTTTGTTACTGTAGTAACAATCCTGACTGATGCATTAACAGAGTTTTTTGCAATGAATATATATATATATATGTGTGTGTATATATATATAGATATAGATATATACAGTATATATATATTATAGTGGCGCAGTCGCGCTACTATAGTTAGGGTTCAGCAGTCATTTACACATTAAAATCAAAAGTTTGGGCTTTAATAACTTTGGACCCTTTCAATGGATATACCTGAAATTTGGAATGTGCATTGGGTCATGGTAGCTCTTTTGATCTGCCAAATTGCATTTCGGTCAGAGTGACAGTCTTTGTGTATGAAAGCGCTGAAAAATGCAAAATTATCTATTTTTGGAGGCACCTTTTGGCATTCTGAATGTGGTCCTGCACAGCCACTGTGTGCTGTGCTGCTCTGTGAGATGGCTCATTTGAAAGAGATTTGGTGGCTGAACATGCCGCTTTTTGTTTGGTGAAAAAATATTAAGGCATTCAAAAGTTATGGCACTTTTAAGTTCCCATTATAAGTCAATGGGAAAATTTATATGTATGTTTTGCGAACAAAGAATGTGGTGCTGGCCATCTGGTCTCGTCTGATGGTTCAAGAATTTGCAGCCTGGTGGTTGAAGAATCTTTGTCCTCGAGGAATTTCAAAAATTCTTTGACTGCGAGGTTCGCCATGTTGTTTTCAGTTTTCCGATCACACAATCATAAATATCTCGGTTCAGAGGTCACTTCTGAAGTAAAACTTGAATGGTTTTACTCAGGGGACCCCAATCTATCGAGCCATGGTTTTGGTTCCATCCAAATCGGTCTAAAAATAGAGTTTCCAGCTTTTTAAATCTTTGTTCGCGGCTCGCTAATGATCTTTGATCGTGAGCCTTCAAATTCTTTGATCGCAAGATTCTTTGCTCGCGATTGTGCATCACAAGCGAGAGACGAGATGACCAGATTTTTGTAGCCCAGGGGTGCCCTACAAAGGTATATAAGGGTGGGTTTTGCTCAGAGGGCTTTATTCTGCCCCATCTGAATAAAAATGTTTTGTTTTCTTTATCCTTGGTAGTCTAGCGGCCCCTTCCCCATCATAATACTGTCCATAGCGATCTCTGTATCCCTGGTAGTCTAGTGGCCCCCCAATAAGTATTTAATAAATATGACTGTTTTCTTATCCATGGTAGTCTAGTGCCCCCCCATGTATGTTTAATAATAATATCTCTTGCACATATCCCTGGTAGTCTATTCTCCCCCCCACATCTGTATTTGATTATTATTATTAATATCCTGGGTAGTCTAAGCGGTCCCCCACCCCATCACAATAAAATGTATAAGCAGCTTCCATGTCCTGGCAGTCTAGGTGGCTCCCCACCCCCACCCTGCCATGCCAACCCACCCAGCACCCCCACCACCGTTCCCCAGCCAGCGACTGGCACAGCCCACCTCTCACCTCCACGCCAGCCACCGACTGTGTATATCATGAACGTTTATTCAAACAGGTGCCAGAAATAATTTCGAGTGCCTGTTTGAATTAACGCTGTATCACACAGTCAGCGGCTGGCTGTGGAGGTGAGAGGTGGGCTGTGCCAGTCACCAGCTGGAGAAGGGTGGGGGTGCTGAGTGGCTGGCACAGCTGGGTGGGGGTGGGGACCACTAGACTACCAGGACATTGAAGATGATTATTAATTTTACTGTGATGGGGTGGGGGGACTGCTAGACTACCAGGGATATTAACAATAATCAAATGCAGATGTGGGGGCACTAGACTACCAGGGATATGTGCAAGAGATATTATTAATAAATATACATGGGGGGCCACTAGGCAACCACGGATAAGAAAACAGTCATATTTCTTAAATACTCATGGGGGGGCCACTAGACTACCAGGGATATATGGACAGTATTATGATAGGAAGGGGGCCGCTAAACTACCAGGGATAATGGAACTAATGTTTTTTTATTCTGTGGAGTAGAACCAGGCCTCTCTGATAAAAACCACCTCTTACTTTTTTAGGGCACCACTGAGCTACAGAAAACTTTTTGGAAATCTGGTCATCTCGTCCCTCTCTCTTTGTTTGAGAGTGAGGAATGTCTGTGATCGTGAGGCTGCAAATTCTTCCACCGCCAGATTCTTTGACCACGATCGTGCATCGGGAGCAAGGAACGAGATGGCCAAATGAAAAAATCATTTTTCTGAACTCAGTGGTGTCCTAGGAAGACAAATGAGGGTGGGTTTTAATCAGGGGGCTTCGTTCTGATGAACCATGGCAGTGGTTTACTGCAATTGTGTTAATTTTGCAAATTACACAAGTTTTTATTCTTTGGTCATCATCGTGCAAATACTTTGATCATGAGTCTGCAAATTCTCTGATCGCGAGATTCTTTGACCATGATTATGCACCGTGAGTGTGGAATGAGATGGCCCAATTTAAAAATCTATTTTCTCAGCCCAGGAGTGTCCTAGGAAGTCAAATGAGGGTGGGTTTTAGTAAGGGGGGCTTCGTTCTCTCGAACCATGGTGGTGGTTTACCACAATTTCTTCCATTTTTTTATTTATAAGGTTTTTAATTCTTTGTTCATGAGCCTGCAAATTCTTTGATTGTGAGATTCTTTGATCGTTATCTTTGATCGTGAGGGCAGGACAAGATGGCCAGATTTTTTATAATGGAATAGATAGGGAAATTGTACTAACCTTTGACATTGAATATGTTGGAAACGATTTGGTCTTTTTACTTGAGATTTGGAGGGAAGAAAGGCAGCATGCTACAGATGTGGCTTTTTGTGGTTTGGTCAAAAAATATTACAGGGTGGCAAAGTTACAGCACTACAATTTGACGCTTTTTCCCATAGGATAACATTACAGAGTCTGTTGTATTACAGGAATTCTTTGCCGCCCTGCTTCAAAATAACTATTTGGTCTTTTGGGCTGAAATTTGGAGGGAAGGAAGCCAACATCTCACAGATGTGCCTTTTGGTGGTTTGGTGAACAAATGTTACAGGGCGACAAACTGATGTCACTCTGAAGTTGACACTTTTTCCCATAGGATAACATTATGGCATCTGTCGCACCTTTCAGGGCCCGTATCTCAGAAACTGTGAGAGATACAGACTTTTTGTCAGAAAAATACTTAGCTCCCAACAGGGGATAAATACAAAACTAGCCAGGAAAGTTATAATTTATATGAAATTTTAATATTTTTTTACATCGTATGGTTCCTGAGTTATAAGCAATTTAATATTTCAAGTTGTTATTTTGTGCTCCGAGGTCCATTATTATGCATACATTCTTTGTTTTCACTGTGTTTTTCAGTTCAGTTTTTGGGGAAAAGAAGGGTGTGCCCTTTTATTACTGTGCCAGTTAACGTTTTCAGTTGCACTTCCATTACCGTTCGCGTCACCATTCCTGTCTACGCCACAGTGTGCGTTATGGTTTGCGCTTTTGTTTGTGCTTGTATTTCTGTTTCTGTTTCATTTGGCATTATTGTTGCTGTTAGCATTTCAATTTGCATTTGCAGTTGTGGTACCGTGTCCGTGCAAATTGTGGTTTGCGTTTCCGTACGCACTTGCGTTTGTGTTTCCATTTCTGTCTCCTTTGGCATTTTTGTTGCTGTTACCATTAGTATTTCCATTTCTAATTGTGGTACTGTGAATGTGTGTTACCAGTTGTGTTTCGTATGCAATTCCATTTCGGTCTCCGTTTCCCTCACTGTTTGCTTTGGCATCACTTTGCACTTGCATATCTATTTCCATTTGTGTTACCATTTACATTTGGAGCACCATGTGTGTAACTGTTTGTGCTTGTGTTTGCATTGCACTTACTGTTACTATGTCACACAAAATCACATGGTGGGAGTGTGGGGCCCTTTGGGCCCCGCACTCCCACCAACTTGCGCAACTTTCTGCTTTTCTATTCTTTCTTAAAAAGTAAGGAAGTATATATAAAACACTTCATTAATGCATCGTTAGGTTCTTCTACACTGAAAAAGTGAGGAAATTCAATTTTAGGGTTCCCACCCCTTGCACCCCACCCCAGACCTCCCCCACCAACTGACATTGGGGTGTGCATTGGGGTCCTTGGGCATAACTCTCACCCCATCCCATGTGTAAACAAGCTGAGGTGGTGCAGTGTAGGAGAATGGGGTGAGAGTTAGGGCCAAGGACCCCAACACACACCCCGATGCCTGTTGGTGGTGGCAGGCTGGGGTGGGGTGCAAGGGGTGGGAACTCTAAAATTGAATTTCCTTGCTTTTTCCATTGTAGAAGAACCCTAACTGATGCATTAACAAAGTTTTTGTATATTATATATATATATATATATATATATATATATATATATTATAACACGGGTAGGAAAAGTTATCCCTGCTGGTTGGTTGAAACACATCACATGGCCATGCGTATATCAGAGCATGACCACACACCTGCACTTTTATTCCCTCAAAACAATTTTGACATTTTATAAGATAGATAATCACTCTGAGGTGTGCGGTCATGCTCTGATATATGCACACCTTGGTGGTTGACACACTCAGCCTGCGGCCTCATGCGTAGCAATGCACACCAAGGCATGCATATATCAGAGCATGACCGCACACCTCAGAGTGGTTTATCTATTACATATACAGTATATATATAGATATATATATTTATAACATAGGTTGAGAGTAGGGGAAAGATTCATTGGCTATATGGCATCAGCTGACTGTGGATTAAATTCTGTATTTAATCCACACTTGCAGTGCCTAATCTACTTCTGTGGAATGTGGGAGGCAGCATTTCAGCATGTATGTATCTGTGTTGTTTACAGAGCAGCATGGTCTGTGAAGCAGCCATTGTATCTATTCAGCTAAGTGAGTAGCAAAGAGAGTTGGTGGTCAGGACATATGTATATGAGGCTGCAATAAAAGTTGCCTATGTTAATGCAGCATGCTGTCAATGTGTGACTCTGTGAGAGAGAGAGCAGCAACTGTTCCTCAATAGCACAGCAGGGAATGCACAGCACGAATCACAGCAGCTCAAGGTGAGTGGCAGCGACTTTCACAGTCCTGTGCATCTTGAAGTCTCTCTGCTGCTGTCAGTTGTCCCCCGTCCCATGGTGTTTTCCCTATGGGAACTGCTCCTCTAATGTGAAGGGAGCAAGCAATGCATGGGAGGTATGTGAGATCCACTGTTTCATGCCTCGCCCCAACACCATGAACAGAGGTTGGAGTCAGTAGAACAGCCTGTCCCCATAGACACAGCCCAGCATCTTGTGTGGGATGTGCCCTCATCTGACACATGGCCATGTGTGTTCTGTGTCATCCAGCATGTGACAAAGACAGCGATAGCAATGGTGGCTGCTGGAGCTGCATGTGTGGATATTGCAATCATACCAGTGAGACATTAACAGTGACAGTGGCATCAGCTGTCTTCTTCCTCTGATCCCTGCTGCATCCGGCACCTAGTAGCCAAGAGAAACAGGTGTATGTGCAGAGGTAGCTAGTGAATGTTCTCCAATGAGTGTGGGGGATCCAGCATGGCCAGTAGCAACACAATGAAAAATGCAGAGCACTGTTCTGCATCTGAGGTACATGTTTTGCGGTGTGAGTGATGTAGACAGACAGTGACATGGCACACCAGCAGGAGTTAGAGACACATACAGAGGGTGGGTAGAGCAGAACAGGTGGGGTTTCCCATGTCCTGAGAGAATGAGCCATAAATATTCCCAGAGAGCACCGAGACAAGACACAAACAGCAGCAGTGAGGGAGGCAGTCAGAGTGAGAGGGAGAGGGGGAGAACCACATAAGATGTTGGCTGGTGATGAAACCTGTATGTGTGGTGTGACTTGTAGCACAGAGTGGGCAATATGGTGTTATGTGCATCTGTCCCTGCCTTAGCAAGTTTTCTGAGTAGCTCACAGTGATGTTGGAGCTGTTTCTGTGCATGTTGTCTGACAGCAGCGGTGCCAAACAGAAAAAGCAATAGTGAGAGAGGCAGTCAGAGCTTCAATGCACAATTGGTGCAGCAGTGCTATTATCTGGCTGGGTATGTGCCAGGTTGTTATTCACAGGAACTATCACAGATTATATGAGAAGTGTGTCTGTGACATTTCAATGTGCATATGAAGCAGAAACTATGCCTTTTCAGTTTGGGACTATTGTCCAGGGCAGCAGGATACAGTTCCTGTTTTCACTTGAAAGAGAGAGAAAACACTTTTTGGGGGTGTTACACCCAATTATGGACATTACCCATGTTACAAGTGCAATAACCCACTCCTGGGTGTGGGAATATAGGCATTTAATCCACACCTGTGGTGTTGTGAGGACACTTGGCCTGCGTCCTCGCGCCCCACAATGCACTCGAAGCATGGATTAAATGCCTATAACCCCACATCCTGTCACTGGTTACTGCTAACATATATACACACACACACATATATATATATATATATATATATATATATATATATATATATATATAAAATGGGTAAGGAAAATCAGTGAAAATCCACTATCCTGATTGGCTGAAACATGTCACATGACCGTGCACTATTCCACAACAACAACATGCCTTCCAGTACGACCGGACGCCTGAACTACTTTCCAGCCCTCTAAACCTTTTCACCAGCAGTGAGACCATTCCACACCTGGTGCAGCTAGGCAGCCACATACACACACACACACACACACACACACACACACACATACACATATGCAACTGGCACCCAGAGGCATAACAAAATATACCAGTAGTAGTCCCACACCGTACAAGCTGATGTGCTTGATCATGCCATCAATTTTTAAATAAAATGTAATGTAAA
Source organism: Neoceratodus forsteri (assembly GCA_016271365.2). Taxonomy (NCBI): domain Eukaryota; kingdom Metazoa; phylum Chordata; order Ceratodontiformes; family Ceratodontidae; genus Neoceratodus; species Neoceratodus forsteri. Next base: position 1,085,146,692 of record CM057452.1, read on the forward strand.
AATAAAATCCTGCCTGACATTTTCACAGTCTCTTAATGTAGAACCATTAACTTTTATTACTGTAAGCAGTGTCACCAAGCATTCTCAATACTACTAAAAAATATGGTGGCAGGTGTTTAACAGAAACCTAGCTGTGTACAAAAAAGCAAGAGAACGTACATTTCTTTTAGTTTTCTGGTCTTGCTTTCTGTGGAAAAAGCTCAGTTTGTAGGGAGTAGCACGATTGTAGAGCACTTTCACTTTTCGTTGCTGAAATATAGCATGACCGAGTGGTGTGCATTGCAGAAAGTGACAACCTGTTAAGACTTCAAAGTAAGCCCCTCTCTGTTTAAAAAATATGAAAAGTGTGTCTCTCCTGTTAGCTTGCCTTAGGTTTCAGTAAGGACCCGCGCTCCCACCACCACATTCTATTCACTATTTATAGTCCTCATTCTCAAAAAAATGGGAAATTAATAGCAAAAAACTCTGTTTAATGCATCAGTTAGGGTTGTTCCACAGTGACAAAAGCAAGGAAACTTGGTGTTAGGGTTGAAAGCCCCCCTTGCACCACCAGCCCGCCCCACTAACTGGCATCAGGGTGTGCATTGGGGTCGTCGGTCCTAACGCTCACCCCATTTTCCTATACCTCAGCTTGTTTACATGTGATGGGATGAGACTTAGGCCGACGACCCCAATGCACACCCCGATGCTGGTTGGGGGTGGGTTGAGGGTGCAAGGGGCTTTCAACCCTAACACTGAATTTCCTCACTTTTGTCGCTGTGAACAACTCCTAACTGATGCATTAAACAGAGTTTCTTGCCATAAAAAGAATTATATATATATAGATATATATTATAGGGGTGCAGTTGCACCCCTATAGTTAGGGTTGAGTAGGCACTTTAATGTTAAACCTCAATTTTTATGCATTAATAACTTTGCAACCATTCAAAAGATTTGTCCAAACTTCAGAATGTGCCATCTGGTATTGTAGATCTCTTGATTCACCAAGTTGCATTTCGGTTGAACTTACAGTTTCTACGCAGAAAAATGCTAAAAATGTGTTTTTCACCACTTTTGTCATGTTTTTTTGCCCATGGCGGTGTGACCACACTGTGCTTTCTTTTGGTCTGAAATTTGAAATGTAGAAAGAGGTTGGGTCAAGGACCAATCTAGCAATGGTTTGGTAAAAAAAATATTAATCCTTTCCAAAGTTATTAAATTTTTAATTTTCAAGTTCTGGGCATGCTCAGTTCACTCCAAAATTTATATGGTTATTTTTTAGAAAAAGATTGGGCTCATGGTCAAGGATTTTGCAGCTCATGGACTAGGATCCTGGTCCACCAGAAAATTCCTTGTCCGTGAGCCGCCATCTTCTTTTTCAGTTTTTCCCCAAAACAAAATGTTGTAGCTTTCTCCACAGGTGACTTTTGGGTCAAATGAGGCATGGGTTTTGTTCAGGGTGACCCCCTCTACAAAGCCATGCCTTTGGGTTGGTACATTTTGGTCAAAAAGTAGCTTTTTAAAATAAAAAAAAATTTGACCATGACTCGCTAATGATTCTAGTCCATGAGCTGTCAAAATCCTAGTCCATGAGCTCACAGTCAAGGATTTTGCTGCCTCGCAGACTAGGATTTTAAAAATGTTATCATTGCATTGCTAATGAATGGTTTAGTATTTTTACTTGACATTTTCAGGGTATTGAGGGGGTGCCCTACAGGTGTGAATTATGCTGTTTAGGTGTTGGGGAATTAAGTGGTTCCACAGATATGCCATCACGAAGTTTAGATGTTCCCCATAGGATTACATTGTGCCATTGCATTTTTTAGTGGCCATATCTCAGAAATGATGAGATATACAGATTTGGTCAATATGTATTGTAAGCAGTGTGCATTGTCATGATTACAATGACACTGGAATTTATTTTCTAGCTGCTACAGTTCCCGAGATATCAGCAAATTAGTGTTACAACGATTCCTTGCCTATAGAGGCTGCTGTATGGCTCTGTAGCTAGTGTAAGTGGGAGCACAGGACCTGTGCTCCCACAGATGCATATTGTTACACAGAAATGGAAAGTCTGGTGGGAGCGCAGGGCTGCCAACACATGCTATTTACTACTTATATTACACTTTTTCAAAAAGTAAGGAAATTTCTGGCAAAAAAACTGCATTTAATGTATCAGTTAGGGTTAAAGCCCTATACTCCCCACACCACACACACCCATCTTCCACAGACTGACAGATGCCATGATGTGCCATGGGGTCATGAGGCCTAACTCTCACCCCATTCTCCTTTGCCTAACTCTCACCCCATTCTCCTTTACTTTAGCATGTCAACCTGTTTACACATGGAATGGGGTGAGAGTTGGGCCACACAACTCCATGGCATACCCCGGCATCTGACAGTCTGTGGAGGATGGGAGTGTGTGTGGTGTGGTGGAGCTTAGGGGCTCAACCCTAACGTCTCATTTCCTCACTTTTGTTGCTTGAACCCTAACTGTTGCATTAAATGCAGTTTTTGCATATATATATATATATATATATATATATATATATGTGTATCCATGGCAAAAACTCTATTTAATGCATCAGCTAAGGTTGTTCCACAGCAACAAAAGTGAGAAAATTTGATGTTAGACTTGCCACCCCCTTACACCCCACCCCCATCAACAGGCATCGAGGTGTGTGCTGGGGTAGTTGGTCCTAAGTCTCACCCCATCACATATGTAAACAAGCTGAGGTGGTGCAGTATAGGAGAATGGGGTGAGAGTTAGGACTGATGACACCAACGCACACCCCGATGTCTGTTCGTGGGGGTGGGGTGTGGGTGGTGTGCAAGGGAAGTGGCAACCCTAACATCAAATTTCCTTGCATTTGTTGCTGTGGAACAACCCTAACTGATGCATTAAATGGAGTTTTGTACCATGAATTTTCCTTCTTTTTGAGAATGAGGACTATAAATAGTGAATGGAAAGTAGTGGTGGGAGCGCGGGCCCTTCGGGCCCCATGCTCCCACTACGTGATTTTTTTTGTCACATAATAATGGTAACTGTAATGCAAATGCAAGTGCAAATGGTAATGCACATGGTGACACAAACATAAATGGTAACACAAATGGTAAGAGAAATGCAAGCTCAAACAGCAATGAAAACAGAAATGGGAATACAAATGGTAACGCAAACGGTAACGGCGACAGAAACACAAACATTAATGAAAACAGTAATGTAAATGGTAACACCATCAGAAACGCAAACAGTAAAAGAAATGGAAATAGTAACAGAAAGGCAAACAGAAATGCAAATGGTTAAGGCAATGGCACCGCAGAAGGAAACAGTAACACAATCAACAATGGAAATGCAACCGAAAACTCAAACGCTAAAGGCAACAGAAATGCAAACAGTGACAAAGACACAAACAGTAACAGTAATGCAATTGGAAACACAAGCAGTTACAGTAACAGCAATGATGACACCTAAGCGAACAGTAACACAAATGGAAACAGAAATGCAAGCACTTATGGAAACACAAATGGTAATGCCCACGGACATGGTACCGCAATTGGAAACGCAAATGCTAATGGTAACAGCAACGATGACGCCAAAGGAAGAGAAATGCAAATGCAAATGGAAGGGTGGCTGCAAACGCAGATGGAAATGCACACAATGATGCAAATCAAAACACAAACAGAAGCAGTAGTGGAAACGCAAATGTAACAGTAATGGAAACACAAGTGCAAATGAAAAAGCAAAGGGAAATGCACACGGTGGCGTACTTGGAAACACTAGCACAAATGGGTACGGAAACACAAGTGAAAACGCTAACTGTGACAGTAACGGAAGTGCACACCCTGTTTTTCCCCAACAGCTGCATAGAGAAACACTGTGAGTACAAAGAATGCGTGCATAATAATGGTCCTCGGAGCAGAAAATGAGCACTTGGAATACTAAATTGCTTATATCTCAGGAACCATATGACGTAGAAATAAAATTTACATTTCATATTGTTTATGACTTTCCTGGCTAGTTTTGTACTAAGCCCCTAGGGGCTAAGCATTTTTCTGACAAAATGTCTGTATCTCTAAGTGTTTCCGAGATAGGGGTCCCGAAAGGCACGGCAGATGCCACAGTGTTAGTCTATGGGAAAAAGCGTAAAATTTGGAGTACTGTAACATTGCATCCCTGCAATATTTTGTCACCAAACCACCAAAAGGCACATCTGTGGGATGTTGGCTTTCTTCCCTCCAAATTTCAGCCCAAAAGACCAAACCAGTGTTTTGCATCAGGGTGGCAAAGAATTCCTGTTATTTTCACCATAATGTCGCAAACTAGTGTCGTAAAACACAACATTTTTGCAAAAAAGATCATGAAAGTGTTGCAAGTTTGACACTACTTTTCCCACAAATTTCACATTTCCAGGGTGTTTAACCCCCCAAAAAAGACATGGCTAGCATCCTCAGGGCTCGACTAGGTAAACACAAAAGGAATTGTGTCCCTAGAGGGTCCCAATTTTAAATGCCAAGCATTTTTGTGATCAGCAACTGAAAAAAATGGCTGACTCATGACACTACAGGGGCCATTTGCGGCACTAAAAACTGCATTTGTGACTCTGTCGAACTTTTTGTTAACTTTTTCCATTGACTATAATGGGAAACTTGTTTTTTGAATAACTTTTGAACCGTTTAATATTTTTTCAAGAAATCTTCAAAAGGCACATTGGAAACCCTGGCTGCATGTTCCCTGAAGTATTTGGACCAGTCACACAAACCATGTGACCTGTATGTGCGAGAAAAGAATTCACAAAAAAGCAGAAATGTGCTACGGAATGTCACTTTATAACTCTGCAACTGTATATCCAACCATTATGAATCTTGGCAGATCCCAAGATCTATGCTACTGCACAGTGTCTGCAAAATTTCAGGTAAATCCATTTTATGGTGGCAAAGTTATTAAGATGCAATATTTCACACTTTAACCTTAAATGGGGTACTCAACCTTAACTATAGTGGCACTACCATGCCACTATAATATATATATATACTATACTACACATACTCAGCAGTACTGCATATTAGGGTTGAATTGGGGGGTTCTATTTAAATTCTTGTTTTCAAATGCATATAACTTAACCATTTTAGATTCAAAACTTTAAAATTTGGCATGCATCATCTAAGACCTGGGGCAGCTAAAACAAAACATTTATAAAAATCAGTCCATTTTTGAGTTATAAAGTGATGAACTTCAATATTTATGCCATTTTTTGTCAATGGACAGAAAAAACTGCTAAGAGTTAGGTTACGGATCTTGCAGATTTGCTAGATGTTATGGAGGAATAGGTCCTTTTTGTGGTTAGGGGAAGAAATGTTAATTCATTTTCAAGATACTGTATTAGTGACTAAATGCTCTCACAGACTTAGTTTGCTGGAAAAAAATTACTGAAAAAAGTATGAAGAGTTAAGTTATGAAACTTAGGTCTGTTTGATGTTATGGAGGATTATACAATGGGGTCCGAGAATTGTGAAATGTGATTGGCTGACTGGTAGCTTTTACCCAGGGTAAATCCTCTGATATACCCATGGAAAAGGTGCCAGTCAACCTCATCTAGAATCTCCCATTTTGAAAACCATCCAACCCCCTAAAAAACTTGTACAATATTGTCTCCCCATCAAACATGACAGTACAGTGGGAGTTTCACAAGTAGAGAAGGGGAAACCACACCTTCAAGAGAATCAGCCTGTGAAATTAAACTTCAGTTTGAAACAGATCATGCTTCACACTTGTTACATCTCCCAGCCCTCACCATAATATCACCTCACACTATACCTTCTCAGTTACCTACACAGCTCCTGCCAAATCTGTATGTCTTTAACTCACTGCTGTCTCCCCGTGACCTAATGAGCACCCACCCATACTTCACCACATCAAGCATCATTTCACAAAATGAGCCACTCACCCGATGATGAGCTGCACTCTTTACAGTCCTTATGGGGATTTCACAGACCCAGAAACAAAAGGAAAAAAAAAACATGGAACTCGTACCACCACTTCCCCCAAATGGAAAGTCACTCTGATTCCAGAACCACACACTGTACTGCCACACCACAACATCGGCTGTCTCCCCATTCAGCTACATTCATGCTGCATCTATATAGCAAGGAGCACAGGAAAAACTTTGGATGTAGGCAGTTTATTAAAAAAAAGCTTGCATGCCTACCAAATGGAATTCAGTCATGCTGATATCACCCTTACCCTGAACTTCCGTATTCCGACATTGGCCATCTCCCCCCTCAGTTCCATTCATGCTGTGTCTCCATAGCACCACAGATAAAAATGCTCAATGTACAAATTTTATCAAAATAAAAAAAAATGCCTACCTACCAAATGGGAGTCACTCAGGAGACATCGCTCATCGCTTAGCAACCTCTGAGCTCAGGCCCATCTCCCTAACAATACAGAACTTTTTTTTTTCTGACGGTGCAATACTTTCTATAAAAATACTTTAAAATACAAAACAAAACCCTCTATATTCATGTTTGTTTTTCCACCAAAAAAGGGGGCCGTTGTATAATCGCAATAAACCACTCACGGGTGTGGGTTATGCTGGGATTTACCCACAGCTGACCAGGTTTGTCGACTCGGCCTGTGGCTTTGTTGCCAAACCACACCAGCCATGGGTAAATCCTTGCGTAACCCACACCCTGTTGTGGTTTATTGCTTAAATAGGTCATTTTGCTGGTTTGGTAAAAAAAAACCTGTTAATTCATTTTGAAGTTATCCATGATTTATTGCTTATACATACTGACTTTGCCAAAAAGAAAACAGCTAAATACTATATTTCATCAAATGGAAACCATCTCCAATAGATGGCACCCACAAATACAAGCTGCAGGTCATAAGGAATATGTTTCATAAAAACCAACCTCAAAGACAAGCGATGGCTTCAAGTCAGGGTTGAAGTCATGTAAGATAAAACACTGTGGGTAGTATGCTCTGTTATTGTATCTCTGTAAATGAGATTATTGTATTTTTTAAACTTTTTAACTTAGTTGATGTTTTTTTAAAGCTTATTTAGACATGAAGTAGACCAAGAACAATAATGATCAAATACAGGCTGTGTAATATCGTATTGTTAACCCGTTTGATTTTGCAATACAATCTGCCCTCAAATGCAAACTGTCCTTTTTTGCAAGCCACAGGTAAAAATACCAACATGTTAACAGAAGCTGTGGCTTGTACTCACTGAAAAATAATATAGTGTAGACCACTTACAATGGACTTATTACTGTGAGCCTGTTTTCTCCATTAAAAACAATGTCCAAATGGATGGCAGGGAGTGTGTCTATATTACAATAGCAGTTCTGTGATCGCTGGGTATGATTTTTATTAATTGAGGTAGGACTAAAGCTTATGTTGTGAGTTTTCATTAAAAAATAGCCTCCAAAACTGTGAGTTTTTTATAAGCTTTTTTGTCTTGTATGTTGTTTTATGCTGTGTGTTAAAAGTCGGCATGATGAGAATAGTCTTGCATGGGTTAACTCGGGGCAGGGAAGGATAATTTTTCTGTTTAAAAAATAAAACGTTTTATGTTTGCCTGTGTCAGCGTATTTGCTCCAAGCCTTTTTGGTGTACAAGAGAATTCTTGGTTGTGCATCACTTGGTATAAGATAAGCAATGCTAGTCAAACCTTGGCACTGGTGACAGTGGGAGTCTCACAAGTGGAAAGGGATAACTAAAAGGGGAAAAGGGAAATTGTGGAGGTGAAAGAGGTGAGCGGAGGTAGGGTGATGAGGTGGGAAAGGTGGGAAAGAGGGAGTATAGATAAATGGGAAAAGAGGAAAACAGTGGGAGGGGAGCAGGGTAGTAAGATGATACAAAATATCAGGAGGACAGAGTGCAGGTGCAACTAGAGATGCAGTGAAATAAAATTTTGGCAGTGAAATTGCAACGAGATCGACAATTTTGCCATGTGAAATGTTTTGCAAAATTGCGACAAAATATTGCAGTTTTGCCTACAATTTTGCTTGCCACAAATCCCACCAAATTTATCCCTCCTTGCTTCCTGGTGTTTAGTGGGCTTCCCCCCCCACCCTGCCATTCACTGGCCCACATGTTGAAAATATTCTCCCTGGTGTCTAGTGCCCTCCGCCAATCACCGGCCCAAATTAGTACAGCAGTAACCCCCCAACACATTTCTCCCCAGTTCCCCATCCCCCCGATCCCCAATCCTTACTTAAAAAAAACACTTCCTGGTATCTAGAGGACCCCCACCCTGTTATCAGCACCCACCCCACTCCCCGTATGCCAATCATGCCACTGGCACAGCTCTCCACTCAGCTCCATGGCTGACAGCCCGACTGAGTGGCAAAATGAATGAGTGCATGCTTGTACAAGCACATGCTCATTCATTGATGTGTGCAAGAACAGCAGCACTTCAATGAATGAGTGCGTGCTTGTCCAAACACACGCTCATTCCTTCATTGAAGCTAAGTCGGGCTGCTGATCTTGAAGGTGATTGGAGGACTATGCCAGTGGCCTGATTGGGGTATGGGGGAGCGGGGTGGGTGCTGATAACAGGTTGGGGGGTCCACTAGACACCAGGAAGTGTTTTTTATTAAGTAAGAATCAGGGGATCTGGGGGAATGGGGGGTGGGGTAGAAATGTGTTGGAGGGGTGGATTACCACTTATTTGGGCCGGTGATTGGCTGGGGGGGACAACTAGACACCAGGGAAGATTTTATTTTTGGGCCAGTGAGTGGCCGTGGGGCAGCCAGCCCGCCACCACACATCTATAAAGTGAAATTTCATCTACAGGTTGTGAAATTTCACCCTTGGGTGGTGAAATTTCTCCTGCAAGTGAAATTTCACTGGCTTGGAGGTGAAATTTTGCTCACAACCATAGGTGAAAGTTCACCTTTCACCCAGCAAAATATTTCACAAAATGCGTGAATTACACAGAATATTTCGCTGAGCGAAATATTCCAGTTTTGCACAACTCTAGGTGCAACAGGTGGAGAGGGATTGTGAAAGAGCATGTTTTAGAGTGGGTAGAGAGGGGGATAGTCAGAGGGAGATGGGGAGTGAGTTCTAGATATAAGGGAGATGGTAAGAAAAGGCAGTCAGCCCTGAATTAGAGTGGGTGTGTGAGAGGAAGAATGAGTGGGTGTCTCTGGCAAGAGGATGGCGGAGAGGGGAAGAGGGGAAAGTAGAGTTAGAGTGTGAGAGTCCCAAACAACTATTTAGAGATGAGTGAGGAGGCATGAAGCTGGCACCATGAAGTGAGGGAAGGAAAAGTGAGGGAAGAGTAGAGAGTGCAGTGATGGGTACCCATGGGGGGGGACATTGGAGGTCAAAGTAGCAGAAAGCACTGAAGAGAGTATCAAGCTGAGGAATTGGCAGAACTGTAGACAATGTCAGCATAGTCAAATACAAGGAGAATTGTTTTTGTGAGAAACTCACAGCAGACTGAGAGGGAGAGGGCATCCTTGTTCCTGAATATTGCTCCCAGCTTCAGAGTTTGTAATATTTAAAATATTAGTAATTTACAAGTATGGACAGTTTTGTGGGGGAGCATATCATTATTAAAATTATTTTATTGTATTACAGAAACCAATAAACTTTATCTGTTTCTTATGTGAAACACTAATTGTTGGTTCGGAACCTAGTTTAGACTGGACTTCTTCCAGTGTTCTTTACCTTAACAGGGTTGCAGGTCCATGCTGTAATTTCACACAGAATTGTCACTGATTGGATGTACCTGTAGACATAGCAAAACAGGATGCCTCCATTAAGTCGATATTGCCAGTTTAAAGTACATACATTTAAACAACAGAATCAGCACCAACTTTCTTCTTTGAGCTCCATCTATCTCTCCAACAAAGACCTTAATGTGACATTGGCGCGGATGGTAAACAGAAATATATACGTGTGTGCATATCATTTTTGAACATCAGTTGAGTTACATTTTATTGTGAATGAAGAAATTTCTCATTGTAAACTATGGTTGAGCTCTGATCTAATCTAGAACAGTATATTATATGTGGAGAAATATTATTAAACAATGGTTATATTAAAAAGCAACTGACACTTTTGGGAAAACTTTGGAAAATATATTTAGACACAGTTCAGATTGTATTTCATACATCTTCTGTAGATTTTTGTAGATTTCTCCTCCACGATTTATTAATGAAGAAATTTCCACAAATACATGATCTTTATCCCGTAGAGTTCATCTGTCTCTGTAACGTGTTCCTTGCTTGGAATTATAATGCTCTTTTGTGACATCAGTCTGTTGCCATGGGCAGAACTGTGATGTCACAAACAGATTATCATGACATCAAGTTCAGAAAGGTGGAGACAGAACCAATCACAAACTATCGCCACATCTCTATTCTCCCACCACTATCAAAATCTCTAGAATGTATCATCTTTGATTAATTGTCTGATTACCTTAACAAATACCAACTGTAATGTAAACAGCAGCATGGTTTTCACAAACAACATAGCACAACCACAGCACTCTTGGAGTTCACTGGGTACATTTACAGTGCATTCGATCAGGGGCTCTTGGTGGGGACTACTTACATAGGCCTCACCAAGGCCCTTGACACAGTAAACCACAAGCTGCTCCTACAGCAACTATCAAACACTGGCATCTCCCCTGAATCTATGGCCTGGTTTCTGAGTTACCTCCAAGGGAGAGTCCAAAAAGTAAAAAAATTATGAAGTTTGCTCAAGCCCTCTAAGCATTACCACAGAAGTACTGCAAGGCTCCATACTGGGTCCACTACTTTTTAGTTTGTTCTTAAATTCACTCACCTTAGCTGTAACAGGCCGGGTTCTGCTCTATGTAGATGATGCGGTACTCTACTTTTCCCACTCTGACCCACTCTGACCCAGTAGAGCGAGAAAACCATATACAATCTGACTTCTCTTTAGTGGAAAAATGGTTCAATGACTCTAAACTATAAAAAAAAAAAACATGATCTTCGCATCTTCTCAAAACAGACCCAGGAACTGCCCCGTACAAATTGTTAATAACCAAAACTCTCCCCTCGAGCCTGTAACCCACTTGAAATACGTAGAGGTAACACTAGACTTGGCATTGTCTTACACATGGCATATTGATCAAGTTGCTAGAAGCGCAAATGCTAAACTAGGCCTAATATACAGAAATAAGCGCAGCTTCACTCCTGAATCTCCTGATGCCTTAAAATTGGTTGTGACCAGCTCTGTTCTGCCGCCAATTGACTATGGCCTTGTGATCTATGAGGCAGCAACTTTAACAGCCCTCAAAAGAATTAAAACCACTCTAAACAAAGCCTGCAGACTAGCCCCGGGTGTGCATTACTTAACCCACACTTGTGAGCTATATGGCCAAAACAGTTGGCTCAACCTAGACAGTCGTAACCGCTACCAGACATGTCTGATCACTAAAAAATCTACACTTGGCCTGACCCCTACGGGGGTATGCAACCTTCACAAAAGCTCTGACCCAGCTAGACACACAAGGGGCCTAAATGAACTCACCATGAAAGTTCCTTTCCGCAGAACCTCTCTAGGACAACGTTCCTTTGAATACCGCGTCCCTAACTGGATGAACTCCCTCAGTACAGAGCTACAAAATGCAACTGAAATAAATGAATAAATAAATAAGAAAGAGCTGATGAACCCTCAAAGAACCACTATCCTGTTTTCATTCATATGACTTCAGTAATAAATAATCATAATAATGTACTGAGCTAATGAAAAATATAAGCCTCCTTGTGTCAAAGTATGTTATTCAAAGTTCTCCTTGAGGTGTCAGTGGCTCTTTAAGTGAGTTAGGTGACACTTCAGAAGAACAATCAATGCCTATTATCTTTTCCAAAGATGAGGAAACCCAGATCCATCAGGGGAGCATTAGAAAAAACAAACAGCTAACTACCAGACATCGCAAAAACTATACTTCCAAGGCTTGAAAATCTTAAAGAAAAGGAATTACACCTTGAGTGGCATGAACTTATGCTAGCAGAATATGTCAGGTAGAAGCACATACCTACGGGCCTTAAAGGGGAACTGTCATCAACAGGGTTTCTTAATGTCTCAAAGACCATAAAAAGCTAATTTGAGTGAGCCGTTGTATTTATGTGTGAGTCTTTGCAGTCCAGAGTTATTCGTATGTAAATCAGCCTGTAATTAAGGGCTGGGGGCAGCCATATGTTTTAGGCTTCTGACAGGAAATAATGTCACCAAATAACTTGGCCCTCCATTTACTGCAGGTTAAATAGGAAATCATCTGTTTTATTAAGTGTGTTATCACAGCACTTTCACATTTATAATAATTGTTTTGTATGTGCATTGAAGCTAGTAAGCTATCACCTTTATATTTCAAACTGTTAGGAGTAATAATCCATCTTTAGGATTGCTTTAACCTCTAGGCTATACTGCCAGCTGATCATTAAAAATTACACGTATCTCAAAACTGTCTCCGTGGTGTCAACAGTTATTGGGGCCCCATATCAAGATTTCTAAACCCTGGCTGTGTTCATGTCAATACAGATTTCTGGGGCTGCCACAGTCCCAACTTCTGTCTTATTCCATTCCCTCTCTTATAGACTTTTCTCTTACAATTTTGGGTGTGAACTCAGGTCTACAAGATGTAAATGTTGCTACTTACCTACTAGCCTGGCATCATGGGTCCAGCCTTGAAATGTGTAGTTTTTGATTTACAGCTGGCAGTACAGCCTAGAGGTTACAACCAAGAGCTGTGAATAAGCTTCTTTCATCCAGCAGAATGAGTTTTTATTCCAACATGCTCTTCTTGTATATTGTGTGACCAGAACAAGTCACTTAACCCCCATGTGGTCCCAAAACACACTCAGAAATAAGCTGTAGTTGTGTGCCTTTCCTGGACAGAGACAGTAAAAACTATCTGAGCCTCTGTTATGACTCTGAAAATATTAACCAGAACTGCATGATTAAAATATAGAATAATATATGGGCAGTGTGTGTAACCAGAATGTTACGCATATACACACACACACACACACACACACACACACACACACACACACACATATGGTATGGGATGCTACATTAACCCCAAGGTCAAAGTCCAAGGGATTTATGAAAACATCCCTCATCAAGAATGTGTGTAAAATTCTGGTTTTTACACCTACCCACCCACCCATATATTATTTTATTTAATTAATGGTGATAATTTTTTTTTCCTTTCAGCACAGTTCAGTTAGTACAGCACTTCTCTCAGAGATAGACACACACACACACACACACACACACACACACACTTCACACACACACGTGCACACACAGACATGAATATGCACATGCACACACACACAGCCTGTCTCTCCCTTTTTTTTTCTTTCTTTTTTTACATTACAATGGGAATGGTATTCTGGAAAGTTGTAGTCCATTGGTAGAGCTGCAGTGTGTAAGACACGCTTGAAGGGCATGAGCAGCAGGATCAACCAGATTCATTTGTTTCCTTTATGGTAGAAAATCCCATTCCATTCAAAGTATTTCAGTAAGAAACTGTTATACTTTTAACTTCATCAAAAAAAGTAAATTACCATTTAATAATGCATTTCAGGTTATGCATGTTTTAACAATGTTGTCCGTGGTTTTACTATAGCACTTTGACAGTGCTCATGCCGGCATCCCAGACAGTGACAGACACAATGCTGAGTGTCGGCATTGTACCATTGGGGATGTCAGCACTTTTCCATAGGAGGGCTGCACCCTGAACCCCTCATGTGGGGGGTTCCAACCCCCTCACCCCCAGTCTCTAAATATCTAACTCCAAGTTGGAGTTGGACCCGGGGGAGGGTGGCACAGTGTTTCAGCACAGTGATTTGCTGCATCCAGGTGAAATCTGTCACTGTGCTGGACTTTGACATAGTGGTGTCGACCTTGTGTCGGGACACCATTGTCCATCAATGTGTTTTTGCAATTAATAAACAATTACCGGTGTCCTAATTTTTTTCTTTTTAAGTCAACATGCTCAGATTGTTTTCACTGTCTTTGTCCAGGAAAAGGCACACAACTACAGTACAGCGTGTTTCTGGATGTGTTTTGGGACCACAGGGAGGATAAGTGACTTGCTCTGGTCACACAATATACAAGTAGAGCATGTTGGAATCAAACCCCATTCTGCTGGATGAACAAAGCTTGTTCACAGTTCTTGGCTTTAACCTCTAGGCTATGCTGCCCGCTGTTAATCAAAAACTACACATTTCAAAGCTGGCCCCATGATGCCACACCAATTGGTTCATAGCCACATTTGCATCTTGTAGACCTGAGTTCACATCTAAAATTGTAAGAAAGAGAATAGAATAAGACAGAAGTCAGTGCTGTGGCAGCCCCAGAAATCTGTGCTGACATGAACACAGCCAGGGTTTAGACATACTGCTACAGTATGGGGCCCCAATACCTGTTGACACCACAGAGTCAGCCATGAGATGTGTAGTTTTTAATGATCAGCTAGCAGTATAGCCTACAGGTTAAAGCAATCCTAAAGATGGATTATTTTTACTAACAGTTTGAAATGTAAAGGTGATAACTTACTAGTTTTAATGCACATACAAAACAATTATTATAAATGTAAAAAGTGTTGGAATAACACCTTAAAACACACTTAATAAGACAGATGATTTCCTATTTAACCTGCAGTAAATGGAGGGCCAAGTTCTTTGGTGACATAATTTCCTGTCAGGAACCTAAAACCACATGGCTACCCCCAGCTCTTAACTATAGGCTGATTTACATACGAATAACTCTGGACTGCAAAGACTCACACGTAAATACAATGGCTCACTCAAATTAGCTTTTTTTGGACTTTCAGACATTAAGAAACCCTGTTGATGACAGTTCCCCTTTAAGGTTCATGCAAAACCTCATTTGGGGTTTACTACACCAATACTCAAGTAGAGATGCAGCGAAGTTTTACTCTGCCAGCAAAGTCACGGAGAAGTCACCCACTCCACACGTTGTGAAACACTAAGCAAAGTTCCCATGTAATAGCACCAATTTTGCCTTATGGTGACTTCGCTTTATAAAGACTTCACGTTATGCTGACTTCAGATTCACTTTGCATTGTTTTCTGTTGAATGAGAAGTGAATCATAATTGAAACAGCCCACAGATCACGTGTTACAGTCTGTAGGTCAGATGGCTCAAGCAGGAAGTTAATCAGGCAAGACAGTGACAGACTTTCACTTTCTCTTTACCTAGTGTGGGAGAAGGAGGTTTGTAACAGAGGAGACAGAAGAGAGAAACATATTGCTTGAATCTGCTTAACAGTTGACTTTTTTGTTAATTAGTGTTTTTTTTACATTTTGATTGCCTCTTGTGTTGAGTTGTGCACCTTTTTTCAGGAGAGCAGTTAATTGTAATTTTTTTGGTGTGTGTGTGTGTGTGTGTGTGTGTGTGTGTGGCACCCCACATCTGAACAGGAGCACATTATATTGTGCGAGTGGTCCCCTCCGTTAAACAGGAGGTAGTGGTGCCATGAAAACACCCTCACCAGTGGCACCACCTACTACTGGTGCCCCACCACCACCACCACCTGCCATGGCCCCTGCACCAGCGGCTCAACAGTAGTAGCAGGAATTGATAGAAGAGCCATAGCAGTCCCATCAGCAGCAGCAGGTTGTCCCCCCAATTGTGCAGCAGTAAATAACACCTGGGACCCCCTCTCCCATCTGTATCCAGTCCTCCCAGGACCTCTGTTGTGTGGGCTTTTTTCAGTTCCGTGCCTAGTGTTGATGACCCGAGTGTCATGAAGTGTAATATCTGTGGTGTGGTTGTGCATTGTGGTCCTAAGAGGAGCCATTTGGGGACAGGTGGGTAGTGCACCCACCTTGCAAACCACCACCGTGATGAGTAGGAGGCCAAGGTTGCCAAACAAGGATGGAATGCAACTGCTGTCCCTGCTGGGCAACAGGTGGCAGCAGGGCGTCTACCTGCAAGGGGGGGTTAAGCATGGTCCGAAAATGGAGCAAGTGGCTGCTCCAGCACCTGCAGGGGATTTTGGCAACCCTGCAATAATGCCTGCCACACAGGCCAATTTGGGCTTGATGTGGAGTGAGGTGGACCACCTGAGCAATACAGTGTCAAACATTGAGTGGTGGTTGGAGAGCATTGAAGGTCACCAACTACAAATGATGGCCATGTTCTAACTGCTGCTCTCACACCATAATGTGGAGCATTAGGTTTTGATTGTCCATACATCCTCCAC
The DNA here is from genome assembly GCA_016271365.2 of Neoceratodus forsteri. Taxonomy (NCBI): domain Eukaryota; kingdom Metazoa; phylum Chordata; order Ceratodontiformes; family Ceratodontidae; genus Neoceratodus; species Neoceratodus forsteri. The sequence continues at coordinate 1,085,162,899 of CM057452.1, forward strand.
CCTCTCCATGGCAAAATACTTCCTGATGTTGCCCCTGATCTGCCCCCCCAATCTTCAACTTTAGCCCCCTTGTTCTTGCACATCTCTTTTTCTGCTACCTTCTTGGACATTGTTGATTCCCTTTATGTACTTCAAAGTTTCTATCCTTCCCACCCCCTGCCTTCTTTCCATAAGGGTATACATATTAATCTCCTTTAGTCTGTCTTCTTCGTATGGGTTCCATTGCAGCCCCTGCACCATTTTAGTTACCCTCCTTTGGACTGCCTCCATCCTGTCCATGTCCTTGTCTATGTCATTTTTGAGCTATGGTCTCCAGAACTGCACACTATACTGCAGATGATATCCTGAAAATGTCAGACTCCAGATAAAGACAAATAACATGATAAAATATGCAGAAAATTCTCAATTATTTCCTGATGCACTGCTTTATGCATGCACCCACTCTTCTTAACTGTGCCCCCAGAAATGTCTGCTGTCAAATTGTCCAAAAAATGCCAGACTCCAGATGAAGACAAATAACATGAAAATGTGCAGAAAATTCTCAATTATTTCCTGACACACTACTTTATGCATGCACCTACTCCCACAACAACTATGGCACCTGCTGCTGCTCCTGTACTTCTATCTTCTGCTGACTTGACTGATGCACAGTGTCTTGTCAACTGATCATAGCCACAAATGACCATTGTGTGAACAGTGATGTGATGATGTTATGGCGGTCAGAAAATCTGCTGCACTGGCTGTGGCAAGATGCCCTATATGTGTGTGTGTGTGTGTGTGTGTGTACACATACTACCATTGGTAAGTTAATGTATCTTGCATGCTCATGTTTTTCCACAGAACCAGACATTTTATATGTGTGTGTGTGTATATATATATATATATATATATATATATATTATATATATATACATATATATATCTCATGGCAAAAACTCAGTTTATTACATCAGTTAGGGTTGTTCACAGCAACAAAAGCAAGAAATTTGATGTTAGAGTTCCCACCCCCCTTCCACGCACCCCACCAACAGGCATGGGGGTTGCGTGATCATCGGTCCTAACTTTCACTCCATCCCATGTGCAAACAAGCTGAGGTGGTTCAGTATAGGAGAATGGGGTGGAGTTAGGACCGATGACCCCAATGCACCCGATGCCTGTTGTGGGTTGGGTTGGTGCAGGGGTGGGAACCCTAACACTGAATTTCCTCACTTTTGTTGCTGTGGATCAACCCTAACTGACGCATTAAATGGAGTTTTTTGCCATGAATTTCATTTCTTTTTGAGAATGTGCACTATAAATAGTGAAGTAATAGCAACACAAACGCTAATGCACATGGTGATGCAAACGTAAATGATAACGCAAACAGTAATACAAACACTAGCACAAATGTTAATGAAAACAGAAAAGCAAATGCAAGCACGTATGGAAACGCAAACTGTAATACACATGGGCACAGTAACATAATTGGAAATGCAGACATGGTAACAGCAATGATGACACCAAAGGAAACACAAACAGAAATGCAAATGGAAGCTCGTACGCAAGCACAAATGGTAATGCACATGGTGACGCAAAAGGAAACGCAAACAAAAACAGTAATGGAAATGCAGATGTTAACAGTTACACAATTGCAAGTGCAGACAAAACCACAATGGGTAACACACACGGTGGCACAGATGGGAATGATAATGCAAACACAAACGCAAATGCAAGCGCGTATGGAAACACAAATGGTAACATGCATGGTCATAGTGCCACAATAGGAAATGTAAATGATAATGGTAACAGCAACAATGACACCAAAGGAAATGCAAATGCAAATAGAAGCATGTACGCAACCACAAATGGTAATGCACATGGTGATGCAAAACAAATCACAAACAAAACCAGTAATGGAAACACAAATGTTAACAGTAACGCAAATGCAAGAGCAAACTAAAATGCAAAGAGTAACACACACGGTGGCATAGATGGGAATGGTAACACAAATGGAAATGCAAGTGCATTTGGAAACGCAACTGATAACATGCACAGTCACAGTACTGCAATAGGAAATGCAAATGCTAATGGTAACAGCAATGATGATGCCAAAGGAAATGCAAACAGAAGCACGTATGCAAATGCAAATGGTAATGCACAAGGTGACGCAAAACAAAATGCAAACAAAGCCAGTAATGGCAACACAAATGTTAACAGTAACGCAAATGCAAGCGCATACGAAAACACAAAGGGTAACGCACACAGTGGCGTAGACGGGAACACTAACGCAAACGGTTACGGAAACACAAGTGGGAACGCTAACTCTGACAGTAACGAAAGCACACACCCTTTTTTTCACCAACAGCTGCATAGAGAAACACAGTGAATGCAAAGAATATATGCATAATAATGGGCCTCAGAGCAGAAAATCAGCACTTGGAATACTAAATTGCATATCTCAGGAACCATATGACGTAGAAAAAAAATTAAAATGTCAAATAAATTATGACTTTCCTGGCTTGTTTTGTACTTAGCCCCTTGGTGGGGGGGGCTAAGTATTTTTCTGATGAAAAGTCCGTATCTCAAAGCATTTCCAAATACGGGTCCCGAAAGGCGCGGCTGATGCCGTAATGTTAGTCTATGGGAAAAAGCGTCAAATTCAGAGTACTACAACTTTGCATCCGTGTAATATTTTGTCAACAAACCACCAAAGGGCTCATCCGTGGGATGTTGGCTTTCTTCCCTCCAAATGTCAGCCCAAAAGACCAAACCATTCTTTTGCAGCAGGGTGTCAAAGAAATCCTGGGGATAGTGTGGCAAAGTAGTGTCGCAAATCACGACACTTTCGCCAAATAAATCACAAAATTGTCACAAGTGCGACACTGCTTTGTGACACTACAGTTTGCAAAAATTTCAAAATCATATTTCTGGGGTGTTTAACCCCCGAAGAAAGAGATGGCTAGCATCCTCAGGGTCCGACTAGGTGAACACAGAAAGAATAGTGTCCCTAGAGGGTCCCAAATTTAAATGAAAAGCATTTCTGTAACCACTAACTGAAAAAAAAATGGCTGACTCACGACACTACAGGGGTCATTTGCAACACTAAAAACTGCATTTGCGACACTGTCAAACATTTTGTCAACTTTTCCCATTGACTATAATGGGAAATTTGTTTTTTGAATAACTTTTGAACCGTTTAATATTTTTTCACAAAATCTTTGAAAGGCAGATCGGGAACCCCAGCTGCATATTCCCTGAAGTTTCTGGACCAGTCGCAAAAACCATGCAACCTGTAGGTGTAACCAAAGAATGCACATAAAAGCATAAATGTGCTACAGAATGTCGCTTTATAACTCCACAACTGTATATCTGACCATTATGAAACATGGCAGATAAAGGGATCTATGGTACTGCTCTGTGCCTGCCAAATTTCAGGCAAATGCGTCATACAGTGGCAAAGTTATTAAGATGCAAAATTTCACACTTTAACCTTAAATGGGGTACTCAGCCCTAACTATAGTGACACTACCGTACACTATAATATATATATATATATATATATATATATATATACACACACACACACACACACAATAGGGTGAGCTGATAACACATAACATAAAACACATATCACTCACCCCATTGAATAAATCTTCAGTGATGTATGCACTGTGATAATATTTGACATCTATACACACAGTGCATATTTCAGCAGGTGATATTATCATAGTGCTTACGTAACTAAATATACCTGCCTGACCGGATAACTTTTCTCTGAAAGTAACCTCTAAATACAGCACATCTCACTGAGATCTACAACAATATCTCAAGCTAACACCCATATGGCACAACTGGAACATAAACACCCCAAAAATAACTAACTTCCTAAAAAGTATCTCCAACTGTATTATGCACTACAGTCCGAGTTGCACCATTATCACAAATACCAAGGCACTCATATCATGACACTAGCAGAAACACTTTGCCAGCAGTTCACACAGTGGTTTACATTTAACATTTTAAAAAGTATCTTATGTATCTTTTCTCTGAAGGAAAGCGTTCCTCAAGAACGGAGTATTTTCCCAAATCAAAACGAATGCATCCAGACCACCGGTGAAAGAAACCAGAACAGTCAAAGTCAAATCTTGACACACTATATGAAGCATTACAATCCATGAAAAATAAAGAAAATAAAACTATTAAAAACTGAAATACATATGCATAAATAAAATAAATCCTTTCTTCACGCAACTCCTCTTGCCCGGTCACCATGTCAAAGTCCCGCCCACTTACAGAAATGGCCAATCTTGAAGTGCAACCATGAGAACCAACCAATCACAGAAAACACAAAAATCTCATTCTTGCTATCAACCAATCAGAATATCAATGCGCTCCCCATTCAGAACACAGAACTGCATAAGCTAGGAAGCAGGCATACATTTAGTGGAAGAACACGAATCAGCCACAAGAAAACACTCACAAAAATAAGACATAATGCCACAAAAACCAGCCCCCATTGTATAAATTGCACACATGATGGTCAGGAGTGTGTTATGGCAAAATATTCTCACTCCTGCATCATGAGCTATGGATACTCTCACTCATGCCTTCGACACTCGTGAGTATCCAGAGCTCACTCTGCAGGAGTGAGAATATTTTGCCATAGCACACTCCTGACCATCATGTATCCCCTATTTATACAATAGGGGTGAGCTGATAACACATGAAATAAAAACACATATCACTCACCCCCACTGTATAACTAGTCAGTGACGTATGCACTGTGATACCTGCTTACAAATATACACACAGTGCATACGTCAGCATGAGATATTCTTACAGTCATTACATCATACTACCTGACTTCCAAACTACCTCCCTAATCAAATTATGGTTATAAGCACTGGAATATGAATACAAACTCCTCTTAAACATTGACAACTGCCATGAAAATCACTTGACAAAAAAGAAAACCTCAACATGTCAATACAGCAGTTAAACACTAATTTGAACCTTATGTCTGCTTGCACAGCATTCTCTCTCTCTCGGGATATGAAACGGTGCTGTAGTTAAACAAACTATGACCCACAGAAGCTCCACTGTTGTTAAGTGCACAATCACTTCACCAGAAATACATTTCACACATGAATTCAACTGTCACAAATACATATTAAAATTATGAGTACCTGAACAGTCTTGTTTCTTTGCTAATAGGAAGTACCGCTGCAGATGTAAAACTATCAGATCCTAAACTCCAAAACAGATGGCATCAAAACACCCCACTATCAGGAGATCTGAACCTCACTCTCAGCTTCTTGGCAATAATGGGAATGCAAGGAATCACAAACAAGTTGCATAAGAGTAATAAATGTGTTTATTACTACCAAAAAGATAAATCACAGTTGCCCTAAGCAGTTCTTACCAATTCGAACTGGGAGCCAATGCTAAGTGTTCCGTTTACCTTGAGGTTTGTCAGTGTCTCCAGGAATCTCCATGGTAGAAGACATAATGTCTTACATTATATACCTATGCTAATTAATATGGTTACTGTAAGATAGAAACATTTCTAGATACAGAGAGGAGCCCTATTGGCTAAATTAGAGGTGGCTCCACAGTCCAAGATAACATTTTACAATGTTGTAGTAATCATCACTTTGTGAAGACAGAGAAGTCATAGTTGTGCATAAATCAGTGTAACAGTACAAATCACTGAAAGGTGGCAATGCAGGATTATATATCAGGGTTTTAAATAATTGATTAGCAGTTTTTTTCTTGGGACAATACTAACTGTACAGAAAGCATTTATATAGGTTTTCTAGAAGTGTTATGTTTGTTAAACACAGTGAGGCAAGTGCTATGCATTTTCACAGTGTTTTAGAACTTTTATGAGCAAAACACTAATCAATTTTTAGAGTTAAATGAAACCCTGTATATATAATCACTCCAAGGGCACAGATGTCCTGGCATCTTATAAGCAAGAAATACATATATGTATTGGAAAGTAAAGTCTGTAACAATAATATGCATACATATCCTGACATCTACTCTTGTACGGTAGGTGCCCTATGTCCTATATGGAGGCAGTATAGCACAGTGGTCTAAGGCTCTGAGCTGCAAATCTGTTGACATTCAGCAGACCAGACCTGTGTTTGAATCCCACAGCTTCCACTTGCATACTGTGTGACCCTGAGCAAGTCACTTAACTTCCTTGTGCTCCCAGGTTGCTCCTGCAAAAAAGCTTTCAGCTTAGTGTGCTATTCCTGGTTAAACAACTAAACTAAAAAAAAAAAAACTATATGTTAGTATAACATATACCTAAATGCTAGCTGTTTATGGTGTACCTCTGGAGGTACCAATAAGGGTGCAGAGACCTTGTGTAACATTCCCCCTTGTTGCCTCTCAGGGCAGCACAAGCAAAAACAGAGAAAGGCCAGGGAGCAGGTGTCGTTTACAAACCCGATGTACAGGCTTTGAACTCCAGTGGCTCACGGTGTTGGCACAGTGTGCGCCTTAGGCAGCAAAGCATAATAATAAGGACAACTATTAAAAATGCTTGCATAATAACAAAACCTTTAAATGTAATCTCTAACCAAGTGTTTGTCAATGCATTGTTCGTATCACCATCATTAATAAGTGAAAGTATAGCTTCATTTGCTTTAGTAATATTATTGCTGATGTGGATGAGATGAGTATCCTTCTTGTTGAACAGTGATTTTAATGTAAGTGTCAGGGGATCAATGTGTACATTAAAATATGGCAGATACTCAGAAAGGGTGAGCAGATAGTCAGGGTTACCATCAATGATGACAGCATCTATCAGGGGTACTGGGGTTATAACGGTATGTCCAATAACTGCTTTCTGATGAGGGACAAAACAAAAGTAAGGTTCATCAATGACACATGTTTAAGCACCATATACATACGACTTTACATTGGTCACTATGCAAAACTCTCCGTCAGAATTATATTGCATTTTAACAGTGGGGAGGTGCTATTTTTGCAACTGTACTGGGCAGGTGTTGCTGGTCTTGGAAATCTGTGTTGACAGGCGATGAACATCTTCTCAATAAGACTGATAAAGCTTGTCTGGAGCCAATGTTGAGTCCAGAAAGTCAGTGCCATTCGTGCTGATGTCATTGTCCATGGAAAAGGACCAATTAATACTGTCGGGAGAATAACCACATACAGGTTTAATAACATCAAATACATCACATCGACACAGGTAAATAATTGCTTTTTCACACAGCAATCTGTGTGCAGGGCAACCCTGGCGTCCAGTGTAGAATGGAAGACCAGTAGAGGACACAAGTCCAGGCGTTCTCTGTAGATGTTGTCATCAAGATGCCCAACTGAGTGAACTGTTGCAAGTTTGTCAAGCAGCGTTGTAGTCGGATCAAAATGTGGTAAAGAGACAGTGAAAGAAACAAACATGGTATCTTTAATAGAACATTTCTTTGAAGTAAAACATGAACAAGTGTTAGGGTGTCTGGTCACAAAACCCAAATTTCTTGTTGTGAATAGTCAAAGTTTGTTGCAGGCACATAGCAATACAGATAGGGGTTTTACATTGTGGACAATACCATTTGGAAATACAGTACGTCTATCATGTATGATATCAGGGATCCTTTCAGATTCTAGATCATGGAAGAAATTATTGATGGTAGTGATAATGTATGAGCCATAGGCTGAGCATAAGATCTCATGGGCAATGTATTGTCTATCTGTTTCTTTGTTATTCTGTGCAATGAGGGCATTGATCTTATCTTTGGAATCTGCAAATGCCTTAGCAATGTCGTGCGTATTGTATACAGTGTATCTTTCTTCCTGGCTAAGGCCATCCACACCATACAATAATGGGGGTATAATATCACTTACCAAACCAGTTTGGAATTCAGCTGAATGAGATTTGATAGCAGCAATGTTTGCTTTGTTCCAGATAGACGTAGCTGTATCAAAAAACCTGTGACAGTGCCTGTTGCACCAGTGACATCAGAACTGTCAACTTCACATGTATTATGTTTATGACTTTGATCATCAGGATTAGGTTTTCTCCTTAAGTTGCCTCGATGCCTGGTAGTATGTACTCTGGCAATAGGGTCTTGAGTATGAACCTGAAAAGCTGCTAAACTATCAAGCAATAGCGTACTATAAAATGCTGAAGTGTTAGTAGTATGACACATACCAAATTCTCTCATATCCTAGTAAGTTAAATTAAACAAAACAGGTATATGCATAAATTGTAAGTTGTTAATCAATGTACCAGGTAAAGCAGTGGCTGTAAGACCACTACAAGGACAAGGGGTGTGTTTGGGACACTCCAAAAGCTGTTTATCAGTAGGAGGTAACACATAAAGGTACATGGCAGCAGAGGCCACGTTGTGTACAGCACAAAATTTCCTGGCAGAGTCTTTAGACAAGGAATTACAATATGAGGGGTCAATTAAGGAAGTAATATTGTATAAACCAGAATGTCTAAGAACAGTCTAGAGCAAGGACAACAAACCATTAGGGGATAATTTTGCATTAGGCCAGCCATGGAAAGTTCCCATGGAGAGCTTCACCACAGGGAGAATTTGTCCTTGCATTGTGGTTTGCCACTCAATTTGTAGGGTAGATTTATCAGGAGGAACAACTGAGGCAGTGAGGTAGACATCAGAACCTTCCTGGACAGTAATAAAATTGTCAGGTATATTGATGGAAACTCACTCTGGGGCAGATGCTAGAGGACAAAAGTGAGGAAGGAGGTGTGATACTGTGCCTTGGATGCAGGGGAATACTCCTGAGATGAGAAGAAAATAGAACAAGATAGCCATCTTGTCAGTATATCTGAAAAGTAAAATCAAACATCAGTAGGTTAGTACTATTCTGCCCAATGGGGTAAGGAAATGTAATTAAATTCATTTATACAGTTTCATCTGGTTTGCATGTAACCATTTGTCAGTCAATTTGTTGCTGTACAAGATTCTAACTTGATAGACTGCAGGACTGAGCTTGTTGACAATGGGGTAAGGGCCTTCCCACTTATTGGAGAAGGAGTGTGTGGGATGGGCAAATCTGAGAACCATTACTTGGTCTCCAACCTGCCAATCCACTTCTTGTGCATGTTTGTCAAACTGCTGGGACTTGCCCATGCAATTTGCAGCATACAAGTGTGTGGGTATGAGGTCTCGTCTGAGTTTCTCCACATACTTGTCAACAGACACTCGGTCTGCTGTGGGGGTGTGCAGGTCAAACAACAGGTGTTCAGGTAATTTCATCTGTCTGCCAGTCATCACCTCAAATGGTGTCAACTGGGTGGCGGCTGACGGTGTGCCCCTAATTGCCATAAGGAGTAATGGCAGTAGGGAAGGTTTTGGGATTGTCCTCAATGAATTTGGAAAGCATTTGCTTAATCCGTCTGTTGGCTCTTTCTACTTGATCTGAGGATTGTGGGTGGTAAGGTATGTGAAATTTCTGGTGAACTCTGAGGAGCTCAAGTGCTTATTTCATCAACTCACCTGTAAAACTGGTTCCTTTGTCGGAGTCTACCTTAAGAGGTAGGCCCCACCTGGAGAAAATCTGTTCCACCAGGATTTTGGCAGTAGTCTTAGCAGTACATGTCTTTGTGGGGAAAGCCTCAACCCACTTAGAGAATAGAGCAGTTACCACAAGGGCATATTTTTTGTTTCTGCTGGTAATGGTCAATTGGCCAATAAAATCAATCAGTATGGCATGCCAAGGGCCAGAGTGCCTTTGTGGTAGGAGTTTGGCATTTCATTTGGTAGGGATGGGGTTGTTTTGCACACAAGCAAGGCAGTTATATATGTACTGTTTGATATCTTTGGTGACACCAGGCCACAAAGCAGTGGTCCTAAGCCTTTGGAGGGTATTTTCCACTCCCTGGTGTCCACCAGTAGGGGTATCATGCACTTGGTGTAAAAGTTCAGACCTGAGGTGCCTGGGGACCACCCACAACTTAGTGGTGGCATCATCTGACAGATACCAGATGAGTTTGTCATCTGCGGACAAGTGTAACTTATCTTCATGCCTCTGGTAGGGATTGTGGGTAGGTAAGTTCTGTTCAGTGCCTTTGTCAAGGAATCTGAATACATCTTTGAGCTCAGAGTCAGCATGTTGGACTGCTGACAGGTCCAAGGGGGAGAAGGTATCGGGCTTCTTTTTAACTGCTGTTATGTGTACAGCTGTCCTGGCTTCTGGGTGATCCATCATCCAGGTCTCCCCCCTCAGGTCCCTTCCTTGGCAAGGGTATCCGCGGTGTCATTGAAGGCATTATAGGGGTCATGTATGGCGTAAGCCTTAACTTTGTTTACATAGAGTTTGTGTGCAAACTTTTGTGCCATTGAGTGTGTGTATATTACCAGTTCCTTGTGTTTCAGTGGGCTGCCATCAGAGGAGAGTTATTCTCAGGTCCAGAAAGAGTACCTCTTTCTGACATAGCGGTGCTTTTGCTGGATTACATTTGAGGCCTACCCTGTGAATGAGAGTCAATAGTTCATCCAAGAGATCCAGGTGTTGTTCCTGTGTGGCGGTGGCCAACAACAGGTCATCCACATACTGCGACAGACACTGGGGGGTAGGGAAACCCACAAGGGTGTCCATCATGTGTGTAGACGGAACAGGGAAGGGCTGTTATGGAATCCCTGTGGTAAGCAGGTCCACATGTACAGTCTACCCTCAAAGGTGAAAGCAAACTTATATTGACTCTCGAGGGCCAATGGCAATGACTAAAAATGATTGAAGATGTCCAGGGCACTGAACAATTTTTGGTCAAGGGTCAAAAGTCGCAGCACGTCTGGTGCTGATGCCACAGTTGGGGCACAACTGGGTGTGACGTGATTCAGTCTCCTGTAGTCCATAGTAAGGCTCCAGGCACCTGTGGGTTTTTTCACAGGCCACACTGGGGAGTTAGCAGTAGACACATAACCTAATTACACCTTGTTTGAAGAGTGATTTTATTGTTTCCCTAAGAGAGGGCAAGGCCTCTGGTGGAAAGGGGTATTGCCTTTGTATCTCATGTGCTGGGCCTGTCACTTCGATGACAGTATGCATTCGAGCACAGTCATGCTCATTAGTGGTGAATGCCTCCAAATGTCTTTGTAGAATGGGGAGGAGCCTTGGGAAAAGCTCATGGTTCTTGAACAAATCTATGACGTCATTCTCTTTATTGTTGGCAGATATTGTCGTAACAACATGTGAATCAGGAATCATGATGGTATGGTATTTGACCCTGTATCTGTATCAGTAACATGTTAGCTCGATCCAACACACAGCCATGTGGTGCTAGAAAGTCAATTCCAGTGATGCTAGGATGATTATGCAATGCCATTAGCTGGAAGGTATGGTAAGCCTTCAGGTGTCCCAACTCTACAGGTAGTGGTAGAGAACGGTATGCAGGTAACCTACATCCATCTACTCCTGACATGTTGGTCCTCTATCCAGTGGACCAGGGGGAAGTCTCTGTGTATTCATCATGTAATACAGACACACCCATGCCAGTATCCAATAGTACTGTAAGTAGGTGGTACCCGACCTCGGCTTCAGTGCAGGGCCTTCCATTTGCATCCAAGACCAGCTGGTTTACAATACGGGCTGGGGCCTGTAATTGTCAATCTGTACCAGTGGAGGCATGGAGAGGTTGGGCCTGGCTCCTTTGAACCACTTCACCATGCTGCACTGATGAAATATAGGAAGGCGCTTCTGGGTTCAGGACTGTGTGGGCCTGGACGCCTGGACTTCTGGTGTCCCCATGGGCTGTTGAGGTCAGTGTCCCCTGTTGTATAGCTGTAAGTGTCTGAACAAGAACAGCATCCACTATGGAGCACACCTGCCCAAGAAGTTCTCAGAACTTCCGATTCTCTTCAGCTATCTCCCTATACGAGGGGCCTGGTCTCTGCTGTTGTTTACTCTTGTTATTCTTATGGTGTTTCTTATTCTTATGATTGTTCCAGTTCCCACCCCAGTGTTGTTGTTGTTGCAGTTGTTGGGACTGCTGGGGGTGTTGGTTGGTCGTGGGGAGGGGCTGTTTCTCATGGGCCTGCCCTTCCACTGTGTAGTGTGTCATGGCCTCCGGAGTCATTTCCACAGCAGCTTCTTTCTTGGAATTGGAGACCAGATCATGGATGTAGAGTTGATAAACCCTCTCGGTTTTCCAAAGAATGTCGGCAAACCTCCCCATGGTGGGGTAAGTAGTTGGGTCTACCTTTTCTTTCACTGTAGGAATTATGTTCCTAAGGAACAGGGACTTATACTCAATAAGATCAACATCTGCAGCTTCCTGTACAAGTTGTTTTCCTGCTCGGTAAGCCATCCAGAGTCTCTGGTGCTAAGTCGCTGGACTTTCCTTGGCAATCTGTTTCACAGGGTATGCAAGCATCACTCCTACCACACCTGGGCTGTGTGCAGAAATGAGTTCAGCTGCGACCGCATCAAAGGTGGCATGGCCATTCTGAGGGATGGCATCAGAAAGCTTGGCACACAGTCCAGGGTTAGTGGTCTGGTGTAGGATCTGGACCTGGTAATCTGCAACGAGACTAAGCATCTCACACTTGGCATGCACCTTTTCCAAGTGACAGCTGAGATTGTCAGACAGGCTCGTCTGACCAATACTGTCAGCTATTTGCTGAATAGAATAGGCAATTTGTAAGGGATTATTGGGACAATCAGGTGGAGGTAGGTTACCTCAGGCACCATCCAGGGCTGCCTGAGCTGTGGCCTCCACCACAGTATGGACCATTCCCTCCAGAGTAGCAGCCTCCTGCAGCACCTGTCTGATCTGTGTCCAGAGGGTCCATTTGCTTCTATCAGGAAGGGTCACATTGCCTAAAGCAGCATCTATAATTTTCTCAATCTCCTCCTTATCATCCACAGAAATAACGGCCAGTGGTGGTGCCGTCGGGACTAGGCTTTGGCCTACTCCCCCCTATCATGGGGGCTGCCATGTTGGTGTCGCCCATGATGCGTATCATGACGTCATGGACGTATGACATGGTGTGGGTGTAAAGGGGATCCGCCATGTTGTAGATGCCGGGTAGAGTCTTTGGGCTAGAGTAGGGGTGTGACTGGGTGTTGTACTGAGAGATGTCATCATCTGATACTTCCCATTCAGATGATGCATTTAAGGTGGAAGCTACGCCTCCCATCACCTTGATGTGCCCAGCCAGAACCTCTCACTGATGGCGCAGTTTCGCCATCTTTGTTTCACATTCAGAATGATTCACATTTGCAACATTCATGTTAACCTCATCCTGCATCTGTTTCTCAGTTCGTGATTGTCCCTAGTAGCCACTTCTAAATCATTACGCACCTGGTTTATCTCATCCTGTACCTATTCCAACTCCTCACTCAGCTGTTCATTTGTTCTACTTAACAAATCATTCATTTGCAACGTCTGACTCTTATCCTGTCTCAAACTTTCACACTCCTGCTTCAACATACGAAGTTCCTGCTCACCTTCCTGGGTGGAATGATGCAAAAGTGAATCCTTTTCATTTCTCAGAATTTGCAGTTCTGACTGCAAATCCTGCTCACGTCTCACACATGCCTTTTCCTGCAAACCCATCTCCTCTTTAACAGATGAGATTTTCAGTTCATGGGTATGAAACCTCACTTTGGAGGCTTCCAGAGCAGTATAGAGAGCCACGACCAACAGCCCTTTAGCTTGTCACTTATTGGCTGTTTGTCGTGTCTCTGAGTACTGGGTTGAAATCCCCAGTACGGAGTTGTTGGATTGACTTGCATCCCGTGCAAAGTCAGCCCATCCTCCATGGGAGGTAAGGAATTTTGAAACATCGAGTCTCAGTTCTGTGCAGATATTTAATACAGTGGCCATTGTGTGGGAGGGAATGAAAAATCAAACTGTGAAAAAGGCTCCTTGTTGTGTATCGATCCACAGCAGGAGCACTTTATACACAGTCGGGCTACTGCGCACTTGTAAGTTTTCAATTCAAAACTGCTGTGGAGTGTGTTGAGATGGTAACAACCACACCCAAAATACAGGCAGACTTTGCAAGTTATTTCAAAGTGGTCATAGAATGGGAGAGGTGTTGTGGGAATGCACACCTACCTACAGTCTCCATTTAGGAAGAGAAAAACTTTGAGCAACAAGTGAAACTTTGCAAACACCAAACATTGCCTGCATGCAGTCACCAATTGTCAGGAGGTCTAAACCTCACTCTCAAGTTCTTGGTAAAAATGGGAATGCAAGGAAGTTCTTACCAATACGAACTGGGAGTCAATGCTACGCATTCCCTATGCCTCGAGGTTTGTCAGTGTCTCCAGGGCTCTCTGAGGTAGAAGAAGTAATCTCTCACATTATATACCTATGATAATTACTATGGTTACTGTAAGATAGAAATATTTCTAGTTACAGAGATGAGCCCTATTGGCTAAATTAGAGGTGGCTCCACAGTCCAAGATAACATTATACAATTTTGTAGTAGTCATCACTTTGTGAAGACAAAGAAGTCATAGTTGTGTACATAAATCAGTGTAACAGTACAAATCACTGAAAGGTGGCAATGCAAGATTATATACTAACATACTAATTGCCAGCAGATTAGGCCTTACGGTCTATCGAGTCTGCTTGAACCTCAGATCCCTAGTTGGGTGCCGAGGCCCTCCCCCCCTTGTGTTCCAGAAACCCCTATCATCCATCCCCACCCCCGGACAGGCCATCATCTGATACATCCACTTTCTGTGTCTGTCCCACCCTCTCTTGAAGCCCTCCACTGTGGATCTCTGAACCAGCTCGCCAGGCAGTGCATTCCAAGGGTCCACCACCCTCTCAGTGAAAAACCTCCTCCTCTTTCCCCCCTCACCCTTCCACCTTTCAACTTCAAACCATGCCCTCTGGTGATACCTCCCTGCTTTAGTCTAAAGATACCCTCCATGTTTACCCTATTTATTCCCTTGAGGTACTTGAAGACCTCAATCATGTCCCCCATGTCTCTCCTGTCCTCCAATGAAAACAGGCAGAGCTCCTCAAGTCTGTTCTCATACGTCAAATCCCCTAGTCCTCATATCATCTTAGTTGCCCTCCTCTGTACCCTCTCCATTTGCTGTATGTCCCTCTTCAAGTGTGGTCTCCAGTACTGTACACAGTACTCAAGGTGTGGTCTAACCAGTCCATTGTACAGTGGCAGAATCACTTCCTTGCTCCTAGAGGTGATCCCCCTTATGATGCATCTCAACAACCTGTTTGCCTTGCTAGCCACTCTCCTGCACTGCTCAGAGTTATTCATACATGCATCCACCATGACCCCTAGGTCGTTTTCCCCTATTGAGGCCTCCAGCGCCTCCCCTCCCAGGGTGTACCTGTGTTTAGGGTTTCTCTGCCCAAGATGTAACACCTTGCACTTGGTGATATTGAAATTTAATTTCCATGTGCGAGCCCAGCTTTCCAGGGTGTCCAGGTCCCCTTGCAGGGCCAACCTCCCCTCTTCTCCCTCAACTACTGCTCCCATCTTGGAGTCATCAGCGAAGATACTCATTTCACACCCTATACCCTCCCTGATGTCCATTATGTATGCATTAAACAGGATCGGACCCAGGGCCGAGCCGTGCGGTACCCTACTACCAACCTTTCTAGGGTTCGAGAGCTCCCCACTGACCACTACTCTCTGGGTGAGTATATATAATCACTCCAAGGACACAGATGTCCTAGCATCTTATAAGCAAGAAATACATGTATGTATTGGAAAGTAAAGTGTATAACAATAATATGCATACATATCCTGACATCTACTCTTGTGTGGTAGATGCCCTATGCCCTATATGTTAGTATAACACATACCTAAATGCTAGCTGTCTACGGTGTACCTCTGGAGGTACCAATAAAGGTGCAGGGACCTTGTGTAACACCACCCACAACCCAAACTACACCAATCAGAACTGACACACAGAGAATGAACAACAACAACAATGAATCAAATCACAGAAACAGCAGTCATATACCCAACTAACCAATATAAATACAGCACTACTAGCCATTCATGCAAATAGCAGCTAAACCACAGACACCCAAGAAAGCCATTCAACCAACAAAATAACACCACGGGAAACACATAATTTACAACAGCACAGATAGTACAGCCCCTGTTGTATAAATCGCACTCATGATGGGTAGATTGTGTACTATGTCAAAATATTCTCAATCCTGCATCATGAGCTCTGGATACTGTCACTCATGCCTTCGGCACTCATAAGTATTCAGAGCTAACTCTGCAGGAGTGAGAATATTTTGCCATATCACACTCCTGCCAATCATACATCTCCTATATATCTATTTATCTATCTATCTATCTATCTATCTATCTATCTATCTATCTATCTATCTATATATATATATATATGGGATACATGATGGGCATGAGTGTGATATGGCAAATATTGTCACTCCTGCAGAGTGAGCTCTGGATCTCACGAGTGCCGAAGGCAAGAGTGAGATATCCAAGCTCACGATGCAGGAGTGACAATATTTGCTATAGCACTCGATCTGCCCATCATGTATTCAATATATACAATAGGGCCAAGAGTTTCAGAAGTTTTGTTATGCTGTCTTGTGTTCTGTTCCTGTTAATGTGTTTGCTCATTCTGTGTGTGAGCTTTTCTGAATGGGCTGGCAGTGTTATAAACTCTGAGAAACACATGAGTGTGTTTTGCAATGCTAAATGAGTTAGTTTTAGATAGGAATGAGAAACATACTTTTGTGAAGTTGCATTGTTTAGCAGTCTGGCTGCAGTGAAGTTAAAAGCATCACATTAATTGTAATGAACTGAGAGGCAGAGTGTCAGAACAGCTGATACTGCTTTCAGTGGTAATTAAGTTAGCTGCAGGCAGAGTGCAGAGTGTTCTGTGAAACTGTGCTCTTTAGGATTCTGGCTGCAGTGAAGTTGAAATTGTCACAGTAATTGTAATGGGTGAGAATCAGAGTTTGAGGAACAAGTGAGAGTGTTTCAGTGATAGTTGAGTTAGCTCCAGGCAGTAGTTTAGACTGTTCTGTGAAGCTGTGCTGTTTGGAATTCTGGCTACATCAAGTTGAGAGCATCACAGTAATGAGCTGGAAGTTGGGGGATAGGTGTGTTTTGTAATGCTCACTGAGTTAGCAGTAGGCAGCAGTGAGACCTCTCAGGTAGTTCTGCATTTGTGTCTATGGTAACAGCACAGGTGTTTCTTTCATGCTGAGGGGAAAGCTGCCTAGGGTGATGATATCAGTGACCTTTTGTGACCTGTGTGTGTAAATGTCTCATATCATCACAGTAGAGCATAGGGTAAAAATATCACACTGCAGTGGATGATACACTGTTTTATCTCACTCATTTACCACTCACTCCTATTGTGTGTGTGTACATATATATATATATACACACACACGTAATCATTGCATTTTTTTCTCTCACAGGTGAGTCATTCAGTCATACTCGGGTTGTGCATTTTTTGGCTTGCTGATAAATCTGCTGTAGGAAAACTATCAATTCAGGAAAGGTATATTTTTTTTGGGGGGGGATTATTTGGAAGCAAGTTTCATTAATGGTTTTGTTTTGACTTCATTATGTTTTCTGTGTATCCTCCAGAGTCATACCAGTTGCATGTGTTCTTATTTGAAGAAAGCACCGATGGCAGCACACAGCAACAAAATGTCACCTGCAAACAGATGAAAAAGAAGAAATAATTCTTACTTCATTGTACATTCTGTTCTAACTAAGTGTGACTGTTACTGTCTGTTAAATACTTCTTAACAAATATCAAGCTATTAGTAAGCCACACCAAGACCAACTAACAAATTTAGTGTGTGTGACATGCACTGGCACAGTGTCTTAACGTAAGTTACATTCCCAGATGTATTGTCATGGCCCAGATAAAACTTTGTTCAACTCCATGGCCTGCTGAAGTAAACCAGTGACTGATGTGCATGAAAAATATATTATCTGCCATACATGTCACCTACTTTGTATGATTTACACTGGCTTGAAAAAATGAAATACCTGAAAGAAGTGATAAAATAAGAATGATATACTTACCTGAAACTGATATCCTATAGGTGGTTGTAGACAGTACTGCAGTTGTCCTGTCCTCTGGTCCGTTATACTGTTTGAAACTATAAACCTGTAAAAAAAGAAAAAAAGTTGACTGTATATGTTTCTCAAGTGCATCTCTAAAATGTTAATGGAAGCATTCACACGGCTCAGGGAAATTCTATAGTATGACAAATTAGTACATACTCACTGTAAAGTACTGATAATAAGAAGTGTGGTGGCTATGGCTGGATGCAAGCTGCTTCTGGCAGGGCATAGACACAGGAACACATTCCCTCTCACTATCATACCAACTGGTGTCTTTGGTTGGCAGTGGGTTGCTTCTGGCCATGGGCACAGGAACACATTCTCTCTCCCCATTAGACAGATTGGTGGCTTTGGCTAGCTGATGGTTATTTCTGGTCATGGGCACAGGAACACATTCTCACTCACTGTCAGACAGACGGCTGGCTGGCTGGATATGGTGTGTTACAGTTTTTCAGTGTCACTCAGGATGAAGATATCTTTAAATGGTAGAATTTAAGTGGCTACCTGCCTACTACAAATGGACAGTTGTGTTTAAGAGGCTGACTGTGTTTTCTAATAACAGAACACATTCTGTTAAAGAGCAGATACCCACTGTCAGATACCCAGTCCCCTTCAAAAATATATAATAGCGTACCACTACCTGCTTCACTGTTGTGGGGTATTAAAAATTCCATGCACTTCTCTACAGTTAAAAAGTTATAGCACCCAGAATTTGCTACCCCAATAAAAACAGAGCCATGTCTGACATGCCCCCCCAGGCAGGTACACCCAGCCCCCCTTTTGTGTTGTCAGAAAATGAATACTGAGTGTGCATTCCAGTAACCAGTATGTATGTGATATTTCTATGGCTCTTAATACTATTTAGAGGTGGCATGTATAAAAATCAAAGCAGCCACTGTAGTAACAGTCCCTGTTTACTGGAATGGTCACTTTCATTTTTCCAAGTGGCAACTCTAAATAGTACTAAAAGTCATTGAAAACATGGTGCTAATACTGGTCTATGAAGCACACACACAGCCTTCATTTTATGACATCGCAATAGGGGGCTGGGGTACATCTCTGGGGGCATGTCAGGCATGGCTCTGTTTTTATGGGGGTGTACATTCGGGGTGCTATAACTTTTTAACTGGAGGGGGAAGCACACGGAATTTGTAATACCCTGCAACAGTGGAGCAGGTTGGCTGTTAAATATGTGTGAGGGGGATGGGTACCTGACAGTGGGTACCTGCTCTGTAAGTGTAACCAAAACATATACTAAAGGGACGGTAAAATGGAATGATTCTGATGGGTCTTTTGTGCAAATCTGAATTATGGAATGAGACTGAATCAAGAACACTGGTTTTATATTATGAAAACCAAAAAATGTACCATTAAGAAACTGTGACAGCCTTTCAGATCGTTAACTTAAATACCAGCAACATCCACCTCATCTTCATCAAACAGGAAGCTGCCCTTGCCGTCATCAAGGTTGGAATTGTGACCACTAGGGAATTCTTTGTCCATGATTGCATCATCGGCCTCAATGGTAGGCCATTTGATGCTGCCACCAGGATGGTCTGCTTCTCCCACATCATCAGCACAACCATCAGTGTGATGTGGTATGAACTCAGATGTGGTAGTTCGAGTTGGTATGTGACCTTCATTCATTTTTATGAAAGTCAGCATGCTGACATTTGTTGGTGAGAGGTTGGTATGACAGTCACAAACTATTGCCCCCACAGAACTAAATACCCTCTCCACACTTACACTGGAGGGTGGGCTGGTTATATACTTCAGTGCCAACTGAAGTCAGCTCTGGTCATTCACCCACCTTTCCACTCCAGTACAGCAGTGAATCATCAATTACTGACAGATGCCTGTTTTCAGACAAATATGAGTCAACCATTCTCTGTGCTGCACGCAGTCCTGTTGTTGACCCATCCTCACCAGATTCATTGATGTCACAGATTCCCACTTGGAACAAGGCACACCAAAATGGGTTAATGGCAACCAGTTTTGCTAACATCCCACCTGGACTCGCAGCCGCCTCACTGGATGTGCCTAGTAGTCCACAGTAACCTTCAGCCTTATTTTGCCGTGGTTTGTTGACCTTGGCACATGACTTCTCTGCCCCATGAACCAATCACACTAGTTTTCCACTGAGTTTTTAACCTGTTCAGGCCCTTCCTCCAATAAGGATGCTATTCCATGTTTGTATCATGGGTCCAGCATTGCTGCTATTCAAAATTCAGTACTTTGCAGAATACTTGCAATGTGGTGATTGCAGTCCAATACTGTCAACATGTGTTTAAGTAACGCACTGCTTGAACAATCTCCATACACATCAAGGATACATTGCAGATTCAACAAAGTCTGCCTCAGCACCCACAACAGTGGAATGGCTTGACTTATGGAGGCAGTGTCGCCAATCACAGCCTGTTTGACATGTTCAAAGGGCCTCAAAACTGATATCACCAAGTCCTTGAGCCACCACTGTTCTGTTGTCATAGACATCGAGGCCCCAGAAGTGTCACGGCTAGTGTGCATTACTAGGTATTCCGAGATGGCTTTGCACTGTTCATACAACCTCTCTTCCATGTAAAGAGTTGAGTTCTAGTGCATGACAACTTCAAGCTTGAGGTGGTATTGAGGGAGGCTGTTTTGAATCTGCAGCTGCCAAAGCTGATCATGGGCCTTTCCAGAGCATGAAAAGTGTACACAGGTGTGGTGTGCAACTGTCAACATTTCCTTGATGTCAGGGTGCTGCAGAAACTCCTGGACCATGTGATCTAAACAGTGGGCCATGTATGAAACCTGAACAAAGCCACCATCGATGACACATTTCACCACATTTGAACCACTGTCACTGGCTGTAACACCAGCTTTCAGGGACAGGGGGTTCAGCCACTCAACAATTTCAGTCAGTAGCAAGTCAAGCCCATTTTCACCAGTGCGGGAAGTGGACACACTGTGCATTGCAAGCGATGCATGCTGTCGAATTCCTGGAAGGTTGCTACTATGACAGTCTGCCTTACTACACTGATTTCCAATACCACCAGCACAGACAACCCTCGGTACCTGCATCCATTGTGCAGTAATACACAAATATGAACTGCCTGCCATTTTGCCACTTGTCCACATATCCATACTTTAGTGGATAAATGTTGAGGAGGAATGCTGAAGGGGATGTCTTGCAGCCTCTGTCACAGTCCGGTACAACTCCATGACAACATGGGTGGAAATGTATGTTCTGAATGGGACTTTCCATTTGGGACAGGTGCATGTCGCAAAATGCTGTAATCAGGAATTCTTCACAAAGAAGAAGGGCAAAAGGTCAATTGGCAGTGTTTCCACTATGGCAGCATTCAGTTCACAGGACACCGCATGACTGGGTGGGTATTTCATGTTCTGAGCAAAAAGACTCTGCAACGTGGGCTGACTCATTACACATTTTGCACGTGGTGTGCCAAATGACTCTGCTCTTTGACTGGCCATGGGTGGGGTGCTTTTGCTGTGTGATGAAGAGGGGTGCACTCGTGACACTGACAAGTCCAGAAATGATGTTATTTTACCCATTTTAAGCACAGGAGCTGATGTTGGACTAGAAATACTGCTGCATACACCACCATCTCTGCTGCTTCTCTGACCCCCACTTGGCAACAAGTCAAAATCATCATCATCCTCATGCCTGTAGTAATCCTCAGCTTTTACTTCTCCACTACTACAGACATGGCTACTTGGGCTACTTACAGTCATGGAAGGGGATGCCATGCTTAATCAGGTGGATGAGGGTGAATGCCCAACTCTGGCATTAGCTCCCCTCTGGTGCCAAGTTCACAGTGCCATGTGCCTGTTCTTCAAATCTGTATGCTGACCTCTGGTACCCAGATGACTATCCTTTTTACCACATCTGACATACACTTGGCAAAGGTGGCAGATTGTCACTCCTTCATCACTTGGATCTTGTACAAAAAATCCCAAGCAAGGGATTTGGATTCCCTACTTTTGATTTTCACAGATCCCTGATGCTGCAGATTGGACACCAGTTTTTAGACAATGCCATGGGGGGTGTACTACATGATTTCTGTTGCTGGCTATACTTGGGCTCTACCGGTCTATCACTGTCTATGATGACCACAACTGGGTCTTTATGGGGGGTCACGTGATGCCAATGGAGGAGTACCAGTCGCTGCGTGAGGGCTCCCGACCTAAACCAGCAAGTTCGACGATTTTCTACAGTGCCAAGGAAGTTTACCTGGTCCCACCATATTTACCATCGTTGCCGTTCCCCTCTGGTCTAATTTGGTGCCATTCGGCGATCGCGATGCAAGCGGGCGATCAGGAATTGGAGGCGAAGCGGCCATGCCGCAGTTCATCACCGAACGCTGGCTCGGAGGTGAAGCCTGAAAAGATTTACAGCGACCTCTCAGTTATTAAAGAAGCACTCTTCTAAACTGGTTGATGAAGTCGCAGACATAAAACCTGCTCTGACCCAACTGGCTGACAGCGTCATGGACACCGGGCTGCATTTCATCAATTGAGCGGCGTTTGTGAGGCAAGGCCTACTTTCTTGGACTGCAGAACGATCGAAATGAGAGGCGGCTGGATGATTTGGAGGGCAAACCGCTGAAACAATTTAGTCTTGTTGGGTTTACCAGAGAGGAGGGTCCTAATATGCTGTTGGTCTTGCAGAAGCTACTTAATAGATCTGTGGGCCCCTCACCAAATGGACCGGAGTATGTCATTGAAAGGGGGCATCGTGCACTAAGAGCTAAGCCACTACCAGCAGAGCCTCCTCGCCCTATCATTTTTAAGCTACTTAACTTTCTGGACAGGGAGCATATTTTGAAGGAATCAAAGAAACTATCTTCCTTTCACTGGGAGGGTAAAAAATTACGCCTTGTCCCTGACCTGATGTGGAAAATGAGACAATGTAGAGCAGCATTTGAGCCTGTTACATCGAAATTATGGGCCACGAGGATCCGCCATCGCATTTTGTATCCAGCTAAACTTCGGGTCACTACAAAAGAAGGAGTTAAGCGTTATGATTCTGCAGGCGACGCACTAACTTCTCTCCGTGGTCTGATGCCAGATCTTTTCCTAAAGGTTGAACTATGAGTGGACTGCGAGGATCTCCCGTGCCTAATAGCTCAGCACAGCTGTATTTTGTGCCTGTTTCACCCAGTTTATGCTTTTGTGGACTATAATTTTACTATTGAGACCACTACTACAAGATCTTAGCAACCATATTCAAATTCTGGTCTACTTCAGACACCAACCTATTACTTGACTCATATAAGTAGTTAAAACAGATCTATTATTTTAGGAGATTGTTTCCTATTCTCCTCTATGTCCAGCAGAGGTGTTAGCCTGATCTTTTATGTTAATGATAGCTTTATTTTGTACCTTTTGTGCCATTCTTATTAGAATTGGTCATGGCTATAAGGTTTGTTAGGTGGTGGGAGGGCTATATAGATTGTGCTGACAAGCCCTAATACAATTGTGGTATGGAAGTACGAGGCAGGAGGAACTGTTAGGATTTATGGCTCTCCATCCTCCGGTGGTGCCACCTCCATTTTCTCCCTCTTATGGCTGTTATAAGAGCATGTATATATACCTCCATGTGACACCACCCCATGTTGGGTCAGGTCTTAACGTTACTTGACTGGAGATGTTCGGGTGGAAGCCCCGATAGACATGAGTCTCTCTCTAATCGGGAGTGGGCTCAGCTCTCCTCTGGGCGCTTTCCTCTTTTCTTTTGGGAGGGTCTGCTAGCAGGAGTCCTCCATTAAATAGTTAATTGTTTTTCTTTTACGGTGCAGACGGCTGTTAGGGCCTTCAGCAACCAAAAAATTTAATTGTATCTAGCTTACGATATTCACCAATATTACCCGTGGGCGGGGCTATATCTGGATTTAGAAATGTTGTTTCTACTTTGAGGCGGGTTTGTGTGTGGATCTTCGTGGATTTGTGATTGTGTAAGGAGGGTTGGAACCCCCACCTCTATAGCTCACTTTGAACCAGTGCAAAAGGTAGGCTTCAGGCCTGGGGGTTATGGTTGGCAGTTCAGTTGGGGGGATTATTTTGGGGGTGGGGGTGTTTGGAGATGGGTGGGTTTGGTTTACCTTGGTTATATGTGGGGGTGGGGCAGCTATCCGTATACTACTCTGGGGTAAAATAGGATGAATGGTTTCTAATCTAATTTTTTCGTGGAATATTAAAGGGAAGGATAATTGTAAGAAATATATAGTTTTGAATCATCTGGAGCGTTATCAGCCGGCAGTTGTATTTTAGGAAACACATGTTTTGTCAGACCACCTCTCTCACTTCAGGAAGAAATGGGTAGGCCAAGTGTTTGGGTCTGGGTACTCTTCCTCTAGTCGGGAGTGGTAATTCTGATAGCCGGGGCATCCGTTTGTAAAATCAGAAATACTGATGACCGAATGGCAGGTACATTATTGTTTCCGGCGAACTGGGAGGGAAGCCTCTGGTGTTGGGCTCATTTATGGCCCCAATGCTGAGACCCTCCTTCTTTGCCCACTGGCAATGGTCTTATCTCCCTTTAAGGACGAAGCAATTATATTAGGTGGTGACTGGAACTTAGTTCAATCTGACAAATTAGATAGGTCAGTTAGTAGGAAGTCACATCCTCTCCAGCCAACAAAGGCCTGGCTGAGTGTATATCTTTAGGTCTGAATCGACCCCTGGAGACTATTTAATCCTTGGCTCAGGACTATATCTTTTTTCACCAGTACACAATTCCCTTTCTAGGCTGGACTATTTTCTGGTAAGTCGAATGGTCATTTCGAGGTTTGAGACTGACCTGCTCCCTAGGTTGATTTCCGACCACTCTCCAGTTAAATTTGTTTGGATCCCATCTTTCATTCCCAAGAGATCTTATACATGGGCCCTAAACAACAGTATTCTTAAAGATAGCAACACTCTAAACAGGTTTCGTACCTTTCTGCAAGATTCTATTAAATTTAATTGGGGCACTATCTCTGATTTAGACAAATCTTGGGCCGCTCTCAAAACGGTGTGGAGAGGGGAATTAATTAGAATAGCTATGGTGAGGAAAGCGAAATGCAATCAGAAGATGTCTTCCTGTTTGAATAAAATCAGAGATCTAGAAGATATCCCCGAATATTTGAGATCAGCGGACCAAGATTTGGAGCTGTCCACCTTGAGAACATGGTATGCTGCTACATTGAGGGAGAGGGTGATTAACTCTTCAGTTAAATCTAGAGCTCTGTACATTGGACAGGGTAGTAAAGCTGGTAAATTATTGGCCTGGCAGTTAAAACAAAAAGCTGAATCTAGGTGGTACCGGCCTTGAAATCCGACTCTAATACTCTAGTTACTGACCCTAAGGCATTTTACAATCCTTCGTGTCATTTATAGGGACTATATACGAGTCATCCTCTTTCTGTACATCAACTCTCTCAAATGCATAGGTTTATGAAGGACTTACCTTGCCTAATTTGTCTCAGAGTTCTAGAGTGCAGCTAACTTTCCCCATAACTTGTGAGGAGGTAATGGTGGCTATTGAATCACTTAAGACCGATAGGCGCCTGGCCTGACGGATTCACACCCCTTTTTTATAAGGTATTTAAAACGATATTGCTCCATTTCTCCAACAACTTTTCTTTTTGATCTGAGGTTGGAGTCAGGGATCGTCACTCTTGAAGCCAGAATAATATTACTACCAAACCGGGTAAACCCACCGACTTAGTTAGTAACTATAGGCCTATTTCTTTACTGAATTTGGATGTAAAATTTTGGCTAAGATATTAGCTTCTAGGCTAAAAAGAGTTTGGCATGATCTGATTAGCTCGGAGCAAGCTGGCTTTGTGGAGGGACACACCTTGGCTGACCATTTTAGGAAGCTGTTTTATTTAATTTCGGCATCAGCGGCTCCTGGTGTGGAAGCTTCTCTCATCTCGGTGGATGCGGAGAAAGCCTTCGATCGGGTGGAGTGGACATATATGTTTGACACTCTCATTAAATTTGGTATCCCCCAACAATTTATACGCTTAATTAAGATTCTCTACTCATGCCCTACTGCCAGAATTCAGTGCAACAATTTAATTTCAGTAGCTTTTCCGTTACAGAGAGGACCTCGCCAGGGTTGCCCTCTATCGCCATATTTGTTTAACCTGTATTTAGAACCTCTAATTAGAGCAATTAAGTCTGATAAGCAAATTTACGGCATCATGATTGGGATCAAGAGCATAAATTGTCGGCATTCATGAGATGACATATTGCTACACCTTAGGAATACAACACTATCCCTCCCTAGGGCTCTGAGCCTTATTGAAGACTTTAAGGTTTCTCGGCTATAAGCTTAATCTCTCCAAAACAGTATTTTCCCTCTTTCTACTAACCTTGTAAAGGGATGGTGTTTATCCTTAGGCCTTCAGTGGCAATCTGAATCTTTAGTTTATCTGGGGATCAAATCTCTAGGAATTTGGAAGAGCTGGCAGCTGAACTTGAAGCCGGTCCTAAATCTATCAGAAGGACTTGGTGAGATGGTCGAGACTTCCCTGTCTTTCTCAGCGAGGGTCAATACAGGAAAATGGTGGTCTTGCCGAGAATCTTATACCCCTCCTTAACCTGAATTTATTTCTCCTAAATCCTTGTTTGGCGGCTTAAATAGACTCTGCTCTGAGTTTATATGGAAAAATAAACTATAAGTAGGTCTTACTCAAGCTTTGTCGACAACGTAGTTTGGGTGGCCTGCAGTTACCTGATTATTTTAGATATTATTTGGCCATGCGGCCAGGGCTGTCTTATGGACTGGGAAAATTGACTCTTCTACTACCGGCCTAGCTCTCGACCAGGCAATAGCGAAGGATTTAAAATTAGATTTAGAATCTTTTATACACCACTTGGTCCAAAGTGCCTAAAAGGTTCAGAAATACCCCTTGGGATGGGACATAAGGGCTATTCATCAACTATACGCTGGTTTGAAGGTTAATCAAGATTTGACCTTCTCAACCCTTACTGCGGAACCATAATTTTTGATAGGCAACTTGCCCATCAGGAATTTATTCTTATCGTCCCGCCCTAAGGTTAGGGTTTCGATTTTTATGAGGACAATTCCCTACTGCCGTTTTCAGGGTTGGCCTTAAATTTGGGGTTAAACCTCAGTATATGTTAAAGTTAGCCCAAATTAGAGTTCTATTTCCTCTTCATTGAGGAATACCAAAGATTGGACTTGGTGGGAACTTTATGGGCGCAATTGTCGGATGTGTGTTCATCTGGGAGATTGGTGTCCAAGTGTTACCAATTCTTAGTTAAGTTTGACCTGAACCTATCTCCATTCCTTATTATTGGAAAGTTAACATGTCTCTGGATTGGCCTGAAGGGATCTGGGAGAAAGTCTGGTGGACATCCACATGCATTAAACAAGATAGATTAAGAGAGATTCAGTTCAAATTATTGCATAATATGTATTGGTCTGCTGCTAAACTGCATCGTTGGAATTATAATTGCTCCCTGCCTGTCTGAATTGTGATGGTTCTTTAGCCACTACTTTCCATAAATTATGGTCATGCCCCAAAAGTACTGAATTGTGGGAGGTGGTCAAGAGGGCTGAAACCTTTTATGATTTCACAGCATTCTTTATTCCGGAGGTATGTATCTTCGGGATGTACAAATCTATTTCAAATAGTATTTCAAGAGTCCAGATGGCATTAGTGGCATCGGTCACTAAGTTGGTGATTCTCGGCATTGGCGAGATGAATGGACTCCTCTTTTAAGGAGTGGTGGGAGGAATTTTGACTCGCTTACACGCTGAAAGAACTGTTTATGCATTAGCTAATAATCTTCAGAAATTTGATATTTATTGGAAGAAACTTAACCAATGTTTAAGTGACAAATTTGGTTTTAATATGGGGTATGTGTGCTCACCTGGTTTTATCAGGTTTCTTTACTTCATTTCTTTTCTTTTTTTCCTTATATATACCCCCTTAGATTAGTTTTCTTTTGTCCTTTATTATTTTCTTCTTTCTTCCCTGGGTGGTCTCTATCCTGCTAACCTTTCTGTGTTTGTTTTTTCCTTTTTCTCTGTATAAACTTAGCCTCCTCCTCTTCTCTGATGCGTATTGTTCTTCCTCTCCTCCCTTTACTTAAGTTTTATTTAAGCTTTGTTACGGGTTTGTGACAACAGTTCTTTTCCTTCATTCACCCTATATTAGTAATATGTGCTTCTTGGATAGCTGCGGGTGGGGAGGAGCTGGGGGAGGGGTTGGGGTGGTCAGTATTCTGCTTTGTTATTGTCTTTTATTGTTTTATAAGTGTTTCTTTGTTTTGTTATTGCGCCCAGTCTCTATCTGTTGTTGGTGTATATAACTCCATATGTGCGCACCCTATAAGTTTTTCTTTTTTATAATAAAATAATGTTATTTGCAAAAAAAAAAAAAAAACAACTGGGTCTTTATTAACAGAAACCATCACATCACTGCTTTGAAGAGGGGATGATTTAACACCAACAAACTGAGACAGTTTACACACAGCCACCTTTAATTTTGTTTTCTCTGGTTCCCAACTGGGGTCACTAAAATCATCACCATATTTCTCATCTGTATCCATTATTTCAGCTTGGATGTTCCCCTGTGGGGAATATGTACCAACCACAGCAACATTATGATCATACAATATTTTTTCTACAACATTTGAAGGGTTGGATGGCACAGGCATGACCTCATCAACAGCTCTGGAAATATGAGATTGCGATGAGTCATCGTCAGCATCAGAATCATGTTCAACGAATGTGGGGATGGGGATGACGGGGACTGTGACATCTACTACACTCTGACTCATGGTCATGGCTTTAAACTTCACAATATTTGGGAAACCAGTGAACTTGCTGTCATGGGTTGAACTTGGGGCAATACTCATGCCATCAGCAACTTCACTACCACCAGCAGGGACAACAGCATCTCCAACCATGATTGAAGCTACTGATTGTGCTGTGAAACACACAGTCGAAGAAATCCCTTTACTGTCATCAACTATGCACTTCTGCTGTATACTATCATGCCCATGGCCACTTTTACCACTGGCAACAGTGCCATGGCTAGAACCATCTTTGCATGCATGTCTCTTTGCAGGCATTTTTCAGGATTACACAAAAAATTCACAACAAATTGAGATTTCTGAAATTTGGGGGGATGGAAAGCTAAAAAACAAGAAGTGTGGCTTACAGATGCAGATTGGGCACTAAACACATGCAAACGCACAGACGCAGATTGCACACTATAAAGAGATGCAGTCACACAGGCATAAAAACACCTTAACCAGTGGTCCCACAAATCCAAACATGGAAAAATAAATTATACCTTTTGCAGGCTGACGGTGGGGTGCTGCAGATGCCATCCACAGAAGGAAGCAGTGAAAAATACCACAGACAGATAACCGATTCAGAGTGTGGTGATTCCTGTATGGCGAAATAAAATTTGTCTGACTTGATGGCATGCACACACACTCACACACACTACAGGTAATGTGCAGACAATTTAACAGTGCAGTACACTATATAACCAAATCTTTTAAACAGAATGAAGATATGCACTGCAACACAACAAAGGGAAAACAATTATCAAAAATTACTTCAGGTATTACTGAGTGTACATAAAGACACAAATACTAACACACACTACTAGTACAAAACAGAAAGGCTGTCTTTCTCATGTGAATCTCACTCCACTACAGATATGCCCCTCCCCCAAAGCACACTTCAACAGTGTCTGCCAGTACACATGCTGAATGTTCTAAATTAACATTCAAAATGCACAGAAGTAAGCATTAAGCCATGATGGAGGTGGGCTCTAATGCTGGATTGATGCATGGGGTGGTGGGTGCCAGGCCCAGGGCCGAGGGCTCCCTGCCCCCTGCATCAATTCGTGAAACCCCCTGACAAGTGGCTTAATGCGCTTGTAACATGGGCCGCGTGACGAGACAGTCATCAGGAGCTCATTTTGCCTCGGTAAAACTACATAACACGGGGAGTCGGGGAGATGCGTACACTTTCACAGTGCACTTACAAATCATGTCACACAACAGCCTTACGATGCTGATGTGCTCAACACAGTGTGTACCTGTAGTAATAGTGACCAGAGTGGCTGGCATGCTCGTGCAGCAGCTGTCCCGATGTGCGTGGCTATTTCTCTCTTAACTCCCATTGGAGGTCTCCGGTGACCAACTCCTCTCGCCAGGCTGCACGCCGGGTCACAAATTACCATGCGGGCCCTCACTTCCTGCTCCTCTCACATGCTCCTCCGACGATACACCACTTGCCTGCAGGAGGTCTCTGTGTGGGGCTGTGCTAGCTATCCATCCTGTGTGCACCTGCTTCCTCCCCTTTCCGTCGGCCTCCAGATCGTGGCACTCTTCTGTTGTAATGCTTCCCTTGTCCACCTACTCGTCCATCGCTGCCCCTCCTGCCAAACACAAGCAGACCGCCCTGTTCTGTATAGCCTGTCACCCTTCCAAGGTACAGACTCATGCGGCTGTGTGCCGCGGGTTCTCGTCCCCCTTTCCGATCTCGGAGTCCTACTGGGGCTCCCGGAGCACTGCTCCTCTCGCTTCTGCTGTCGCTTTCCCGCAGGACCCAGTGCTGCTAGGCTGGGGGTCTGGCTGTTGACGGTACTGCCGAAGCGGGCATGGCATATACGCTGGGTTAATGCCTGTTTCGGCTGCTGTCTCGTGACCCGCCTACGCTTATAGGAGCACTGGATCACAGGCACACTATTAATGCCATGTTACAAAAACAATTAACACTCGATGGTCTGAGCACAGGATGGTTTCGTACAGTCAATGTAGAGATGTTTTAAAGCTTTTTCAATGGTTTGATTCTCAGAGCTCTGAGAACAAACTGTCTCCAACTTTCCACTACACACACTATGCAGAACTGAGGCTGTGCAAGACAATATAGAGCCCATGTGACCTGCCATCCCATGAATCAATGCAAAATTCTCCTCCAAGAGCAATAAACAGGCAAAGCAAAGTCCATTCAATCAATGACACTTTGTGTTACAATTAAAGGAAAGGCTGTAATACAAGGTGAAGTAGCATGAAGTCCATTGGAAACAACACACTTCACGTCGCTGGTTAAAGGCAGAGTAATTCACTTTCCATTGCGGAGCACTACGTGGATTTTGGCATAATATGTGAACTGCTCTGCATATCAAAGTGGGAGCACTTTGTCTGCCTCTATACTCAAGAAACATTGCAATGGAGTTGAAACAAATGCTCGCATGACTTTATGTTACTTCTTACTGAAGATTTAACCACTGAACAGAATATCACTATGCAGGAGATAAGTCATCTAACTGAACAGTATGAAAATACCATAGACATTACAGAATATGATGAAACCCTAGACAGAATAAAAATAGACTGTTTGAATATGAAGAAGTTATTTAAAAAACTCAGAAGAGAATTTAAGTTAGACAACACTTGTAGAGAACCATAGTTATGAGAGGAGAGAGAGGTTCCAGGGGAGAGAACCTGAAGTTCAACAAGTGCAGTGTCAGATGGTTCGGTCAAACTGACACAGCAGAGATATCAGCCAAGAAGGTCTAACCCATCTGAACTAAGATTTTACAGATGTAATAAGTTAGGTCACAAGAGCCCTGATTGTCCAAAGGGAAAGCCAGATGTGAATGCTAACAAAGCAGCAACCTCTAGTTCATGAAGAAGAGAAGTTAAAGCCAAATCCAATAGAAGCAACTACAGTAAAGAGAAAAGTGTTCAGTGAATAGCAACTTAGTCATGAGTTCTAATCTGCTGTACTTGCCAGTCAAGTTGGGAGACATAGTTACCCAAGGTTTGGTAGATACTGGAGCAGCTACTTCAATAATTTTGAGACCTATGTTAATGCAAAGTATCGACTCATGGACATGGTTCAAGAGGAAACCAGAGATGGAGCTCATACTAGCATCAGAAGAATCATATAGTCTGTGGGGACAAGGAGAGGTGAATCTCAGTGTGCAAGACATCCCGTGGAAAGGGAGAGTCATAATTTTTGATACAGCTGTAGCTAAAGTAATCATCGGAACAGATATTCTTAAGATTGACAGATGGTGATTGATATAGCTAACAAGACTGGGAGTCCTAAACAGAACATAGACAGACCACTGGAAGAGACAGTAACGGAAGAAGAGACTATAAAAATACAAGAACCTGCAGAACAGAGTGTGTCCAAGGAGCACCAGTCTGCAACTGTAATTGTAATAGAGCCTGAAGATATCTTACATGATATCAAGGTGTTCACAAGTCCATGTATAGAGGGACTGATGGAACCAAATGTCAATCGAGATGAGCAACTAGAGACAGTGCTAAGTGAATACCCACAGGTGGTTACAGAGAGAATTGGTCTCACAGATCTGATTCAGCATACAGTACCATGGAAACAGGAAAGCCACAATCTATAAGAAGCAGACCACATGCATATTCACCGGCCGAAAGAGATCATTCGTTAATAGATACAAGAGATGTTGGAAGAAGGAATTATCCAGCCACCTATGTCAGCATGGTCATCACCAGAAGTACTGGTGCCTAAGGAGGATAGGACCACAGGATTTTGTGCTGATTACCAAAAAGTGAATGCTGTGACCATAGGAGTTATAAATCCAATCGAGAATGCGTGAGCGGTGTTTGATACACTTACAGGGGCACAGGTATTTTCAACTATCATAGAAACATAGAAGTTGACAGCAGATAAGGACTGCAAGGCCCATCCAGTCTGACCATTTATTTTTCTACCTTATAAACATACCATTGGCCTTTGCTCTGTCAATGGCCTATCTATTCATACTCATCTGTACTGCTCTCTTATGCCTATCCCATGCCTGTTTGAAGTCCTGCACTGTGTTCATATCCACCACTTCCTGAGGTAGGCCGTTCCATGCATCCACCACCCTTTCTGTGAAAAATAATTTCCTCACATTACCCCTTAATCGGCTATCCTCTAATCTCACGCTGTGTCCTCTTGTCCTGCGATTTTTATTATATTGAAGCATATTAGACTCTTTCACCTTATTAATGCCTTTAAGGTGTTTGAATGTTTCGATCATATCACCTCGCTCCCTCCTTTGCTCTAGGGTATACATATTGAGCTCCGTTAATCTGTCCTCATATGTTTTCTGATGCAGACCCTGCACCATTTTGGTTGCCCTTCTCTGGACTTCCTCAATTTGCTTAATGTCCTTGTGAAGGTGTGGCCTGCATGCATATTGCATGCAGCACTCCAGATGAGGCCTAAACAGTGTCTTGTAAAAAGGGATTTTTGCCTCCCTCTTATGACTTGTGATACCCCTACTAATACACCCCAACATCCCTCTAGCCTTACCTACTGCTTTAGTGGTTTGCTTGGATGATTTCAGGTCATCTGTGATGATGATGCCTAAGTCTCTTTCTTCCCATGTGACTGCCAGCAACTCCCTTCCCAGCCTATAGGTGGCTTCAGGGTTTCTCTTCCATATGTGCATGATCTTGCACTTCCTTTGCATTAAACCCCAGTTGCCTCTCTTCCACTCATTTTGCTAGTTTATCCAGATCTCTTCTCATTCTGCCCACTCCATCTGGATCATCTACTCTGTTGCAGATCTTGGTGTCACCGTAAACAGAGAAACCTTGCTCTCCAGTCCATCTGCAATGTCACTGATGAAGATATTGAAGATGACTTGCCTCAGGATTGATCTCTGAGGTACCTCACTTGTGACTTGCATCTCTTCTGACTGTATACCATTTACCACCACTCTCTGATTTCGGCCCATCAACCAGTTTGCCACCTAGTTGACCAACTTCTGACCCACCCAGGCCTCCCCAGCTTATTAATCAATCTTCTATGTGGAACAGTATCAAAAACTTTGCTGAAGTCAAGGTAGGCAACATCAACTGCTCCCCCTTGGTCCACCACTCTGGTTACCCAGTCAAAGAAATCTATGAGATTAGTTTGACAGGACCTTCCTGTTGTAAACCCATGCTGTCTTGGATCCTGTGCTCCTATGGATTCCAGGTGTTGCACTATCCTTTCCTTAAGGAGTGTCTCCATAATCTTGCCCACTACTGAGGTAGGACTGACTGGTCTGTAGTTCTCTGCCTCCTCCCTGCTACCACTATTGTGGAGTGGGATCACATGAGCCCTTCTCCAGTCTTCTGGAACCTCTCCTGCGCTCAGAGACTAATTAAACAGTTCTGATAATGACTCTGCTAGTTCCACCCTTACCTCCTTTAGTACCCTGGGATGTATGCCATCAGGTCCCATTACCTTATCCACCCTGAGCTTAACAAGCTCTTGTAGGACCCTTTCTTTTGTGAAAGGACTAGTGCACACCTCCCTCCCTTCTGTGTCCATGGTGCTGAGCTGTGGGCCCTGCCCTAACTTCTCTTCAATAAATACTGAGCAGAAGTATCTATTTAGGATAGACGCTTTTACATGGTCCTCCTCCTCACATGCCCCCTTATCCCCTTTGAGCTTAGCAATACCCCCTTTGGACTTTCTCCTTTCATTAATGCATCCATAGAAGGTCTTGTCACCGTCTTTTACTGTCCGTGCTAGTGTTTCCTCAGTTTGGGCCTTTGCCTGCCTTATTGCCTTCCCTGCTTCCCTTAGGGAAGTTTGGTATGCCTCCCTATCTTCATCCCACTGCGTTCCCTTATATTTTCTGAAGGCCAGCCTTTTGGCTTTGACCTTTTCTGCTACTGTTTTTGAGAAAAAGTGGTTTCCTTCTTCTTTTGCACTTCCTTTCTCTCTAACATATCGGATGTTGCATCAAGTATTGCATCCTTAATGCTTGCCCATTTTGCTTGTACCCCCTCACCTGTATTTCTTTTTGCCAGGGCTAGCTTAACTCTGTTGGCCATCTTATCAGAGTCAGCTCCTCTGAAGTCCCATAGTTTTGCCTTGGAATGGGATGATTTAGCTCTAGTGGCCAAATTGAACCATATCATGTGATGGTTACTGGCACCCAGGTGACCTTCTACCTGGTGATATGCGATCCTTTCCCTGTTAGTCAGTACTAGATCTAGGATAGCCCTGTCTCTTGTGGGTTGTTGTAGTACCAGTTGTTTGAGGCCCACCACCTGGAAGGAATCCACCATGTGTCTAGTTCTGGCAGATGTTCCTGCTGGTATTGACCAATCTATATCTGGCATGTTGAAGTCTCCCATTATCAGAACCTCCTCTTTAGCTGTCATGTTTTGTATATCTTCTAACAGTAATGTGTCTATGTCCTCACCCTGGTCTGCAGGCCTGTACACAACCCCAGTTTGTATGGCTGTCTTATTTCCTTTTTCCAGGGTGATCCACAGTTCCACTGGCTCTTTATGTGTGTTCTGAATTTCTGTAGCTTTGATTTTTTCATTGACATAAAGGGCCACTCCACCTCCCCTTTTTTCACCTCGGTCTCTTCTGAACAGTACATAGCCAGGTACTGAAGTCTCCCAAGTGTGGTTACTGGTGAACTATGTTTCACTAATGGCTACGATGTCAGATTTAGCCTCTGTCATTATTGCCTGCAGGTCTGGGATCTTGTTTCCCAGACTGCGAGCATTTTCGTACATGATTTTCCATTGGCCAGATTTTGGTGTGTTAATTGTTGGGCGAGGTCTGGCAATTCCTCTGTGCATCGTATGGGGAGCTGGAGCTTTTTCTTTACCTGGTAATGCAAAGGAACTACAAACATGCTAAACTCCTGCTTGATCTCTAGCTGAGGAGGAAGGGGTGTTCTTCCCATTCAACGTATCGGGTGCTGCATCCCTCTCCCCATTTGCTTGTTTAAATATTCTGCAAAGACTTCAAACTTCTTCCCTAATGCCCTGACTCCCTTCTTAGTCAGATGCAGTCCATTGAATTTAAAGAACTTTCACTCCCAAAACTGTGGCCAGTTACCTACAAATTTGTGTCCTTTTTCCTGGCACCAGCCCTTGAGCCACATGATTAGCTCCCCTATCTCCCCTTCTCTGACCTTCTGTCCATCTTCACCCTTTTCCTGGACTGGAAGGATCTCAGAGAAGGAGATGCTGGATGAAATGGATGACAGTTTTTCACCCAACCTGGTCAGGTGTTCCTTGGTCTCCACAACTGACCAGCTGGCAAGATCATTAGTCCCTATGTGTACCAGGACGTCAATTTTTTCTCCTCCTTGCTGTACAATTTTAGCAATGCGGTCAGTTTCTCCACGAAGATGTGCCTGGAAGACATCTGACCATTACCCCTGGCTGGAGATAGGTATCAACTCCCTGAATCATGAAGTCTCCTATGATCACAGGTTTTTTGGATTTCCTTTTTGCTTTTTTTGTTTTGGTTCCTGTTTTGGGTGAGTTTTGTTTTGCTAGCTCCTGTGTTACAGTGTACTGCTCTGCAGTGTCCTCTGTCCCTTTGTTTGATTTCAGAGATAGAGGCAGATACCTGTTTGTAGTTTTTACATGGTTTATGGAGGTGATATGTTGGAGAGCACTGAGTGATGGAGCACCCAATTTGCCCCTCCTAACCACCTGCCAAACTCCTGGACCAACAACCTTCTTCAGTTGAGGTGCTTCTGTTGGATGTTGGGGAAATGGCGGGCAGTTCTTATAATATAGTTCCTCCTGATTATGTGATTTGAGGTGCTCAGTGTCTGCCAATGCTGCCTAGAGCTGATCCCTTAGATCTCCAATGGCCCAGCATGTAGGACAGTGTCCTAAATCCTGTATAACTGCCCTTTTGAAAAGTGTCTTGCAGTACGTGCAGTTAATAATATTCATTCCAGATAAGTTGCTGGGTTTATAACCCGGTCAGAGTAATTAGAAGGAGGAAAATGAAAGCAAAAGTTTGATTTTGTGTTTTGTTTGTTTTTGTACAAATTGTTATAACAAGTTAAATTATTTGTGCCCCTGTAAATGAGGTCACTGTGTGGATTCCCCTCTGATCTGCCCCTT
The DNA here is from genome assembly GCA_016271365.2 of Neoceratodus forsteri. Lineage (NCBI taxonomy): Eukaryota > Metazoa > Chordata > Ceratodontiformes > Ceratodontidae > Neoceratodus > Neoceratodus forsteri. The sequence continues at coordinate 1,085,199,843 of CM057452.1, forward strand.
CCTGCTTTGCTACAGGAAATGTCATGACTGTGCTACCCTATAAAAGGAGTGTTGTGTGGGGTTGTTGGGAATGGGGTTGGGTGGCTGTGCCCTTCCCCTGCTGAAAAAGAAGAACCACAGATGAAAGAAACAAGGAGGTAAGAGCAGAAACAATCAGGCAGCAACAAATGCAGTAGCCCTGAAAGCTTATCCTAATGATAGATAAAACTGTAAAACATGTAAAGCACCACCTGCAATAATTTTACAGAAGATATACCTGTAAGAAACACTTTGCTTCAGAGAAAAATAAAGCAGTAACAGAAGATATACCTTGCAAAAGACAATTTGAATCAGAAGATCACAACAGTAATCTGTACTCACACACCTGTAGGCACACCGTGTAATTATGCAGCAGAAGGTATACCCAGCAACAACAATTTGAATCAGAGAAAAATAAAGCAATAAAATATTAGCAATAAATTGTAACAGTCCCTGTGAGTACAAAAGAAAATAATAACACACAGTAAATCTGCCTAGCCAAAAGAAGCTTTAATCATTTTCCTTACTCTGGTAAGCTTCTTTGCTCTGTCCTTACAAGCAACCTAGAAGAAAAGAGCTCAAGTGAAGCTAGGTGCCTTTGCCAGCAAACCTAGGCTTCCACTATCGATCTCAGGAGTGGATATTGGCAGATACCTGCAGATGCTACAGACTGGTGTAAGACAGCCTTTATCACACATGAAAGACTGTATGAGTTTAATGTATTAGAAACATAGAAACATAGACTTTGACGGCAGATAAGGACCACTTGGCCCACCCAGTCTGCCCATTTCCCTACCTACTGGATAAGCTGCAGATTCTAGTTAACCAACAGCCTACTTCCTGCAACCCCCCACTATAATTACCTTGTGTTTGTCCCATGCATGTTTGAATTCCCCCACTGTTTTAGACCCAACAACCTCCTCAGGAAGGTTGTTCCATGTATCCACCACTCTCTCCGTGAAAATAAATTTCCTCAAATTACCCCTGAGCCATCCCCCCTCTATCTTTAAATTGTGCCCCCTTGTTCTTACACATCTCTTTTTCTGAAAGATGCTACCCTCCTGGACTTTGTTGATTCTCTTGAGGTACTTGAACATTTCTATCATGTCCCCCCTGTCCCTCCTTTCATCAGGAGTATACATATTAAGCTCTCTCAGTCTCTCTTTATATGGTTTCTGCTGCAGACCCTGCACCATTTTAGTTGCCCTCCTCTGGACTGCTTCCATCCTGTCTATGTCCTTGTAGATGAGGTCTCCAAAACTGCACACAGTACTTCAGATGGGGTCTCACCAACTGTCTGTATAGAGGGATAACCACTTTCCTTTTTCTACTTGTGGTACCCCTTCCTATGCACCCCAGTATCCCCCTGGCTCTCCTTACCGACTTTTCACATTGCTTACCCACATTTAGGTCATCTGATATGACTACCCCCAGGTCCCTTTCCATTTTTGTTGTTGTTAGTACCTTCCCTGCTATTGTGTACTCTTCTCCTGGGTTTTTGTTTCCCAGGTGCATTACTTTGCACTTCTTTGCATTGAATTTAAGTTGCCATAAATCTGACCATTCCTCCAACCTTGCCAAGTCCTTTCTCATCTTTTCTACCCCCTTGTGTATCAACTCTGTTACAGATCTTTGTGTTATATGCAAAGAGGCAAACTTTTCCCTCCAGACCCTCTGCAATGTCACCTATAAAGATGTTAAAGAGGACTGGACCCAGTACTGAGACTTGAGGTACTCCACTAGTAACCCCCCTTTCTTTGGAATGTGTTCCAATCACTATTATCTTCTGTGTCCTGTTGTGCAGCCAGTTTGCTACCCAGGCTACCACTGTGGGACCCACACCCAGGCTGCCTAACCTGATTATTAATCTTTTGTGCAGGACTGTGTCAAATGCCTTACTAAAGTCTAGGTAGGCCATATCCACAGCCCCTCCCTGGTCTATTACTTTGGTCACCCAGTCAAAGAAATCAATTAGATTCATCTGACATGACCTTCCTGCTGTAAATCCATGCTGCTTTGGGTCCTGTGCCCCGCTGGCCTCTAGGTACTCAACAATTCTTTCTTTCAGAAGTGATTCCATCATTTTTCCTACCACTGAGGTCAAACTTACAGGTCTGTAGTTTCCTGCTTCTGCCTTGCTCCCACTTTTGCGAAGGGGAATCACATCTGCCCTCTTCCAGTCCTCAGGTACCGCCCCATCCTGCCATGAGCTGTTAAAAAGTGTGGTCAGTGATGTCACCAGGTCCTCCCTTAGTTCTTTTAGGATTCTGGGGTGAATCACATCAGGTCCCATTGCTTTGTCCACCTTGAGTTTTAGGAGTTCTTTCAGGTCTTTTTCTTCTGTGAATGGACTGGTGTCAACCCCCTACCCAGAGTGCTTCTATTGTCTGGTTTAGGTAACTCCTTCTCATCTTCTTTTGTGAATACTGAGCAAAGTATTCATTCAGTATCTCTGCCTTTTCACTGTCTCCTCTGCCCACATCCCCTCTCCTTTATTAATCTTCGCTATCCCTCCCTTAACCTTTATATGCTCCCTAATGTACCTATAAAAGGTTTTATCTCCCTTCTTAACTGAGTTGGCTATTTTTTCCTCGGTTTGGGCCTTTGCTAGTCTGAATGCCTTCCCCACTTTTTTCTGCTTTGATTGATACAGTTCCCTCTCGTGCTCCTTCTGTGATTCCTTATACTTTTTGAATGCAGCTTTTTTCTCCTTAACCTTCCCTGCCACCTCTTTTGAGAACCATAGTGGTTTTTTACTCTGCTTTGTTTTCTTTATTTGTTTCACACAAAGGCTTGTTGCCTCTATGACAGCAGTTTTGATTTTTCGCCATTGTTCTTCCACCCCTACTTTTTGGTCATTTGCTAGTGCATTTTTCAGGTATTCACCCATTTTGCCAAATTCAGCCCTTCTAAAGTCCAGTATCCTTGTTTTTGTATGGCTTATCTCCATGTTTGTGCTCATTGTGAAGCACACTGTGCAGTAGTCATTTGTTCCCAGATGTCTACTGACTTCTAAATTTGTGATCTTCTCTCCATTTGAGAGTACCAGGTCTAGTATTGCTCCCTCCCAAGTGGGTTCCAACACTAGCTGTCTAAGGCCTGCTCCTTGCAGGGCATCGAGAATGACCCTACTATTGGATGTGGCTGCAGTACATGTTATCCAGTTAACATCTGGCATATTCAGGTCCCCCATCAACAGTATCTCCCCTTTTAAGCCGTTTTGAGAATGTCCTCTATCATTTTGTTGTCCATGTCCTTCCCTTGAGACGGGGGTCTGTATACAACCCCTGTGCTAATTGTGATGCCATTCCCGGTCTCCAAGGTGACCCAGAGTGCCTCTTGTCCTCCCTCTTTCCTTTTTAGTTCTGTAGCTTTGATCCCTTCCCTTATGTATAGAGCTACTCCACCTCCTCTTTTACCTTCCCTGTCCCTTCTGTAGATTGTGTACCCTGGTATGTTGACATCCCAGTCATGGTTCTCGGTGTACCATGTTTTTGTGACTGCCACAATATCCAACTGTTCATCTTCCATCAGGGCTACTAGCTCAGGAAGCTTGTTTCCCAGACTACGGTCATTGGTACTCATTGCCCTCCATTTAATGTTGACTTTATCCTTTTTCCCCCATCCCTGATTTTATTGTCCTTGTCTATTTTTCCATTTACCCCTGTCCTGCCCTGTGTTGAGCTCTGTACCTCAGTGTTTACCTTACTACCTGCCATGTTTTATGGGGGAAGGCTTGAAATTTCCTGCCTTTTATCAGTGCCCCCTCGGCTAGTTTAAAAGCTTGCCAAGGAAGCATTTAAACCTATCACCTAGGAGCTTGGTTCCCTTCATGGAAGATGCAGACCATCATGCCAGTATAGACCTTTCTCTCTCTAGGTGGCCCCCCAGTCCCCAATGAAGCCAAAGCCCTGTGCTCTGCACCAGTTTTGCAACCATTCATCAAACTGCAGGGTGTGCAGTACCCTAGCCTCACTCCTGATATGGACTGATAGCACCTCTGAGAAGGTTACAGTGCTTGCTACCCATCTGAGGCCCCTCCCCAACTCCACAAATTCATTCTGCACTGCACTGATCCCATGCCTAGCTAGGTCATTTGTCCCAAGGTGGACTATGATATCTAGTTCCCTCTCCTGTGATGCTGCTTCTGCAATCCTGAGGATTCCTCCTGTCCCTCCTAGCCATGGCACCAGGCAGGCACCTTACTTCCTTCCTTCTCCTCTCCCTTTCCTAGTTTTACCCCTTAACAATAAATTCCCCTATCAGAAGCTGTTTCCTTCCCCTGTGGTGTCCCTTGCCACCCTTTTGTGGGTCTCCCTTGTGGATGTCCTCAGCATTCTTCTGGGTCTCCACTGAGGGTGCCATCATAAAGGAGCCTTGCTCTGCCAGAATGGCATATGATTTGTGTAGAGGTACAACTAGGGGGCTTCGCCTCTGGTTCACCACCCGCACCCTCTCAGAACCCACTGTGGTCCAACTGCTCTTCATACTTGGCAACCTCTGAGGCAGTGGTTGTGGCAATGGTGCTTTTTGGAAGGGGGAGGCCTCCTTAGTCCTTGCTAGTTCAGCCTGGAGGTGGGCAACCACCTCCCTCAGAGCTGACAGTTGCCTGCAAATAGGACAGCAATGCAGTTTCCAGAATGTCTCCTTGAAAACTGCTGCCCCACAGCCAGTGCATTGCACCACTCCCCACACGTCCCTCTCCCTTATAATATACAATATGTAATATATTTTTTTTATTATCATTTGTGGTGCGTACCTACCCTTTTTGCACTGTGCTGGTTTATTAAGGATATGACAGTTCTGCCCCAAGACCTGTTGAGGAAGTGATGTCAGAACTGTGGCTATAAAGAAAATGCCATGCCTGGGGTGTGGGGTAGGTGGGTAGTCCACAGCCACTGGTGACTGTTAGAAACAATCAAATACACAACTGCTCCACCACCCTGGTGAGTGTTGCCCTTTACAGTAATTCAACTAACACCACAATTTACTAGACCACAGCTCCTGCACAAACCACTCTACTGAGTCCAGGGATAAAAATTAACTCACTCCTCAGCCAGCAGGACACTTTTAAAATGTTGCAAAAATATCCTTCCAAATTCTAGATCTCAACCCCAACAATCAAGCAAATTCAGTTGTATCTCACTCCCTCTGGTTATAAAATTACTACACTTTTAATGGAATCCTGCAATTCTCTGCTTAATGCCAATAAGGAGAAAAAATGAAACATTTTGTAGAAAGCGTAGCTCCTCTTCTTAACAAGTATTATGCCTTACCAGGTTTCCAGGTCCTAAATGGAGTTGTAGTTTGTTCTTTGCAGTGTAGGAAGGTTCTCAGCTTCCAACAGACAAATCAAAGTCAGTCTGACTGGCTTCTAACTGTGAAGGATGCCTAAGACAGCACAGTGATGAAACCCCACCCAGAGCCAATTGATTTACTAGTGACACCTGTGATGTAAGCAAGCCTTTCAATGTAGGCAGTCTGCTATGTCTGATTCCAATACACAAAATCTTTCAGTGAAACCAGGGATAAAAACTTAACTTCTCAGCCTGCAGGACACTTTTAAAATGTTGCAAAAATATCCTTCCAAATCCTAGGTCTCAACCTCAACAATCAAGCAAATTCAGTTGTATCTCACTCCCTCTGGTTAAAAAATTACTACACTTTTAATGGAATCCTGCAATTCTCTGCTTAATGCCAATAAGGGGAAAAAAATGAAACTTTTTGTAGAAAGCGTAGCTCCCCTTCTTAACTAGTATTATGCCTTACCAGGTTTCCAGGTCCTAAATGGAGTTATAGTTTGTTCTTTGCAGTGTAGCAAGGTTCCCAGCTTCCAACAGACAAATCAAAGTCAGTCTGACCATTTGGACTAAAGAATGCACCTATTACTTTTCAGAAAGTGATGGATGAAGTATTGAGAGATTCTGTTTTGTATGCATGGATATGATAATTTATTCAAGAACAATGGTAGAGCATTGGGAGCATTTGAGAAAGGTGTCACAAAGGCTCAGGAGCCATGGACTCACAATAAAGAAAGAGAAATTTAATTTCTTCCTGTCAGAGATAAAATTATTGGGTCATGTAGTAACTGATGGAGGAATATTGCCTGAACCAGCTACCGTGCAAGTCATTCGAAATTTTCCAAGACCAAGAAAAGTAAAAGACAGTCAAAGATTTCTAGGACTATGTACATGGTATGGACTGCTCATTCAACAAATGCCAGATATAGTAGAACCTCTCAATCAGCTGAGATGGAAAAGAACCAAGTGGGAATGGACACCCATACATGAGAAGGCATTTCAGTTAATTAAAGAATGGATGGAAGAAGCCGAGAAATTGTATTTTCCCAATTTCAATGAGCCATTCTACTTAGCAACAGATGAAAGTGACAATAGACTTGTTGCTGTACTATATCAAGAGAGTGACGGAGAGAAAAGAGTGATCTCATATGCCAGCAGAACCTTAACCACAACTGAAAGAAAGTATCACACATTAGAGAAGGAATGCTTAGTGGTTGTGTGGGCCATAAAAAAAGTACAGAGGATACTTAGACAGCAAACCATTCACATTATACATGGATTGTAAAGCTTTGACCTGGTTGTTCATCATGAAAGATACAAATGGAAAATTGGGACATTGGTCATTACTCTTAAACGAGTATCCATTCAAGATTCAGTATTGCAAGAGGAGTGTGAATGTGATGGCAGACTACTTATCTCAAAGCATAGACAGTGAGGATGAAGAAGAAGTCGAAACAGATAGTACCAATATGGAAAAAGTAATCCCAGATGTATGCTGTAGTGTCATGACAACAACAGAGTCCATTGAGGAGGATGAAGAGCAACTGTTGGAATATCGCAGAGAAGTGATACTGAGCTAAAAGGAGTGATAGAGATTGTTCAAAAAGGAGAACTTACAGAAAGCTTACCTGCAAAATGAAGAGTGCCAAGCCAAGAGCATTAATATGTGCTGGTAGACAACATTCTGATGTTTCATGTTAAAAAGTCTGAGGAACGGAAGGTGATCTTACCAGAAAATTTGAGAGAAAAAGCCATGTGACTGATGCATGATTTCACCATATCAGGACATATGGGCAGGAAAAAGACACTTGATAGACTGACAGCACAATTTTAATGACTAAAAATGCATCAAGATGTAATACAATATGTACAGTCGTATAGTACGCGCCAAGAGACAAAGGCAAGCAACCAAAAGTTGATGGGAAGAATGACTGTAAATCATCCCAGTGGACTGTGAATGACAATTGCCACAGATCTGGTTGGGCCATTGCCAAAGATGAACAGAGAAATGAGTATATCATGCTCATAGTTGATCAATTCACAAAGTGGGTAGAATCTTTCCCTTTACGTAGAACTAACACGGATGTGATAGTGTGAAAGATGGAGATGGAGATATTTTTTCAGATGGGGAATTCCAAAGCATATCGTAACAGATAATGGGCCGCAGTTCAGGTCTGAGCAATGGGAACAATTTTGCAATGCTTGGGGAGTCAAGCCGATTTACACAACACCCTACCATCTGCAAAGTAACTGGACTGAGAGAACCAATAGAAATAATGAAACATAAAGCGTCAAGTGTGACATGAAACATAGATCTGTGTGTCAGGGGTGCTATTATTGTAATAAAATTGCTGCTTTTATTTTTAAACAGCATTTCATTGTTTTTCTGTGAGGTTTGGGTGAGTCGAGGGCTTCTATACTTTTGATTTACCAAGAATGTTAATGGCCATATGTAGTGCAGTGCAAGATTCAACAAGAAGTAGTGTAGCCTTACTAATGTATGGAAGAGAAACAATACTACCCATCGATAGGGAGTTGTCAGGTGAAGCAGAAATGGTGGAAAACATACCAGAATATATAAGACTTTAACAGGCAATATGAGAAAATGCTGGGAAATTGCTAAGTGCAATATGGACAATTCCCAGAGGCACCAGAAACAAAACTATGACAAAACAAAAGAGATGTAGCTATGAACTGTGGCAAGATGGTACTATTAAAAAGCCTTCCCTAATTGAATAAGGCAAATAAGCTTTCAGCAAAACCTGCAAGATGATAGAAAGGACCATATGTGGTTGCCAGAAAATGTTCAGGGGTTACGTATCATCTGAGAGACCCATCTACTGGTCTAGACAGGGTGGTACACCACATTGATAACCTTAGGAAGTTTAGAAGAAGAGATAGGACAGACTACACCGATATGAATTCTGGGGGTGCACCAGGTGTGCAGACTTCTTCAGATGAGCCAGAAGGAGAACAATTTCCAGAAAGCCATAATACCCAGAGTTATAATTTTAAGCCTAGGAAGTGTGTGGACTATAGAATCCTACACTCCAAGAGTACTCAATCCTAGTGGGTCAGCTACACTCACTAAGGTACATCAGGGAAACAGTAGAGTCTGAAAATGTATATAATGTGTATATAATGAATGTGCTAAAGTTATTTCATATGTGTAAAACTTAAGGTAAAATAGCTTTCTAGATAGGTAGGCCTTGGGCAATGTTTTTGCCCTTCTGGGGGAAAGACTGTAACAGCCTGGATAGACTGTTCCACCAAGAGAATAGGGACAGCCTATGGATTCACTGAATTCACAAAATAAATAGTCAGGGATGCAGGTTTAAGACCCAATGTAGGTAGGAGCTGCCAGAGAAATATTGCGTAGCCCCTGCAGAGACAAAAATACTAGATTCAGCATTCATAATTATTCAATAGTAGGGATTAGCAATTTAAAAGAAGTTTGATCGCTAAACCCGTTGTGAGCATATCATTAATTGCAGAAAGTGGGATGCAGCACGGGGGGATGTTGAAAGGCTCCTGAATCTGCTGTCTTTCACACAGATTTAGTTTTTCATATAGTGTCTGAAATTGGCATCATTTTTGTGATAAAATTATAAAATAATGGTAAAATAGATACATGGCAAGGATTGATGGCCAGTGGGGTATTAACTGATCACCCTGGCTAGCTGCACAAGCGCTAGTAGCCAAGTAAAAAATTCAAACTGCCAAAGTTGCCTGTGGAGATATTTTGCAGTAAAGTAAATATTTAATATGTAAACAATCACTCTGAAGTTGTAGCTGCTCTGTAAATATGCGGCAAAGTCGCCAAATTAGCCTCCGCGGAGCAGTTCACTAAATTATCCCAAATTAATAGGAATTTGCCATTTATGACTGCCTTGCTTTTGGGTTTTTTAGTGCAACTTGCACTTAAAAAACAAAGCAAGTAGAAGTTACAAATAGGGAATCCCCCAACACCACCCCTGATTTATCCCTGGCATCTAGTGGTCCCCCACCCCCCGATCACCAGACCCAGTTTAAATAAATATAAATATATATATATATATATATATATATATATATATATACACACATATATATATATATATATACATATATAATGTTTACAACTAAAATCCCTGGTCTCTAGTGGTCCCCCCCTGTGCTGATCACTGGCTCCAGTTAAAAAAAATACATTTATTAATAAAATCCCTTGTGTGTAGTGGTCTCGTCGATGGTCGGCATCAGTTTTAAAATATATATCTATATAGAAATAAATATATATATATATATATATATATATATATATATATATATATATATATACCAACATATGAACTGCCAGCAGATGCAGACCAAATGGTCTATTGCATCTGCTTGACTGAGCAGTACAGTGGTTAGGCTCCTGCTGCTCCCCCCCCTTGCTCCCCTCTCTTCCCCACTCATCTTCCCACTGACTAGTATCTTGCCCTTACCCTTATCCCACCCCCTTTGAAGCTCTCCACTGTTTTAAGAGATATCACTTCTTAAAGGAGCATGTTCCATCCCCTTACCACTCTCTCCATGAAGTAATGCTTCCTCATCTCCCTCCTGATTCTACCCCCAACCAACTTCATGCTGTGCCCCCTAGTAATCCCTTCTCCCTTTAATCGAAGCATGCCCTCTGTACTAACCCTGTTGATGCCCTTTAAGTACTTAAAGGTTTCAATCATATCATGCCTTTCTCTTCTCTTCTCCAATGAGTACATGTTGAGGTCCCTCAACCTATCCTCTTAAGACTTCCCCTCCATACCTCTGATCATTTTAGTCAACTTCTGCTGTACCCACTCCAATAACCTGATGTCCTTCTTTAAGTATGGGTTCCAGAACTGTACACAGTACTCCAAGTGAGGCCTCACCAGGGACCTGTACAGTGACAGAATGACTTCCTCCCTCCTAGGGGTGATTCCTCTAGCAATTCATTGCAACATTCTATTGGCTTTTGCTGCTGCTTTCCTACATTGAGATGTGTGGTTCAGATTCTTTGTGACCATTACCCCCAAATCCGTTTCATCCTCAGAGATGGACAGCTGAACACCACACAGATGGCAACTGTACCACGGATTCTTCATTCTGAAGCGCAAGACCTTGCACTTCTTAGCATCAAAACCCAGCTGCCAAGTGTCTGACCACTGCTGAAGCCTTCCCAAATCTTCTTGGAGGCCTTTTCCTCCCGCTACGCCATCCACAACTGCCCCTATCTTGGTGTCATTGGCGAATAGACTGATTCTGTTCTTAACTCCAACGCTATACCGGCTATGAAAATGTTAAACAGCACTGATCCTAGTACTGAACCCTGTGGGACCCCACTGGTGACTGCCCTATGAGCTGAAAGTCCACCCCCTGCACAACCATCCTCTGATGTCTGTCCCCCAACCAGTTACCAACCCACTTAACCAGTTTCTCCTCTGCTCCCAGGTTCCTCAATTCACTAGTTAACCTGCCATGCAGTACCAAGTCAAAGGCCTTGCTGAAATCCAGATACAGGACATCTACTGCCCGACCAGTGTCTAGTTCTTTTGTCACCCAGTCAGAAAAGTGAACCAGGTTTGTTTGACATGATCTCCCAGAGATGAACCCATGCTGTTTGTTGTCCTTAAGACTGTTCACCTCCAAGGTCACCAAACTTTCCTTTAGGATCATTTCCATGAGCTTACACACAACGGATGTCAGACTGACTGATCTATAGTTACCAGGCTCATCCTTGGGACCACTGTTGTGCGGGGTACCACATGTACTAGCCTTCAGTCCTGAGGCATGCACCCCATCTGCAGGGAGGTACTGAACAAGTCTGCCAGTGGTGCCGCCAGGACCTCAACCAACTCCTTCAGGAATCTAGGGTGCAGCCCATCTGGCCCTGGAGCCTTGTCCGTGTTCAGTGACTTAAGACCCTCAAGCACTCTGCTCACAGGGATCTCCCCATCTGTTATCCTATCTCCTCCCATGCCAGTGTTATCCTGCCCCTGCAGTATTGGCCCATCTCTCTCGCTGGATAAAAACTGAGCAGAAGTACTCATTGAGCACCTCTGCTTGCTCAACCCCCTTCTCTACCCAACCTCCATTCTTCTTTATCCTGGTGATTTGCTCCTTGCAGTTCCTCTTCTCCCTTATGTACCTGAAGGAAGGCCTTGTCCCCCTCCTTAATCCCCTCTGCTAGCCTTAGCTCCTTTGAAGCCTTGGCAGCCCTCACAGCTCTGCTCGCCTCCCTGGTTTTCCTTGTGCACTCCTCCTTATCCTCCTCTCTTTTGGACCCATTCCATCTTTTGAAGGCTGTCTTTTTCTCCCTCACCCTTATCTGCACCTCTTTAGACCACCAACATGTCTTCTTGGTCCTTGCCTTCTTACTGCATTTCTTTGTGCAGGTGTCTGTGGCTGCTAACAGGCCTTCCTTTACAGTAGGATGGCCCATTTCTGCATGGCATCTATGTCAGGGGTGATGCTAGCCAAATGCCCCCTGAGGATGTCAGCTATCCTGCAGAAGTCAGACCTTTTGAAGTCCATTGTCTTGTTTCTTGTTGATGTCCCCTCCCTACCCATATCCAGGGAGAACCAAACCGGTCAGTGATCATGACCTGCCAGGGGATCTTCAGTCCATACACCCTGTATGTAATCTCCATCAGTCAGCACAAGATCCAAGATGTTCCACTCCCTTGTTGGTTGCTCTACCTTTTGTGACAGAAATACATCCTGGAAGGCTTCCAGAATGATCTGCTCCCAGCACTTGTGCTAGACATGGTTTTCCAATCCACCCCTGGTAGACTGAAATCTCCTACCAGCACAGTGCCACCCCTTCCACTGTGTTTTATATGTATGTATGTATGTATATATATATATATATATATATATATATATATATATATATATATATATATATATTTAATCCCTGGTATGTAGTGGACCCCCCTCCCAGTCAAGGAGTGCCCCTCCACCAAATTCACCACCCCCCCACCAGGATCCCAAGAGGGCAAACCAGCACAGCCCTCCACTTTCCACCACGGATGGCCAGCCGACTGACCTGACTGGAATGAATGGGCATGTGCTTGTACAAACACGTGTTCATTTATTCATGAAGATCCAGCTCATTTGCTGACCTTTCTTTGGGGGGGCAGACAAGAGTAAAGGACTGGTCTCTGCAGGGGTGTCTCCCCCCCACCGGGACTGGAACAGCCTCCGCCCGTTCGTGTTCCCAAAGAAAGCTCAACGAATGAGCTAGATTGTGGCCACATGATGAATGAATGAGCTTGTGATTGTACAAGCACATGCTCATTTATTCCAGCCAGGTCAATCGGGCAGACAGCCGTGGCGGGGAGTGGAGGGCTGTGCTGGTCACCTGCTTGGGGTCCAGGTGGGTAGAGGGGTGGTGAATTTGATGGATGGGCACTCCCTGTTTGGGGGGGGGCACTAGTCACCAGGGATTTTATTAATAATTAATAATTATTATTTTTCCCTTTCTGGTTAATTTTTGAGTGCTTTCTCTTCTCAAACTTCACAGCCTTCCTCTTTCATCATCAGCCGAACCTTACTTGATAACCTGTAATTTTACTAAACCATACCTATTCCCCCCAGCTATTGCCTTCCTCCTCTTTCCACTGCTCACACTATTGCCCATTCACTGCACTCCACCTATTACTCACTCTCACAGCACTTTATTTCCTCTTTGTTTGTATACTGCTCAGTCACTTTAAAAATTGACTTGATTGTGTTTGTCACTTGTAAACTCAAATGCTGAATTGTTTTTGTCATATCTACCACTGTTAATTGTTCGACATCTACATGTAATCTTGCATTATGTACAAAAATGTTTCTCTTCAAGTTTGTGTCTGTACCCTCCCAGGTCATGTCTGAAAATAGTCTTTTTGGCTAGTGCACCTACCCAGTAAACAAAAACAAGTGATTGACATGAGGGGACCACTAGACACCAGGTATTTTATTAATTAATATATTTTTTTAAACTGGGGCAGGTGATCAGCGAGGGGAGGGGAACCACTAGATACCAGTGAGTTTAGTTATCAACATACAGGTACTGTATATATATTTATTTATTTAAACAGGGGCCAGCGTTCGATGGGGGTGGGAGGCACTAGACACCAGGGATATATATATTTTATTAACTGGGGCCAGCGATTGGCAGAGGGGCACTAAACAGCAGGAAATGTTTTGTGGGGAAGTCCCAGTCAATCCGCTCCATGAATCTGTGAATTGTGCTCTGTGAATTTCACACATTTCACAAATTAATTCACATAGTGAATTTTAGAAACTTCTCCCTTCTCTATCTGTGAGTGAAGTTTTAATACAGAATGGCAGCTGCGGGTGCCAAGTGAGAGAGTGAGAGGGAGTCTGTGTGACAGATAGTCGGTCCCACAGTGGAGCATTCCTCACTCCATTTGGAATCCTTAGGCTGCTCTCCTGGGTGGCAAGAGAGAGAGAGAGAGAGAAGAGAAAGAGAAAGAGAGAGACAGAGAGAGATGTATGGAAGCTAGGCTTTGGCCTAAAAGGATTTACCTGCTTCATGCATATCCAAGAGGCAGTCACATGATGCGCTCCTCTTGAGGCAGGATCAACCAGATATTTTATTCCCTCTGAAGTAGTTTGACAGGCATAAAGCACCAGGGAACATGTAAATAGGGACTGGCTCCTAATAAATAAATAAAAATAAAAGGAAGTACAGTCTGGAAATCATGGCTCAGGAAGCCTGAGTACAGTAAATGCACACACTAAAGAGCTCAGTATGGGAGCCATTTTGTGCATATGAGGTGCGATTGTGGCACAACAGCTCAAGGCTTTGCACACACAAAAAACACTTATAGGATTAACAAATGTATATTTTTTGGGACGCATGGAGGTCTAAGAAGTCCTGGGCACAGCCCTTATACAGTGAAAAGATATGAAAGTGCACAGAAGCTAAAATGGATAATTTTTTAGCAGACGTACTACAAAACATTGGTACTTTTGGCAAGCTGATTTTTATTGAAATTAGCCCAAACGTGGCACACACATGCCATAGAGTGTCCTACATGTGGGAAAAATAGTTGCAGTTGATAAATATGTAAGATGAAGGAGTCACTAACCTTACAAGGGAGAGTGGGTCCTGGAGTGAGTTGATCCATCCAAGCAGTTACACTGGAGGTGGGGCTTCATGTGGGAAAATGCATATTTAATGTCTGAAGTAAATAAACTGTTGTGATCAGCACAGTTAAAGGGGAAATGACTGATTTTTGTTTTGTCAACTCTTTTTATCACCGCTTCTGCCTGAAGCCCACCCCACCGGGAATTAGGGGACAGACACTCCCCCACCTACCTGGTCCGATGACTGGGCCTCCTTGCTGGAGCCCAGGAAGATGAGAGGATTGGGATGAGCCCCGCATTGGGTGTGTGGTGGCGGGATACTGGAGGATGTCATCAACTATCCAGGGAGTGGGTCTTTTCTACTTGCAGGTGTTGCAAGGTTGTGGATGTGCAAAAGCATCCTGCTAACACCAGGCATGGTCCCGTACCTGTCTGAAGGATGCCCACTGCCACCCGACTCCTACTGCTTGCCCATGCAGACTGCGCACTCCCCAGGACACCAGGGACCACTACTGCTGCGTGAGACAGAACCTAACCACCCCAGGAGAGTAGAACAATTCTCCAGATGCTCAGTCCTACCCTTCCCCTGACAACCCCTGATGAGCCGAGTCCATTCCCGAACCCAGGTCACCCGCATGGATCAAGGTGTGGTGTCCAGCATCTCAACCCTCTAAGCGCCATCGGGCTGACTTGGAACTTACTGTTTTGACAACAAAAAGACAGGAAACTGTACAGAAATGATTATTTATCTGTTTTAATGACAAAAGAATAGCAGTCTTAGCGACTCTGCTTTCCTACGGACTACTGAGAGCAGACCAAATTCAGCAGAATGCTTGGGAAGTCAGCTGTCCTGCCAGTACAGTGAAAAAAATACTTAACCATTGAGAAAGTGTGATTTTTAAAGTGGCAAAGAAAATGTATTTAAAAGTGACCAAAAGTTAGAAAAAACAGGGGAAGCCTTTGAATGTTCAGAGGGGCAGCTGAGCTACAAAACTGAGGATTCCATTGTGGCTTATGCTGCTGCAGAGAGAAATCTGATTGGTGCCGAGCTGCTGGACAGGTTAGTGTCCACAGATTTGAATATGGTGATGAGATTTTGGCTGTAAAAAGAGCTGCACAGCCAGTGTGCAGTCAGTCTGAGTAGGGAGAGCGACTAGCAAGGAAGGTGCCCATGCCAAGGGGTGTCTGTTTGAAGAGGCCTAGTGAAGAAGAAAGCCTGACAGAATCAGCTTAGCTTAAATACAGCTTAGGAATAGGGGATCACTCGTATCCCAGAATAGGGTCTGACATGGCAGTAAGTGAGAACAGGGCAGAGAATAGAAAGCCTGTTGCTTCAAGTGCCTGATGATCCTGTATGAAAAGTTTTCCTCACAAAAATACAGCTGCAAATGTGAAAAAACCATTGCTTCTCCTCAGAAGATCTTCATCCTGCTGACTCAAGAGAAAAAAGGGGGCCCTCCAATTACATCAAGCTGCAACATCTTTACACAGATTTTCTTTGGTAATTCCAAAGGAGTGTGGTATAGTAAAAACCTTGCTATTACAATCTGGTGACTATTTTAAAAGCCATAGTGCCACTGTTTTACAGAGAATTTATCTCAGTCCTTCTGAATTTAATAGACTTTGGTCAAAGTGAAAGACTGAACCTGAAGGGACTGAAGGGGATTTTGTCACAACTTTTAACGTACCAGTATGAAACTTTAGAGAATGGCCTTGAAAAATCCTGGGCTCTGATTGGCCGATAGCCAAGGCAAGATGGGCATCTATCAGACAACAGAGCCCAGGTATTAATAGTGCCAGCCACAACCAGCCTCCTCACTGTTATCAAAGGGCACTGGAATGTTCAAAAGGCTAACCCCGCCATGCTTTTTTTTCACTTAACGAGTGAGAGAACCCCGCCTCACCCCGCGAACTTCTCGCTCATTTCCCAACCCTGGGCTATTTCTCATTGTCCTGATGGTCATGTGAGTAAGGAACTTTAGTCGATAAGAAATAAAATTAAAAACACAGCCAAAATGGAAACGGCAGTTTCTTGCAGCGTTAGGCTAAAGGGCCGCAAGCCTCTCCATTTGGCCAAACTGTTTTCCTCGAAAACAAAGAAAAAGGGAAGAAACAACAGTCAATTTAATTTTGTTTAAATAACGTATTTTTCCTCAACTGTTACTAAACATTCCGGATCGTGCTCCATCTGAAGTCACTTTGCGATCTGAAAATAGCACTTGAGACTCACGCCACATTTAAAACCTGAAAAGAAAAATAAAATGTGTCCACATGCAGATCTACACATTGCATCCCCCTGCTGCAACTCGGCAAGTAAGACATTTTTTTAATCAGTAAGTGAGATTCCCCTCTAACTGCTATCGGGCAGTCCCCCCAAACCCAGTGTCACAAAACCAATTTATGGACTGCAGCCACCGCTCCTCAGCCAGACTCTCCCAGTCCCTTAATTTCCAAAATTGTAATCCTGCTGAGTACCCACGCCCCAAACTAAACAGCAAGACCAGGAGAAAACACAAAAATCTGCAGGCTTACTTTTCTTTTTGCTGTCTTCCGTAACAAAACAAAAAAAAAGTGTTTCTATAAAAGGTCAGTTGTGTGTTCCTTACACTGCACCTCACTGCCATGATTAAAGCGAGGTGAAAATCGTGGGAACTAGTTCCCCCATGCCCCTTCATGGTACACTTTAGGGGGAACTCGGGAGAACTCATAGGCACCCCCCAGTTAGTTTTCAATAATGACTGCCATTTTTAAAGTTGCCTGTCCCTTTATTTTCCCATGAAAGCTACACTGCCGGGCAATAGGACCCAGTGGAACAGTTGGAGTCAGGGAAGAGGGGATCCTGACATTGGGACATCAGATGTCATGAAGTCTCCGATGTCAGGAAGCAGCGTATCACCACCCACCCTACTCAGCAATGCCACTCTGAGTCTGATGACCAGGTGAGCACAGATTGACTGTGTCACCTGACTCTGTGGCAATATTGAGTGGTGAGGAGGTGGGCAGAAAGAGTCATCCAAGACATGGCTGAACATGTCAACCATGCATGTGCAGAACATCATTGCAAATGTGTGTGTTTGACGTGTTCTTTCTTGCTCTTTGTGGACTGTGTTGTTAGCGCTGTGAAAGAGTGGACCTTTTCAGTGAGGGGGACAGACAAGGACTGCACGTTCCTTCCTTGTCCTATTTGTTCAAACACAAATTCAAACATTTTAGGGGTGGGAAAACAGCTCTTTTCAGGGCTCTTGGCCTGGGGGGGAAAATGTCAGATAACGCAGGAGGGTTGCCTTGAGGGCTGCAGTGTCGGCTCTCAGCAAGTGGAGGGGATAGGAGGGGAATTGAAAGAGAGTGGCACTCTGCAGTTTCACCAACAGCCCTGGCTTCAGTGTTTTTGAGGGCAGAATAGAAGGTCAAGGAAATCAACACAAAAGAAATATCAAAGAGGGAAGACAGGGAACAACAGTTTGAGCAAGTGGGGAGAGGGGGAAAGAAAGCCAGAGACAGCCTGGACTAGTCAAGTTCTACTCTTTTGAAAACGGCCCTTCAGGGATTTCATGAGGCATTGCTGTTCGTAATGAATATACCTCAGTATTCTGGTGCCTTTTATTAGGCTATCATGAAGCTGCTTGACAGTCTGCTAAAAGCCACCAAGATGCACCATTTGGCATTAGTTTTTAAATTTTTTTACGGAGCAGCATACCCCTGAACCCTCCTAGGAAGGATAAGATTTTGTGCCCCTCCAAACCTTCTGGTTGCATGATGCCCCTCTTGGCGCCCTGCTACTTATAGAATTCCCCCTGTTATAAATGTCTGCTTTAACCACTGCCTTACTGATCACTGGCATAGCTTCTGATCCCGTTGGTACTGGATCCTTTGCCGACTGAATCCAAAATGAAATGTGAAACCACTATTTAATTTAAAAAAAAAAACAGAAAGAAAGATAGCAACCAGGAAAGAAACATACTCCCAGTCATATGCGGTCAGAGAGAATAACTGTTTTTCCCAGACAACACTCCCATTCTTATGCGGTGAGAGAGAGGGAGAGAGAGAGAAAAGAATAACTGTTTCTCCCAGCCGTTCTCATTTCTAATGGCATCAACCGTGCTATCTCATCCCCTCTTCCTGATGCCAACCTCCTGTGTTTAGTGAGCACTCCCCACTGTACCACTCACTAGGATTTTTACATTTGAGCATAACCAAACATTTTTTAAGAATCTTTGTTTGATATGTCGGCTCTGTAGTACCTTGACTGAGCCACTGACAATCAGATCCAGCGGTAAAGTCCTGGAGCTCCTGGTGAGCTTGGAGATGCAGGCTAACAACTTTTCCTTTTTGACTTCCTTCACCATATGTTCATCCTCCTCACCCTCTCTCTCCTCCTCACCCTCTCTCTCCTCCTCACAAGACTGAAGGGCTTTGAGTGGCAGCGGGGCTCCTCAAGCAAGTAACATCTAGTTGCCCTACCAGTAAGGGATCTGGTTGTTGAGCTTGGGCTCCAGGCAAATGCATGTTGTGCTACTGAAGAGAAAAAAAATAACAGACTGTGTGTGTGTGTGTGTGTGTGTGTGTGTGTGTGTGTGTGTGTGTGCTGGGTTTGCCTTTGCTGTCTTTTTTTTCTGTGCTCCACCACTGCATTGATCCAGTTGCTGGAGGTGGGCAGACCCCAACCACACGGAAAGTTGAAAAAAGCTACATACAACATAGCAGCACCCTGTACTGACAGGCATACCAGTAGAGGAGCTGCATGATGCCACCTATTCACTGCAGTTCACCACTGGTTGCTGTTTTATCTCTAGACAGAGTCATTCCATCACTGCCTTCTGAATTTACCAGATTTCCCCTTGCTTTAAATTTAGGTTTACTCAATTCTCACATACTACCATGGCACTGCAGCATCAGTTCAGTTGATGTGCATGAGGTAGCACCACTGTAGAACTTTCATTTAGGCACACCTTGCTAACCCCCGGCTCTGGGAACCTCACATCAACCAGGTCCTTAGTCTCTCTGGAGAGTGTGCTGTGTACCAGTGCAGCAGCATATACCTCAGCCTGCTCTCAGGCAGTGGCTGGTATTGTCCCAGGCTTTTTGAACAGGCACCATCTCCAATATCCATACAAGCTTAAGATTCCACATTCTCATCATAGGCCCAACTCCTACCTATTTCAGCAGCTCCATCTTTGGGTTCAGATATCACACCATCTTCAGTAAACTGGTAATTTCTCCTGGCCATAGACAGGTTTGATATCACCACCGTAAGAGAGAATAACCACTTCAGTGAGATGTTCTCCACATCACAAGGCTGCTAGCAACTTCATTTAGGGGTAGTGCCTTATCCATACTAAATCCCTCCCATTGATCCCTTACACTCCCAAAACAATTAATGATGAGCTACACTAAATAGCTTCAGACTACGAGTTACCAGAGGCATCCATAGCAGTGGGAGAGGAGGAAGTGTGAACCTTCAGACAGGGAGACTCCAAGAAGGGAGAAAGAGGCCCCAAGCTAAGGAGGAAGCAGCTGCTGGTGGAGGGCTCTATTGTTAAGAGGATAGACTTGGAAGTGTAGGGACAAAGGGAGAGGGAGGTGAAGTGCCTGACAGGTGCTTTGGCTTGCGGAGATCCAAAGCAGAACCAGATGATCACTAGGGCAGCAGGAGATGGGAGGAATCCAGATGTCATTGTCCACCTAAAAACAAATGAACTGGTAAGGGACATAGTAAGGGTAGTGCCAGGAAATTTCAGGGAGCTTGGGAGAGGCCTCAAGTGGGTGGCATACATGTTTGCTTTTGTTGAAGTCTTACCTATGTTTGTGGCCAGGGAGAGCTAGAACACTCTGTACCAGGGATTTTAACAACTGGTAGAAGTCATGGTATATGGAGAATGGCTTCAGCTAATTTGGGGACTGGGGGCCAACCTGGGAGAATATGGGCCTCTGTGAGAGAAATGGCATGTATCTTTCTAGGAGGGGGGCCATAGTCCATAGTGGGAGGTTTAAATGCTGTTTGGATGAGCATTTAAACTAGCTAGGGGAAGCTATAATGTCAAGAGAATAAACAATTAACCCCCTCCCAGATGATGAAGCAGCATGGAAAAAGAGCCCAAGAGGAGTAAGTTCCTCTAGGGCCAGGCCGCAGGAAGACAGGGGTGGGGACAAGGCAGAGAACAAGGTGGGTATAAATCAGGAAAGCAAGAAAAAAGGAGTAAAGGAGACAGGTTATGGAGACGTAACAAAGGAAAAGGAGGGCAGAGAGAACATCATGGAACAGCATAGATGGGGAGGAGTAGGAAATCAGGCAGGGGTTAAGTAAGGTATAAGGAGCCACGTGCACCAATGCAAGGAATCTGGGAAATAAAATTCTGGACCTGGAGGCCATCATGGTGGAGGCTGGCCTAGATTTGGTGGCCATAATGGAGTTGTGGTGCACTGAGAGCCATGACTGTGACATCTGTTCAAGAGAGACAGAGAAGAAAGGACGGGAGGAGGGTTTGCAAGGTAAATTGGGACCTTCAATTAGGGTACATAAAAAAAAAAACAAGAGTTAGTGTGCTTGTCTGAGTTGAGGGAAGAGAACTGTTATCATCTTTATAGTTAGCTAGGTGAGGAGGAGAGCTGTAAACTGGGGTGTGTGGATTAGGCAGACGTAAACCCAGTGTCTGCAGTTAGACTTTCCTGTAGTTAGCTTTTGGCAGACAGCAATCTTGCTATCAGAGCAAGGCCAAGGAGGCAGCTGACTAAGGAGCTAGAACTTTAGGACCAGAATACTTCTGTCTAGGGGGTAAACAGACAGGTACTTTATTAGAAGTGTAGGATCTGCAAGGTAAATTGGAATAAATTGGGACCTTCAATTATGGTAAAAAAAAACAAGAGTCGGTGTGTTTGTATGAGTTGGGGCAAGGGAACTGTTATCATCTTTGTAGTTAGCTAGGTGAGGAGGAGAGCTGTAAATTGGTGGGGGACGCTTAGGCAGAAGTAAACCAGGTGTCTGCATTTAGACTTCCCTGTAGTTAGCTTTTGGCAGAGAGCAATCTTGCTATCAGGGCAAGGCCAAGGAGGCAGCTGACTAAAGAGTTCAAACTTTAGTAATAGAACACTTCTGACTAGGGTGTAAGCAGACACTTTATTAGAAGTGTAGGGTCTGCAAGGCAAATTAATGCCTTCAGTTACTAGTGACACAGCGAGAGATTCAGAGCCCTTTACATGACGGTATTGCTCTCCAGCCTGCCCCTCCATCCTCCCACTCTTAGCCAGTTCCACTTTTATAGGCACTGGATTTGATTGACAATAGGAACTTCCTGTTTGGGAGTAGGAAGGGAGGGATCACCAAGACACATAAGACTTACCATCCTTGAAGAAAAATAGTAGCTCTCCCTCCACCCCCACCCCCTCAAGCTGCTGGAGGTCTGACTCTGAACAAGGAAGATGGAGACTACCAAGGAACACAGGAACTTCCTGTCCCAGAACAGGAAGGGTGGGAGCAGTAAGGGCACAAACGTAGCAGGAAGGTAGGGAGAAAAAAGAAAAGATGGAGGCGAGAGTAAGCATACAGAGCAACAGGAGAGAGAGGCCACAAAACAGACATGATGGGATTGGTGCACAGCAGTAGCTGTGGGGCGGCAGTCTTCTGAGAGACTTTCTAGAGGATGAGGTTCTGTTCCATCTGCAGGCACCTCTCTGGGCTGAGGGAGGAGGTTGCTCATCTTCAGACTAAGTTGGCTGGGATTTGGGGGGACCTCCTACTTCATCCAGGGACTACCAAGTCTCCCCCCCCCCGCTGCCTCAAAGGTTGTCTAGCCTGAGGAGTGGCTGGACTATGGTGAGCTCAGAAAAGGTGAAGGTGGTGGGGCAGAGGCACAACCCTCCTATGGTTCCACTCCACAACTCCTATGCTGCTCTGGCAGGGCAGGACTGTCCTAAGGAGGCACCTGCAGTGGGGACCAAGACAGTTGTGGGGATCCTTTATGGTGGATACCCCAGGGGGGAGGCAGAGGACCCCACAGGAGGAGGAAGCAACTCTTGGTGAGGGATTCTATTGTTAGGGGGTAGACTTGGGGGCAGATGGGGTGGGAGAGAGGGAGGAAGGTTAAGTGCCTACTGGGTGCCATGGCTTGGTGGATGGAGAGCACATCCAGAGGATTGCTGGGGCAGCAGGATGGGGGGGGGGAAGCTAGATATCATTGTCCAACTGGAGACAAATGATTTGGCTGGTGATGAGGTTAGGGTAATGCAGGAGGACTTCAGGGAGCTCGGGAGGAGTCTTGGACAAGTGGCACACACTGAAACCTTCTTGGAGGTGCTACCAGTCAGTGACAGGAGGGATGATGGGGCACTCTGCACCACGAGAGTTTTGATTCTCTGTTTTTGGGGTTGACTTTTCTTAGTTTAAGTTTTATTTCCCAGGGAGGAACTCTAGCTTGGAGAGATCTGCAGTCATTTGTGACTAGACCTGTTACTTAACCTCTGTGAAATAGGTGTCTGAAAGGAAGGAAAGATCCAGAAGCAAATGATTTGATACATTTTAATGGACCAACATAGATGTAACAACAAGAACAAAGTGCTGTAGCTTTTGGACCAACCAGTCTTCTTCAGAAGCCTAATAGCCTAATGGGTACTATAAAAGGAAGGAAGGCACTCTCCGGGGTGGAGGGTCAGAGTCATAGTTGATTGTTTCTGGAGGGCACAGGTTTACTCCTACCCACCCTGCTCTTTACCCCCGCCAAGCGCATAACTTCCTTTATAGCAGGGGTTCTGACATCACTTCCTCAAAATTGCTAACAACATAGAGGATTGTCTATGGGGAGCCATTCACAACAAGGATATTCTCAATCGAGAGGTATCCTTGGCAACATTAGACCTCGAGAGCGAAGCTCGAGAGGTCGTCAATTGCCAAGGAGCCCTCGAGAGCTGAGAAGATCCTTGTTTGTGAATGACTCCCCATAGACAATCTTTTATAATGTATGGGGAGACTATTCATGAAAGAACAGTGAATGGATGCAGAAATATTTTAACTAAAGCCTTACTTGGCTTCAGTGTTGTGGCTCGCTACAGTGCTACTCGCTCCCTCACCAACGCGGCTGCTAAATTGCACATACGTGAATGCATTCAATCTTGTTGTGCTGCACTGGTGACATACTCAGAGCAGCACAAGAAGATCGTGATGCACTGAGGCAAGCACAACAATGCTGTTGTGAGCATGGATTTCCATGCTCAACAGCATTCTACCATACACTATATAACCTGTTCATATCCTTAAAGGCACAGCACACCGAATAGTGGGCAGACACACTCACAAGCTTGCACACACTAAAACAAGAACAACAAAAAGAAAAAACATTTGAAACAGTAAGGGAGACAGACATGTGGGGAGTGGTGCAATGCACTGGCTGTGGAGCAGCAGTCTTCTTGTAGAAATTCTGGAGACTGTGTTGCTGCCCTATTTGCAGGCACCTCTCTGGTCTGAGGGAGGAGGTTGCTCGACTCCATGCTGACCTGGCAGGGATTCAGGAAACCTGCTCCCCCACCCAGGGACTACCCAGGCCACCGCCACTACCTCAGAGGTTACCAAGAAAGAGGAGTGGTTGGACTACAGTGGGCTCAGGGTGGGTGAGGGTGGTGGAACAGAGGTGCATCCCTCCAGTTGTGCCTCTCCACAATTCATTCGCCATTCTGGCAGAGCATGGTTCCTCTATGGAGGAACCTGAGGTGGAGACCAAGGAGGATACTGGGGACCTCCACAAGGGAGACCCACAGGAGGGTGGCACAGGACCCCACAGGGGAAGGAAACAACTCCTGGTGGGGAATTCAATTGTTAGGGGGTGGAACTGAGGGAGGAAGGGAGGGAAAGGGAGGTAAGGTGCCTGCCTGGTGTCATGGCTTGGAGGGACAGGAAACGAATCCTCAGGATCATGGGAGCAGCTGCAAGGGGGAGTGAGCTGGATGTCATTATCCACCTAGAGACAAATGACCTGGCTGAGAATGTGAGTTTGTGAAGTTGGGGAGGGGCCTTAGACAAGTGGCACACACGGTAACTTTCTCGGAAGTGCTAACTGTCTATGGCATGGATGAGCTCAGGGATTTGGCTTCATTGGGGACTGGGTCTCCACCTGGAGGAATGCAGGCCCAAACTGGTGCGATGGTCTCCATCTGTCCTGGAGGGGAACCAGAATCCTAGGTGATAGGTTTAAATGCTTCATTGGCAAGCATTTAAACTAGCCAAGGGGGGTGGCACTGAAAAGGAGAAGGGAAATCCTAGCCCCCCAAAAAAAATTCAATGTAGTTAGTGAGGTAAACACCAAGATAAGGCAGTTGATAGGGAGAAGGGCAGAGGTAAATGGAAAATAAGACAACGGCAGTAAGGACAGGGATGGGGCAAAAAGAAATAAGGCCATAAAAAATGGAGGCTAATGAGTACCAATGCCCATAGTCTAGATAAAAAGCTCCCTGAAATGGTGGCCTTGATGGAAGAGGGATGTCTGGATATTGTGGCAGTCACAGAAACATGGTACACACAGAACCATGTCTGGGATGTCAACACACCAGGGTATACAATCTAAAGGAGGAACAGGGCGGGTAGAAGAGGAGGAGAAGTAGCTCTCTATGTAAAGGAAGGTATCAAAGCAATAGAACTAAAGGGTAAACAGAGAGGAGAGGAGGCACTGTGGGTTACCCTGGAGACTGGAAATGGCACCACAATCCACACAGGGGTTGTATACAGATCCCCATCTCAGGGGGAGGAAATGGACAAGGAAATGATAGAAGGCATCCTTAGGATGGCAGAGAAAGGGGAGATAGTGCTGACGGGGGACCTGAATATGCCAGATGTTAACCGGAGCACCTTTGCTGCTGCCACATCCAAGAGCAGGGCCATTCTCGATGCCCTACAGGTAGCATGCCTCAGACAGCTAGTTTTTGAACCCACTCAGGAGGGAACAATCTTAGACCTGGTATCACCTCTCTCCCTCCTTTGCTCTAGGGTATACATATAAAGCTCCATTAATCTGTCCTCATATGTTTTCTGACGCAGTCCCTGCACCATTTTGGTTGCCCTTCTCTGGACTGCCTCACTTTGGTTAATGTCCTTGTGGAGGTGTGGCCTCCAGTACTGCACACAGTACTTCAGATGGAGACTAACCAGTGTCTTGTAAAGAGGGATTATTACCTCCCTCTTACAACTTGTGATACCCCTACTAATACACTCCAACAACCCCCTAGCCTTACCTACTGCTTTAGTGGTCTGCTTGGATGATTTCAGGTCATCTGTGATGATGATGCCCAAGTCTCTTTCTTCCCTTGTGACTGCCAGCAACTCCCCTCCCAGTCTATAGGTGGCTTCAGGGTTTCTCTTCCCTATGTGCATGATCTTGCACTTCTTTGCATTAAACCTCAGTTGCCACTCTTCTGACCATTTTGCCAGTTTATCCAGATCTCTTCTCATTCTGCCCATCCTATCTGGTTCATCTACTCTGTTGCAGATCTTGGTGTCATCTGCAAACAGACAAACCTTTCCCTCCAGTTCATGTGCAATGTCACCGAAGAAGATATTGAAGAGGACTGGCCCCAGGACTGATCCCTGAGGTATCCCACTTGTGACTTGCATCTCTTTTGATGATATACCATTTATCACCACTCTCTGTTTTCTGCCAGTCAACCAGTTTGCCACCCAGCTGACCAACTTCTGACCAACCCCAAGCCTATCCAGCTTATTAATCAATCTTCTATGTGGAACAGTATCAAAAGCTTTACTGAAGTCAAGGTAGGCGACATCAACTGCTCCCCCTTGGCCCACCACTCTGGTTACCCAGTCAAAGAAATCTATGAGATTAGTTTGACAGGACCTTTCTTTTGTAAACCCATGCTGTCTTGGATCCTGTGCCCCTATGGATTCCAGGTGTTGCACTATCCTTTCTTTAAAGAGTGCATCCATAATCTTGCCCACTACTGAGGTAAGCCTGACTGGTCTGTAATTCCCTGCCTTCTCCCTGATACCGCTCTTGTGGAGCGGGATCACATGAGCCCTTCTCCAGACTTCTGGGACCTCTCCTGTGCACAGAGACTCACTAAACAGTTCTGATATGCTGTGATAATAAAAATAACATTTTGAAAATTTGGGGTAACAAGCTAAGAAAATAATGTGGGAACCTCTTCATTTCTCAGTCATGACAATTTCACTATTACAACTTGTGTTATTCATTTAATTTTAACTGATGTGCTAGCTACACCCAACACCTACACAGCAAATAAAAGCAAGAAAACCAATGTTTTTTTTGATGTGAGATCATCTTATAATCACAATAATGCACTACAGGATGTGTGTACTTGTGGGATTTACCCACTTGTCATGTGGTCACATACCTCTTGAGGTGAGGATGAATCCCACAACAATACATACCCTATCATGCATTACTGCATAATTAATAGTTTTTGGAACCAATGGGAGATAAGGCATAATCTTCAGAACAATAAATCCACTAACTGAACCTGAGGGGATTCCAACTCAGAGAGATATTGGGCTGGATTTTCTAACCATGGTGCAGGGCTTGCATCCAGCCCTGCACCACAGCACTTAGGTTTTGGCAGTGCACCAAACCCGTCACCACAACTGCACCCATTTTTGCAATTTCGGGTGCAGTTGTGAAATTTTCCATGGATTATGGCAGCATGCACCAAATATCTGGCATAAGCTCTGTAATAATGACCCCCAGGATTGCTGCAAGTTAGACCAGAAAAAGTTGGTCTAATATGCAGCAATTGCTGCCTGGGATGGAAAATCCCGATAGAGCACCACAAGCCCCCTTCATCATATTGTAGGTGCACCAGGGGCTTGTGGTGATCTAATACTTTTGAAAATCCAACCCTTTACATTCATCTGTAGAGCAACTTGGTTTTCAGAAATGTACTCTACTTAACTCAAACTTGTTGCTTCCTCAAGTATTCCTTTTATACCGGACTAGTGTACATAAAAATGGCAAGATAAAAAATTATATTGTACACCCAGCTTGTAAGATATATTTTCTTGTGTGTTGGGTATGTCACATTATGATAACTTGACCTGTTAACTAATGCACAATGGAAATCTGAACCAATCAGAATGCAGCTTTTAAAATGCTGATGGCACCACAATAGCCATGTGCAGCACTGAAGCCAACAGCTGAAATCAGAGAGAACTAGTTAAAGGTTCATACAAACTGCAGATTTTAAGGTTATTTCTAGTAACCTTAATATTGTATACAATTGATATGCAGTGCAAAGACAGATTCAAAATATACAGTTTATCATAACAATTGATGGAGCAGGACTTTCATAACTCACTTGTGGTTCCTCCACTCCTGCATTATGGTCCTGATCCTCAACACATATAATGATTAAATACATATTTTTGATTCAGGCTCTTCCATATCTGCTGTATGTCCTTTGCATTTGCTCATAGTGGTTCCAAACTGTTCACCTCATTTCCTGCCTGAGGAACTCTTGAATAAGAAGTTTGTTTAGTAAAATCAGTTGCTTTTCATTTTAAAATAATGTTTAATAGCTGGTATTATGTTCATCCATTCACTGCCTACTGGATCTGATACAGAAGATGTCATCTGACTGCACCCATGAGATCAAATATGGCCGGTCCCTCCTCACCCACAGATGTTGCACATTGATTAATCCTAAAAAGGACAAAACACATGCATGTATGTATCTGCTGTTCTTTGCTTTAAAGATGGTCTGAGAGGCCCATCAGCAACATTCATACGAACATACGAACATGCGAAATCTGCCAGCAGATAAAGACCTAGAGGTCTATCAAGTCTGCTCAAATGTGCAGCTAGCATCCCTTATTCTGCAGCTGCCCCTCCTTTCCACCCTTCCCATCCATTCACTCTCCCCCTTGTCTTGTAGTATCCCCTTTTGAAGCAGTCCACTGTTCTACTGGATACCACTTCTGCAGGTAACGCATTCCACCCAGCTACCACCCTCCCTGTAAAAAAGTGTCTCCTCATCTCCCTTCTGAACCTTCCTCCCTCTAGTCTCATATCAAGGCCCCTGGTGTCCCTTTCCTCCCTTACTTTGAACAGCCCATCTGCACCCGTCTTGTTTATTCCTTTTGTGTACTTAAAGGTTTCAATCATGTTCCCCCATCCCTTCTCTCCTCCAGCGAGTACATGTTCAGCTCCCTCAGCCTCCTCTCATATGATAAGTCCCCCAGCCCCTTGATCATCTTTGTTGCCCTGTGCTGCACCCCCTCCAGTAACTTAATGTCCCCCTTCAGATACGGGCACCAGTATTGCATGCAGTACTCCAGGTGCAGTCTAACTAATGACCTATACAGTGGCAGAATAACCTCCTCCCTCCTTGAGGATATACCCCCTGCAATGCAACCCAGCATTTTGTTGGCCTTCGCAGCTGCCTTCCTACATTAAGCCGAGTTGTTTATTGACCCTGTAATGAGCACCCCCAGATCCTTCTCCTCCTCTGTCTGGGCTAGCTGAACTCCCCCCAGCTGGTAACTGCTCCTTGGGTTCTTCATCCCAAAATGCAGCACCTTGCACTTTTTGGCATTAAACCCCAGTTGCCAGGTGTTTGACCAGGTTTCAAGTTTTGCCAGATCATCCTGCAACCCCTGCCATCCCCCTAGATCATCCAGCACCACTCCTACCTTGGTATCATCAGCAAACAGACTGATCTTGCTCTTGATGTCCAACGATATGTCTGCAGTGAATATCCCAAACAATACTGGTCCCAACACCAAGCCCTGTGAAACAACGCTCGTCACTACCTTTGGGTGTGAGAGCTCCCCACCCACCACCACCCTCTGTTGCCTTCTCTGAAGCCAGTTCCCTACCCATCTCACCATCTTTGCACCCGTCCCTGTGCCTTCTAACTTACTTCCCAGTTTTCCATGCAGCACCAAGTCGAATGCCTTACTGAAGTCCAGATACAGGACATCCACTGCATGGCCCCTGTCCAATTGCCTAGTCACCCAGTCATAGAACTTCACCAGGTTGGTTTGGCAGGATCTGACACATATGAAGCCATGCTGTCTGCTGTCCTGTAGTCCTCTGGCCTCTAGGAGGGCCACCAGCCCCTCCTTCAGGATAGTCTCCATCAGCTTACCCAAAATGGATGTGAGGCTCACTGGTCTGTAGTTCACCGGTTCATCCTTGGGCCCACTCTTGTGGACGGGCACCACATGAGCCATCCTCCAGTCCTGAGGTACACACCCTGAGTGTAGTGAGGCATTAAATAGGTCTGCCAAAGGTTCTGCAAGGACCTCTGCCAGCTCATTCAGTACACTGGGGTGAATGCCATCTGGGCCTGGCACCTTGTCCACCCTCAGTGCCTTCAAACCATCCCGAACACTACCCTCTATGATTTCCCATCTGTCACCCCTCCCCTGTTTCTGCCATTTCTCCCCCTTCTCCTTAGTAAATACCGAGCAGAAGTAATACTTACGCTTCTGTCTTATCGCACCCTGCTTCCACCCAACCCCCCTCCTTCCTAATCCTTACTATGTGGTCCTTACAGCTCCTTTTCTCCCTGATGTACCTAAAGAAGTCATTCTCCCCCTTCTTAATGCCTTGTGCCAGCCTGAGCTCCGTAGATGCCTTGCTTCTCCTTACCGCCCTTGTCACCTCCTTCGATTCCATGAAGTACTCCTCCCTGTCCTCCCCCCTCCCTGTTTTCTTGTACCTCCTAAAGGCAGCTCTTTTCCTCCATACCTTTTCCATGACATCCTTGCTCAACCAGCTCGGTTTCTTAGCTCTAGCCTTCTTCCTCTGGGCCTTGCAGCAGGTTTTGGTTGCCTCCACTATCCCCAGCTTTATGAGCTCCCACCTCTGGTTAGTGTCCATACTAGATTGAATTCTGGCCAGGTACCCTTTTACCACTTCCCCCATCCTCCCAAAGTTGGCCCTCCTGAAGTCCAGCACTCTTGTGCCAGATTCCACTCCTTCCTTGCCCATATCCAATATGAGCCATACTGAGTGGTGGTCACTCCCTGATAGCGGTTCCTCCACTGTAATTTCTCTCACAAAGTCCCCATTTGCCAGCACAAGGTCAAGGGTATTCCCTAACCTGGTTGGTTCACTGACCATTTCCAGCAGGAAGCTGTCCTGGAAGGCATCCAGCAGTACCTGCTCCCTTCTGTTCCTGGTTGTTGGGGTACTCGAGTCCACTCCTAGCATGTTGAAGTCCCCCAAAATCACCACACTACCCTTCTCGCAGGTCCTCCTGATCTGTCCCGCTAGTTCCCTGTCTAACTCCTCCATCTGAGATGGCGGCCTGTACACCACTCCCATTCTGAGAACCCTATTCTTGGAATCCTGGATTTGCATCCAAAGTGACTCTGTACTATCCTCCTCCCCTTCCTCCCTTACACACTTCAGTCCTTCCTTCACATATAGTGGCCCCCCTCCTTTCCCAATCACCCTGTCCCTATGAAATAACCTGTACCCTGGTACAGACAGGTCCCAGTCATTGTATTGGGTGGCCCATGTTTCTGTGATGGCTGCAATGTCTACCTCTCCCTCTGCCAAGAGCACCTGTAACTCTGCAGTTTTCTTCTCAAGGCTCCTAGCATTAAGGGTAACCACCTTCCGCCCCCCCATCCTGCCCTCCTTTACTAGCATCACCAATATTACTTGCCATTTGTCCTTTGTCACTGTTGCTGGGGTAAGCTCTTATGTTTTCCCAACCTGTGGTCTCTGCATGTCCCTTGCCCAATTGCCACCCCCCACTCCTAGTTTAAATTCCCAACTTCCTCTATGAACTCCTCCATCCTCTGTTTCAACACTTTCTTTCCCTCCTCACTCAAGTGTAGTCTGTCCTTGGCATAGCAACTACTGTCCTCCCAGGTCCCTCCCCACCTCCCCAACAGCCCATACCCTTTAGCATAACACCAGGTTCTTAGCCATCCATTAAATTCCTCTATTCTCAGCTTTCTTGTTGTGCTTGCCTTGGGCACTGGAAGAATCTCTGAAACAGTTACTGATCTTCCTGTCCCCTAACATAATTGACCTAGTTCCTCAGATCTCCTCTGGACTATATCTACTGCCTTGTCAGCCAGGTCATTCATCCCAAGATGGCCAGGGGGAGGGCTTATTAAGCATGATATGGGTGCATCTGCTGTCTGGTCAATTCTGTAGTGAGGAGGTCCTTCCATCATGCCATGCATGCGACTGGATAGCCTACAAAGTCAAAGGAGTTTGGAGAGGTGGTGGTCCAGGCACACAGCCAGTCCAGAAGAGAGGGGCAGCTTAACCGGAGAGGGAGAGCAGCCATCAAGTGCCAAAATTGGTGCAGCGGGAGTCAGCAGTCAGCTGAGAGAGAGAGAGAGCCCAGGATCAGGTCGGGAGTCTGCCAGTCAGGAGTCTGGGACACACCACACCACCAGGAAGCAAGTAGAAGTAAGTAAATTGCAAGGACAGCCAGCAGGCTGAGCAATGGAATAGCAGTGCAATGCTGCTCCAGAAGGCATCGAGGAGTGGAGGAGTGAGTGGGTTGGGTGACTCAAGCACACCAGGTGGGGTTAGGGAGGTTTACCTGTTTCAGCTCTGTGATGCCTGCCCATTTGCTCCCTGGAAGCCTTATTCAAGTCCTTCCCTTCTCTTCCTTGTTCAAGAGAAAAATGCAATTTCAAAGCAATCAAAAGGCATTTATGGCTGCAACAAATAAATGTACATCAGTTCTTGAAATTTGCACTTTGTGCTTAATGATTTTCAAAAGATTTGGACGCAGAGTGCCTACACTGTAGTTACGGAGGTGCAGGGCTTACAGCAGCAGTGCAACAAAAGATATTTTTTCCAGAAACTCTAGTTTCAGGCTGCTACAGTTAATAAAATATTAGCATACCTACCAAGTTTACTTTTCTAGGTACCTCCTACGTTTCACACCATGCATTTTATTTATTTTCTTGATCTTAACACGTACCAGGCCTCAATGCTATCTCTAAGTCAAATGTGTTGGCCATCTTTTTTTATTGTGGGTGAAAAACACAATTAAAACATTTATAAAATAAAAAAATTGCATAACTACAACATTTTATGACCAAATGAAACTGGAAGCTGCCTGGAATTTATATTGGAAAAAAGATTGGAGTCACTTTTTTTGCCCACATTGCACTGCTGCTTTAAGCTTTGTGAACAGGTTCTGAAATTCTGATGTTTTGTGTAAAGTTCTGAAAGTCTCATGTTTTGTGTAAGGGGTCAGAAGTTTGGAATAAGGTGTCCAAGGTTCTGTTTATTTTATTGACTATCTGACTGAGTACACTGGTGACATAAAGGTTGATTTTTTCAGGCATGACCAGGTATTAATATGGTGTAGAGTGCATAAATAGGTACAGAAGTCCAGAGTGAAAGTCATACATTAGGTCTGTGAAATTGTACAAAAGTTTCAAACAGTTTTAGTGAGTCATGCAAAGGGGGTGTGTGTGTGTGTGTGTGTGTGTATGTTTGTGTAGAACTCTGATTTCTCTGAAAACACATTTTCTGAACACCCACTGGCCTTTATCTTTATGTTGAAGCTAGTTTAATGCGTTAAAATTCTGACGGTGATGGGATCTTGGCTCATGAGCTGTTGTGTATCTGGTCACTTTAAAGTAGAGGCTATGTTTTACGTTCACAATGCACACTACATTTTATGCTCAGGTCTATTGCAATTCTGGTTTCTACAGTAAGCTGGCAATGTGGCATCAAGGAAGAGAGGGAAGTGTAGACTAGCTGTAAATGTTATTTGTTGGAACTTGATTAGCAAAAGAGAGCGTCATTTTACTTTTTCAACCAGCCATATTCTCCCACATCTCATATTCCAGGGGAGCAAAATATTCCCTGAAATCAGGGGATGGGAACATGTAACAAAAGTATGTTTTTTCTTAAGGAAAAGTGCCAAAATTCACCACAGAGCATGTAAACCCCTCAGAGTTTCTGGGGGCCACAAGGCCCCCAGACCCCCGGCTCTTTTCTGCTGAGGGGGGGTGCAAAATTAGTCTCTTGCCTATGGCACTAAAATGCCTTCCTATGGCACTGCAAAAAAGTGCACATTCCAGTAGATATGAGGAGCCACTGGAACTTCAATGTTTCACACCTGAAAACTCCTGGCACTCTGTCTAAGTGTGAGGCCACCTGTCGTCAGCTCAGTTTATAGTCAGCCAACTTTAAGGTACTGTCAATAAAGTTCAAAACAGTGGCCATCACACTGCGTATAAAAAACTAAAAACAGTTACACAGATGTTTCTTTATAGACAGCATAGAAGACTTATGTATCTGTACTAAGAATATTTGATTCTAATGCAAAAATGATATCTTAAATGCAATTGTAAAATTTATATTAATTTGCATAGTCCTCATTCTCTCATGGGTCCCAACTCGCTTCTCAGGATTCTGAAAAAGATAAGCATATCAGTTATAAAATTATTTACAAGACTGATTTAATCTCTATCTGGTCATCACATCCAGGCCAAGACAAAGCCCCCAGTTCATAAATCCAGTAAGTCTTCCTAAGCACACCAACCTCTTATCCACATCTCTCCCCGGGTCCTAAGGTAACTTTGTCTATAACCAGAAGAACAGGACTGTGATCCTCAATACTTTCCATGCTACCCACATGTATGGCTAGGGCAGATCTACCATTTTGCAACTGAATTGCCCTGATATGCTCCCCAATCCTCTCTTTAAATTTTCACTTATTGAGGCCTTCATAAAAGGCCCCACAAGGGCATATGGCAAGGTAAATCACATTACAGGTGTCGCAATTTATGAAGTCCTTAATATTAATGAACTTAGTTTTTGAACATTTTCTGTGCATTGAACTGAGTGCTGAATCTTTTTCTCTTCAGGTAGCTGTTATGACAGCAGTCTCCATTTATTCCCCTTGGGGCAATGCCAGATAAATAAGGAAGAAGACAACCATTATGGTGGATTAAAGGTCTTGCTCTTTGCTTTATCTGACTCGCGTTATGGAGACCTGACAGAGTGATAATGCTAGTCCTGTTTTGGAGGTGGCTGTCACAGCAGGGTTCTCCATGATTCACTGCCTATGGAGGGATTTCAGGAGAATGGCTATTAATTTTAGACTGACAATACATGTCACTAAACTTTCAGTTGGGGAAGCTTCATCATTTGAGTGTGTGACTGTGCATGGGGGTCCGGGTGCAGGTTGCAGGGTCCTTCTCGTCGTGTACCAGCCTCCAGGGTACGAGAAGAATTTCCTGTTAGAAATCATTGACTTCATGGCCTAGAAGTTATTGAAGTCCTTCTGATGGTTGATTCTGGGTGATTTCAATGCCTGGGTTAAATAGGAACCCCCGTAGTTTGGTCATATTTTCCTCCAGTTGATGGAATTTATTTATTTTATTTAGATTCAGATTAAATACCTTTGAGCCATGGGCTCATTTACAAAGGTTCCAAGTCAGGTAACAAAACTACAGAGATGAACATAAAGGTAGTGAACAAAATACAGGGAGGAAAAAGGGGTACATGTGTAACCCCCCTGTTACCCCGGGTTACAAGAATCCCAGTTAGACCTAGTGGCAGGCAGGGAAGGCAGCTTGTGAAATTCCAGTTAAATGGATTTCACACTGTCTCACACTGTTCTCAGTCTCAGCTGAGACTGAGGGATGACATCATTTTAGAACTGTCGTAGCTGCATAAGCCACATTGGAATGTTGCAGCTAGGGAAGTTAGGATAGAATGTTGGGAGATTTTGAAGTCAGTCGGTAGTAGAGTGTTGAAGAGGTAGGAGTTGTGCTGCAGCTACAGGCCCTCAG
Source organism: Neoceratodus forsteri (assembly GCA_016271365.2). Lineage (NCBI taxonomy): Eukaryota > Metazoa > Chordata > Ceratodontiformes > Ceratodontidae > Neoceratodus > Neoceratodus forsteri. Next base: position 1,085,234,997 of record CM057452.1, read on the forward strand.
AGCCCTCAGCTCTGACAAAGAGCTATATTTTTCTTTGAGGTGTGTGTTTTCACCTGAAGAGGAACACAAGAAGAGCCAAGTGAAGTGGTAGAGACCACTTACAAAGGTTCAGGGCCCCATCCCTGTGGGGATGGGGGGAAGGATTCTGCCTACTTCCAGGGGCAATTCCACAGGCCCGGCTAGAGGAAGAAGAAGCTGCCTAAATCTACGTTTGTGCTGAGGCACCAGAGGTTTGTTGAGACTTCTTTGAAGAGAAAAAGCCTGTGTGGCACCTGCAAACAAGGGGTGAGTTTACTCTGCTAAAGGGCCAATGTGTTTTTACCTGGGACAAGATGAATTTAAGGACTGTTACTGTGGGGTCAAGAAAAGACAGCCAAGTACAGTTTTAAAAGCTGTGGGAATTGGACTGCTTAACTCTGTGGGGGTCTAGAGAAATGGACACATCCATGTGTTAAGTATGTTTGAAGTTCAGCACATATGGGATGGAAGAAACAGTAGATTAAATGTGACATACATTTAAAGAGAATCTACACAGTAAAGTGTTTTCAGAGATGAGGTGTTAAAGTCCAGAGAAATGGCTGGGTATGAATTATGGGAGCAGGAGGTGGGAGACCCCCCCATCAGTAGTAACCAAATTCACCTCTACGGGTTTGCTTTGGGACACCTATTGCTTTCTCTCAGGTACTTGGCCAGTACTCAAGGAAAATACCCAGACATGGGATTGTTGAAGAAGATTCCCTGATGGAGCCAGAAAGGCTCAGGGGTGGTATAGGGAGCCACTGAGAAATGTTCCATGCCATATGGAAAGTGGTCAAATTGCTGGCCGGATGTACCACGCAGGGTAGAAGTCCAACGCTGGTCGGATGTGCCAGGCCAGGGAAATCCAGTTCTGGCTGAGTGCTCTGAGTGTTTCTAAACCTGAGGGTTTCAGTGTAAAGAGGATGTGTTCTGATCTCCATAAATCTGCATTACCCGCAGTGCAGCCCCATGGGGGTCCATCTATGCTTTATTGTTCCTTGTTGTTGTGAATAAAAGCCACTCTCTAGAATCCCACTCCTGGTTTGGACATTACAGTTCTTGCTTCCTGTGTCTGGTTTTACTTGGGTGCCCCAGTGCAGAGTAGCCAAACCTAGCCAAAATACCGAGCAACAGTTTTCTCCCAAACCCAGGTCCCAGGTAGGGGGTTACATATGGAGGCACTGAACAGCACTAATAACACAAAAATACCATCAACCTGACCCCTGGAGTTACAAAAATGGAGGCACCTCTGGGCTTCTTGTTGAAATTTGGGAGAAAATGCAAGAAAGGTTGCTTGGATGGTGGCTAGCATTTTGACTATCTGGCAGTGGATAGCCCAAAAAGTCTGAAGCAATGCCAACTAAGTGTGCCACTGTGTGCTGCTGTCTATGTGCTGTTGTGATATTGTCAACTGTTTACCAAGGAGCAGTAAAGCCCGAGTGTGTATGCCCTTGTCCTGCTTCAAATTACAGCCTTTGCCAGCTTTTAAAAGTGTTTGTGACAAAGAAAAGTGTGGAAAACTGTGGGTAGCAAAAGGAAAATTATGCCCTAGAAGTTGGAAATGCTTTCTGTGAGACCAGAGACTTGTTGTGCTTAATGGCCATGAAAAATGGTTAAAATGGGCTCCCATCGAGGAGCTTCAGTTGAAAAAAAAAGTGTGGTTTGCAGCTTAAATTTTGCCTGCCCCACAACTGCCGTGAGGAGAAGAGCATTCGGGAGAAAAGAGGCTCATTTGCATGGCGTCAAGTGATTGGTGAGACTGCAGTCAGTCCTACCCCCAAGCCAGCTCTAAAGTGACTGCACAGCATTTCAGAGGGAGAGTGAGTGGAGTATGTGAGCTGGCTTGCCAGGAGGAGCACCGCGGTGACTGAAAGCGTGTAAAAAGTTTCAAAACTGACTTTTCTGATTAAAATCGGGCTCAACCCACGTCTCGAACATCTGGACTGTGAGTGTGGTGTTCCAAGGGACAATCAACAGGACTGCCAGACTGCTTCCTTTCAGAGGCCTCCATGGTTGGCTGTAGGCCATTTTTCCATCACAGCAAACAGCTACTGATAACAGTGAGTACCATCCAACAGAAATAGCTCAAACTGTGTGATTTCACCAAAAAGCCAGCTGAATCTATGTGTAGCACTGTAGTTGCTTTGCAAAGAAGGACTGTGCCAAGTTTGAAATTAGCTAAAACAAGAATTCTAAGCAATAGACTGTGAGCATAATTATAGGTTCAGCAACAGTATCATTTACAGAGTCATGTGAGAGACTGTGAGTTGTATAACATATGCAGCAAGAAATACAGGCAATCCTGTGCTATGAAATACTGAGGCTTTATGGGACTGTAAGCTAGAGCAGTGTCTTCAGCAAGTAAAAAGTCTGTGGTAAATCATATAAATGTGCTAAGAGAGAACAGTGCAAGTGTGTGCAGTTTGAGCAAAGTTATCAGTAGAGTGTGTAAATCAGATGCACAGTGGCTTGACCCAAATACAGAATGTTGTCGCGTAGGAGTGTTGCCGCCACCATTACAGGGTGGGGTAGTAATGTAAACACAGCAGCAGAGGAGCCATTTTGAAAGAAAAAAAAAGTTTTCAGTGATGTGGGACTTGAAATAACAGTGAGCATTTGTTTGTTTTTCTCTGCAGTCATGGCTTCTGTACCAGTCCGCTACTCAGATCATGCCCAGGCTATGATAGTAGAAGAAGTTAACAAGTTGAGAGATATTGAAAGATATTACTATGGGAGACGACTGCCTCCTTATGTGGCGATTCCTGGATATCCGGTACGAGTATGTGTGATGTGCTTAAATGCTGGATGGGACTTCTTCATGGTACCTCACTGTTCTGGGTGCCTAGAGAAATATGGTTTGACTAAAGCTCCCAAGATTCATTTGGCTCCCACAAGGACAAAGCTTCAAGAACCTGCAGTTGGCAGCATACAGCACCAGGCGGAGCCTGCTGGAGAAGGCCCCTCAGAGTGTGGCATGAAGCAAGAGGGTGCAGATTTACAGACAGAACAATGTACTGATGTGTCAGAGTCCGAGTCATGGAGAGACATATCGTGAAGAGCATCAGTAGACCCCTGGAGAGAGGGGTCTAGCCCAAGTCTTATAGGAGAAAACGAGACAAGGGAGGCCTTTGAATGGGAGGTTTCAACCTCCGCACCCAGCGAAGACTGGACAGTCTCAGGAGTGAGGATGACTGCTCACTCCTGGGCACAGATTTTTAATGAAGATGATGAGGGGGAACCCATTTGGCCTGACGAAGAAGGGGTGGGTTCACAGCCTCCAGTTTCTGGCTTAGAGGAACATATGGAAGAGAGTGGTGAGGCCACTGCCCAGGCTGTGCAAGAAGGAGCCAGGGATCCATTTGTTGTGTCATTAAGAATGCGTAGCTGGCAGAACCAGGACTGGCCACCCTCAAGCCAGGCCAGGGGTCACAAGTTGACCAAAGCTAGTAAAGAGAAGAGACTGGTTCATAGAAAAGCGAATTAAATCTTTGGGATGCCCTTTCCTACCTAACAAGTTTGGGCTGAGTGCCCAGAGTGTTTCTAAACCTGAGGGTTTCAGTGTAAAGAGGATGTGTTCTGATCTCCATTAATCTGCATTACCAGGAGTGTAGCCCCATGGGGGTCGATCTATGCTTTATTGTTCCTTGTTGTTGTGAATAAAAGCTACTCTCTAGAATCCCACTCCTGGTTTGGACATTACAGTTATTGCTTCCTGCGTCCGGAGTTACTTGGGTGCCCCTGTGCAAAGTAGCCAAACCTAGCCAAAATACTGAGCAACAGTTTTCTCCCCGAACCCAGGTCCCAGGTAGGGGGTTACATATGGCGGCACCACACAGCACCAATAACACAAAAATACCATCAACCTGACCCCTGGGGTTACACATGAAAACACAATAAATGTGAAAAATCAATAGTTGGTGGCAGAGAAAACAGTATGATCGGTTACAGAAGTGCAATCAGAAAGTGCAGGGGATATCAACGACAACACTGCAATACTGTGGAATTACTCTTATGAGAAGTTCAGATCAGGGACAGATCCCAAGCTAGGACTTTAAAAGTAGAGGGATCAGCAGCCAGGGAGGTATTGTCCAGTAGAGGGGATAGAAGGAAGGTAAAGGTGGGGGACGGGGGGAGGTAGGTCAAGACAGTAAGGAGGGCTGAGATGGAAGAAAGCCCATACGAGGAGGGGTTATCACTGGGCCTAGCACAGGTCATTACCTCTGTGACCTATCAAAACAGTCATACCTTGGATCTAGCCTTCTCACTGGTGCTTGAGATTAACAACTTTGAGATTGATCAAGTTAGTTGGTTGGATCACTGCATGGTGAAGTTCTTGTTCTGGGTCCCCCCTCATAGTCCACCTTCTGTGAAGATGATCAGTTTCCACCTTTAGAGGAGTTGTCCCCAGAATGACTTCAGGAAGTGGTTGATTTATTGGGTTAGGTCGCTGCTTGTGTGACTGGCTCATAGGAGGTGGTGGTGGCCTATATAAGGGCCATTGCCTCGGCTTTTGATACAATTGCACCAGTCCATATACAACCCAGAACTTCATGCTTGAGATCCTCTTGGTTTGACGGGGGACCAAGGGAGCTGAAGTCTAAGCTCTGGGGGTTGAAGCAATGTTGGAGGAAGTCAGGGACCGATGAGGGCAGACTGGCTTTGAGGACTCACTGCAGTGAGCATCAAAGAACAATTTAGCATAAGAAGGCATTATTTCTGTCCAGGGAAATTTTGGCAGGAGAACTCAAGCAGCTCAGCTCTTCCAGACAGTAAACAGACTACTTCATCTGGTCTTTCTGCAACTGGTGAGATCAAATTCATCCACACTTTGCAAAGAGTTTGCTTGTTCTCGATTTGGTTTGGGATTTCCCCAGCTGGGTTGTCACAACCTGGCATGGTCAAGCTGGTGGTGAACAGTGGCCCCCCTGCCACTCTGAAAACAGTTTCAGACAGTTTCAGTGGAAAAGGCCTGAGAGGTGATCTTGGAGTTGCGGCCTGCCTTTTGTAAGCTGGATCTGGGCCCGATGCATCTTGTGGTTAGGTGCATAAGGTTCCTGGGTCCAGTGTTTACTGAGCTAGTCCAGTGCTCTCCTTCAAAGGGTACCTTTTCAAGCACACTGAAAAATGAGTGGGTTTGGCCACTCCTCGAGTGACCATATTTGGATACAAACTATTTGGCGAATTATAGAACCATTTCTAACCTTCCCTTTTTTGGAAAGGGAATTGAGAAGATGATGGTGCTACAGCTTGAGGAACATCTCATGGCTTTTGACATTGATGAACCTCTCCAGTCCAGGTTTAGGTCAAGGTATAGCACCGGGAGTGTGCTGGTCAGAGTGCACAATGACATTCTTAGGATGAGAGACAGAGAAGAGTGGTTCATTCTCCACAATCTCTCAACAACATTTGACACTGTGGACCATGGGTAGCAGCTGGATCATCGCAGGAGCACTGTGGACTCACCAGCAGTGTCATCAGTTGGTTTGAGTCTTTCCTCAGAGCTAGGTTACAGACAGTGGTGATGGGGACTTCTCCTCGCTCCTGAAGTCCATGTGCTGTGATGTACCTCAGTGATAGATCCTCTCATCCATGCTGTTTGGGGTGTACATGTTGCCACTGGGAGGGATCATTAGACGATACAATCTGGATTTTCACTGCTATGCCAAATAACATACCCAGTTGTATCTGTCTTTTGTACAGGGGAGACCAGACAAAATCAAGGTACTAAATTTGTGACGGGCTGAGATTCAGGACTAGATGTCATCAAGCTGGCTAGGATTTAACCCAACCAAGATGGAGGTACTAGTGACTGACCCTTGTCAATGGTGGGGTGTGGAAGCCACTATGGAGATGTCCAGCCCAGTGCTTGGCTCCTCTAGTATTGTTGTCCTAAGGTAAAGAATCTGGGATTCATTCTGGATGAGAAGCAAACAATATAGACTTAGGTGTCACTTGTAGTCTGGTATGATTTTTTCCATTTTAGAAATATTACTGGATCAAAGCCTTAATCCTGCAGAAGACCTGCCATCACTAGTACATGCTTTTGTCATGTCCAGGTTTAACTATTGTAATGGTCTATAGCTTGGGGTGAGTGAAGGTGTCCTACAGTGGCTGCAGCTGGTGCAGAATTCTGCAGCCATTGACAGGCCTTCCAAATCCCTGCCACATAACCCTGGTTTTGTACGAACTGCATTCACTGCTGATGAAGTGGTGCATTACCTACAAGGTTAGTCTGATTAACTATAAGTCCCTATATGGACTGGGTCCCAGTTACCTGTGAGACATATGAACATATGAAAAGGGCCAGCAGAAGAAGACCACTTGGCCTATCATGTCTGCTTGGTAAGTGATGCAGGGTTCGGCCTTACAATTTACACCAATGACCCTGCACCCCCAGACCTTCTGACTCCCTATTAGACCTCCTACCCCCTCTGCCCCAGTTCCTCTCAGTGGGCTTCCTAGCCATTCCTAGAGTAAGGCTTAAATCCTCAGGTGATTAAGCATTTGCGTTCACTGGGGGTCTACTGAGTGGAACAGGCCCACCCACAATCCCTATGGGACACCCCTTTGGTGGAGTTCTTTAACAGTGATCTGAAGTCCTTCCCTTTTCAGACCTTCAGTTCTGTTTAGTAAGTTCCTGCTCTAAAGATGACTGGATACTTCATGGAGTACTGTGCATTTGCACGTATTTATAATTGTACAGTTTTGTTTGCATTGTTCTTATTATTATATTTGTTTTCTGTGTTCTTTGCATTTTGTTCTATGATGTTCTGAGTCCAAAGGAATGGGCACTTGACAAATACATTTTACTACTATTACTATTTCACTTTGCAGTGACACCTTCAGATGAGGAGTCTCTACTGACTAAATGTTCATATAATAGGCTGCGACTTCTTCAACCGAATATCCTAAGGACATTGGTGCATGTACTGTAGCACAACAATGAACCCCTACTAAATGTTTCATTACAAAACTGGGGAATCAGATCCAGAATCTGATTAGCTATGACCTATTCTCAACTGCGGTAATGTCTCATCACTGACCACGGTCTGTAAGCGGTCCCTGCCAACGTGTTTTTACTAACCTTAGATCTATTCACCATATTTGGTCTGGATGCCTAGGTCCAATAATTACAACAGCACCACATACTGTCAGTGGTGTAAGAATTAGCTTTTCGAAATGTACCTATGCACCTTTAAAAATCTTTATAAAAATATTTTTATTATTTTTATTTACACAAAATGTTTAGAATGTGTAAAATGAGGAAATGTAGGGTGTGGTATATTTTGGGATATCACTACTTCTGAGGTGCACAAGGCACTCAACTGTACCTCTTGCCTCAATCTGCACCTGAGGCATGATGATATCCCATGATATACTAAACCCTGTTGTGTAGTATTGCTTAATTATTAAATGGATGGGGAACCCTTGTACTGTGACTGGTGAAATCTGATCACATGATGATGGTAAATCCTATTGTGATCTTCAGTGTAGAATTTCGCCCTGCATTTGCATTCTATTCAGCAAAGATAAACGTTTTCCTGTTTTACCTTTGACAAACTTTTTTTCATTATTTCTTTATGTGCACAGGCCTGCCTCCTCCTGCTTCTGGTCTCTCCAGCCCTGTCAACCACCATTTCTAGGGTTTACCTCTCTGTATATTGCACCCCCATGGCAGGGCTTAAGAAGGTGGTTAAGCCCTTCTGGAGCAGAATCTAGATGTGGAGGTGCTATAGTTCATGGTGCAGGACCAAGGCATCACCCAGCTATGGTCAGTTTTTCCATCACACATTCTTCATCCATGAATGCTTCTAAATGTGTAATGGTGCACTGAAGGTGTGTGTCGAGGCATGCAGCACATAATAGAACCATGGCTGGCTCCTCCCCAAATGCATGTGTCCTCGCTACACTGCCATCCAGCCTCCACTGGGCAGCAGAAGAACGGAAGGACAAATGATCCATCCTCTCTGAGGAAGGAAAGCCATCCTAGGGATACTTAATCCTCCTTCCCCGACAATCTGAATCTGTTCCAGAACCTGGGTATCCAGTGTACCCAGCAGCAGTGCGCTACTGCACCTGCTCTTTGGTAAATTTATTTAAACTGGTATTCATTTTATAATCACAGTAAGACACCCCAGGGCATGGGTCATTTCTTTACTTCATGCCATATCACCCAAGGCATGAGTAAACGCTGCAATGATGCACACCCCAATTGCATATTTGGTTCTGTAAGATGACCAAACTCCCCTTCAGTAGTTAAAGTTTGATGAACCAAGTTTCAATGCAGCAGTGCAACAAAACTGTGCTTTGCAAAAAGCTAGTTTCAGTTCCAATTAAAAATAACATTAGCATACCTGTCAAATCTGCTTTTCTAGGTACCTTCCATGCTTTATACCTTGAGTTTTTTTTATTTTCCTTAACTTAACCCTTGCCGGATCTACAATGCTATTTTTAAGTGAAATGTGGTAGCCATCTATTTTTCTTGAGAAAATTAAATTAAACATTTATAACATATTCAAATCTAAGGGAAGGGAACAGCTAGAAATTATCACCAGCAAATAAAATTGAAAAATACCTGTACTTTTTTTATAGAGAACAAAGCGGTAGGGTCCAAATTTTTCCCAAATTCATTGTACTGCTGCTTTAAGTTTCCAAACGTGCAATCCCAAGGGCATTGCATACCAGTATGATAATGACTTTCCCCCTCCCTAAGTCTTCCATTACAGGAGGTAATATCTAAACAACATGTTGATGTGTAAGGTGAGTGGACCACACTATGTTTATTTTCAGCAGCTGAGTCTTCCTGTATGTTACATGCAAGGGAGAAGAAAAAAATGTCACTAGGCAACAAAATCAGTGACTTACAGTTCAAAGCTCAGATCATGCTTTACCATTTAGTGATTATGCCTGTGTACAGACCATTGTAATCTGAAGCAAGTGAATCCATATTTCAGAAGACTTCGTCTATGCAAATCAGCATGGAAATTATTATGCTATATTTTCCATGACTCAAAAAGCTATTCAAATTTGAATGATACTCGCTAAACATCAATAACAACTAATTATAATTTTACATTTCTAATTACTGGATGCATGCATTTGTATTAAAATAGTTTTTTAACCAAAAACAAAACTGTTCAGGCTTACCATAGGGCTGGCCCATAGATTTCTTTTTTTAATTTCTTCCTGTGTTATTTCTCTCACATCTTTTTGTTACCATGTACCTTTAGAAAAACATTGTAACATAGTAATTTCACATTGTAAGGGACTTCGGGTCCATTGTGTCTGCCCCCACCCCAACACACACACACACTCAGGCACACTTCAGAAACAGGCATAAAGAAATATGCTTTGTAAATATGTACTATTTATAAGGATTACCCTACCTACTCTTTTACTCTGGGTATCCTGCTGTTCTTTTCATAAGCAGAAATTTGTCAAGGTTTATGCAGAAGGAATGTGCTGTTTTTTTATGTCCACTGTCTCCACTGGTAGGCTGTTCCTTAGGTTCACCACCCAGAGAGAAAAAGTGTCTCTTAACATTACCCCTGTGTAATGTGTGTGGACTATGCTATGTTAATTTTCTTCAGTTGTCTTCTATTACCAACAGCAGTATCCCAAGTATGTGGTTATATGCTGGGGAAAAAAATACAAATGTTACCAAGTCACCATATTAATGACTTGCAAAGCTATGATCACGCTCCACAATCATAATAGTTATGTCTTTTGTCAGATCAATATACATTTTTATGTTGGCTTGCCGCGCTTGCGCGGCAGTCAACATATTGGGAGAGTGGAGATTTGGAGGCGCAGCTGCTGTTGGGCGAATGAAGGGCAGGCATCAGTAGGTGCATCCCTCATTCCCCAATCAGCTTGCATGGCACCGCCACACCATGCATACATAATGGGGTGAACACTTCAAAGCAAAGTACCACTGCAATCGTCATATGCAGCAGTCCTTTGCTTGACGTGCTTGCCACCATTATGGCCAAGATCGACGAGCCGGCAACCCCCCATGTTTGTGTCCGCAGAAGAGCCCACTCCCCATCGGCATCCCTCCAAATGTGGAATGCCGGGGTTGCCTAACTCCCTGGCTTGCACCCCCATATTGCATGCCGACAGGGGGCCACTCCCCGTTAGGATCACCCCCAACTGTTGAATGCCGAGGGGTGCCCAATCCCCTTAACCGTGCTTCCCCGGCTTTGTTTGCGGCGGTACTAATCCCAGCATTACCACAAATGTTGTGTGCCGGACGAGGTGCCCAATCCCCATCGCTACTGACCCCAACCCACTTAGGTGGCATGCTGGGAGCCCACCCCAGTGTGCCAAAAACTGTCCCATGACATTTTCTTTCTTTTCCCTAGAATAGGAAAACCGTCCCTTGTAGTAGATCCGCTCTTCCCCCACCCGCACCCACCCACTGTGCACCCTGCTCCCTCACCCCCCCTCACCCCATACTTACCTCTGGACTCTGGCAGGATGATCTTCAGTGGACTGGGAACACGTCTGCACTCTTCAAAGCCGACCGCGAACTGAGGAAATGCCGGTAAGCTGTATAATGGAGTGAATAGAGTTTTTTCAACTTTGTTGCATATCTCAGGCATTTCTTGGAATTTTTGCACCAAATTTTCAACATGGGGTTTTGGGGGCCCCTCCTCATGAATTCTGTCACTGTCATGGTGTTAATCGGCCTCCAAAGGTGATTTCACAGTCACTTCACGAAATCACCTTTCGGGGCCCATTAATGAAATGACAGCAGTGGTGTTCATGAGGTGCCCTCTTAAAACGCCTAAGTTCCAAATTTGGTGGAAAAAATCCAACAAATGCCTGTTTTATGAGCGTGCATTGCGCAGTTGCTACGCAGGCTTGTAACTTCGCGAATTCACAATATTTTACTACTGGATTTTCAGCATTGTCATTTTTGTACACCTCCTTGTGAACAGTACAGCTGTCATTTTCCACATCCTGCCGAAATGTGTTTCTGCACTTCGCCAAAGACAGCTAGGTAGCTGGGAAATCAGTGTTTGGGCCAGATTATGAAAATGACAGTGACACAGTTCATGAGCAGAGGACCTAAAATGCCTATGTTGAAAATTTGGTGATGATACTCCATAAAGTAACTGTGTTACGCGCGTGCATTGGCAGATTGCATGCACACTCGTACCATCGTGCATTTGTGATATTTTCAGTCTGGATTTTCACCATTGCCATTTTTCCACACCTCTTGATGAACAGTACAGCTGTCATTTGACATATTCTGTTCAAAATGTGTTTTAGCACTTCCGGCACAGATAGCGTGGTCGCTGTGCGAAATCACTTCTTGGGACACTTTGAGGAAATAACAGTCACACTGTACATGAGCAGAGGTGCTAAAATGCCTGTGTTGAAATTTGGTGCCGAACACCCATAAAATGACAGTGTTGCAAGCGTGCATTGCATATTTCCCACACACCCTAGTAGCTTCGCAAATTTGGTATACTTACATGCCACATTTTCAACACTGGCATTTGTTTACACCTCCTTATGAACTGTACAGCTGTCATTTCTCACATCCTGCCTGACATGTTTTCTCGCACTGCACTACCAAACACCCAAAGGGACACCCTAATGCTTGTCACTCTCTGCAGGGTGGGGGTGGGTTGGCATCAGTTCAATACTTCACTGCCATTCCTATGATGCATCTGTCTAACTCCTGCACTACCAATGCCAATGCCAGCAAGCCAACATTCGGCATTGACAAATGCTTGTTATGTTTAGAAATTTCATTTTTTCTTGACTGGAAAAGGAAGGTTTGAAGAAACTGCATAATCTTAGCTCCAAACTGAGTAGGGGGAGAGGTACAGATGCAAAGCCAACTGAAACTGAACCAGATTAAGCTGATCTGAAGATACAGTTTATATTTTAGAAGCTAGTAGAGTTCTGGGTGACAAATGAACTAAAAGACTGAAGGATACATGATTATGAGGAAGGTAAAGTCTGCCAGGCAAACCTGACTGACTTCTTCATTTCAGGGACAGATGCTGTTGGTAGTGGTGGAGGAAGATCTCAGTCTACCAGATGTTGACTGGAGTTCACCAGCAGCTTGGTGTATGAGAATGAAGGCACTGCTCAACACTGCAGGACTGATTCCAAGTGCAACTGATCAGGGAACACACAAGGCAATTGGCCTTTCTCAGTGTGATGCTTTGCACCTTGGAAATGGTACACGGAGTGGAGGTTATGGAATCACTGGGGTTCAGTGAAAATAATTTATTTATTTAAATTTATTTACATTTTGGTGACTGGGTAGGCCCACTGAGACAGAAACAGTCCCTTTTTCAGGGGCGACCCAAATTTAATTGCGTACATCTATAAACTGTGACAAGGCAAGACCTCTCCACGGGATTCAGGTTCAGCTTTGCGGTGGTTAAGGAGTCTCAGGAAGACCAGTTTGTTAACATCAAACCAACCAGGTATATTTTTATGTCTTTAATATGGCTGGTAACACAGAAGTTTGGGCTTCTGCCCTTTTCTTTTTAAGCCTCACCGGGGAAAATGAAACAAAAACAGAAATAAAGAAGCCTAGCTCCAGGTGGGAGCACTGTCTTAACAATCCCCGGCCCTAACTAGAAACCCCCCTTTTCCAGAAGGCTAGACCTTCTGGAAGAGCACAAACAGTAAAACAGAAAACTCACAATGAAAATACATTTTTCTTTTTGGCTTAATTCAGGTGACCAATCTCCTGAGGGTTGCTTAAGGGACTCCTGATCTGGAACACATCCAGGCAGCTTGTCAGCCCTCTACCCCTGCAGCAACTGCCTGCTGGCTTTTCCTTCCTGTTTTTAAAGCTCTCCTGTCTGTGCAGCTGCAGCTAATCAGCTGAATCAGCTGCAGCTGTACCCTGACTATCTTACTCAGGGAAACCCCCTCTCCTCCAGTACCTGAGTTTACCACAAAACATAACAAAATACATAAATGTCATTTCACAATTAACAGTCAATATAGGCATACTGTCCCAGTCAAGGATACAATAACAGGTTAATTACAATCAATATCAACAGGAGTAGAAGTACTGTTATACACAAGATAATCACAATCAGACTGATGTCCCAATAAAGTTAGATCGGCAGCAGGGAGTCTGATAGGCTCAGCGGTAGCAGTTGCAGAGGCTCAGATCCAACAGGTGAGCTTTAAGACCCTTCTTGAAGCCCCCAAGGGAAATACATTCCTGGACATTACTCGGGAGACCTTCCAGATAGGAGGGATGAAGGCAGCATAGGACCGGAGTCCTAGGGAAGTCCTAACACTAGGGACATGAGAAGCTGGCGGTCAGAGGATCTTAGTATTCTCCCATTCTTTTTGGGAGCTAATGTGTTAATTGGGCTTGAAGGGGTGCCATTTTTCTGGAGCGTAAATGCAAGGCAGAGTGATGGATATGATAATCTGCTGTCTAGAGAAGGTCACCTAAGAAATTATAGTACCTTGCAGTGATGCTCCCGTGGTGACACCCCTGCAGTGAAGTGCCCTATACTGTGATACAGTATTTTTAGCCTTTGCATTTCAGAACTTCTTACAGATTGTAGTAAAGGGGCCCCATATAGCAAGGTTGGAAGGAGTATACCAATGCAAACCTTGAGTTTGGATTCACGAGTGAGGAAAGGGCTGAGGCGATATAATAGACCTAACTTTTGGTTGAGTTTCTTGGTCTGATGGTCAATGTGGCTTTTAAAGGAGCAGTCTTGGTGTAAGTATACACCTAGGTATTTTATACAATTGGTCACTTCAATTTTTGAGCCTTTGGAATGAACTGGGGACAATAAATGCAAACGCGTTGGGCCTAGGCTTTTAGGGACAAATAGCATGGCTTTGGTCTTTTTATTATTTAGAACTAATTTATTAGCAAGAAACCAATTCTCAAGTAGCCCAAGGTCTTGACTAAAAAGGTTGTTTATTTGGACAGTGTCTCAGGAGGACCTATAAAGCAAGGCATCATCTGCATATAAGGTCACCTTGGCCCTTCCACAATGTTGAGACAAATCATTAATAAATAAAGAAAACAGTAGAGGTCCCAGTATTGAACCCTGGGGCACACCATCTGTGATAGGACATTTGTTGGACATAGCGCCATGCCATTTGACAATTGGTGATATGCCATTAAGGTAGTCTGTGAACCATTGAGTAGACAGATGATCAAGACCAAGAGATGTTAGTTTTGTGATAAGCTGCTGATGATTTACCAAGTCAAATGCCTTGGTAAGGTCTTTAATGATCACACCAGTTAAAAGGCCATCATCTGTAGCCGTGAAGATATCCCCAGTAAAGCTAATCAGGGCTTATCGGTACCATGATTTTTTCTAAATCCATGTTGTTGTTCAGTTAATAAATTGTTCCGTTCAACATATTCCTGGACCTGCTGGCATACAATCCTCTCTAGCACTTTACTTAGAGTGCAGAGGATGGATATCGGTCTGTAATTGCCAACAAGCTCAATATCCCCACCTTTAGGGATAGGAGTGACTAAGGCAACTTGCCACACAGTGGGGACTTTGCCTTCAAGCAGGGATCTGTTTAGGAGCCAAGTAACTGGAGAGGCAATAAAGTGGGCTGCGATTCTGAGGAGTCTGGGCTCCAGCTTGTCAAACCCAGCAGAGCCAGAGGATTTGATTTTTTTTTAGTAATTTTTGGACCTCAGATTTAGTTGCAAGTTTGAAGTGAAAATTAGGATAAGGGGTTTCCTCTTGTAAATGATTCTGGGTAGGAGTGGGGGGCCCAGAGAGATTATTTTTAAATTTGTCCAGGTCAGCGAGGAATGCATTTAGTGCATTAGCAGCATCTTGTGGGTTGGTATAGCGGACACCGTTTGCTACTATGTCACTTTTCTCATGGGTGGTGTTCCCCTTTAGGAGAGAGTTAATTTGGGACCAACATTTTGTAGGGTCTGAAAGGTTTTTAGTTTGTAGGTTCTGGAGGTATTGTCTTTTAGCTGATTTTAGTTCCTTTTTACACTTGTTTCTCGGTTTTCTATATTCCACACAATCCTTAGTTAGATTTGTAGATTTGAATTTTTCCCAGGCTTTGTTTCTCACCCTCATTTGTTTTTTAAGGTCTCTGGGCAGCCACTTTAAGCATTTTCCCTTTACTCTGATTTGTTTTAGGGGGGCATGCTTATTGGCAGCTGAGAGGAAGTTATTGATGAAGAAATCAAGGTCTGAGTCCAGTTGGGGGCTAGCTTGATTTGAGTCCAATCCACCACTGCTAGGGGTTTCAAGAAAGGAGCAGGTGTCAAAATTGGAATAATCTTGAGCCCAAAAAATTCTGGGTGGAGGGTTGGGATGGTCATTTTTCCAGATGCTGAATATAGGGGCATGGTCACTTGTGGAGTCTGCAAAAGTCCCAGTGAGTCTGAAACTACTTGGCTAGAAGCAAGAATCCAGTCTAATGTGGTGTGGTTTCCAGACTTAATGTTCAACCTTGTGGGTTCTTGGATCAATTGGGTCAAGTTGGCCGCTAGCAAGCTGGATTTTACATCACTAATGGTGTGCTGACCCCAGTGGAGGGTAAAGTCACCAAGGATTATTTTCTCCCACTGAGGTAGCCCTGGCATCAGAGACATAAGGCTCTTTAAGGCATCTTTTGCAGTCTTAGGTGGGTTGTAGATGCAGCCTATTAACAGGGGCTTAGTCCCACAAAGCAGTATTTTGATGAACACCACCTCACCTTCTGATTGGGTATGGTCTGTCATCACCAGGGAGGCATTTAGGGAGTTTTTAACATAAATGATAACTCCACCACCCTTTCTACCACATCTATCTTGTCTAAAAGACTTAAAGCCCAGGAGTGCAGCCTCATACATTAGGAAACTAGGCTTGAGCCAGGTTTCATAAATGGCAATTATGTCAGGGGAGTACATATTTACCCATGCCTCGAGTTCATGCTTTTTTGGTCTGAGGCTGTTAATGTTCATGTGGACTAGTTTTAGACCTTTGGCATTGGCCCAGACAGCCATAGAAGGTGACACAGTTGGAACATTAGGACATGGAGGGCCAGGATTAGATTCAATATCCCCAGCAAGTAATAACTTAATGGTCAGCAGGAATTTCAGGAGTGACCCAAGGGGGGGGGGTCTGATGTTTATAGACACTGAGATATTCCATAACCATGTAACAATTTCCCCCTTTTCTAAGCCCGTGTATGGTGGTATGGGTAGAATTAAGATTGGCTTGGGTGTTGATACATGAGAAACTGGAGTACAGATGGTCTGTGGACTGCCCTGTGTCCTGTCTGAGAGTGAGCAGCAATTGGTCTGTACCAAGTACTAGAAGGACGTAAGTACAAGCCAGCACAATACCCAATGCCACATTAAAGCTTAAAGATGGGTCAACAAAGAGGTAGGAGTTCAGATTAAAATCCAAGATATTCAGCAGTAGCAGAATAGAGAAATGCCTGGAGTAGAAAAATGTGGTTAGAGAGGGTATCTAGGAGGATCTATTGAAAAAGCGTGAGGTAGGATAATGTGATAATACTACATGGTCTGAGTTGTCCTTTGGTGTTAATAAGCTCGCATCAAAAACATTGGTTCATAATTTCAGAAATGCAGATTTAGACCAAATGAGGGTAAAAGTAAGGGAAAGAATGGAATGAATAGATAAGACTGGGGAGGTAGAAAAATAGGTAGAAATAATTAAAGAGGACATTTCCAAAGCAACTAAAACCTGCTTGAGAACAATCATCAAATGGAACAGACCTAAGAGACTAATCTGGTTCTCAAAGGAAGTAAGGAAGACAGTGAGGGCAATGAAAAGAGCCTTCACTAATTACAACAGGCACCAAGGAGATGAGAAGTGGAGGCAATGCAAAGTACCAAACTAAAATGAAGGCAGGCGAAAAGGTGGCCAGGGGTACAAAAGCAGTTACAGAGCTGTGGATTGTGGAAAGGGTCAATGGAGAGGTAAAAAAGTTATTCTAGTACATCAGAGGAAAACAGAAGATGAGGGGAGAATTGTCAGGTTAGCAGAGGGAGGGAGTTTAGTAGAGGAATACAAACAGAAGACAACCATTCTAAATGTCTATTTCTACTCATTATTCATGGTTGAGGACAGCAGATCTCTACCGGAGAGAGGCATTAAGACAGCAGCACAGGAGATTCAGGAAATGTTACTGGTAGGGTAAGAAAAGAAAGAATAAGGAAGGGGTGTGATGCCCTGAAAATAGATAAAGCAGCAGGAGCACATGGAAGAGCTCAAGTAACTGGCATTAGAATTGGCTAAGCCCTTGACAGGATTATTCAATTGCTCATCTGGTTGGGGCATTTCTGAGGTATTGGAAGACAGCAGATATGGCCTTAGTTTACAAAGAGGGGATAGTAAGGATTCAAGTAACTACAGGTGTGTCAGTCTTACCTTCATGACAGAAATGTTGATAGAGATAATAGTCAAAGAGAACATAGTGACCTACCTTGAAAGCAATCGACTTCAGGGTAGTAAACTACTTGGATTCATGGCAGAGAGAACATGTCAGACCAGCCTGATAGTATTCTTAGGGGTATGAGGGCTGTGGATAAGGGGGAAGGCAGTATATTTTCTCTGCTTGACTTTAGTAAGGAATTTGACTAGGTGCCATACAGGTGACTGCTGAAGAAGTTAGAAGACCTGGGAGTAGGGGAAGAGCTAATAAGGTGGGTGGGAAATTGGTTGGGGGAGGGAACGGGGAAGCCTCTATGAGAAAAGTCTGGAGGCTTTTAATATGTACTTGCTGGAGGACAGGAGGAAGAAAGCATCATGTCCGAGTTGTCTGAGACTTTCAAGATTTGAAGAGGAATAACCAGAGTGGACTGTGAGAACCTGTTTTATAGAAACAGTGAGTTAGTAAGGAGGAGTCATGAATGGAAGCTGACTGGAGGAAGAGTCAGGGATGTGAGGACATTTTATTTCACAGAATGGGTGTTTGAGCCATGGAACAGGCTAACAACATAAAGGATTGTGTATGATTTCTCATTCACAACAAGGGTATTTTTCACTCGAGAGGTTTCCTTGGTAACTGGAGACCTCAAGAGCGCAGCTCGAGAGATCTCATTACCATGGAAACCTCAAGAGTACAAAAATACCCTTGTTGTGTATGAGCGATCATACACAGTCTTTTATAGTGTATGGTCACTCAAACAAAGACTGCACTTACTTTTTTCCACATTTGTGTGCAGTTTTCTCTTCTTCTTCTTGCCTGTTTCACCACCACGGACATTCTTGGTGCATCGCCGGTCACTCGATCACGCATGTGCACCCAACTTCCACACATGCACCCCCACCTTATAGGTGTTATGCTGCTCTAGCTATGTAGCTGGGTGGGTGACCACAGGTGGCAGTTCACTGGGAGATACTTTTGAGAAGGGAGACAGTGATATGCTTCACACACTTGCATGCATCAGGGTTGTGCATGCTCCAATGATGTCTTCTTACAGGGAACTCAGTAGAAGTCAATGAAAAATCACTGACTGGGGTAGTACGATGGTCTGACCCTGACAGGCTAGGCACTGGTGATATGGCCCTCTTCCAAGAGCCAGATCCGGATTCATGGCAGATGGGGCCCTGTCACCTCCACCTAGGAGGGTAAGCCATAAGATAAGGGATGACTAGTAAGCCAACATGAAGCAAGGTGACGGGACTGTAGGGTTGGAACAAAAGCGTGACATGGTCATCAGTGAAGGAGGATAAATGGATGATCAAAAAAAAAATAACTGCTGCTGTGAGAGGGTTAAGAGAAATCAGTAGGAGTGGAAGGCATTAAGGGAGGCTGAGGAGTGGGTGAATAAGCAGCCTAAGCTGGCACCATTGTTTAATAGTGGATGGTCACAACGTTACTGCTGGTAATAAATCACATGATATCATCCAAGACCTTTTAAAGTAGGAGCCCATGCAGACGAGTCAGTGAGGACTGGGAAGGGCAGTGAGTGGGCTATTAGCATATACGCACAAAGGGTTGTTCCTGTGTTTGTTTACTTGATGTATGTATGTGTGTCGATATAGATATAGAGATATATATATATATATATATATATATATATGTGTGTGTGTGTCTTTTTTTTTTATTTAACTGCTGCTACTGCTGCTGTGTTAGTGAGACTAAGGGAGCTCCAGAGGAGGGTGAAGGTTAACGTGGGAGTGAAGGGGTCATGTCATCACATGACTGCTAGCAGCACATCACACCCTAGCAGACCCATATTTAAGTCCTGGAGGCCCAACAACTCTGAAGTGTGCAGGACCTGGAGTATGAGAGCCATGGAGCAAGAAATAGTATTTCCTGAATACCAGGAATAATAGGATACTCGTTAGTCAGGGGGCGAAAATGAATAATTTACCTTATTCTATGTTTTGCTATTCAGTGGGAGTTCAAGATCTCCCAAGATGTCCTATCCAGTCAGAAGCCACTTTGGAAGTTCACTGAAGGCAGATCATGTGACTAGGCACTGCAGAAGATACAAGGAGAGACAGATGTCTGAGCTGCTGAGAAAGACTACTTTCATCCACTTGTTAAAATTAGACAAAAATCAGAAATATTGACAGTTTGTTCCCTCTCTAAATGCCAAGCTAGGGAAGGATGATTCTTTTAAACTGTAGGGTGAAATTTAGGCTTTTTGCTAGCGTGAGAAGAAAAGGAAAAAAGAAGGGTTGTTTGCTGAGAGAGTCAGGCAGGGCCCTAGCCCAGCACACACATACTGTAACCTATGTGTGTACAGTACTGTGTACTAAAACCAAACTAGATTTAAAGCTGCAGTGTAGTGTTTTAAACACTACACAACTTAATGGAGTAAGGAAAGTTTTGTAGGGAGTTATTTTAATTAGAAATTCAAAGTATTCTTTATTACTTATTTGTTGTCTGAAACAAAGAACAAGGCAAGCAGTCTAACTGAAGTGCAGTCAGCTGTTAGGGACCTTTTTTATTGTTGTTCATGACTTGGCTTTGTGCCTGAGAAGAATTTTTTTTTTCTGAGAATTTAGTCAGGCTTCACTATAGTGAGTGAGACCTGTCAGCTCAGCATTGCTGCAGTGTCTTGAACAACTTTATTTCATAATAATTGGTTTAGCTAGTTTTTATTTACTAGGTAGGCGCACTAGACAAGAGCAATTGCCTATTTTAAGCATGACCCAGTCAGAGTTATAGACAACAATAGCATCAACAACAGGTGATACAACACTACAAAACATCAACAGTAGTCTAGCATAATACAGAGGCACAGTACCCTAACACATTGTACCATATGAGAAGGTAGGAGACAAATTAAGTACAAATACTGTATACATGTGGAGAAAAAAATGAGGCCAGATTAAGTAGTAGAATGCAGGGTCAAGTTACATGAGCAATTATAAGTGCACATGAGGAGTAAATAAAGGTTGCTGTTAAAAACCAGGAGAGACTGAGCATGCTTTAAAGTTGTAGGGAGGGAGTTCCAGAGTTTGGGCTCAAATGCTGAGAATGCATGTTCATCCATCTTTGCCACACATTTAGGGACATCAATAATAAGAATAATAATTTAATGTTACACACAACATATATCTGTCATAGCCTACCTGTATTCCTTACAGAAACCTGGGCTCAGGTCCCTCCATGGTCACTTATGCAACAGCGAGTGCACCATAGCTGGAAGAATGGAACTAGTCGGCTGACTCCCACTGCTTCAGTTAGCTGTTTTTATGGCTGCAGAGTATGTATGATGTCTCGCAATTACACAGAGAGAGGATGGATCTTTGTCATACACTTAGGAACATTAATAAAAATCAATCAATACTTTATTTGTTCAGTGCAAACTTCAGTGAGTCAAAGCACTTAACATACTATAGTCAATAGCATCTGAATTACAATCAGCAGTATTAAAAACTTTAAATTAAATTAAATAATAATTTAGTATTACACAATGTTGTCACACATTTAGGGACATCAATAATAATCATATTTTTTTCAGTTTAGTATACTTTATTAATCAATATAGGAAAACAAACACAAACAATCAACCAGCAGCTTCTCTCCCCCATCAGAATATAGGTGAAGAACCAAATGAGAACATGATAAGCTGTAATAGTACAACTGCAAGGCCTAGCATATGTGTCAGCTTTTAATAACAGTGATGTGGCCTACTCAGTCAAGTTAACCTAAATCCTATCTACCCCCCCTCCCCCTCACCCCCCCCACATCCCCCCTTCCCTCCACAGAGCACCAATGAAGTCACCATATAGATGGACAGACAGGGGAAAGACCAGCAGCTCTGTTCTTGTATCATCAGAATACAGGCTCAAAAAGGAAACCCCACCCTTCCACCCAGATTTGGGCTGTTCTAATGACAGTTCATGATAGGGAGAAGGGCCAGTAATGGGGCTAATTTCCTACAGAATGCCTCCTGGCAAATTATCTTTCTAGCAATGTGTCACTCCATTTCGAGGACTTGGAGCACTTCTGAGTGCCACTCCCTGAAGGAGGGTCTGGTTTGATCCAACCAATGTCTTACTATAATTAATTTAGCCACCACCGAGATTAGAGACATATAGGCCTTACGACAGGCTAACATTCCTCTGGGAAAGTGACCCAGCAGACATATCTGTTGGGTAAAGTAAGAATCCAGTCCCAACATGGGGTCCAGAGCATCCTGAATTGCTTGCCACAAGGGAGTCACCAGGGCACAGTCCCACAGAATATGTTTCAATGTTCCCTCTGCATTCCCACATCTGATACAGAGTGGAGACACTGTTCTACCCATCTGATACAATCATGCTGGAGAGAAATAGAGATTATGTAAAATACAGAATTGCAAAAAATGCAGGTGGTCGTGCTTTATGTATTTGTATAGATATTGCCAGGTCTGTTGCCAGTCCCTCTCACTCAGATTGAGATCTAATGTATTCTTCTAGTAAAAACATACCCCCAAAGTTCTGTTTGGATCATAATATAAAAGGCCATTGTATCTGGATATAGTACATGGGAGAGTTGTAGTATCTACGAGTGCTTGCAATAGAGGACTAGAGACATCCTGCTATGGAGGGGAACCCAAACATGAAGATATCACACTATGCAATTACATGTGCTTGAAGGGATGGTAAGTGGGAATAGAGAACCTGTCCTGGACTACTTTGGCTCAACTAATCTTACCACTGGAGAGCAAGGATGAAATTGGGACCCTACTCAGAGCAGGACAGAAGCTCAGAGGAATTGTGCAGTTCACTATTTGGAAGTGCAAATTTCCAGTGGTGGTTGGGATGGATCTTTATGTAGCGGGAGACCAAGATGGGAGCAGATCTGGTGAAGGGCCTTAAGGGACCACCATACTGGGGAATCACAGAGTGACTTAAGGAGTTCAGAAGGTTTGGCATAAATCAGACTACCTATGTCAATGTCCTGAGAGTGACAGAGGTGGTGTTCCAATAAGAGACACAAGGGGGTGTAAGAACCATCCATAACCCTGGTGGCAAAAGCACGCCACATAAAAATTTTACAAAAGTGTGTTGCACAGTAATACAGAAGGAAATTAGACACTTTCAGTCCATCAAGATCTTTCCAATGGTTCAGCTTGGAATGTGCCCTATGAACGGCTTTACTGTTCCAAAGGAAATCTGACAAAGAAGTTTGAAGCTGGGCAAACCAGCATTTGGGGAGGTAAGAGTTTACCATATTCATAGCATACAATATTTGGGGTAAAATGTTCATCTTAATTATATTCACCTGACCCCACAATGAGAGTGGAAGTGCTTTCCATCTCTGTAGGTAGGCCTTGATAACTTGACATATGGGGGAAAGGCTGAGTTTTACTAGGGCAGAAATGGAGTGGGAAATCTTAATTCCCAAATAAGTGAGTGTTTTAGGTTCCCAGAAAAGACCTAGTTCCTCAGTCCACTGTTGCTGTACATATATGTTCAGAGGCGAGGCATTACCTTTGATTTATCCAAGTTTCATTTATAGTCTGCCACTCGAGAAAACCTATCAATAGTATCCACAGCCACCTGTCCAGGGGTCCTCCAAATGCAATAGTAAGTCATCTGAATAGGCAGACAACATATATCTGTCATTGCCTACCTGTATTCCTTGAATTTCTGGATTAGTTTGAAGGGAGCAAATGAGGGGTCCCAAATAAGAGATTGAAAAGGAAAGGAGATAGTGGGCAGCCTTGCCTGGTACCACACGGTAGAGGGACGGGGGGGGAGAAGAAATTACTTACCACAGTAATATTGTTTCTTCTACTGCAGTCTTGATGTATTCTGACAATATGTGGCTAAACCAACCGGCTCAACTGCCCAGGAGAACAAGGAGTTAAAATCTATGCAAATGTATAGAATGTTGAGCTCGAGCTCGGTTTTCAAACCTCTGTACTCGGTATGTTCTAGTAACTGATCAGATTCTATGGAGCTAGACTAGATACACCACCGGTCAAAAGTTTTAGAACACCCCCATTTCTCCAGTTTTTATTGAAATTTAAGCAATTCAAGTCCAGTGAATAACCTGAAATGGTACAAAGGTAAGCGGTAAACTGCTAGAGGTTAAAAAAAAAGTTTAGGTTAGCAAAAACTGCTGTAGAGAAATTGCAAAGAAAGCCAAGGTGTCAGTGAGTACAGTTTCCTACACCATCAAAAGGCACTTGGAAACTGGAGGAAACTCTGACAGGAAGAGGTCTGGCAGACCCAAAGCCACAACAGAATCAGAAGACAAGTTTCTGAGAGTCAACAGCTTGCGTGATAGGCGGCTCACAGGACAACAGCACAGAGTGACTGGCACCCTGAACCAAAAGGGCTACCACAGCATTTTTCAGCACCATGCAATACCCTCTGATCTACGCCTAGTTGGTCAGGGGTTCATCCTACAGCAAGATAATGACCCAAAACATACCTCCAGGCTATGTCAGAACTACCTTCGAGGAAAAGAACAAGACGGTAGGCTTCAAATCATGGAATGGCCAGCACAGTCTCCAGACTTAAACCCCATCGAGCTGGTTTGGGATGAACTGACAGAAGGGTGAAAAGGGCAACCTACAAGTAAAAATAATACATTTGTGGGAACTTCTGCAACAGTGTGTTAAGAACTTCCCGAACAATATTTGATGTCCATTGTAGGAAGAATGCCACGAGTGTGTTCGGCGGTTACAGTATATCTGCAAAAGGTGGCTACTTTGATGAGTCAAAAATTTAGATTAAATTTTGTTAAACAAAATGATTCTAAGATTTCTTTTTTATCCCCAATTGTTTATTTGTTCTATGCTTTAATTTCAGAGTACATTGAGACATTAACCTGAGTAAATATCAATAAAAACTGGAAAACCGGGGGTGTTCTAAAACTTTTGACCGGTAGTGTATATACAGGCAAAAAAACTAACTAAGCCTTAACAGGGGGCCCCCAACAGGGGCGACACAGTCAAAGACAAAAGGCATGAAGAAGACTCAAGTTACAGATGCCCAAAGAAGACCAGTACCCCCCACACTGTGTTAAGTCCTATAGGTGCTGCAGAAGAGCCACCCTTCCCCAGGTTCTGAAGGGGGAGTAGGGTGGGAGGTCAGAATACAGCAAGACTCCATTAGAAGAAACAAAATTACTGTGGTAAGTAATTTTTTCTTCAAACAACATGACATGTTGCTGTATTCTGACAATATGCAGACTACAAAGCAGTGCCCCATGGAGGTGGGCACAGGGCACAGAACCTATTTGTGGAATAGACTCTGCAGTACTGCTTTACCAAACCTGGCATCACTCCTAGCCTGAATATCCTGGCTGTAGTGCTTAGTGAATGTATAGACAGATTTCCAGGTGGTAGCCTTACATATCTCAAGCAAGGGGGACTTCCCTGGTAGCCACCAAGGAGGCAGCAGTCCCCCTAGTAGAATGGGCCCTAAGGCCTGCTAGTGGGTCCTTACTCAGCTTACTGTTGCAAAACTGGATACAGGTCACAATCCATCTGGCTATTATCCTTTTTGCAGCTGGTCTGCCTTTCCCAACCTCACCATAGGTAAGAAAAAGTTGGGAGCAATCCTTCCTTAGCTCCTTTGTCCTGTCCATGTAATAGCTAATAGCTCTTTTTTACATCCAGACTATGGAGCCTGCGTTCACCTATAGTGGAATGCTCTGAGAAAAATACAGTCAAAATAACAGATTGATTAAGCTGGCAATCAGAGACCACCTTAGGGAGAAACTTCCTATTAGTTTGGAGCACAGTCTTATCCCTGTGGGGTGTAATATAGTTGTGCTCCACTGACAAGGCCTGAAGCTCACTGATTCTTCTAGCAGAAGTGATGACCACTAGAAATATAGTTTTCCAAGTGAGAAACATGAGCTCTGAAGAAAATTTAGGTTCGAAAGGAGGTTGCATAAGCTGACCTATACATATGTTCAAGTCCCATGCAGGGGTAGGTTCCCTCTGTGGAGGGTGAAGATGCAGCAACCCTTTGAAAAACATTTTGAAAATTGGGTGTGTAGCCAGAGAAGAGCCCTTCCCTGCTGAAAGACAAGCAGAGACAGCAGAGAGGTGTACCTTCAGGGTAGATGGCTGTAAACACAGAGACTGAAGGTGCACCAGATAATCCATACATTCAGGTAACCCAGCCTGCTGTGGGTGCAGGTCTTCCTGGGAGCACCACATAGAGAACATTTTCCACTTAGAGGAATACATTTTCCTAGTAGTAGGTTTCTTGAAATCCTTCAAAATATCCAAGACAGATTGAGACAATTGTAACTCTAAATATTCTTAGTCTTCAAGAGCCAAGCCCTGAGGCAAAGAGACTGAAGATTGGGGTACATTATACTCCTCTAGAGGATGTCAGCAGATTGCACCTCCTGGGTAGAGAAACCAGCTTGGTCACTGACATTGAGAGTAGCTTCGAGTACCGCAGCTGTCTGGCCCAGTCTGGAGCTATGAGAATCATGGTGGCAGACTAAGACCTCAGTCTGACCAAGACTCTGGCTATCAGGTGAAATGGGGAAAAGCATAAAGGAGCCTGTTTGACCAATCCAGAAGGAGAGCATCCAGTGGTACTGGGCTCTGGAGTGGAGGTCTGCAACAATACAGTGGTAGCTGGTGATCGTCTGAGTCTGCAAAGAGATCTATCTCTGGCATCCCCCACCTCCTGAATACTGAGAGAAGGACCTGTCTGTTCACAGTCCATTCATGATGGCTCTGGCTGATCCTACTGAGAGCATCTGCCAATACATTGTCCTTCCCTGGCAAGTGAACTGCTGACAGTGAAATGTTCAGGGAATATGCCAGATTCCAAATCTTCATGGATTCTGTGCACAGTAGTGAGGATCTTGTTACCCCCTGCTTGTTGATATAGAACATGGTGGAGGTGTTGTCTGTTCTGACTTGAACCACCTTGCTCAGTAGGAGACTGGCAAACTCTTGACTAGTCAGGAACACTGCCCTGAGTACCAGAAGACTGATGTGCAGGACAGACTCCTGAGGAAGCCAAATACCATGGGCTATGTGATCCCCTAGGTGAGCACCCCAGGCCAGAAGAGAAACATCTGTTGTCAGCACCAGAGAGGGTGCCTGAAAGAGAAAGGGAATCCCCACTCTGAGGTTGTCCATCTCCTGCCACCACTGAAGGGCTAACAGAAGGGTGGGAGATACTGGAATCAATTTGGACAGAGCTTCCTGTACAGACAGCTGTAGGGTCTCAGCCACCAGTCTCATAAAATCAAAAGACAGCTCTGTGAGGGGATTCATACTGGAGATGGTCAGGAGGGGAGACCTCTGGATCAATGGGTTCTCCTTCCTCCTCCTCATCATCATTATCATATTCTTCAGAAAAGTAATACTCATCAGGACCAATGTGTCCTGCAGAGGAGTTGAACCAGTATCCAGAACTGTTGGCTGCCCAGACAATACCTGCGACGGTTTGCCAAACCCAGATTGCAAAGACTGCACTATCCGAATGGCTTTTGCAATTTCATCTGCGGTTGGAACTGAGACTGAGTGTTTGCGTGGTTCCAAACCAGAGCATTTGGCTTTTTTTGACAATGTGGGTTCAGAAACCGATTCCAAATGTCTTCTACCCATCTACGGTTCACCCTGGCCTGAGGGATCTGTTGTCAGATCTGAAGATTCGGTTGAACCGGAGCCACCCTCAGCAGTCTTTTGTATCCTTTCCTTCAGTTTAATGAGGCATCTGTCTAAAGTAGACTGAGGGAAATTTTTACAAATATCTGTGTCAGCTTGTAAGTGAGCAAAGCTCAAACAGTACAGATAAAGCAAGTGCGGATCAGCTTTTGTAAATTGCTCCCTGCACTCGGTACAACGCTGAAACCCAGTGAGACTGTTTTTTCTCTTGGGTTTCTGACACATGACCCTGCAATTTGATACTTAACCCCGTGACTTAGTTAGGCCAGTAAAGCAAATATCCAATATCTACTTTATCCGAATTGGCTTAGTTAGGCCAGGATAAAGAAAATTAAAGTGTAAGAAAAAATTACATCTGAAAGCTTAGTTAGGCCAGGTAATAGAGAACAAAGTCCCAAACCAGCCAAAGGTTTAGCGTCAGCCAAAAGAAACTGAGAAAATCCTCTGTTCTGGTCAGGACTTTGAACTTGATCCCAGTGCAGTGAAAATGTAAACAGAAAAAGAAGAAAAAGAAGTTCAGTCTCCTCATGGTCGCGGAAACCGATCGGAAACCGAACACTTACCCAACCTAGGAACGTACAAGATACTGTAGACAGCGTTTTGAGAACAATTAAAACAAAATAATAAAGCGGTTATTGAATAAACCATCGAGACTCATCTTTGACCAAAGGCAACGAGGAGAAAGCTCTGCGGTGTCTTCACTGGTGAGCTGAGTAAAGAATCTCACCAGTTACTATAATGTACCAAGGACAGTGGTTTGAAAACAGAGCTTGAGCTCAACGTTCTATGCATTTGCATATAGTTTAACTCCTTGTTCTCCAGGGCAGCTGAACCAGTTGGTCTAACTGCATATTGTCAGAATACAGCAAGACTTCATGTTGTTTGAATACTCCATTGCAATGGATCTTGGCCATTGGATGGTAATAAAACACCTTAAGCCAGTCACAGAACTGAGCTGGGAAACCAAATCTCCATAGTTTGTCAAACAAACAGGACCAGAAAACACAGTCAAAAGCTTTTTCTGCATCTAAAGAGACTAGAAACTCTGGGATTTGCCTCCTGTCCGCTACTGGAGTAAGGTGGAGAACCTTGCATAGGTGGTCAGGAGACAAGAGGCCCACCATGAAACCAACCTGATCAGGCTAATAAGGCCCTGCCAAGTCTCAAAGAGATGGTTAGCTAAGACCTTGGCGAGGATTTTCAGGTTGGTGTGCAGAAGGGAGATAGGATGATAGTATTCAGGAAGTAGGGGTAATGTGTCCGGTTTGGGAATAACGGTGATCCAAGCTTGAGTGAAGGAGCAATCTGAGAGACCAGATACTCGTAAGTAATTAAATAACCTTAAAAGAAAAGAAGTCACGATGTCTATGAAGGTGGCATAGAAAGTATTATTTAACCCATCTGGGACAGGGGTCTTCTCCTTCAGGAATTGTTGTATTGCCCTCCGCACTTCACTAAGGAAAATAGGGGCCTGTAAAAATTTCCATTGAGATTCTGAGAGACTGGGAAGTGGGACAGAGTCTAAATATTCTTCCGTAAAATTTAAGTCAGCCATTTCCAGACAATAAAGGGTTTTATAGAGCTGTTGGAAAGCGTCTGCTATCTCTCAAGGGCGAGTAAGGATTATTCCGCCCAGGGAGGGCTGAAGACTATGTATCAGTTGTTGAGTTTCCAATTGTTTAAGCCCTAGGGCCAGGAGTTGTCCCGCTCTCTTGCCTGATTCCAGGTAACGAAATTTGACCCTGTGGAGAGCTAGATCAGCTTGATCTGCTAGCAGCCCAAAATACTGGGCCCAAAGATCTTGCAGTCAATTCCAGACCTCTAGATCAACCGTGGCTGAGAGAAAGTGTGCCAGCTCTCGCATCTGAGATAACAGTTGTTACATCTGTTCAGCTCACTGTCTTTTAGCCCTAGATGCAAGGCGAATACACTCCCCCTCACAGCACATTTTACTGCTCCCCATAAAATATCAAGATGGGAAATGGTTCCCTCATTTTCTTTAAAGAAGGTTTGAATGTACTCTTTAGGGGTCTTAACAAAATGGTTATCCTTCAAGAGGGTAGTTTTCAGTCACTGGGCCCTATTCTGATCCTCCAGTCCCCTTAGGGAGTTCTCCATATAGACTGGGGCATGATCAGAGATCACAGTGGGAAGGATAACGCAGAAGAGGAGACCTGAGAGGTTAGGGAGGGAGAAAAAGGTATATTGTCTGTCACTGAAGTGTAAAATATGCCAGGAGTCCCCTAAGCCCAGCAAATCCATAAGATCCCTCAACCCTCATTGTGCTAGGGAGAAGTCCTTATGGCAAGTTCCTGACCTGTCAAGGTCTGGGTGGGAGACTAGGTTCCAGTCTCCATCTAGGATGGTTGGAAGGTGAGAAAAAGATAATAATTGAGAAAGGAGATTAGAGAAAAATGTAGGAGAGTCAGAACTGGGACCACAGCTTCCTCCTAAGAGGAGCTCAGTTAAGCCCAGTTGCTCAGTTAAGCCCAGTTGCTCTTGGAGTTGTAAGAAGCGATCATATGAGTCACTGTATTCCTTAAGCAGTTGGAAGGGAACACCCCTGCATATTAATATTCTCCATACCACCCCTTTAATTACTCATTCCCACACTTACACTTGTCCAACCCAGTCTCTGTGGAAAAGTTGGATATCCCCCTGTTTAAGATAGGTTTCCTGTAAGAACACTACATCTGGGTGATACTTTTTAAGATGTCAAAAAATCATATACCGTTTATGCTTATTGTTTACCCCCTTAAATACATATGTAGTACCCATCATTAGCAATTACTACCACTGTTGGTCGAACCTCCATCCACCTGTACAGTATACAGAGTGAGAGCGTGCTCCGGGACCCCACCCACCCCTCCTCCCAACTACCCTGTACTGATGACTTCAATCCATCCCAGTCCCTCCACCTCCCTCTCCCCT